>CP092875.1:85884930-85921205 GCA_030710605.1 Cordylochernes scorpioides | reverse complement strand
CGAATCTCTCTGACACACAAAGCATTCAAAAATTGTTTTTTTTTTTTGACTCGAAGAAAACGCTCAGTAGCAGAGAATGCCAGGCCACCGCCAGGATAGGCAGTTCCAGCAGACAGACGATTTCACGAGACATGATTGGACTCAGATGTGCCGGTTGGTCCATACGTCAAGTCTCTATGGACAGACATTCACATACAGCTTTATTAGGACCAACAGTCTTATATAGATTCACCACAGGAAGGAAGCATAGATGGAGCTCCTATACTCTAGGCAGTACAGTAAATTCATAGAAGGGTTTCCCATTGTTTTTATATGTTCAGCATATTTCTGAAGTTCTCTATGTACTTTGTATTTCCCCTTTATAAGCATATTCACCAATATTTACATATACTGGTTATTTACACTGTAGAAGATATGTTTCATTTTTATATGTTAAAGAAGTAGTTTTCCATCATATCAGTTCGATATCTTACAACTTTTAGGTAACCTAAGGAATTTTAGGATTTATTTACACAAAAAAGTAAATTATTTATTGTAAATACACCTATCCCTCGATTTACACGGTACTTGTTTTACACGTTTTCGCTTTTACACGGTTTTCCAAATAAGTTTTTTTGTTTTTGTTTTTATCGCACTATACTAAATGCTACTGTGATTGAACACATGCGCTGTGTACACATCTCACGAGTAATCCCGAGCTTATGTGCTGACTACATATTTTAACCTGTCATTGCATTTTATTTCTGTGTACACCTATCCCCCGATTTACACGTTTTTCTCAGGAACGTATCTACCGTGTAAATCGGGGGATAGGTGTACATACATACATTTCTGGAATCTCAAAAGATTTTCTTCCTAGTTTTCTCAAATGCACGTAGCAGGGCGATTTGCCTGAGAACTTGTATAAACGTTAATAAATGAAAGAAGCTCTTCTCCCTTTCTAGTGATTTCTCTTCTATTAAATGAATAGAAGGTATGACCATTGTCTTGACCAAATTATGCAAATCAAAGGATTGGAAGAAACAAGAAAGCTATCGTAACGAGAATGAGAGAGTTCCTCAGTGAGAACTTACAGCACTGTAAAACCAAATGAACTACAGTTGTACCTAATAACACCCATTTTTAACTGGAAACTAAATGTCTAACAGTGTAAAGTTAAACAGAAATACATTGCATCAGAGAATTAAACAAAACATGAACTGCATTAACTGTTACAACACCCAACTCACTCCGGACCATATATACCCAGCCATCCTTGCAGCCCTCTATATGAGAGACATCAATCCAGAAGAGGACATCCATACGGACACCTCAGTTGGCCGGTATTGTGATCAGGGTGCATGCCCGATCTGATCTGCTCCATGGACAAGACACCACCACCACCTCAGTTGGCCGGTATTGTGATCAGGGTGCATGCCCGATCTGATCTGCTCCATGGACAAGACACCACCACCACCTCAGTTGGCCGGTATTGTGATCAGGGTGCATGCCCGATCTGATCTGCTCCATGGACAAGTCACCACCACCTCAGTTGGCCGGTATTGTGATCAGGGTGCATGCCCGATCTGATCTGCTCCATGGACAAGACACCACCACCACCTCAGTTGGCCGGTATTGTGATCAGGGTGCATGCCCGATCTGATCTGCTCCATGGACAAGACACCACCACCTCAGTTGGCCGGTATTGTGATCAGGGTGCATGCCCGATCTGATCTGCTCCATGGACAAGACACCACCACCTCAGTTGGCCAGTATTGTGATCAGGGTGCACGGACCGATCTGATCTGCTCCATGGACAAGACACCACTACCTCAGTTGGCTGGTATTGTGATCAGGGTGCATGCCCGATCTGATCTGCTCCATGGACAAGTCACCACCACCACCTCAGTTGGCCGGTATTGTGATCAGGGTGCACGGACCGATCTGATCTGCTCCATGGATAAGACACCACTACCTCAGTTGGCTGGTATTGTGATCAGGGTGCATGCCCGATCTGATCTGCTCCATGGACAAGTCACCACTACAACAAAACATTCCTCAGTCAAAGTATTTCGCAATAGTTTAATTTTTGCCCCTATCTCTCTCTCCCTAAGTATATAATTTTACCCTATATAACACCTAAGTGATCCAGGCTATCCTGGAGCGTATCATAGATCAGCAACTACCCGGCCCTATATATACTCGTATATAAGGTACAATAGAAAAAAGTATATTTCCAGATTGGAATTATTTGATTGATAATGGTTTACTTAAAAATTATACAAATAAATATATATACAGTTAAACCTGTCTATAGCGCCCCCTCTAAATAGCGCCTCCCTCTCTATAGCGACCGATTTTAAATACATAGTATGATGCGATTTACATTAAAAGTGACCTGTCTATAGCACCCCCTCTTTATAGCACCCTATTTTGGTGAGTCCCAAGAGGGGGCGCTATAGACAGTTTTAACTGTATTTATTTTTTCTTTGAAAAGGAAGAAACAGTGAATCACAGAATACGAGAGAATAAAAAGTATTTAACATTTTTATATAACCTCTAGTACACGTGATACAGGCCATGTTGTCTTCCGTCGTCGAAGTTGAAGGACACCCTGACATTGGCTCATCCTCGATACATAGACGGCCATCTTTAAATCTGTAGTGTGTCGATTTTTATTAGTCCAGCGATGGCCCCAGAAAGAATTTCAAAGTTAGTGTTTTATTGGTATTACTTATTAGCTACATTTTTAGAGGAAGACAAAAGGACAACACCCCTGAAAGTCTATTCGGGTTCTCTCTGGTTTCCGTCGATCTGCCACGCCGCGCAGCGGTGGTCATCTCCTATTTCATGGCGCCGCTTGTATGTTTGCCGTGGTCTGTCATCTCAGCAGGCTGGAAGCTAGTCTCTAGGCCCCCACAAATCTATTCTACCAGAAATTTACTTGAGATTTTGAAATTGTTTCATCTTCTTCATATGCTTCCTTTAACAAATTTAATGTCTCAGTGAAAGATTTATTTAAAACAAAATTTTATATAAGACTCTTTGTTCAAAAGCCGACATTACAAAATCCGACGTGAGAAATGTACTTGAGTTTTTGAAATTGTTTCATCTTCATACGCTTCCTTTAACAATTCTAATGTTTCAGTGAAAGATTTATTTAATTTAAAACTGAATTTTATGTAAGACACTCTTTGTTCAAAAGCCGACATTACAGAATCCGACGTGAGAAATATACTTGATTTTTGAAATTGTTTCATTTCCATAAGCTTCCTTTACCAAATCTAATATCTCAGTAAAGTATTTAATTAATTTAAAACAAATTTTTATAAAAGACTCTTTGTTCAAAAGCTGATATTACAGAATCCGACGTGAGCGATAAACAAAGAACCTTTAACTTTCTACAATTGAGATTTACGCATGCGCTATTACCAGTGTTACCAGTCTTATTTGTTATTTATGCTTTATTCTAAAATAACTCTTTATTTAAAAAATATATTTGATTATTTCAGGAACCTGAGTTATAAATATGTCAATCTCGATTTTATTTTAATTCATGATTTTTAAAAAGTTTGGTTATGTTTTGATCGTATTTCAAGCTACTATTTCTAATTACTATATGCAAAATTTCACATCGAATATGTATTTTCCGTGCTTTCCAATGTTTAATTATGTTAATTTCACGATGATTTGTATATAATATATATTTCAGATTTACGGCACAATTATCCTAATTGATGGCGTATCTTTGCAACTGTTAAATAGATAAAATCGTACATTGAATATATACGTGATGTAGTGTGGATAAATACCCTTTACTTATAAATCAATAAAAGTTACCCACTACTACACCTTGCTTACAAGAGCTAACAGCCCGACACGCGTAAACGCCTTTTTATCATGAAATAACATTTAACCAATATTTTAGAATAACCCTTAGAAAAAAATCAACGATTAGTTCATATTTATTTCTATAGATGGCGCAAACCATCAACTTTTAGTTGCATCGTAAAATTTACATATTCTTGATTCTTAAAATTGCAGTGAATTTGCATACTCCAGATTCCGTTTAGTTGGCGTTCTGCTTTCCAGGAACCTGAGTTATAAATATCTCTATGTACTACAGAGATATGTTACAAACAACATTCGTATAGAAATATTTTATTTTTTAATAAAATATAAATTTTCACAATTTTTAAATATACAAAAAAAAAAGTTTATCACAAACAGAATATTTAATAGTTTTCTGAACACTGTGAATGATTCTCAAATTAAATATATTTTTTACCATTTTATAATTTGTTTATTAGGAACGCCTGCATGTGTTAACTATTTAAACAGTATAAAAAGTAATCGAATTTTGTTATAGAGTTTGTGAGACAGTCCTTATATAGGAAAAGAAATTGAAATGTTACCATCAAAAGGCCAAAAAAAGGTAAAAACGATGGATACAAATATTAAGAACCTAATTAAACAGTTAATTGGACATGATAGCATTTCAGTGAAACCCATCTTGAATCCGGATTCACAAGAGATTGATCGAATCGAATCATTGATTCAGGAGTTCCAAATTTATAGACCTAAGAAATTCATTAAAAAGGAAAAACAATCAGAAGAACAACGAAAAGAAATTAAGGTCGAAGACACCGTGAATGAGAATGGTACTTCAAACTGTAGAATAGCTGAAGAAACCAGCACTCAAACTAGTTCCATTGATTCTGAAGACGATAATGTACGCCTCCCTAGAAGAATGAGTGATGTTTTTAATAAGATTGGAAGGAAAGATTCTTCACAATACTCTAAGATTCCTAGTATAAAGAAAAGAGAATCAATCAAGACTACCATTAAAAATAAGGATGAAAAAATAGAAGATCCACAGAAGAAACATCAAATTCAGAAACAATTAAAGAAGAAACCAATCGAAAAGTTGATTAGAATGGAGGTAAAAGTTAAAACGGAAAGAAAAACTGACCAAAAGAACAAAGGGAACAACAAGAAGAAGAAAGATTCTGAAAAAAGCATTCGAAAATGGAATATAGAAATGTACGCGCCAAAGGTGTGTCGCTTGTGTAGAAAAACTAGGAAAGATGACGACTTGATTGAATGTGAAGAATGCCTGAGTGTGACACATCTCAAATGTTCTGGTCTGGAAGAAGAAATACTGACATACATTTGCAAGGAATGTGTGGGTAAAGGTCAAAGTTAGCAATGTACATATAAACTTCGGGACCATTTGGAATTTTGGACCATGCACATTTAGGCCACATACATTTGGACCGTTGCACATGTGGACTTCTGGAACGTTGCACATTTGGACTTCTGGAACGTTGCACATTTGGACTTCTGAGCCTTGCACAAGTGGACTTCTGGACATTGCACATTTGGACTTCTGAGCCTTGCACATTTGGACTTCTGGACTGTTGCACATTTGGACTTCTGGACGTTGCACAAGTGGACTTCTGAGCCTTGCACATTTGGACTTCTGGACCGTTGCACATTTGGATTTCTGGACCGTTGCACATTTGGACTTTTGGAACGTTGCACATTTGGATTTCTGGACCGTTGCACATTTGGACTTTTGGAACGTTGCACATTTAGACTTCTGGACCATGAACATTTGGACTTCTGGAACGTTGCACATTCAGAAATCTCTTACCCCTCATCTTGTTAATAACAGTAACCATATATGGATTTTTGTTTGTAAACATTTTTCCTTTTTATTAATTTTGTATATACGAATTATATATAAATTAATATTTTTATAACATATATCTCTCTATTCATTCCTGTATCTCTAATACATGTACTTATTTTTTTTTTTCAATACACACACAAAACGCGATATATCCGCTAGGGATAATTTCGTGAATTTACACAATTTTTAAACAGTAATAGAGAGATCATATTAAACAAGACAAAAAAAAACAATAAGATAGATCAGAAACCTGATCCTTTCAGGTCAAACAGATACTCATAAATATAATACAATATAATGCGGCTTATGATTGTAAAACGACATTCGAAAATATCCCGCATGTGTTTCTTTTGAACGAAAAATCTAAAATTTTTTAAAGGAGAAATAACGATTTTTTCTAACCTTAGGTTCATCCCTAAATGGGAATTCATTCCTTCTTAAAAAAAATTCGATTTTTCGGTCAAAAGAAACACATGCGGGATAATTTTCAAATGTCGTTCTACAGTCATAAATATATTTACAAAGTGATTAAATTTCTGACAATTCTCTCTGTTATTTACAAATTGACACAAATCTTCAACATTAGTAACTGTCTGTTATCTAACACGCGCTATATAAAAGTGGGAATTCCAACAGTAGGTGTCTCTCGAATCCTGATTTAATTTATATTAATAAATATATTTTTTTGCTTATTCCTAGTACACGTGGTACAGGCCATGATAATCATGGTGGGCAGAAGTAGGCGACTACTTTTACTGTAAGTGCACCACATGTCTACACATGTGAAAAGCAGTTCCATTGTCTCAGCTATTATAGTCCTGGAGTTTTCCCAGAGGTCTTTTTTGGAGGATTTGATACAATTCAATAGATGTTCAGAACTGGCAGGCTGGGAATCGTATTTGGGGCATTTCGGGAATGTTTTGATTTTTCCATTAAATTTAAGCCTTCTAAGATGCCCTGTTCGTAATCTTGAAATTGCCGTTTGTTCTTCCCTAGTAAGGGTGTATAAAAAAGATTCGTTAGGAATGGAGGTGTACCATAGGCGTATTTCCAGAGAGAGGTTATTTTTTGTTTGTGGATGGAATAAATTTTTATTTACACATTTTGTAGAACAGGCTATTATTCTAGTTTTATTATAATAATACATTATATTAACAAACATAATTCACCAATACATATTTAGCATTACATTTTATAAACCCAAAATAAATAATTTAGCCTGATATTTGGCTATTATCAATCTATGTGGTCAAATTACTTCAAGTTTCTAAATATCCTTTTTATCTCAAAAATGTAAATTAGTTATTGGTTGAATTTTGTATGTGGATAGACTTTTAATAGTTTATATTTTAAAATACATTTTACCTATACACCTACTCGATAAATTTATATTTTTTATTAGTTTTTTTTTTGCTTATCCGTAGTATACGTGGTACAAGCCATGATAATCATGGTGGGTAGAAGTAGGTGACTGCTTTTACTGTAAGTGCACCACATGTCTACACATGTGAAAAGCAGTTCGACTTTGCACTTACAGATGTGCCAGAGCCCCGTTTGGTTACTTGCACTCGCTGGTGGGGTTGGACTTTTGCAAGAATCGGGAGTCATTGGAGCATTTTTTTTTTTAACAAAAAAAGTGTCGAATGCGGGATTCGAACCCGGGTCGTAGTGGTCGAAAACCAAACGGTTTTAACCAGCCTTCCACCGAACCCCGATTAGAAGTTTTAATTGGAAAGAGTTAAAGTGGGCTTGGGCTTTCCATTTATCCCTATATATATATATATAAAAGTCAGTGTATGTATGTATATATGTTTTTTGACTATACACGTCCACAATACGTAACTAATCTGGCTGAATTTTTAACAGTATATAGAGTTGAATCTGGAAAATATTTAAAAAAAAATCATATAAAAATCAAAATAATATAATTTTCAAATATCGTTGTACGAATTTACATTTTTATTTTTATATTTTAAAACACACAAATTTGGAGCGGGTCATTTCACAAGAGTGACATCCACGGCGCCAATTTATAATTGTAACGAATAGTATTTTAATAAAAACATTTAAACAGGTAAAACCCGGGCGTTGCCCGGGTCATTCGGCTAGTGTATATATATGTGGCAATATCGTTGCGGAATTTCTTGTTGTTCGATGCGAATGGTGAGATTTGATTGAAGCGCAGTCGTTTGAGTGGAAGTTGCAGCATACAGTTAGGAATAATCAGGACACGTGATGGGGTTTAAAAATGAAAGGCAACTGGATTGGAGGAAAGAAAGCTTGAGAAGAGCGGATCGATTTGGATGGTTAATTATCTGATCACATGGCGATGATTGGATTTAGATGAAATGAGCAGAGGGAGAGAGGTCTCGAGAGTAGATGTTACCTTGTTGGAAGCGAAGGAGCAACTAGGTCCGAACTCGGCGAGATCGAGTGAACACTGCCTATTCTTGCTTTTCGATTTAACACAAAGACTCAGTTTCTCTCTGATTGGTTGAGAGATGATCACATGATCTTTTCCTATTGGTCGACCTATTTAGGTGCTGTCTTCTGATTGGCCGGCGGTTTCCTTTGGTGTTGCTTTTGCTGGAAGATATAACCTGGCTTCGCCCGTGTTGTATTGAGTGAATGTTTCACTGAGAGAATCTTGTTCCTGCCTATTAAAAATGATGGTCTTGCTTTTCCTATGTTCTGCTCGAGCGAATGATCCTCGAAAGAATTTTGTTTAGTGTCTATTAAACATGATTCAGCAATATTTCATCGTAATTTAATACTTGAAATGGTTTAATTTGAATAGGCTTCGTATATCCTATATTTTGAACTGTATCTGCATAACACGAATCAAAATTTGCATAGCTAGAAGTTAAGCATGTTTAATTGTAAATATTAACAAATTATTATCAAAATTATAATTGGCTTCCTATTGGAGGGATGGTCTAAACCAGGCCTGGTCAACCCGCGGCCCGCCGTAAAAAAATTTGCGGCTCGCCATTTAACTTTATATTTCTTTTGTAACTTTCATTTCTCGTCTGTATATCCAAAAACAGAAAATATATTGAAATACACCTTTCCACGTTTTTCCAAATAAGTTTTTTTTTTGTTTTTATCGCAATATACAAAATGCTACTGTGATTGAACACATGCGCTGTGTACACATCTCACGAGGAATCCCGAGCTCATGTGCTGACTACATATTTTAACCTGTCAATGCATTTTATTTTTATTTCTGTGTACACCTATCCCCCGATTTACACGTTTTTCTCAGGAACGTATCTACCGTGTAAATCGGGGGATAGGTGTAATTATAATAATTTTTTTATTTAAAATATGTTAGAATTAGATATTAATTTAGAAAATCAAAACTTAGATGTTCAATATCAAACATAAATGTAGATTTTAAAAAGTTAAGTGAAAAAAAAAAAGAAAAATAAATTTCACATTAGAAAAGACTAAAATTTAATTGAAACAATAAAGAGTTTATTCGTAAATTACGTATTTTATTTCTTTTACATTTCTTAAAGCACGTTTTCTTAAAATTCGGCCCTGTAACATTACTCCTAATCAAAAAGGCCCGTGGCGTCATTTAGGTTGGCCAGGGCTGGTCTAAACCATTGGTTTTCGGCCGCGACAACCCGGGTTCGATTCCCGCATTGGGCATTTTTTTCTGATAAAAAAAAAAAAAGCTTTATGGCCCCCGACAAAAAGAAGAAACAATAAGATAGATTAGAAACCTGATCCTTCCAGGTCAAACAGATAGTCATAAATAATAAAAAGTGCCCAATGCGGGAATCGAACCCTGGTCATCGGGGGCCCGAAAAGGGTTCTACTGTATATATTTAAAAAAATGACTTGCAGAATTTTTAAACATACTCTCTTGCCATGACAGTTGAATTTTTAAAATTTATTTAGCGTGTCATTTATAAAATAATTGAACCATGGCCCATTTGATTAAAATAGGTATAAAAAGCGAATAAAAGGGAAACTCCTAGGTTTTAACTGAGTGAATATAGTGTGTGTATGTATAAAATGCTGTTTTAAGATAAATTATTATTCGCCATAATTATATTTAGACTCTGCTTCTCCCAGGTTCTCCTAGAGTGAATGTTTGTCCCCAAAAATGATGCTTTAACAAATATTATTTAAAGCTGAAAGGATTTAAAAGCACGAATGTTTCTTTTATACATAATACAAACATCTACTGCCCTTACTGCGATGAAAAAATATATTGGGAGGGCTTGGCTCATCAGTGGTAAACCCTCCCAGCGGTTTCGCCAATTTAATCCACCATATAAAAGAAACATTCGTGCTTTTAAATCCTTTCATTTTATATGCATAGATGGCGCGTTATTGCTTTGTGTTAAATATTATTTATATTATCAAAATTCGAACTATAATAGACGCGTAAGATTATTTTTAAAAATAAACAATTTTTACTGCCTTTACTGCAATGTAAAAATTAATGGGAGGGCCTGGCTCATCAGTGGTGAACCCTTCCAGCGGTAGATTAAACTGGTGAAACCGCTGGGAGGTTTCACCACTGATGAGCAGTTGCACATTGCAGTAAGGGCAGTAGAAATTGTTTATTTTTAAAAAGAATCATACACGTCTATTATAGTTTCGAATTTTGATAACAGATGGCGCGCTAATGCATCATTATTAATATTATAAATACATTTAAGTATCATTCTAAAGTTAAATACAGTAGAACCTCCATGAGAGGTCACCCACGTTAAAGAACACCTCTCTACAAAGGACAGCTTTAATTTGTAAAATAAACACTTTTACTATTTAACAACTCTCCGGTAGGAAGACACTTCTCCCTAAAGGACACTTTGGCTCTGCAATTAGGTGTCCTTTTACAGGGAGGTTCTACTGTAATTTGTAAATAAAATTTAAAATAAACACAAAACGATTATGAGAGATGATATGTTAATTTCAATCAGGAGAAAGATGACTATTTTTTAGAGTTAAAATTATATAATCATAAAATAAAGCATTTGTTAAAATAATATTGTAACATAGTATGTATTAATTTAATTTATGTAACATAATATTTCTTAATTTTATTATTTTTCATTTAACATAGTGGTCATTTTTATTTTTATATCTTGCGACTCTGTAAATTTCCCTCGTGGCTTATCTTTTGTTTACCGTTCTTAGTTTGTCCTTGCCTGAAATAAATTTTGTTTCCTCCTGAAGTTTTTGTCTTCCCTAATTTTCCACGTGGCAATATTCTTCTGGAAAAATTCACTCGGGAAGAAGCTGGGCGAAGCCAGGTCATTCAAATAGTCTCTGATAATTATAAACATTTAATAACCCCACATTATGCAAAATTGTTTGTTATTTATCTAATTGTAGGGTGTTTGAATAACCTTCATATTGATATATTTATTCAGCTAATATATACAGTTAAACCTGTCTATAGCACCCCCTCTAAATAACGCCTTTCTCTCTATAGCGCCCGATTTTAAATATGTAGTAAGATGCGATTTACATTAAAAGTAACCATGTCTATAGCACCCTATTCTGGTGAGTCCCAAGAGGGGGCGCTATAGACAGGTTTAACTGTATATGCAAAATTGTTAAATGGTTTTTCAGTAGTTTTGATGGAGATAGAAGCAATATTTTATTCGCGATCAAACGTTGTGGCCCACTGTAAGTATTACATCCCAAACACGATGTGACGCCAGCCATCTCTGTCTTGAGCTTATATTTTGAGGTATAGATTCAGTAGTTTTTTAAATTTATTTATTTTTTTGTGAAAAGTGAATTATACAAATTCCTCGTAGATATTAAAGATGATGATGATCTTCTTCTTTCTTATCTCCACACTGGGTGAAGTAGAATGTGTCTGCCTTTGTCATTAAGACTGGGAGCACTACTCAGTGGCAGGCCGACTTAGCTCCAAAAGAAAAGGCCACCTCTGACATGAGGAACAGACATCATGTGCAGCTGCTCCTAACATGGAGTACAAACGCTGCTCATCCTGTATCCCTGGATTAGGAGCCCTTACAGGGTACTATCAGCCGGGCCAGCTGAACCCAGGTTTTTTAGCAAGCTTGTTACTGCTTCCCCTCCTCCTTTTTCATCCGGGCTTGGGACCGGCAAAGGCGGGGTTTGATGATGACGATTAATAATAATCATCAAATATTATCTTTTTAAAATTATTTTTTCGTCTCTATTTACATATGTTCCATTCAAGTCACCTTGTATTGGTTATTTACATATGAAGAGTTGGTGGAGTAGAGGTGACCCCCCCACAGATAGGTATAATCATTAAAGGTATTTAAAAATATATCAGGATTCTTCTGTAGTGTGGTGTTGTTAGGTCAAAAATATTATTTGAAAAACAATAAACCAAATTGTGCCTTATCGAAAAACAATAAATTTGATTATATACCTATAAAAATTATTAATCTCAAAAAAGACGTATGATCTGAGAAAAGGCAAGGATTTATTCGAGTGAAATTTAACTCGAATGTATATGTATGAAATAATCATTTTTAAATAATCATTTTTATAATTAATATCCTCTCTTTCTGTCATCAATTCACAGGTTCTTTCTGAGCCTTGAGGAGAACGTGACTTACTGTCTGTACTCTTTGTCGTTGGGGAGATTCCTGGACTTTACCTAACTGTATATAGAACATAGTTTGACAATTATACCGCAAATGTTTCTTTTGAACGGAAAATCGAAATTTATTTTAAGGAGAAATAACGATTATTTCTAACCTTAGAGATGAAGTATGATAGGATGAATTGTGAAGAGTAATGATAAAAGGAAAAATAAAGTGTCCAGTTTTCCGTTTATCATTACTCTTCACAATTCATCCTTTCATACTTCATCCCTAAGGTTAGAAATAATCGTTATTTCTCCTTGAAATAAATTTAGATTTTTCGTTCAAAAGAAACATTTGCGGTATAATTGTCAAACATCGTTCTTATAATCATAAGTCGCATTATATTGTATTATAAATAACTGTATATAGTTTACTCTTTTATTTTATCTTTTTCATATATATATTTTAATTATCTCTCTTTTTATAATTATTTTATATATACTACCACATTTATTTGTGTATGAGGTCAATAAAATATTTTAAAATCTCAAATATCTCTCTCTCTTGAGGTAACCCGGATTTCTGGAGCCATGTACATAGTCGCCAACTAAGACTGACAGACTGGCTGTACTTGAGCTGGATCAACTTGTCCTCAGAGTTGTGTCGCGACTGGAAGAAGTCATACATGAACATCTGGCCCATCTTGTAGATGGAAACTGTGGCGTAGACAGGGCAGCTGAGGTTACACTTGCCAATCAGGTATGGTAGCACCCCAAGATGGAGGGGGTCTGGGTATGAGAGTAGCAGTTGGTCTGTAGACTCAAAGTCTAATGGTGGACATCCAGTTTATCAGATGTACTGTACTTGGGAATGTTCTGTAGGTCTTCAGGGGTAAATATACTTATTACTAGGAGGGTGGCTGTTTGTAACCTCTGAAGGAATTGACATCCGGTTTAATTCATATCCGCAATGGCCATCCTGTATATTGAATATAAATATATGCATGATGTGATGATATTGGAAACAAATTAATGACTGATTACAGAAAAATTTTCCTTCTCTGAGAATAATTTTCCTTCGCTGAGGTCTTGAGCAATCACTGTAAACATCAAGTCGCAACTTCCAACAGTTTCAGAATTGAATTCGTGTGACATATATGGTTTAAAAGGAAATATAGAATTTGTTCATTTCCAGCTACCCCGAAAGTCTGATAATTTGTAATACACGTTCATCCAGTTAGTAGAAATTAGATTTATGTTTGTAAGAAACATTCGCGTCTTAATGTTTTCATTCGCTATATAAAGATGGAGCGTTTTTGCTTTATATTAAGCAATCCAATATTTTTATTTCTCTAGCTTTTGGGCCAAAATGCCCTTCAAAAGAAGCACCTAGAACAAGCATGTCAAACTCGCGGCCCGCGGGCCTCATGCGGCCCACAACGAATAAATTTGCGCCCCACCAGACAATATAATTTAGTAATGAAATTTTGTGATTGACTCTCCAGGGTGATTTATTTAATATAGACCTTGATACATTAGCGCGCCATCTGTTATCAAAAGTAAGGACAGTGTATAAATTGTTTTATTTTTAAAATAGTAATACGCGTCTATAATAGTTTCGTATTTTGATAGATCTTGATGTTCTATATAATATAATGTGAACTAAGAAAACCCATTTCCTCTGATTGGCTGATTATGGTCACGTGTAATTAGCGAGCCAATCAGCGTGCGGGACAAATAGCCTGCAGAGTATAAAAATCTATAAAGAATTATATTAGAGTGATATGTATATATTCTTGCTTTATCATCAATTTCTGACATCAATCATCATAAATTGAAAGAGTTCTTTTATTTATATGAATTGCAGAATATCTTCAGTATTGAGTTGAAGCGAAGATGGAATCGTTTGAAATATCCAATCAAAGTATCATGAGTGTAGACACAGCATCTTTTGAAATATTAAATCCAAATAGGTTTAGCTCGGCCATAGAAAATTTTGAGATATCAAAACAGGGTAACCTTAATACAGACATAGAATCTTTTGAAACACTCAAACAGGTTGATTTTAACATGGAAAATGAAACTTTTAAAGCAGATATCCAAAGAATTTTTAATACGAACAATGAATCTTTTGAAACATCCAATCATGATGCGTTTACTATAAACAATGAATCCTTTGAAACATCCAATCATGATACGCTTAATATGGACAATGAATCTTTTGAAACATCGAATGATAGCACGTTCAATATGAACAATGAATCCTTTGAAACATCCAATCATGATACGCTTAATATGGACAATGAATCTTTTGAAAAATTCTACCAAAGAACTTTCAATACGGAGCTGTACTGCCATAATCCTATGAAAGACGTCATGGCCTCCATCAACTCCATGTTGGGAGAAGTGGATGAGGTTCTAGATCGGGCAGAGCGAGATATAGAAGAATTCCATCAGTTCCTCTCAGAGAACCCGCTGGACTCTGGCGACAATCCCATGGAAGAAGTCCTCGACATTGAATGGGAGTCCGACAACATATCTGCATATTCTTCTGATGACATCATCGTCAAGATCAAGGACATTCTGGCAAAGCGGAAAATTGGGACAAATCCTTCAAAAGCTAAATGCAACACGACAGAGAAGAATACTGAAAGGAAATTATCAGCAGAAAGTTCTAGTGAACAAAGAATGAATGGAAATAGATTTTCACCAAAAGAGGATATCGGAATGATCCAAACAAGCGAACATAATTCTCGCAGAAAGGATGATAAACAGATTGGTAGGGATAGATGGAATGCTAGTTACAAAACCAATGTGGATACCTCAAGAATAAATACGCAACAGAAGACACCTCCAATCCAACATCACTTATATAGTGAAAACATAAACAAAAGAATATTTAATTCAAGCGAGAATTTCGACCAGTCATGGAAAAGAATACCAAATCCCAATGATCAAGAAAGAAACAACATATCGCTTAAAGAAAACAGATGCATAGAATACAAAGAAAATGTATGTGAACAAAATAAATATACTATCCAATCAGAGAGACGCATATACAATAGCAATTTGCAAGAGAGAACTAATACATTGACAAAAGAAAACTTCAGACAACAAGATTCAAGGACACCACAGAGTGGAATCAGAAGTTCGTCCACATTCCAAGACTTCAAGACTTTTGACCAAGAAGAGAACGTCCAGGTCCATGTCAGAAATATTCCCTACATCGCCAGCGAACAGGATCTCTTCGTGCACTTCCAAGCGGAACGAGAGGATCCAGAACATCAGCTTGGTGAGGGAGAGAGATGGTCGTTCAAGAGGATTCGCCTTCCTGGAGTTCTGTAGTGTGAGAGACGCCCGAGCGGCTGTTGTCTTTATGGACGGCTCTGTAATGTTGGGTCGACGTCTCCAGGTCAGTTTTCAGCAGGAACCCGACCAGACCCCACACTGGCGCCAACTTACAGGCGATATGCACATAGGTAAGACTTCAGATATTTCACTCATGTAAATATAAATGTAAAATTTGTTGAGTACATCCAAATAAATGTTTAAACCTGTGTGTCATGCCACTGAATCCAATAAATATCATATATATACTCAGGGTTCAATAAAGTATATTTTCAATAAAGCCTTCTAATGTGACAGCCTCCCTGATTTATCCCTTTGTAATATCAGCAATGAATTACCCCCAAAAACATACAATGGCCAGAAATAACTATGTTTTTATAGTATTTTATTAGACATATCTACTTTTCAATTATTATTTTACCATTATAAAGATGTATAAGGTCATGAAGACAGAATTCATTTATCTTGGTAAGGTTGTCTAAAAGATCCTGTCTTGAGGACATTCCAGGAGGTGGTTCGGTAAGGCCTACAGTTGGTGCACTGTAGGAAAACATCATCCATGAAGAGGAGTGGTCTTGTATATCCAGTTTTGACCCTGTAGGTCCACTCCACATTCCAAGATAGCTTCATCTTTTGTTTCTAATTACAATGATGGGATGTCGATTCAATACTGTAACCCCATCTATAGGCCACAAATGGCAACATTTGTACCATAATTCTTTTAAACTACACAAATGACCTGTGAAATCGCCCAGATTGTTCCTGAAGTGAATGTTCGCACAGCCTTTATTGTTTTAATATCGAGTTTCGGTTCCAAAATCACTTTATTAGGTACCGCTCAACAAGAACAATCTAGTTTATGATAAATGAAACAATGAATAATATGAAAAATAATAATAATGTGATATTGTACTGGTATAAGGTGCATAAATTAAGAAAAAGGCATCTCCTTATCGTGCAACTGAAAGTTGCTGATTGCTTGCGTCATATATCGGAATAAATATAAACTATTCTCGTTGATTTTTAATTATTCCAGAATGAATAATAGGTGAAGGTTATTCACATATTAAACAAAATGTTAACGCGGGATTCAATCCCGGTTCATGACTGTCGGGAATCGAGGGTGTTACCCACTCGTCCACCGACTTCTTTTTTTAATATCGAGGGAAGGGTAGTAATATTTATTATTATTAGAGGAGAGAGAGAGAGAAGGAATGTTTAGAAGGAATGAAGATAGGAACTTATTAATATAGTATTATCATGGTCATTTTACAAACTCAGACTATGCAATTTAGCTAGTTGTACAAATTTGCATATTCAGAGATTAAAGCTTTGATACTGACTCATTCTAAACCTGCCCTACATCCTCTCAATGTTTAATCCATATTATAGATATGTAAGTAGAAAGCGGATATGCAAATTGAACTGTTCTCCTAATAATTTACATAATCAGAGATTAACAATGCCTCCCTCCATATTGTGTAAACCTTTTGTTACCAAACCATACGGAAAATTTGAAGATTTATGCCAAACAAACACTACATTTTAATTGATATATTGATGAGTCAGGCTCCCTTAATATTTAGAAAAATCGTCATTGTGTGGTTATATGTAGATAGGAGAGAAATTTTCAGCTTTGAAAAATTATTTCAAGGTTGTCTCAACAGTTCGTAAACACTTGAAAAAATTGAAATACCAATATTATTAGCCGTTATGTATAATGTCATTGTATTATGTATAAAGTAATTTGTATTATATATTGCAGTAGAACCTCCCTGTTAAGGAAACCTAATTACAGAGCTAAAGTGTCCTTTAGGGAGAGTGGTCCTCTTACCGGAGAGTTTCTAAATTGTAAAAATGGTAATTTTGCAAATGAAAACTGTCCTTTGTTGAGAGGTGTCTGCTAAAGGGAGGTTCTACTGTATTATGTATTCCCTGTAATAATATTATTCGCCAAGTAATAATAGAAACAACATTTTAAGAAAAACACGAAATTTCGGGACAACCTTATAAAACATATGGTGCCGAATATGGTCAAATTTTACACGTACAGGATCGCTAACCCAATGATAATATCACTTGAGAGAAAGAAATTCCATCCAGGGGAAGGTTTCTTGAAATAAATATAATTTAATTGACAAAAGCTTTCAGGGCTTGGAGCCTTTCTATGTCTCATAGTTATAAAAGTCTATATCTACAATCATAGACAGAACTTAAGGAAGTTGTACCTTTTAGCATGTATATCGGGATTCAGACAATAACTTTGAAAGATATTACAGTGACCTTTATTAAAGATACACGAAATAACCAAGTGTGTATACACTCATGGACAAAACTTAAGGAAGTTGTACCTTTTAGCATGTATATCGGGATTGGGACAATAACTCTGAAAGATATTACAGTGACCTTTATTGAAGACACACGAGATAAACAAGTGTGTATACACTCATGGACAAAACTTAAGGAAGTTGTACCTTTTAGCATGTATATTTGATACGCAGTGATCTTTATTAAAGACACACGAGATATATATATATATATAACCAAGTGTGTAAACACTCATGGACAAAACTTAAGTAAGTTGTCCCTTTCATCATGTATATCGGAATTCAGACAATTACTCTAAAAGATATTACAGTGACCTTTATTGAAGACACCAAGATAACCAAGTGTGAACAAAATTTCCTCTGTCTCCTTAAAGAAAAGGCGACATCAAGGACTTTATATTTCCTTAAGTTTTGTCCATGAGTGAATATATATATTTTCCAATTACAAGATTTACATAACTAAGATTGACTTTCAAAAATAATTCCTTTTTTCTGAAGATAATTTGTTGGTTGGAAGTTGATTCAGAGAATATATGGAGATACGTGACGCTATGCATGTGTTTTCAGAGAATCGTGTATGTATATAAGTAGAACTAGGATTCAACCATTCCCTTGAAGAGAATTACAGCAAGTCTCTGAAACATCGGAAATTAAACCATTGGTTGATGTGGCTGTCTCTTTTCTCTGAATTCCTTTTTATGTATATTACCATTTGAGAGAAATTTCCATATAGAGAAGAGTTCATTGCAATAAATATACAGTTAAACCTGTCTATACCGCGCCCTCTTGAGACTCACCAAAATAGGGTGCTATAGACAGGTCATGTTTAATGTAAATTGCATCGTACTACGTATTTAAAATCGGGCGCTATAGAGAGGAAATCCGTATTAGAGGGGGTGATACAGACAGGTTTAACTGTAGTTTAATTGATTCGAGATTTCGGTCCTTGGACCTCTTCTACAGGGGTAAGGTTTCCACTTTGTTATATATATATATATATAAACAACCATTTTCATTACAATAAATATAGAACGATGTTTAACAAGTTTTACCGCAAATGTTTCTTTTTACAGAACGAAAATTTTAATTATTTTAAGGAGAAATATAACGACTATTACTATCCTTAGGGATGAAGTATGAATGGATGAATTGTGAAGAGTAATGATAAACGGAAAAATAAAAGTGTCTAGGGATGGGAACGTTTACGTTTACAAATAGATTTATTTACTGCAACTACGTAAACCCGGACTCCTGGAATGTAAACAATGGATTTCTTTGTCAAACAACTAAACCATAATTTTGTAAATGATCAAACTTTACCAAGCCATACAATCACGAATTTACCAAGAAAATACAACTAATCATAAACGAATTTTTCAATTTGCAAGCACATAATGACTTTGAAAATATATTTTAAAAATTCAGCATTAAGTTTGTTTGATAATTTTCATCATGTTTTTAGGATTTCGATAATTTTTCATATCCACACAGAAAACTTGGTGTTTCGACTTTAAAATAATAAAAAAGTAACCCTTTTATCAATACATATTGCGGTTGAATATACACTGCTGGCCACCCAAATTACAACACCAAGAAAGACAAGAGATATCACAACAAAATTTATTTTGTAGATAACATGTTGACCAAGTATCAAATGATTAAATTTATAGACTTCTGCGAAGTGTGGTTCCTGCCAGAATCAGTAGCCAGAGTAGCCGCCATTGTTGGAGATCACAGCTGCCACACGCCTCGGCATTGATTCAAAGAGACTTTGGATGTGTTCTTGGGGTACAGCAGACCAAGCAGCTCCCACATGTTGCCAAAGTTGATCTGGTGTGGCAGCTGGGGATGTAATCTGGGTCAATCGTTGAGCAACCATGAACCACATGTTTTGTGTCGGCGAAAGATCCGGAGAGCGAACCGGCCATTGAAGCAATTCAATATGGCGATTGACGAAGAACCTTTGGATAATGCGTGCCACGTGTGTGTCGCGCATTATTCTGTTGAAATATGGCTGTGGGAAAGCCCTGAAGGTAGGGAAGGACAACTGGCTCGGAGATGTAGCGTTGGCTGTTTAAAGTACCGGCAATGCGTACTAGAGGAGTGCGAGAGTGATATCCAATACCGCCCCATACCATAATACCCGGTGCAGGACCAGTGTGGCGGTGCATAACGCAGCTGTTCAGCATCCTCTCTCCACGGTATCTCCAGACTCGAATCCGACCATCGTGGTGTTGCAGACAGAAGCGTGACTCGTCAGTAAAGACAATTTCATTCCATTCTGCCGTCCACATCCTTCTTTCATCGCACCATTGGCGGCGGAGACGTCTGTGGTTCTGCGTCAAGGATAGACGAAGCAGTGGACGTATTGCAGACAGATCACTCTGCTGTAAACGACGTCGAATGGTACGCGCAGACACTGGATGATGCTTTACAGACTGAATGTGCTACGGTTCGTGATGTGACTGAGCGATCTATCACTGCCATGCGCACAATTTGCTTGTCAGCACGTGAAGTGGTGCACTGAGGTAGATACGATCGAACACGTCGGTCCGTCGTACCTTCCTGCATCCAATGATCACATATCCGCATTACAGTTGTTTGGTTTCTTCCAACACGACTACCGATTTCCCTGAAAGATAATTCACAATCTCGGTAGGCCACTATCCTTAGTATTTATAGCAGAGTATAACCTCTCATGAGACGCTATAACCTAAAAAGACTAAAGATACCTGCGATCTTGTTCGTTATATCATAGACCTGTTATAAAGGACCTAGCCTAGGTAGCCTAGTGGACATGGCATCTGCCCCGAAAGCAGAACACTGTGGGTTCGATTCCCATCCCTGGGCACTTTATTTTCCGTTTATCATTACTCTTTACAATTCATCCTTTAATACTTCATTCTTAAGGTTATAAATAATCGTTATTTCTCCTTAAAATAAATTTCTATTTTTCGTTCAAAAGAAACACATGCGGGATAATTTTCAAATGTCGTTCTACAAAGGAAGATTGTTATAAAGAGAAAAGTCTGAAATTTACAATACACATGTTTTTAATGCATTTTAAGTCCCCTAAAAACTTGTCTACACTCTTGGTGGTTTATGATTGTATGTTGGAATATGGGCTTTCATTTTTATTCAAAGGTGGTCGCTGTGGAGAGGTATAATCATCAGATGAGCGATGATGACTCATCAAAGGGTATGCTGTTTTCAAATATCTCATTGTAAACCATCCAAACTTGCTGATTCAATAAAGATGAAAATACAAAATTAAATGATTCGACTTTTTTTACATTCTGTACAGACCCGTCCATTCTAAAGTTGTACGGCGTCTGCAAAGACGCGCATCTATAGGTACTTCCTCGGCGCGGAACTGAGGAGTGTACAAGAAGACCCTCTCCTTGTCTGGAGGAGGACTCTTTCAAGGTGGGGAAGACTTCCTTGCTGAAGATATTTGTATATATATTCTCCTACACTTTACATGCCCTTTTACTCTTTTATTTTTCTCCTTTGTAAAATTTGATTAAAAGAATCAATAAAATTGTTTAAATTTTCTAAAGTTGTACGTTTGTAGAATAATTTATCAAATAAATGTCACAGGTTTCTGGATATAAGTTTCTTTATATTTAGTAAATTAAATTTAATTGCCATCTATTGTTAAAATTTCACACAAATAAATTTACAGGCAATGCGTTTCTTTTAAATACCATCAAATATTATATCTACAGACCTAACTCATATTATTGCAGTTAGGTCTGTAGAGATAATATTTGATGATATTTAAAAGAAACGCATTGCCTGTAAATTTATTTGTGTAAAATTCTTTATCTTTATTAAAGGTATTCTCTCGAGCTTTCAGGCATCTCCGTCTGAAGTTTTTATATTTCTATGTACTCCTGTAAAAGGACAGAGATGCCTGAAATCTTGAGATTAAGTTTAATAAAGATAAAGAAATACATCTCCAGAAACCATTTGTTTGATTAATATCCAGAAGATTTATAATTCAATTGATAGTAAAATAACTTGAGTCAACTTCATTAACAATTCCAATTTTGTTAACAAATTTTAAATCCTTTGTTGTTGTTGTTATTGTCGTGTCCAAAGAAGAGTCTCAGATGTCTTCATGCATCTCCATCACAGCAGCAGCAATATCCACTATCTTGGGTGTGTAAAGCTGCTGCTCTGGGTCTAAGTCGATTTTCTGTTGTTGTCGTGTCCAAAGAAGAGTCTCAGATGTCTTCATGCATCTCCATCACAGCAGCAGCAATATCCACTATCTTGGGTGTGTAAAGCTGCTGCTCTGGGTCTAAGTCGATTTTCTGCAAGGCTGCGGCATGAGAATATGTGAGTAGAATATAGTTAATGTATGTTGAGAGAGAAAAATAAATGCCAAGCAGGCCCTTGGTCACTTTTCGACGATCAACATTCCCAAAAAAAAAAGGGGTTTATATAAGCTTGATTAGTAATACAGTACACTCGTGGACAAAACTTTCGTATTTTGCTGTCACTGGTCATGTTTTTATTTTTATTGTTATTGAGTTTGTTATCTCGTGTGTCTTCAATAAAGGCCACTGTAATATCTTTCAGAGTTATTGTCTGAATCCCGATATACATGCTGAAAGGTATAACTTCCTTAAGTTTTGTCCATGAGTGTATCTTTCAGAGTTATTGTCTGAATCCCGATATACATGCTAAAAAAGGTACAACTTTCTTAAGTTTTGTCCATGAGTGTATCTTACAGAGTTATTGTCTGAATCCCGATATACATGCTAAAAAAGGTACAACTTTCTTAAGTTTTGTCCATGAGTGTATCTTTCAGAGTTATTGTCTGAATCTCGATATACATGCTAAAAGGTACAAAACTACCTTAAGTTTTGTCCATGAGTGTATCTTACAGAGTTATTGTATGAATCCTGATATACATGCTAAAAGGTACAACTTTCTTAAGTTTTGTCCATGAGTATATCTTTCAGAGTTATTGTCTGAATCCCGATATACATGCTAAAAGGTACAAAACTACCTTAAGTTTTGTCCTTGAGTGTATCTTTCAGAGTTATTGTCTGAATCTCGATATACATGCTAAAAGTACAAAACTACCTTAAGTTTTGTCCTTGAGTGTATCTTTCAGAGTTATTGTCTGAATCCCGATATACATGCTAAAAGGTACAAAACTAACTTAATCTTTGTCCATGAGTGTATCTTTCAGAGTTATTGTCTGAATCCCGATATACATGCTGAAAGGTACAACTTTCTTAAGTTTTGTCCATGAGTGGATATATACAATCAAGCTCATATATCCATCCATTTTTAAAATAATAATAACCTTGAAAGAGCTTATACATGCCCTCAAACATTCTTTTTACAATAAAAAGTATACGTTTAATAATTACTATATACAAATTAATAATTAACGATGTTTTTTTAATCTTCTAACTTTGATTGATTTTGAAATAACGGGAGATCAGCGCGAAAACTTGGCAGCAATTTAAAACTTTTCATCTTAAATGTTTATTTTCCAGGAGAAAACATGTTCAACTAAGTTTTAAAACTCACTGAATCCCACATAAAGCCTTTATTAAGACATTTTAGTCTTTCATAAGTTTTATATTTAGAATTTGAACAAAAACAAATTGAATAAAGTAAACGATATTGATTTGCATATAAATAATTAGTTAAAATTCTGGTTTATTTACATATTTAAAAAGGAAGAAGTGTAAAGGCCAGGAGTACCCTAGTTAACATTTATTATGAAACATCCTTAAACATCACAGCCACAGAACAGGAAATATTTATAATATCTTATTAAGACCTTTAGTGATATGTACATACAGATTCTCCTGAGAGATACAGCAATGAGTTTTAAACATAAAGAATAAATATAGGTCTATATATACATGTGGTAAGGTTATCCTGTCTCCTGATTGGTTTGGTAGACAGATTATGCAGTCATGGGGTTCGTGGTTTCAGGCGTCAATGGGTACAAAAGGACGAGGCAGGTTGGATGTAATCTCAGAGAGAGGCCAATGCCAAAAACGCAGACTAGGTCCAGAAGGGTCTGAGATGAACTGTTGTTATCCGACTGTTTGTCGGTCTGTAAACGGAGACCCTTTGTCCTGTCTTGGCGCCAGCGGACTCTCAATCAAACTTTATTATCCTGTTTTGTATTACATGATGGTCAAATTGGCTAATTGAATTGTATCTACATTTTTAGGCTGTTAAACTATAATTATGTTATATACATATGAAAATCTAGTGTATATTGAAATATATTACTATATACATATATGTGAGCAATAGTTACCCAGAAATTTTTTGAAAAAGTAAAAATAAATATCAGGTGAAAATTTTCTTTTTATTTTAAATTTGCAAGCTTTAGAGCAAATATACTGCTCTTCACTGGGCTGATATTCTATGTACAATCTCTAAATAATATAGATAACAAAAGTTTTCAATTATTCTGTATATATATTATTTAGAGTTTGTACATAGAATATCAGCCCGTTGAAGAGCAGTATATTTGCTCGAAAGCTTGCAAATTTAAATTAAAAAGAAACTTTTTACCCGATATTTATTTTTACTTTTTCAAATATACATATATAGCTATAATTCCTAAACAAGGCCAAAACGATATATACAAGTTGTTCATAGAAAAAGAAATTGATATACTCCCTTGATATATACTTCCCCACTAACTAACTGATATAATTTTCTTTTGAAGTCTCAATAAAGGTCGTTGTTGTCTAAAAAAAAATATTTTGTTATTATATGTGTGGCGACCACACTTTGCTTCAGCGAGCGCGAACTGGGACAAAGCTTCACTACACATACGGGAAGTAATGTGGCGACCTGACTACGCATGCGCGCGGGACGTCATCCGACACTGCTGGCCACTGGCGTCATAACAAAAAGGCTTGCTCCCAACGGCCGTTACTTCAACCGTTACATCTTTTCTCTTTATTTATTTCTGGTTTTAAATAAATAAATTTTATTTATAATTTTATCAGCGGCCTTTCCACAAGCCACACCAACACATCACGCAACCATACCACATATGTACCTAAAAAGAGACATCTCTCCCTTTAAATGAGCATCAGAACGATAACACTGTGTGTGTGTGTGTTGTGTATCATCCTAATAAAAAAAACTTTACTATTGATGATAAAGAATGAACCACAACACCAGTTTTGGCAGATTTATCATCACTCGTAAAGTTTTTTTTTTACCAGGGTAATGCACAGTGTTATCGTTCTGATGCATAAATAAATGGAGAGGTGTCTCTTTTGGTACATGAATATCTTCCTCCCGTAACACCCACCTTGTTATAATATTGTCAAGTAGCTCCATTCAGATGAGACACCTGTCAATCATCACTGGACCCCCGGGGGGGGGGGGGGGACCACAGGTTCTCGGAAGCTGATCTGTAAATAAGGAAAACGGGACGGTGGCTGACGCCGTTCATTAGGATTATCTTTTAACTGGGGGTAAGTTGTACACTCTCTCTCTCCCTATAAATACCCCTTATAATAAATTATTTATCCCTAAATTTGTCTCCGCGACAATATTATAAGAAATTTAACCTTTTTGACGCGTATGAACCAGGCCCTCTAATTATTTTATCATTGCAGTAAGGGCAGTAGAAATTTGTTTAATTTCAAAAAGAATCATATACGTCAAAATAGTTTGAATTTCTTATAACAGATGGCAGGCACGCTTATGCCTAATAGGTATTCTTCTGGCCTCTTTTTTACATACCCAGAATGTGAAAAAATAATAGAAAAATAAAATAAAAAAGGTCAGGTGTTCATACTAAAAAAATCATATCCTGACCACGAGCACATGTGCTTTTTAGATGGCCAAGCTTCTAGCTTCCTTTTTTACATACCCAGAATAGAACTGGAAATATATGAAACTCTAAATATTTGTTCGATAAAGCTGTTAACTCTTTGTAATATATATTCTAGTAGAATATTCCACGGGAGACCATGTCAAACATGAATAATGTTTAGAGATAAAAGCTCTATCCACTCTCTATCCATCATCACTCCCTATCTCTATCCAGAAGTAAGATTCTTTATGATTTTTTATTAAATCACACGCTTTCGGGCCTTAGAGTCTTCTTCTACAAGAATAATTCTAACTTCGATAAAACAATCCCTTGAAACAATATTAAAACATGTAAAAGTTCGGAAGAATGATATTTATAACAAAACACCTTTCTTTAATTGCATTAAAAAGATTGAATTTAAGAATTGTACATGCGGTTATGGAGAGGTGTATAGGTATGTGGATGCCAATTTACATAGTTAAACCAGTAATAGAACCATTCCCATAATTGGTATTTAACAAGTCAGCTGTCAACTTGGGAGATTATGAGAGATTTAGCCAAATATGAAACACCACCTTTGTTTGAACGAAGCCTACGATATAAACACAATTGGGCTAAAAAATCATACACTTGAGGTTGATAGACCGTAAAACCCTATTCTCTCTGGGTCAAATTTTCATGCTAGGCTTAATTTTGATAAATATTTCTGGAACACGTCTCAAAATCTCCTAGGCTTCATTGAAAAGCGAAGTTCAAATAAACGCATTTTGGTTTTTATGTGAATGTTAAGACAATATCTCCAATTACATATAATGAGGTGCGAAAGTTAATGGCAAAATGAATTTTGGAATTTGAAGACAAAAAATCTTATCAAAATTTGTACAAAGGTGTTATACCCAATATATATATATCATCATATAATGATTTGCATAAAACCTATCAAAGTTTTAAAAATATACATCCTTTTATATTATGATGCACTTGCGCGCCATCTGTTATGCAAATTCGAAACTATTTTCTGCAATATGGAAAAATTAATGGGAGGGCAAAGCTTATCAGTGGTGAACCTTCCAGCTATCCTTTTATATTGCAAAAAAATTATATAACTCCTCAACATTTTTTATATAAATAATAAATAAATAAAACAGTTGGTGTTATATGATTCTTTTGTAATTGGTTGAAATTCCCAAATGAATCCTCTTATATATAGCATATTCTTTCACGCTTACATATATGCTTAATTGTAATATGAATATGCAAATTTCTATGAAAAAAAACTTTTGTCATTTCTGAAATAATTTCTTTCTTAAATTTGGCACATTTAAATGTTAAACGAAATTTGCTGATAATTGTGAGCTATTTATCTTACCCGTGTATCTGATAGAGGACATTGCTGTGATAGAGATGCATAGAGACATCTGAGGCTCTTCATTGAACACGATAACAACAGAAAATTGACGGACCCAAAACAGCAGCTTTACACACCCAAGATAGAGGACATTGTGACTGATGTGGTAGAGATGTATGGGACATCTGAGACTCTTCTTTGGATACGACAACAACAGAAAATTGACATGGGCCCAGAGCAGCAGCTTTACACACCCAAGATAGAGGACTTTGTGACTGCTGTGATAGAGATGCACGGAGACATCTGAGGCTCCTCTTTAGAAACGATAACAACCCGTGCGTCTTCACATTTTGTAACATTTCCATATTTTAAATAAATATTAAAGTTTTGTTATCACTCTACTGTTTTCATTATCAATGGAAATAAAAAGTAAATTTCACCAGTTTTTATATAAATACAAACATTGTTCAAATGAACTATTTACCAGCAAATGTATGGCGCTATGATTATGCGAAACAGACGCGATGACTTAAAAAAAAAAACAATTTATAAGGTTGTCCAAAAGTTCGTTGTTTTTCTTATTACTTGGAGAATAATATTATTACGGCGAATACATAATAATACAATTACTTTATACATAATACAAAGACATTATACATAACGGTGAATAATATTGGTATTTCAATTTTCTTGTAAATTTTCCTTATGTAAATTGGTTTCAGAAGATCGACAAAAGACAAGCTTTGATTAAAAACTTCCATCTTGGAAAGCAAATTATAAAATGTTTATGGAAGATGAAAGTTTACATCTTGAAAATTCATTATAAAAACAATAGTTTGATAAATTTAATGGCTACCTCATTGTTTACTACTCGTCAACCAATCAAGCGATTTTATCGGCAAAAAAAAAAAAAAGGAATAAACATGGCAGTATATCTTCCTATCTCCCATTAGCTATTGAAACTGAGTTGGGTCCCAAAGATATGCTCTACGCCAATCTTTACATTGAACATTTTTGTCGTAACTTACAAATAAAATATTGAAAAAATACATTACAAACTTGGACTACATTTTAAATTTTTATACTCTTAATATATTTCTGAAAATAGAGCAATCCATATTTAAATCTTTAAATAATACAAAGGTATATATTGGATTGAATAAAATATTTGCCAAAATTTCGGTTGGCTGAACGCAAACTTTTGTCAAGGTATTACATTTTTTGCATATTGATATATAATATATATATGATATGCAAAAAAGGTAATTTTGGCAATTAAATATTTTATTCAATCCAATATATACCTTTGTATTATCTAAAGACTTAATATATATCTATAAATAAATTTGGTGAATTACACTTAGCTATACAAGTATACAAAAAAGTTATGAAAAAATTGCAAGTCACGTTATATTTATAATTACAGTGGTTAAGATATCTTATTTAGTTAAGTCTTCTGTATTTCATTAAAATAAGAGAAATGAAACATAACAATTTCCAAATAAAAAAAAATTGAATCAATATTGAATCATAAATACAGTCTTTAATTTGATAAAAGTATAATGACTTGCAAATCGCAATTTTACTTTTTGCATTCATCTTTGGAATACAAATCTTAATGTACCTATTTATTGATTTGATTTTAGAATCCCTAAACGATATTTATATAGTTAAATTGCTACATAATGCATTCAATCCTAAGAAATATTGTAAACATGATAACAAAAAAAAAATGATAACTTGAAAAGACGCAAACAATGCCAAAAAAGCTCAAGTAAATACAAGACAATTGAAACTGAAAAAGATGTTCCAATTTATTTACACACAAGGTTAATTTATGAAAGGAATCTTTAAAAAACCATTTTAGCTTACCAGGTTTTTTTTTTTTAGGCCTTTGAACCAGCTCCAATCTTCTTCTTCTCCTTGTTACCACGCTTCTTCTTCTTACGGTTCTTGAGTTCCTTCCTCTGTTTGCTTGTTCCTGTAGCTTTGGTAGCCAGGCCATTACGGATCAAACGATACTTAGGTTCGTACTTCTTGAAAAGGTCAACAGAATCGTAGATGAGAGCGAATCCAGTAGTTTTACCGCCTCCAAACTTTGTCATCATTCCAAAGACACTGATAGCATCAATGGGGGCTTTGTACATATCAGCTAGTCTTTCACGAATTAACTTTCTTGAAGCTGAGCATTTCCCTGGATGGGTGATTTCAATAACCATCTGTTTCCTGGATAACAAACGATTGTTTAAAAACTTCCGTGTACGTATGGTAATAGCTGAATCCATTTTTAGAAACTTCTTATCTTCTACTATTCGTTTATTATCTAGTCTCAAAAAAGATTTTTTTAAGGCAATGAAATCGTTTAAATATACAAACGATACTGATAAATATTTTTTAAAACCACAGATATTTTGTATTCATTGAATATTTAATTTAAATATATATTTTTAATACATGGGAATATATATTAATTATTTATTTATTTATTTATTTATCAAATCAGACGCGATATCCCTACAATTATGAAAATTAATTCTTAAATAGAATATTTTTTTGTAAAATTTATAAATTTAAATTATAATTTGTTTTAGTTTGCTGAGGAAGAACTTGTCCGAAAACTACTTTATACAATTATAAAAATGAGTTGCATACAGAGTCTTATACTTTTTTTGTAATTGATCGAAATCAGTAAACCTGTGATAAAGAATAATTCGTTTGATGGTGAAGCAATATATATTTTTAATATATGAATATATATTAATTATGAAAATTAATTCTTAAATATATATTTTTTGTAATATTTATAAATTTAAATTATAATTTGTTTTAGTTTGTTGAGGAAGAACTTGTCCGAAAACTACTTTATATAATTAATTTTAAAAAGTTGCAACGTCTTATGCCTTTTTGTAATTTAGGTTGAAATCAGCAAACCTATGATAATGTGTTTGATGGTGAAACAATATTTCTAAGAAGAGATCAAAGCTGATGGCGTCGAGTTTCTGTATTGAGATGGTATGAGCTTGGCGAGTTTTCTATTGAGAGAGTTTTACTTTGTCCGCTTTGGCTGCAACAGTGCATTGCGGTCTGTCTGCTCTCCACGGTCACACCCCTGGACTCAATACTCATACTATTGGACCCGTCTCTGCCTCCCCCTGATCTCCGCGGATTACCACCCTGCCCCCCTCCTCTACATCCCGGCTTTCCTGGCCTCACCTGGCGATGATCCCCTGGCCACCCATCCCCAAGCCTCTCCAACAGTGCAATGTATATAGTGATTTGTATATATTCCTCTATATGTGTCCATCGGGGCTCAAAAATCATCCATTCTGGTTAGCAGCACCGTAAATAAGATATTTCCGTTGGAGAGTTTTCAGACAATAAAATACTTCAACAGACTGAATACTAATCCTCGTATCTCTATTACAGCTTGATGAAAGGCGTTATTGTCTGAAATATCGCTAAGAATTTACCTTTTCAATAAAGAAACATGTCCCCTTTAGCTTCTATATATTCTTAGATATGATATTTAGTGATTCATCCAATTGTAATATCAAGTATTTTGAATATTATATAAAATATTTTTGTTAATGAATTACTAGCGGACATACCCGGCTTCGCCCGGGTTTTACCCGAGTAAAGGTTTGTCTAACGAATCTCTCGATAAAGTGAACATTTTTTCCCGGTCCCTTTAAAAATACTCGATAAGTTGAATAAAATCAATATTAATGATGCTCAATTGCATCGCCGAGGAATTCGTACAGAATTTTCCTGTTTTCATAGGAGAGTGCATCGGGGAGTGCTTCTCTGTCAGAGCGGTGTAGAACCGCGGCCACTACTTCATCATCAACCTCATCATAAAGAGGGGCCAAAAGAGAGAGAAAGCTTGAGATTGAAACTGATTTAATATTAATTCATATAAGATTATATAGGGTTATATATAGAGAAGAAAATTTTGAAATAGAGCAATCAATATTTAAATAATTAGATAATAAAAATGTATATATTGGATTTAATATATTGGTAAATAAATATTTTATTAAATCCAATATATGCCTTTTTATTATCTAAGACTAGCGGACGTACCCGGCTTCGCCCGGGTTTTACCAGAGTAAAGGTTTGTCTAACGAATCTATCGATAAAGTGAAAGTGAACATTTTTTCCCGGTCCCTTGAAAAATACTCGATAAGTTGAATAAAATCAATAGTAATTGGTTCCCTCGGTAATTGGAAGTTAAAGGAATAGTATCTTGCCTTGGAATTGTATCATTATTCTTGTCTCAAATAAATTGCCGTGGTGTCATCCTGAATTTTGTCTTTCCTAATTTTCTACATTACAAAATCATCGTATCATCATGATAATATTTAGAGCAGATTGTTGAATTATAACAGATAAATTAGAATATTTATCTTGATTATTTTTAGGCGAAAAGTTATTTCAAAAATTTTATTTGCTAGAAACCTTCCCAGTACTATACTAAATAACTTCCCAAAGTTTCATGGCGTTCCAATGAGTGGTTTGGTCAGGCATAAAGGACAAACAGACACACATAAATTCATTTTTATATATATAGAAAATGTCAAATAAAGAATTATTTAAATCAGATGAATTCAACTGAGGGTCGTCTTGTTCGATGTCACGTCCTAGACAGATGTAGATCTCCCCGACTATTGCCATGTCGAGGATTTCCTTCAGACCTCTGCTCGGGTGACAGATACTCGAGGACGTCCTCCCTGTTAGAAGGGGAGACTATCTCCTCCCTATAATAGTTTTTATAAAGAGGTTCTAGAATAGTGACAACTTTCAAACTCTAGAACAAGTGAACTCTAGAACTCCGCCTTTGCCGGTCCAAGCCCGGATGAAAAAAGAGGAGGGGGAGCAGTAACAAGCTCACTAAAAAACCTGGGCTCAGCTGGCCCGGCTGATAGTACCCTGTAAGGGCTCCTGATCCAGGGATACAGGATGAGCAGCGTTTGTATTCCATGTTAGGAGCGGCTGCACATGGCGTCTGTTCCTCATGTCAGAGGCGGCCATTTATTTTGGAGCTAAGTTGGCCTGCCACTGATTAGTGCTCCCAGTCTTAATGACAAAGGCAGACACATTCTACTTCACCCAGTGTGGAGATAAGAAAGAAGAAGAAGAAGTGAACAAGTGAGAGAGAGAGAGAAGTAGAAATACAACTTTGTCTGTTAACATTTAACTGGGCTTAGTAAGACAGCTCTAAAACAACAGATTAGACAATACACCTATGAGGAGATGGCCGAAGGAAGTATGGAGAGACCATGTGGCCCACCCTCAGTAGAGGAAGGCATTGAAGGAGGGAGATATGGAGAGACCATGTGGCCCACCCTCAGTAAAGGAAGGTATTGAAGGAGGGATATATGGAGAGACCATGTGGCCCACCCTCAGTAGAGGAAGGTATTGAAGGAGGGATATATGGAGAGACCACGTGGCCCACCCTCAGTAGAGGAAGGCATTGAAGGAGGGAGTTATGGAGAGACCATGTGGCCCACTCTCAGTAGAGGAAGGCATTGAAGGAGGGAGTTATGGAGAGACCATGTGGCCCACCCTCAGTAGAGTAAGGTATTGAAGGAGGGAGTTATGGAGAGACCATGTGGCCCACTCTCAGTAGAGGAAGGCATTGAAGGAGGGAGTTATGGAGAGACCATGTGGCCCACCCTCAGTAGAGGAAGGTATTGAAGGAGGGAGATATGGAGAGACCATGTGGCCCACCTTCAGTAGAGGAAGGTATTGAAGGAGGGAGATATGGAGAGACCATGTGGCCCACCCTCAGTAGAGGAAGGTATTGAAGGAGGGAGATATGGAGAGACCATGTGGCCCACCCTCAGTAGAGGAAGGTATTGAAGGAGGGAGATATGGAGAGACCATGTGGCCCACCCTCAGTAGAGGAAGGTATTGAAGGAGGGAGATATGGAGAGACCATGTGGCCCACCCTCAGTAGAGGAAGGCATTGAAGGAGGGAGATATGGAGAGACCATGTGGCCCACCCTCAGTAGAGGAAGGCATTGAAGGAGGGAGATATGGAGAGACCATGTGGCCCACCCTCGGTAGAGGAAGGCATTGAAGGAGGGAGATATGGAGAGACCATGTGGCCCATCCTCAGTAGAGGAAGGTATTGAAGGAGGGAGATATGGAGAGACCATGTGGCCCACCCTCAGTAGAGGAAGGCATTGAAGGAGGGAGATATGGAGAGACCATGTGGCCCACCCTCAGTAGAGGAAGGAATTGAAGGAGGGAGATATGGAAGAGACCATGTGGCCCACCCTCAGTAGAGGAAGGCATTGAAGGAGGGAGATATGGAGAGACCATGTGGCCCACCCTCAGTAGAGGAAGGCATTGAAAGAGGGAAGTATGGAGAGACCATGTGGCCCACCCTCAGTAGAGGAAGGCATTGAAGGAGGGAGATATGGAGAGACCATGTGGCCCACCCTCAGTAGAGGAAGGCATTGAAGGAGGGAAGTATGGAGAGATCATGTGGCCCACCCTCAGTAGAGGAAGGTATTGAAGGAGGGAGATATGAAGAGACCATGTGGCCCACCCTCAGTAGAGGAAGGCATTGAGGAGGGAAGTACGACAGCCATCATGCCTAGGCTGACCCTACCAATAGTACAAGACTTCAGACAGACTGTCCTGCCCAGGGTTATCTCCTTGTCACACTGAGGCAGTTGACAGAACTTGGGAAAGGCTCTTAATAAAAGATATTCAACACATTAAGCCTTTAGAGGCTTAAATATTTAGTCGTTGAATGCGTTAAACATAGGGTCGGAAATCTAAGAAAATTAAATTAATGGAACAACAAACTATTTCAACTAGAAATCGACAACTGTTAAACTAAAACCTAGACATTAGAAAAATTAAAAATAAAGAGAAAGGATTATTGTATTTGTGCACCAGAAGTCAACCAGGGATTTAAGACCAAGGTCTCAAACACAAAATGATAAAGCACAATTTGGATTAGAGAATATAGCTACAAGAAAATATAACCTAATCCAAATAAATTAATAGTGTGTAATTCTTCATAGGCCCCCGATTCTTGCAAAAGTCCAACCCCACCAGCGAGTGCAAGTAACCAAACGGGGCTCTGGCACATTTGTAAGTGCAAAGTCAAACTGCTTTTCACATGTGTAGACATGTGGTGCACTTACAGTAAAAGCAGTCGTTAACTACCCACCATGATTATCATGGCCTGTACCACGTGTACTAGGGATAAGCAAAAAATATATATATATAGTGTGTGACGCTTTGGTAACAACGCTGTTCACCGAAACATCACACACTATTAATTTATTTGGATTAGGTCTTGTAACAGTTGGGGGGGAATATGATATATGTATTCAGATAAATATGACAGGAATTTCAGGTCCCCTTGGTGTATGGTTTCATGAATTGACAGGACCAGATTTTGAATCATCCAAAATTCTGCAATCGAACGAACAAAGTCCAAAGATTAATAATAAAAAATTTAAACTATTTTTGACATGCATGATTCTTTCCAAAATAAACCAATATGTAGAAAAAAATAATCTTATTTATTGTTTACGGAAGAACAAATCTCAAACACATCATCTATTTATAATTGTGTGCTATAAATGGCTATCTCCAAAAACTCTCAAAAAATTCACCTTCAATGGATACCCTCACATGTTGGAATTGAAGGCAATGAAGCTGCTGATGTGCTAGCGAAAAAAGACACAAAAGAACCCTTGCCACTGAAAAATAAACTTACTTTTAAAGAAATAGAAACAGTAGTCAAAACAAAATAAACAAGAACTGGAGGATCCCACCTAAGCACAGTTGGTACAGTGGAGTGAACCCAGGAGGAGCTCTGAACATCAGAAATAGACAGCATCAAACAACACTAACAAGATTTAGAACAGACCATCTCAAGCCATTGAAGATAAAAAATAATAACAAAATCTACCCCACTTGCCCAAAATGTAGCTTGGCACCTGCAGTTCCAGAACACATTTTGGCTTGCATTAGATGCACTAAACAGGACCTTTGGGAGAGGCCGCTGCTCATCATAAACAGCTCGAGGAGCATGAACTCATGGAATTCGTGTAATCTTTACACAAGGGAATAAGAAACAACAGCAAAATAATTGTGTTCATTCTATTGTCCTCAAGGTTTGTGTCCATAGTTCATTCAAAATACCTTTTCCCAAGAGTTCAGCCTCAGTATTGCTATAAAAGGAAAAGAGCAAATATTAAAGTAGTATGGTAGACTTTTTTTTTAAATAATCCTTTTAGTCTAAATTAGACAAGATCTTGGAGGTCGTGCTCATAAAGAAGTTAAAGAACTCTTCTTGGTTCTCTGTACAGGGATCTCTTGTCCTTTCCAATACAATTTAGTATATGTTGGGGAGTGGCCTCTTCAGTTTTGCACCTAGTGAACATGGGGAAGCTTTTGGCTCCCTCTTTATAGACTAGAGGGAGCAGGTGACCAGATTTCCATCTGGCCAACTGTGTCGACTTCCTTCTGTTTAGTTGGAGGGTCTGTTTTTTGGGGTTTTCTATTTGGTACCAAGAATGATGGAAACTATCTCTATGGTTCCTTATCAGTTGTAGTATGGTAGACTAAACTGGCCAAAACTGTTGGGAGGGTTCAATACTGATGAGCCAGGCCCTCCCATTAAATTATAATTTAATATTAATAATAATTATTATTTAAGTCGGGGGTCGGTGGAAGGCGCTGGTTGAACCGTTTGGTTTACGACCACTACGACCCGGGTTCGATCCCCGCATTGGACACTTTTTTCTGTTTAAAAAAAAAAAAAAAAAATGCTCCAATGGCCCCCCCGATTCTTGCAAAAGTCCAACCCCACCAGCGAGTGCAAGTAACCAAACGGGGCTCTGGCACATTTGTAAGTGCAAAGTCGAACTGCTTTCACATGTGTAGACATGTGGTGCGCTTACAGTAAAAAGCAGTCACTAACTACCCACCATGATTATCATGGCCTGTACCACGTGTACTAGGGATAAGCAAAAAAAAAAAATTATTTATGTAAGGCGCCAGTGTAGAAAATTATTTTATTTTAAAAAGAATCATATGTGTCAAAAATAGTTTCAATTTCTTGGATTATAACTACAAGATAATAAAGACCAAATCCTAATAAAATGTATGTGATGTTTCGGTGACAGCGTTGTTACCATCATCAGACAAAAGAATAAATGCAT
>CP092875.1:85822253-85884830 GCA_030710605.1 Cordylochernes scorpioides | reverse complement strand
GATCGAAATCAGTAAACCTGTGATAAAGAATAATTCGTTTGATGGTGAAGCAATATATATTTTTTATATATGAATATATATTAATTATGAAAATTAATTCTTAAATATATTTTTTTGTAATATTTATAAATTTAAATTATAATTTGTTTTAGTTTGTTGAGGAAGAACTTGTCCGAAAACTACTTTATATAATTAATTTTAAAAAGTTGCAACGTCTTATGCCTTTTTGTAATTTAGGTTGAAATCAGCAAACCTATGATAATGTGTTTGATGGTGAAACAATATTTCTAAGAAGAGATCAAAGCTGATGGCGTCGAGTTTCTGTATTGAGATGGTATGAGCTTGGCGAGTTTTCTATTGAGAGAGTTTTACTTTGTCCGCTTTGGCTGCAACAGTGCATTGCGGTCTGTCTGCTCTCCACGGTCACCCCTGGACTCAATACTCATACTATTGGACCCGTCTCTGCCTTCCCCTGATCTCCGCGGATTACCACCCTGCCCCCCTCCTCTACATCCCGGCTTTCCTGGCCTCACCTGGCGATGATCCCCTGGCCATCCATCCCCAAGCCTCTCCAACAGTGCAATGTATATAGTGATTTGTATATATTCCTCTATATGTGTCCATCGGGGCTCAAAAATCACCCATTCTGGTTAGCAGCACCGTAAATAAGATATTTCCGTTGGAGAGTTTTCAGACAATAAAATACTTCAACAGACTGAATACTAATCCTCGTATCTCTATTACAGCTTGATGAAAGGCGTTATTGTCTGAAATATCGCTAAGAATTTACCTTTTCAATAAAGAAACATGTCCCCTTTAGCTTCTATATATTCTTAGATATGATATTTAGTGATTCATCCAATTGTAATATCAAGTATTTTGAATATTATATAAAATATTTTTGTTAATGAATTACTAGCTTCGCCCGGGTTTTACCCGAGTAAAGGTTTGTCTAACGAATCTCTCGATAAAGTGAACATTTTTTCCCGGTCCCTTTAAAAATACTCGATAAGTTGAATAAAATCAATATTAATGATGCTCAATTGCATCGCCGAGGAATTCGTACAGAATTTTCCTGTTTTCATAGGAGAGTGCATTGGGGAGTGCTTCTCTGTCAGAGCGGTGTAGAACCGCGGCCACTACTTCATCATCAACCTCATCATAAAGAGGGGCCAAAAGAGAGAGAAAGCTTGAGATTGAAACTGATTTAATATTAATTCATATAAGATTATATAGGGTTATATATAGAGAAGAAAATTTTGAAAATAGAGCAATCAATATTTAAATAATTAGATAATAAAAATGTATATATTGGATTTAATATATTGGCAAATAAATATTTCATTAAATCCAATATATGCCTTTTTATTATCTAAGACTAGCGGACGTACCCGGCTTCGCCCGGGTTTTACCAGAGTAAAGGTTTGTCTAACGAATCTCTCGATAAAGTGAACATTTTTTCCCGGTCCCTTGAAAAATACTCGATAAGTTGAATAAAATCAATAGTAATTGGTTCCCTCGGTAATTGGAAGTTAAAGGAATAGTATCTTGCCTTGGAATTGTATCATTATTCTTGTCTCAAATAAATTGCCGTGGTGTCATCCTGAATTTTGTCTTTCCTAATTTTCTACATTACAAAATCATCGTATCATCATGATAATATTTAGAGCAGATTGTTGAATTATAACAGATAAATTAGAATATTTATCTTGATTATTTTTAGGCGAAAAGTTATTTCAAAAATTTTATTTGCTAGAAACCTTCCCAGTACTATACTAAATAACTTCCCAAAGTTTCATGGCGTTCCAATGAGTGGTTTGGTCAGGCATAAAGGACAAACAGACACACACATACATTCATTTTTATATATATAGAAAATGTCAAATAAAGAATTATTTAAATCAGATGAATTCAACTGAGGGTCGTCTTGTTCGATGTCACGTCCTGGACAGATGTAGATCTCCCCGACTATTGCCATGTCGAGGATTTCCTTCAGACCTCTGCTCGAGTGACAGGTACTCGAGGACGTCCTCCCTGTTAGAAGGGGAGACTATCTCCTCCCTATAATAGTTTTTATAAAGAGGTTCTAGAATGGTGACAACTTTCAAACTCTAGAACAAGTGAACTCTAGAACTCCGCCTTTGCCGGTCCCAAGCCCGGATGAAAAAAGAGGAGGGGGAGCAGTAACAAGCTCACTAAAAAACCTGGGCTCAGCTGGCCCGGCTGATAGTACCCTGTAAGGGCTCCTGATCCAGGGATACAGGATGAGCAGCGTTTGTATTCCATGTTAGGAGCGGCTGCACATGGCGTCTGTTCCTCATGTCAGAGGCGGCCATTTATTTTGGAGCTAAGTTGGCCTGCCACTGATTAGTGCTCCCAGTCTTAATGACAAAGGCAGACACATTCTACTTCACCCAGTGTGGAGATAAGAAAGAAGAAGAAGTGAACAAGTGAGAGAGAGAGAGAAGTAGAAATACAACTTTGTCTGTTAACATTTAACTGGGCTTAGTAAGACAGCTCTAAAACAACAGACTAGACGACACACTTATGAGGAGATGGCGGAAGAAGTAAGGAGAGACCATGTGGCCCACCCTCAGTAGAGGAAGGTATTCAAGGAGGGAGATATGGAGAGACCATGTGGCCCACCTTCAGTAGAGGAAGGTATTGAAGGAGGGAGATATGGAGAGACCATGTGGCCCACCCTCAGTAGAGGAAGGTATTGAAGGAGGGAGATATGGAGAGACCATGTGGCCCACCCTCAGTAGAGGAAGGTATTGAAGGAGGGAGATATGGAGAGACCATGTGGCCCACCCTCAGTAGAGGAAGGCATTGAAGTAGGGAGATATGGAGAGACCATGTGGCCCACCCTCAGTAGAGGAAGGTATTGAAGGAGGGAGATATGGAGAGACCATGTGGCCCACCCTCAGTAGAGGAAGGTATTGAAGGAGGGAGATATGGAGAGACCATGTGGCCCACCCTCAGTAGAGGAAGGTATTGAAGGAGGGAGATATGGAGAGACCATGTGGCCCACCCTCAGTAGAGGAAGGCATTGAAGGAGGAAGATATGGAGAGACCATGTGGCCAGTCACCCTCAGTAGAGGAAGGCATTGAAAGAGGGAGTTATGGAGAGACCATGTGGCACACCCTCAGTAGAGGAAGGCATTGAAGGAGGGAGATATGGAAAGACCATGTGGCCTACCCTCAGTAGAGGAAGGTATTGAAGGAGGGAGATATGGAGAGACCATGTGGCCCACCCTCAGTAGAGGAAGGTATTGAAGGAGGGAGATATGGAGAGACCATGTGGCCCACCCTCAGTAGAGGAAGGCATTGAAGGAGGGAGATATTGAGAGACCATGTGGCCCACCCTCAGTAGAGGAAGGCATTGAAGGAGGGAGATATGGAGAGACCATGTGGCCCACCCTCAGTAGAGGAAGGTATTGAAGGAGGGAGATATGGAGAGACCATGTGGCCCACCCTCAGTAGAGGAAGGTATTGAAGGAGGGAGATATGGAGAGACCATGTGGCCCACCCTCAGTAGAGGAAGGCATTGAAGGAGGAAGTATGGAGAGACCATGTGGCCTACCCTCAGTAGAGGAAGGCATTGAAGGAGAGAAGTATGGAGAGATCATGTGGCCCACCCTCAGTAGAGGAAGGCATTGAAGGAGAGAAGTATGGAGAGACCATGTGGCCCACCCTCAGTAGAGGAAGGCATTGAAGGAGGAAGTATGGAGAAACCATGTGGCCTACCCTCAGTAGAGGAAGGCATTGAAGGAGGGAGATATGGAGAGACCATGTGGCCCACCCTCAGTAGAGGAAGGCATTGAAGGAGGAAGTATGGAGAAACCATGTGGCCTACCCTCAGTAGAGGAAGGCATTGAAGGAGGGAGATATGGAGAGACCATGTGGCCCACCCTCAGTAGAGGAAGGCATTGAAGGAGAGAAGTATGGAGAGATCATGTGGCCCACCCTCAGTAGAGGAAGGCACTCTAGGAGGGAAGTAAGATAGCCATCATGCCTAGGCTGACCCTACCAATAGTACAAGACTTCAGACATACTGTCCTGCCCAGGGTTATCTCCTTGTCACACTGAGGCAGTTGACAGAACTTGGGAAAGGCTCTTAATAAAAGATATTCAACACATTTAGCCTTTAGGGGCGCAAAAATTTAGTCGTTGAATGCGTTAAACATATGGTCGGAAATCTAAGGAAAATTAAATTAATGGAACAACAAACTGTCCCCACTAGAAATCAAAAACTGTTAAACCAAAACCTAGACATTAGAAAAATTAAAAATAAAGAGAAAGGATTATTGTATTTGTGCACCAGAAGTCAACGAGGGATTTAAGACCAAGGTCTCAAACACAAAAAAATAAAGCACAATTTGGATTAAAGAATATAGCTACAAGAAAATATAACCTAATCCAAATAAATTAATAGTGTGTAATTCTTCATAGGCCCCCGATTCTTGCAAAAGTCCAACCCCACCAGCGAGTGCAAGTAACCAAACGGGGCTCTGGCACATTTATAAGTGCAAAGTCAAACTGCTTTTCACATGTGTAGACATGTGGTTCGCTTACAGTAAAAGCAGTCACTAACTACCCACCATGATTATCATGGCCTGTACCACGTGTACTAGGGATAAGCAAAAAAAAAAAAAAAAGTGTGTGACGCTTCGGTAACAACGCTGTTCCCCGAAACATCACACACTATTAATTTATTTGGATTAGGTCTTGTAACAGTTGGGGGGAATATGTATTCAGAAAAATATGAAAAGAATTTCAGGTCCCCTTGGTATATGGTTTCATGAATTGACAGGACCAGATTTTGAATCATCCAAAATTCTGCAATCGAACGAACAAAGTCCAAAGATTGATAATAAAAAATTTAAACTATTTTTGGCATGCATGATTCTTTTCAAAATAAACTAATATGTAGGAAAAAAAATCTTATTTATTGTTTACAGAAGAACAATTCTCGAAGTACATTATCTATTTATAATTGTGTTCATTTCTATTGTCCTCAAGGTTTGTGTCCATAGTTCATTCAAAATACCTTCTCCAAGAGTTCAGCCTCAGTATTGCTATAAAAGGAAAAGAGCAAATATTAAAGTAGTATGGTAGACTTTTTTTTTTACTTTTAGTCTAAATTAGACAAGATCTTGGAGGTCGTGCTCATAAAGAAGCTCAAAAACTCTTCTTGGTTCTCTGTACAGGGATCTCTTGTCCTTTCCAATACAATTTAGCATATGTTGGGGAGTGGCCTCTTCAGTTTTGCACCTAGTGAACATGAAGAAGCTTTTGGCTCCCTCTTTATAGACTAGAGGGCGCAGGTGACCAGATTTCCATCTGGCCAACTGTGTCGATTCCCTTCTGTTTAGTTGGAGGGTCTGTTTTTTGGGGTTTTCTATTTGGTACCAAGAATGATGGAAACTATCTCTATGGTTCCTTATCAGTTGTAGTATGGTAGACTAAACTGGCAAAACTGTTGGGAGGGTTCAATACTGATGAGCCAGGCCCTCCCATTAAATTATAATTTAATATTAATAATAATTATTATTTAAGTCGGGGGTCGGTGGAAGGCGCGCGCGCGCTGGTTAAAACATTTGGTTTACGACCACTACGACCCGGGTTCGATCCCCGCATTGGACACTTTTTTCTGTTTAAAAAAAAAAAAAAAAAAATGCTCCAATGGCCCCCCGATTCTTGCAAAAGTCCAACCCCACCAGCGAGTGCAAGTAACCAAACGGGCTCTGGCACATTTGTAAGTGCAAAGTCGAACTGCTTTCACATGTGTAGACATGTGGTGCCCTTACAGTAAAAGCAGTCGCTAACTACCCACCATGATTATCATGGCCTGTACCACGTGTACTAGGGATAAGCAAAAAAAAAAAATTATTTATGTAAGGCGCCAGTGTAGAAAATTATTTTATTTTAAAAAGAATCATATGTGTCAAAAATAGTTTCAATTTCTTGGATTATAACTACAAGATAATAAAGACCAAATCCTAATAAAATGTACGTGATGTTTCGGTGACAGCGTTGTTACCATCATCAGACAAAAGAATAAATGCATTTAGTCTTTTATCTGATGATGATAACACCGATCTTACAGAAACATCACATACTATTTATTTGGATTTGGTCTTATTATCTTGTAATTTAATTTGGAATTATGATCCACCCTCGGGGGTCGCCAACATCAACAGTGTCAACAGATGACGAGCTAATGTATCATACAGTTAAACTTGTCTATAGCGCCCCCTCTTGGGACTCACCAAAATAGGATACTATAAAGAGGGGGTGTTATAGACAGGTCACTTTTAATGTAAAATGTTTAATGTTTAAAATCAGGCGCTATAGAGAGGAAGGCGCTATTTAGGGGGGGTCGGTGGAAGGCTGGTTAAACCGTTTGGGTTTTTTACCACTATGACCCGGGTTCGATTCCCGCATTGGACACTTTTTTCTGTTTAAAAAAAAAAAATGCTCCAATGGCCCCCGATTCTTGCAAAAGTCCAACCCCACCAGCGAGTGCAAGTAACCAAACGGGGCTCTGGCACATTTGTAAGTGCAAAGTCGAACTGCTTTTCACATGTGTAGACATGTGGTGCGCTTACAGTAAAAGCAGTCGCTAACTACCCACCATGATTATCATGGCTTTGAGATAAGAAAGAAGTAGAAGAGGCACTATAGACAGGTTGAACTGTACACCTATCCCCCGATTTACACGGTAGATACATTCCTGAGAAAAACATGTAAATCGGGGGATAGGTGTACACAGAAATAAAAATAAAATGCATTGACAGGCTAAAATATGTTGTCAGCACATAAGCTCAGGATTCCTCGTGAGATGTGTACACAGCGCATGTGTTCAATCACAGTAGCATTTAGCATAGTGCGATAAAAACAAAAAAAAAACTTATTTGGAAAACCGTGTAAAACAAGTACCTTGTAAATCGGGGGATAGGTGTATTAATAATAAAGCCTATGGAATCTGCCAAGAACATGCATTCAGTCATTAGACTTATATCAGAACAGTATAAGACTTTGATTACCTAAACTGCACAAAATTTAAACTCATATAGTGGGTTGGCATAGAAGTGGTAGAAAACTTCCATTTTCGATAGCCATGACCTAAAATCAAATCCCGCATCAGGACCTTTTTTCTGAAGAAAAAAAATTCTTCAAAGGTCCATAATTCTTGCAAAACTCCAACCAGTGAATGCAAGTAACCAATACAGCTCCAACACATTTGTAAATGCAAAAGTCAAACTGCTTTCTATGTATAGGTATCGTTTTGAAAATAGAGCAATCCATACTTAATTCATTAGATAATGAAAGGCATATATTGGATTTAATAAAATATTTATTTTGTCAATATTTCAGCTGGCTGAACACCAACCTTTATCGAGGCATTACATTTTTGTATACACAAACTCAGCACCGCATAGTGTTATAATATCACTAGGTGATAGGTGATATTATAACACACACACACACAAAAACCTTTATTAAGACACACAGGTCTTACAGAGGATTCTCCTTGGGGTTACAAGACGGGGAAACCTATGAAAGTGGGAAATAAAAAAATGGAGAAAGATTATATACATATGGTAAATATATACAGATTATAAGAAAGAGGATGATATTATAACACTATGCGGCGATGAGTTTGTGTATACAAAAATGTAATGCCTCGATAAAGGTTGGCGTTCAGCCAGCTGAAATATTGGCAAAATAAATATTTTATTAAATCCAATATATGCCTTTTATTATCTAATGTATAGATATGTGATGGACTTGCAGTAAAAGCAGTTGCTAACTACCATCGTGATTATTATGGTTTATACCATATGTACTTGAGAAAATAATGATAAAATATAAACCCTTATTTCTTTTTAGTAGAACCTAAGTACAACAGTAGAGCCAAAGTGTTCTTTAAGTTTCCTCTTACTGGAGAGTTGTTAAATAGTAAATTCTATATACAGTTACGAGCGCGTCATGCGTGGCCTCTGTCACGGTTTGCTTTTTTTTTGGAATGGCGCCCTCCTATTGGTCGGCTACGATCACGCCACCTTTGCCCCCCCCCCCCCCCCCCCCCATTTCTGTAACTATTGTGTTGGAGCGGGTCGCTCCTTAAATAAATGCATATATTAGTTAATAACCAAATGGAATCCCCTCTTTCTTTTTCCCAGTAAGAGACGCCTACGGAAGCCAACAGTACATAGACAGATAAAGCACATAGGCTATAGTTATTAACTAAAATATGCATTTATTTAAGGCGCCAATTTATAATTGTAACAAATAGTATTTGAATCAAAACATTCAATCGGGTAAAACACGGGCGTTGCCCGGGTCATTCGGCTAGTATGTTAATATTGGTGATGAAAAGTGTCCGTTGTAGAGAGGCATCTTCTAGCAGATGTATCCATTTATTACCAGAGCATCTTCTTTTAACTTGCCCTCTGACTAATCAAATTGTATGTAGATACTTTGAAACATTACCAAATTCTCTTTGTGTATATACTCTATCTTATGAGAACTTTGTTAAGTTTAGAACTATTTGTACAATAATTTACATAACACTACTAATCCATCGTGTAAATAATTAATCATATATATGTAAATAATACTGGCACAGCACAATAGTCCTTTGGACTTCGTGCTTTTTGTAACAATAAAAAAAATATAAAAATTCATGGAGGTTCTACTCTAATATTCCATTTAACTTTAAATAATTCTATATACATGCAAATACCAAAGAATCAATCATTTAAACTAACTTATTAACAACACCAAACAACAAGATTTAGAACAGGCCATCTCAAGTCAATGCCAAGTCAGGCCGTTTCAAATAACAAAATCTACCCCACTTGCTCAAAATGTAGCTTGGCACCTGCAGCTCCAGAACACATTTTGGCTTGCATTAGATGTACTAAACAGGACCTTTGGGAGAGGCCACTGCTTATCATAAAACAGCTCATGAAGCATGGACTCATGGAATTTGTGTAATCCTTGCAAAAGGGGGGATAAGAAACAACAACAACAAATAAAAGAATTCACTGGTTAATAGAGTAGTTTAATCTGTCATAATGTGTTTGTGTAATTGAAGGGAAAATCTTCCAAAAGCCTTATTTAATAAAAAATGTAAATATAGTGTTAACATATCTTTTAATATTTTTAAAGCAATTTTACAATCAAAGCTCACTATAAAAGCATCAATAATACATTGAAAAAAAAAATGCTCCAATGGCCCCCCGATTCTTGCAAAAGTCCAACCCCACCAGCGAGTGCAAGTAATCAAACAGGGCTCTGGCACATTTGTAAGTGCAAAGTGGAACTGCTTTTCACATGTGTAGACATGTGATGCGCTTACAGTAAAAAAGCAGTCGCTAACTACCCACCATGATTATCATGGCCTGTACCACATGTACTAGGGATAAGCAATAATATATATATAATAATATATTAAAATAAAAATCACTATAAAAACATCACTTGGGAGCAAAATTTTATGTTGCTATAACCACAGTTAAAACAATTAGAACTTAATACTTGAGACTTAGGAAGATCATCACCCAACAGCTGCAAGGGGCCATCTCTACTCCACCAACTCGCCATGTGTAAACAGCCAGGACAAGGTGACTCGAATGTAACACCTGTAAACTGAGACGGAATAAATAAACTTGAGACTTTAGAATTAGAATGTTGTAACCACGTTACTGTTATAATTAGAGTTAAAACAATTAGATCTTAAAATTAGGGATTTTGCTGTTTCTTATCCCCTTGTGCAAAGATTACACAAATTCCATGAGTTCATGCTCCTCGAGATGTTTTATGATAAGCAGTGGACTCTCCGAAAGGTCCTGTTTAGTGCATCTAATGAAAGCCAAAATGTGTTCTGGAGCTGCAGGTTCCAAACTACATTTTTTTTTACTTATCCCTAGTACACGTGGTGCTGGCCATGATAATCATGGTGGGTAGTTAGCGACTGCTTTTTACTGTAAGTGCACCACATGCCTACACATGTGAAAAGCAGTTCGACTTTGCACTTACAAATGTGCCAGAACCCTGTTTGGTTACTTGCACTTGCAGGTGGGGTTGGACTAAAACTACATTTTAGGCAAGTGGGGTAGATTTTGTTGTTATGTTCTTATTTTCAATGGCTTGAGATGGCCTGTTCTAAATCTTGTTAGAGTTGTTTGATGCTGTCTGAGGTTCAGAGCTCCTCCAAGGTACTTGGGATTTTAAAAATAGGAAGTTGAAGGACCATGTTACTGATATATAGAGATTCCACTGTATAGAGCCACCATTCCAAATGTACCCAGAAAGACAAAGAAATGCAAACTCTGAATAAAGTGGAATAAGTCCCTAGTAGTCCTCCAGACTTGTTCTACTCAAGTTGGATTATGAAGGCAATGCTGAAATACCACAGACAAAAGGTTCACATAATAAAATTTTAAGCTGAAAAAAGAATACACACTAGGCCTTAGATTTAAAATGTGTAAAATATAGTTAAATATGTAAACATGTAATCTAATATGTAAATATTCTATCTATTATTATTATCTCTTTGTTGAATCAAAACTTTAAAAAATTAAATATGTAAAAAATTATTTTGTATAACAATAGTATACAGGGTGTACCAGGTAAATTGGGAATTTCAACAATGGTATTTTAACTGAAATTTTTTGCAAGTAAAAATTAAAATATCCGAATGAAATTTGACACAGTAGTAGATAAAAGGATATAGTTTTTATTTATTCAATGTAGTTTCCATTATTAGCTACAACAGTCTCGAGGCGAGTGCGGAATGAAGCACAGGCCTTGGCGACGATGACCTTGTCCATTTGGGTCATCACCGTGTGAACTGCTTTCTTGACAGACTGGATGGTGGTATGAGGAGCTTTGTTGACATCTCTCTCAACAACGCCCCATACATAGTAGTCGAGGGGATTGCAATCTGGAGAATTAGGGGGCCAAATATCAGGACCCCAGTGACTAGGGACGTTAAGTGTCAGCCACGATTGTGTCTTTTTTGCCTTATGGGCTGGAGCTGAGTCCTGTTGGAAGACATACTTCCTTCCTGCGGCCACCATGTCCACCCAAGGCTTCACAACGGTCTCCAGAACATTGATGTAGGTGTCAGCGTTCATCCTAAGGCCCTTCTCAAAGAAATGGGGAGGCATGACATCACCTTCACTGCTGATAACGCCAAGGACCATTACGGAGGCAGGAAATTTCGTGTGCATCACGACAGGTATCTCTGAGGGGTCTTTACAGATCCAGCGATCATTCCTGGGATTTACCTTTTGGTCCACGTCAAAGTTCTTTTCGTCAGAGAAGAACCTTAGCATGCCAAAAGAGTCGTGTTTCAGGTTGTTGAGGAGGGCAGCAGCCTTTCCTTTTCTGTTATTCTTCATATTCTCAGTCAGCAACTGACCTTTCCGAAGGGCATAAGACTTGAGACCAAGGTCCTCATGGATAGTTCTGACAATTTTCATAGAGCCAACGTCCATTTCCTTGGCTATGGCCCTCATGCTCTTCCCAGGGTTTCCATCAATCTTCTCCTTGACATTTTTGACAAATTCTTCGCCTCTTACCCTGTCCGATCGACGTGAGTGCTTTTTCCTTGTAGCTATCCCCTCTTTGTTACTGTCGGCCTCATCAAACTGCTTCTTGACACGATAAATAGTGGTTTTGGGCAACTTAAGAAAATCCACTATCTCTTTGGGGCTCCTTCCGGCGCGCAGAGCAACGATGATGGCAGCTCGATTTTCAAATTCTCGGTTACTCTTCATCACTACACTGCGCACACATGTACTGTTGCATTTTACATGAATATGGCTACGTAATGAAACAAAAAACAAGTTTTTAATCTCAAGTAGTTTTTGTTTTATGGACTGTCAAAGTTAGTCCCAATTTACCTGGTACACCCTGTATATACCATCAATTTGTTATCGTGATACTTCTGTGGAAGGACTGACAGGTCCGAAAGCTAGAGAATAAAAAATTTGAGCAAGAAACTTGGCCTGGAGACTTTATTTCCTTTATAATACACCACTATACAATGTAATAATGAATACATCTATCCCCCGATTTACACGGTACTTGTTTTAGATGTTTTCGCTTTTACACGGTTTTCCAAATAAGTTTTTTTTTTTGTTTTTATCGCACTATACTAAAATGCAATATTCTACTCTATACTACCTATGTTGAAAAGAATATTGGGAGGCTCTGATTCATGAGGGGACGAACACCTATTCAGATTTGACAGTTTAATATACACCTATCCCTCGATTTACACGTTTTTCTCAGGAACGTATCTACCGTGTAAATCGGGGGATAGGTGTACTTTAGTTTAAAAATTTGTAATAAATATTTTTGTGTTTCTTTTCACATATCAAATATTATCTCTAGAGAGACCATACTGCAATGATATAAGTTATTGAATAAGTGGACTTGACTTATCAGAAGTGAACCCCACAGCGGTTTCACCAAATTAATCTCCACACCGCTCTACTATTGTATTCTGATCAAATCACATTAATAGGTACCGCTCAGCAAGAGCAACCTAGTTCATGATAATTGAAACAGTGAATAATATATGAAGGTTATTCACATATTAAACAAACTAGCCGAATGACCCGGGCAACGCCCGTGTTTTACCCGATTGAATGTTTTGATTCAAATACTATTTGTTACAATTATAAATTGTGGTCATGTGGTCTAGTGGTCATGGCATCTGCCCGGTAAGCGGAAGGTCGTGGGTTCGATTCCCATCCCTTGACACTTTTTTTATTTTATCCATTCTGACCAAAATCTATCCGTGAACTTCACACAGTGAACTTCACACAGACAGAATAAGGCAATTATATAAGTAGATATTAAACAAATTTTAACGCTGGATTCAATCCCGGTTCATGACTGTCGGGAATTGAGCGTGTTACCCTCTCATCCACTGACTTTTGTATACTATTGTATTGGTTTTCTTATATATCCTGTATTTACTATTGAAAGCAGTTTAGAGGTGTTTAGAGAATCTATCAACATAAGCTTAAAGACTTTACTGCAGTAAGGTCTATAGATATAATATCTAATGATATAATTAAAAAGAAACACATTGCCAGTAAATTTATTTGTTACAAATTTTATCGATAGATGACAATTGAATTTATAAATAAGTTTATATGTCTGTAGAAATTGCATTGAGCAATGCTCTTCAGCAAAAATGGTTACTTATCAAAGCATTAGTTAAAATAGAGGATAAACAAGGTAAGAAACAAGTTTATTTATGACAAAGGGCTACAAGATGGGTACAAATGTAGAGATATGACAAACAGTGGAAGTTATTTACAGTTAGTTTTGCTGTGGTGGTGGAGTTCATTCAATCTCTCCCATGTAGATTTGTTTATCGCTGCCCACTGACATCACTGCACACACACAGACATCAGTACTCTACACTAGGAAACAATTGATAAGGCACAATTTGGATTATTCTATATACAGTTACGAGCGTCATGAGTCATCTCTGTCACCGTTTGCTTTTTTTTTTGGAATGGCGCTCTCCTATTGGTTGGCTACGATCACGCCACCACTACGCGAGACACTTTGTTTTAGACTTTGCCCCCCCCCCACCCGTTTTTGTAACTATTGTGTTGGAGCGGGTCGCTCCTTAAATATATGCATATATTAGTTAATAACTAAATGGAATCCTCTCTTTCTTTTTCCCAGTAAGAGACGCCTACGGAAGCCAACAGTACATAGACAGATAAAGCACATAGGCTATAGTTATTAACTAATATATGCATTTATTTAAGGCGCCAATTTATAATTGTAAAAAACAGTATTTGAATAAATACATTCAATCGGGTAAAACACGGGCGTTGCCCGGGTCATTCGGCTAGTAGATTATAAATTTAAAACATGCTGTGGTAAAATTTCTCATTCAGTACTTTTATCTGAAGATGGTAACAACGCTGTTACCGATACGTCACACATTATTTATTTATTTTGGATTTGGTCTTATTACCTTGTACTAGGAAACAGTGTATAAACAGGACCTTTGGGAGAGGCCGCTGCTCATCATAAAACAGCTCGAGGAGCATGAACTCATGGAATTCGTGTAATCTTTACACAAGGGGATAAGAAACAACAACAACAACAACAGGAAACTGTGTTTGTAACAGCCATCATCAGTACAATAAAGTAGGAAAAAAATGCTCCAAAAGCCCCTGATTCTTACAAAAGTCCAACCCCACCAGCGAGTGCAAGTAACTAAACGGGGCTCTAGCATATTTGTAAGTGCAAATTCGAACTGCTTTTCACATGTGTAGACATGTGGTGCACTTATAGTAAAAGCGGTCGCCTACTTCTACCCACCATGATTATCATGACCTGTACCATGTGTACTAATTCCACACTCCAAGGATGGATCATAATTCCAAATTAAATTACAAGATAATAAGACCAAATCTAAATAAATAGTATGTGATGTTTCTGTAAGATTGGTGTTACCATCATCAGATAAAAGACTAAATGCATTTATTCTTTTGTCTGATGATGGTAACAATGCTGTCACTGAAACATCACATACATTTTATTAGGATTTGGTCTAATTATCTTGTAATTCTTATCTATAATCTAAATTGTGCCATATCATCATGGTTGATTTAAAGTCTGTATGATAGATGTGAATCTCCTGGATATCAATTAAAACAATAACACAGATTTCTGGAGATAAGTTTGTTATCATTTATTAGTGCATTCTCAAGCTTTTTCAGGTATTTCTGCCCTTTTACACTAGCACTAAACAAATTGATAAGGCACAATTTGGATTATAGATTATAAACACAAGGTAATAAGACCAAATCTAAATAAATAAATAGTGTGTGACACAGTGTGTGTAACACACTATTTATTTATTTAGATTTGGTTTTAGTACCTTGTGTTTATTCACTAAACAAATTGTTCATTATTGTTTGTGTTTGTACGTCTGTAGAAGGGCATCAATATGCCTGAAAGTTTGAGAATGCAATGATAAAATGAAAAGAAACTCATCTCCAGAAACTTGTTGCATTATTTTAATTAGAGAGAGAGAGTGTGTTGAATTACAGTCAGTTAAAGAGAAGATTATCAACCATCATAGTAGCATTCATTGCTAGTCGACATTTCCCTAGGATATTTTGTTGTCAATACTTAAGACCGTTAATAACTCCGCCTTTGCCGGTCCCAAGCCCAGATGAAAAAGGAGGAGGGGGAGCAGTAACAAGCTCACTAAAAAACCTGGGCTCTGCTGGCTCAGCTGATAGTACCCTGTAAGGGCTCCTAATCCAGGGATACAGGATAAGCAGCGTTTGTACTCCATGTTAGGAGCAGCTGCACATGGCGTCTATTCCTCATGTCAGAGGCGGTCATTTCTTTTGGAGCTAAGTCTGTGGCCTGCCACTGAGTAGTGCTCCCAGTTTTAATGACAAAGGCATTCTACTTCACCCAGTGTGGAGATGAAGAAAGAAGAGGAAGACAGTTAATGATAATTATGAGGTTTGCAGGTTTTTGACAATAAAGTAAAGGAGTGGGTGACGCTTCAACTCTTTTTTTTTTTTAATTAAGAAGTACAGTAGAACCTCCCTTTAGTGGACACCTCTCCACAAAGGACAGTTTTCATTTGCAAAATTACCATTTTTACTATTTAGCAACTCTCCGGTAAGAAGACACCTCTCCCTAAAGGACACTTTGGCTCTGTAATTAGGTGTTATCCTTTACAGGGAGGTTCTACTGTAGTAGCTTTTGGGGGCAAACCCAGTGTGGAGTGTTGAATGATAGCTGGTTAAAGTAAATAGGTTGATCGGGATATGAAAAATGTCTGCAATATGGGAGGTGTTGTTGAAAAAAAGTTGGTAATTTGAAAGAGAAATGGTTGGGATTTGGATTAAAGTAAGGGTTGCATTACAGGAGGTGTTGAATTAAATTTTGTAAATAGGTTTTAGACCCAATGTAGTTGTATGTAGGTATGGGCTTGTCTCATCAGTGGTGAACCCTCTCAGCTGTTTCACAAATTTATAATCCAACATAACTTTGCATCTTCTTTCTTTTCACGCTGTTTATACAAATTACCTCTGCTATATATATTTGAGAAGCTCTTGCCATTGGTATCCATCTTGCTATGTGATAGCCGCCTGTAGAAGGGTTTTTACCCGAAAGCTTGTGCTCGTTTTATATAAAAAAGACACCCATCTTCCTTATCGCCTGGTTCATTTCAAAATAACACTCTTATATTGTATTATTGTTGATTATATATATATATATATATATACAGTTAAACCTGTCTATAGCTCTTGGGACTCACCAAAATAGGGTGTTATAGAGAGGGGGTGCTATAGACAGGTCACTTTTTATGTAAAATGTTTACATTTTAATGTTTAAAATCGGTGGTTATAGAGAGGAAGGCGGCGCTATAGACAAGTTTAACTGTATATATATTTGGTATCCTAGAGTAATTCTTGGTTAAAGTATTTAAGCAAACATTTGGATAAGGACAGTAGAGGAACTATCCAAGAATAGGCACAAGGTAAAAGAACCAAAACCAAATACATAAATAGTGTGCCATGCTTTGGTAACAGCATTGTTACCATCTTCAGACAAAAGTACTGATTGGTAACAACGTTGTTACCTAAATGTCATACACTATTTATGTATTTGGATTTGGTGTTTTTACCTTGTACTTCTAATGTATAATCCGAAAATTGTGCTTTACCATTTTATCCATCATGATAAGGCACAATTTGGATTATAGATTATAAACACAAGGTAATAAGACCCAAATCCAAATAAATAAATAGCGTGTGACATTTTGGTAACAGCGTTGTTACCATCTTCAGACAAAAGTACTGAATGACAGTATTTTTGTCTGAAGGTGGTAACAATGCTGTTACCGAAACGTCACACACTGTTTATTTATTTGGATTTGGTCTTATTACCTTGTGTTTATCTTATCCATCAATAAATAATAGAACCACCAAGATAGGGGGTTAGGTAGAGATAGAGAGATGAGCACTGACCTATGGGCTCCGTTGGATGGAAGGCCGCCTCGTTGACTGAGCCGCTGTGGCCGGGCAGCTTGTAGAGGATCCGACGGCTGGTAGTGTCCCATATGTAGACACACCAGTCTGAGGAGCCGGCAGACACCTTGCTGCCATCTGTGGACCAGGAGCACCGGAGCAGATTCTGGGATGTCACACAACCATCAGTCCGTACATTATCTACCTTGGGTAATTAGACATGGTAGACAACTAACTTCCTACATGATACCACCACCAGATCATAAGGATGTACCACACTCATGGACAAAACTTAAAGTCTTTAACGTCGCTGGTCATTTATTTTTTGATGGAGATAGAGGAAATTTTTTTTACCCTTGGCTATGTCATGTGTCTTCAATAAAGGTCACTGTAATATCTTTCAGAGTTATTGTCTGAATCCCGATATACATGCTAAAAGGTACAACCTTCTTAAGTTTTGTCCATGAGTGTATCTTTCAGAGTTATTGTCTGAATTCCAATATACATGCTAAAAGGTACAACCTCCTTAAGTTTTGTCCATGAGTGTATCTTTCAGAGTTATTGTCTGAATCCTGATATACCTGCTAAAAGATACAACTTCCTTAAGTTTTGTCCATGAGTGTATCTTTCAGAGTTATTGTATGAATCCAGATATACCTGCTAAAAGATACAACTTCCTTAAGTTTTGTCCATGAGTGTATCTTTCAGAGTTTTTGTCTGAATCCCAATATACATGCTAATAAGTTTTGTCCATGAGTGCACATCTTACATGAAGGAATCCATTTCATCAAGTATAAATTCAAGAGGCATTTTGTGAAAGCTCATTTTGTTATAGCATTTGTATAGATTTCTATGGCTCTACTGTATTATCGCTTTGATGAATTGCATTTCAACATATTTTCAGAATCTTCTTTTACCTATTGCTAAAAACAGCAGCAGCAATCAGTGTTATAACCTGAGGTTCTACAAGGGATTGTAACACAATTAGGTCACCAGTAGGAGAAAGAGTTTACAAGAGCTACCAGAAGAAGACAGGTAGCTACTGACAATGCATTGTTGACCAGTCATCAACAGAAGCTCAGCACAGCAGATTGTGATAGTGCTGTACCCTACAAGAAGACAACAGGGGGGGAGACTTACCTTCTCAAAGTTGTGCTGGTGTCCTTGTAGGATCTTGACGCAGCGTTCCTGTGGGGCAAATGGCCTGATGTCCCAGATCCTCACTGTCAACCCACACAAACCTTCTTTACCTCATTGTTTCCAAGGGGGAACACAATGTAATAAGACCAAATCCAAATAAATAAATAGTGTGTGATGTTTCGGTAACAGCATTGTTACCATCTTCAGACAAAAGTACTGAATGTGAAATATTACCAAGGCATGTTTTAAATAGTTACTGTTATCAAGTGTGCAAACAAGATAACAGATAAGAAGAAGATAGTTATCTGAGAAACACAACGGTAACAACGCTGTTACTGAAACGTCACACACTATTTATTTATTTGGATTTGGTCTTATTACCCGTGTTTATAATCTATAATCCAAATTGTGTCTTATCACTTCCAAGGGGGATTCACACCACTACCATTCCAGCATCAGACATGAATACATATCTACTGCTGCCCATGACTGGTACAGAGCAGGAGGGACAAGCACAGATTCTCTCCTCTAAAAGGAACAGCTGTCTTTCATTTCCAGACTTAAGTCTGGCCATCAACGGACAATGACTTTCCAGAATGGTTTCAAGGTTTTCCCACTATGTACAATTCTAATCTAAAAAATCCAAATTGTGCACCTTCTCATTGTCTAGAGCCCAGCGAGATAAACATTGGAAGAGGAAGGTATACTATAGAGCAGTGATTCTCAACCTTTTTTTTGTTGCGGCATTATTTTAAAGATTTGAAAATTTGGCGGCACAATTTTAGAATTTCGCGGCACACTTTTGCTAACTTGAATGCAAGAAAATTCAAATTATGTATCAATATTTCTATGCAAAATATAAGTAATATACATCTCTAACATTCAATTTGCTAATTTCGTTATTTTAAAAAGTAAAAAAATGAAAAAGAAAAAAAGAAAAACCAATACAAACGTGAACATAATCATATGACTAAAATTCGGCGGCACATTTTTAGAATTTCGCGGCACACAAAATTACTGCGGCACATTGGTTGAGAATCACTGCTATAGAGAAAGGTGAAAAGGACTTACAAGTGTTGTCCATTGAGTTGGAGAGGATGTAGGATCCGTCAGGACTGAGGGAGAGTCCGGTGATGGTGTCCATGTGGCCTGGCATCTTGTACAGCATCCCTGACATGCGCAGGTCCCACACCTGGAACCACCAGTGGTTCAGTAAACTGCGCAGGCTGACAGGAGAGCAGAACTTACCTTCAGATGGTTCTCTATCCCACCACAGATGATCTGTCCCGCGGTGTCGTTGAACGTCAGAGCTGTCACCTGGTATGTCTCCTGGAAGGTTTGTACGCAGCCACGCTTGCGTGTGTCCCACAGCTGCACAAATGTCCTTTGATAAGGCACAATTTAGATTATACTATATACAGTTACGAGCGTCTTTCCTCATCTCCTAATCAGTCATCTCTCTCTCTCTGTCACCGTTTGCTTTTATTGGTTGGCTACGGTCACGTCACCTTTGGCCCCCCCCTGCCGGCGGCGCGCGCCCATTGGCTGCCGGCGAGCACGTGACTTCCCTGTGCGCGCGCATGGCGGGCGGTAGGCTATAGTTTTAACTAACATATGCAATTAATTAAGGCGCCAATTTAGAATTGCAACAAATAGTATTTGAATCAAAACATTCAATCGGGTAAAACACGGGCGTTGCCCGGGTCATTTGGCTAGTAGATTAGAAACACAAGGTAATAAGACCCAAATCCAAATAAATAAATGGTGACCCTATGTATGTAGAAATGAATTTTTTCTCAATTTTCAGTAATAGAGGGGGTCAAGATTATGATGATATTTGCATAAATGTGGTTTTTAGCTACACGCCACATCTTGAGCCAACTTTTGATGTAAAATACAATTTTTGCTCTTCCAGATCAGTAATCTTATTTTAGCCATTCAGACAAGGCACAATTTGGATTATAGATTATAAACACAAGGTAATAAGGTATAGGTAGTTATTTATTTGGTCTTATTACTTTTTTTTTTGCTTATCCCTAGTACACATGGAACCTGCTTTTCACATGTGTAGACATGTGGTGCACTTACAGTAAAAGCAGTCGCCTACTTCTACCCACCATGATTATCATGGTCTGTACCACGTGTACTAGGGATAAGCAAAAAAAAAAAAAAAACACATGGAACAGAATATGATGATCATGGTGGGTAGAAGTAGGCGACTGCTTTTACTGTGAGTGCACCACATGTATACACATGTGAAAAGCAGTTCAACTTTGCACTTACAAATGTGCCAGAGCCTTATTTTGTTACTTGCATTCGCTGGTGGGGTTGGATTTTTGAAAGAATCGGGGGGGGGGGGGGGGGGGGGGGGCTAGTGGAGGATTTTTTTTGGTCTTATTACCTTGTGCTTGTAGTCACATTCTGTTTGTCAAAAATGTAAACAACAGTTGAGTAATAGAGGTTTACCTTAATGGTGCAGTCGTCGCTGCCACTGGCTACCAGTGTGGGGCCGCGCCGCGTGGGATGACAGCAGTTGATGTAGGAGGAGTGTCCCTTGAGTCTCTTCAGCCTCATGCCGGTCTCTGTGTCCCACAGTCCGACTGTCTTGTCTGTGGAGGCACTGAACATCACACTGCCACAGCCAACACTTCAGTCTCTCACCTTCTGTCTAGCTCACCACACCTACCTGCCGTCTGTGGAGAAGTTCAAATCCAAGATGGCTCCTGTATGACCGGAGAGCACGGCAAAGTTCTCACACTCCCCGTAGGTGTTCCACATAACTGTCAACACCCAGCATTCTACTTGAGGAATATACATACACATATATTTTACTTATCCCTAATACATGTGGTACAAGCCATGATAATAATGGTGAGTAGAAGTAGGTGAATGCTTTAACTGTAAGTGCACCACATGTCTACACATGTGAAAAGCAGCTCGACTTTGCACTTACAAATGTGTTAGAGCCCCGTTTGATTACTTGCACTCGCTGGTGGGGTTGGACTTTTGCAAGAATCGGGGGCCATTGGAGCATTTTTTTTTGTCTATCCTCAGTGTAGGTTGAGTAACACAAATTGCTTAGACAAATGCTGCCAACCAACACTTCCTCCTTCACACACTAAGAAGGTAGATAGGTGCTTCCTGTTGTATTGAAGTCTGTGATTTGAATTATATAGTGATGGTTAAAGTATGTAACTTGGTTGGGTATGTTGGAAACCTGTTGAATTAGGATGATTTGAATTGATAAGGTACAATTTGGATTATAGATTATAAACACAAGGTAATAAGACCAAATCCAAATAAATAAATAGTGTGGGACATTTCGGTAACAACATTGTTACCATCTTCAGACTTAATTCAGTACTTTTGTCTGAAGATGGTAACAACGCTGTTACTGAAATGTCACACACTATTTATTTATATTTGGTCTTATTACCTTGTGTTGATGATTTGAATTGAAAAGGTACAATTATAGGATTAGAGAACAGAAACAAAAAGGTAAAACAAGATCCAATCCAAATTATTGAAATGTCCATGATGTTTTTGGTAACAACTCTGTTACTGAAGCGTTGCAAACCTTTTGATAATTTGGATTTTGGTCTTGTTACCTTTTGTTTATTATGGTTTTGATTATAAAGCAATCTGCATATAGATCTTTAATTACATCTTTAAACACATTATACTGTAGAGAGTGGGTCTCCCATGAGAGACCAAAGCCTAAAAACATGGCTCTGGAGATGGTCTCTCATCAGAGATTCTGGTTGAATGGCCTTCTTGAGAGGTCAGAGTGTCTCACCTCCAGGAGACTGGGTCTGGCCATGTTTTAGGCTATGGTGTCTCATGGGAGACTCTTCTGGTGCTGTTACCCTGCTGAATCTACATTGTGTCTATCTAATATACAGTACAACGTACTCCATGAGAGGACACTCATGCTAGAAGACACCTTTCTACAAAGGACAGTTTTCGTTTGCAAAATACCACTTTTACTATTTATCAACTCTCCGGTAAGATGACACCTCTCCCTAAAGGACATTTTGGTTTTGAAATTAGGTGTTTACAGGGAGGTAGTTCTACTGTATCTTAATATATTGCATATACTATGATAAAATTCAAGAATCAAGGGACGAGTTTATTTTATACGACGATTTATTACAAAACGCTCAAGCTTTCGGGCTGGCCGGCCCTTCTACAGGAGACAAGTGAAAACATATGGAACATTGAACAGTATATAGGGATGAGACAATTTACATATTTAAAAAACTATAGGGACTTTGCATATCTATGAAACGTTGAGATGAATAATTAGCATACCAGGAAATTATGGAAAGGAGCAATTAACATGAATGATAATAGCCATTGAATGTAGTAGAGTTAGGAATATTTTCTAATGTCTAAGAGGGAGGAGAGGGGGATACGCACAGATGGAGGATACAAGGCTATGGGAACAGGGATTGGTAGGATTCAGGGAGGTCGATGTGTCTATTGATGGCATGGAAGCCCTGGGAAACGAGAGCTTCCAAGGTGAGGCGCTGCTGCTTGTTGTATATGCGGCTATAGTGCACAGATGGATCGGCCAGATCGAAAGAGTGGTTGGAGGTCCGAATGTGTTGATATATAGCTGATTTCTCATCTTGTCTGGAGATTGCATATACTATGTTACAATAGAGAAATGTGATTGAACAACCTCACAATGAGAGCCCACACAAGAAGCACTCTTGGTATCTCCTAGAGGTTGCTTTAGTGTCTACTGTTATCCCTATATATATTGATTAATTGTAAAATTCATTGAGGAATATGATATAAGACTTCTCTAGTGGCCTCCATATACAAGAGAAGATGTTCTGGGGCTACCTCCTGCTGATGGTACAGACTGGGAAGATCTTCAATTCACTTACAAACCTGGTATACCTAGTGTGTCCTGGAGGTTGGTGTTTATAGGAAGTTGGAATCAGCGCTCAAGTCATCTTCAAATTTACCAAAGTGGTGGAAGTAATTTCTCAGCAGGTGGATGGCTCCTGATATGTTGGTAGCAATATAAGCTATAATTGTAGCTAGTAATATGAGTGTCTTACAGTAGAACCTCCCATGAGAGACCACCCATAAATCCTTGATACTCCTGATCTCTCATGGAGCTGGTTTCTTATTGGGGTGAGATCAGACCATTCATCAGATGGGTCATTCAGGGAAAGTTTCTCTAGATTTGTTTTTTTTTTTCTGCCATCCCTAGTACACGTAGTACAGGCCATGATAATCATGGTGGGTAGAAGTAGGCGACTGCTTTTACTGTAAGTGCACCACATGTCTACACATGTGAAAAGCAGTTTGACTTTGCACTTACAAATGTGCATATTTGGTCTTGTTACATTAATGGTGGTGTAAAGGTATCCATTCTAGATAGATATAGATATCTTTGACAGCCATGACTTTGGATCAAATACCATATTGGGACTTTGTTAGGATAATTGCTTTAATGTTCATTCTTTCTTGTAAATGTCCATCAATGATTGCAAGTAGCCAAGTGTGGCATCTTGTAAGTGCAAAATTTGAACTTGTTTTCCAGATGTGGGGTACTTAGAGTATGGGAAGTCACAGACTCTCACTCACTAGGATTATTACGTGTACTTGGGTGGAGAGTAAGTGTGTGTGAGAGATAAACCTAAGTTAATAAGACCAAATCCAAATAAATAATTAAAATGTGACGTTCTGTAACAATGCTGTTACCGAAATGTCACACATTATTTATTTGGTCTTATTACCTTAGGTTTCTAATCTACATAATCTAAATTGTACCTTATCATGAAGCACCAAACAACAAGATTTAGAACAGGACATCTTCAAGCCATTGAAGATGGAAAATAACAACAAAATCTACCCCACTTGCCCAAAATGTAGCTTGGCACCTGCAGCTCCAGAACACATTCACATTTTGGCTTGCATTAGATGCACTAAAAAGGACCTTTGGGAAAGGCTGCTGGTATCATCAAACAGCTCGAGGAGCATGGACTCATGGAATTTGTGTAATCTTTGCAGAAGGGGATAAGAAACAACAGAGATAAGCCTTTACACTGAAGGGCTGAAGTCAATATGCAACAGTGGGGTAACAACCAACTCACAGATCTGTCTCTCGAAGCCAGCGGTGGCCAGGAGAGTGCCGTCCGGGTGGAACTTGCCGCAGTACACCTCCCCCTGGTGGCCGCTGAGGAGCATGATGGGGGCATCGAGGCTTGAAGTCCTCTTCACCTGGGAGGGAAGCTGCGGCACAGGGCAAGGTATGTCAGTACTGCACTTCTGAAATATCACCATCTATCACTGGATATCATGAACATTTTTATATTTATAAACACAAGGTAATAAGACCAAATCCAAATAAATAAATAGTGTGTGATGTTTCAGTAACAGAGTTGTTACCATCTTCAGACAAAAGTATGATTCAGTGCTTTTGTCTGAAGATGGTAACAACGCTGTCACCGAAACGTCACACACTATTTATTTAGATTTGATCTTATTTTCTTGTGTTGATAATCTATAATCCAAATTGTGCATTATCGTGAATCCTATAAGTGTTACCCCTAGTGGTCAAAAATGAAGCTACACAGAAAATGAGCTTTCAATTAAATAAAATTACCACATGAAATTTTTGCTGTTTTTTAATATATGTTAAACTATTATATATATAAATTTATAACCTGTCTATAGCGCTCCCTCTAAATAGCGCCCGATTTTAAATACGTAGTATGATGCGATTTACATTAAAAGTGACCTGTCTACAGCGCCCCCTCTAAATAGCGGCCGATTTTAAATACGTAGTATGATGCAATTTACATTAAAAGTGACCTGTCTACAGCGCCCCCTCTAAATAGCGGCCAATTTTAAATATGTAGTACGATGCGATTTACATTAAAAGTGACCTGTCTATAGCGCTCCCTCTAAATAGCGCCTCCCTCTCTATAGCGCCCGATTTTAAATACGTAGTATGATGCGATTTACATTAAAAGTGACCTGTCTACAGCGCCCCCTCTAAATAGCATCTTCCTCTCTATAGCGCCCGATTTTAAATATGTAGTACGATGCGATTTACATTAAAAGTGACCTGTCTATAGCACCCCCTCTCTATATCATCCTATTTTGGTGAGTCCCAAGAGGGGGCGCTATAGACGGGTTTAACATAAGTCAATTGAGAATGGGGGTTCAGTGAAATGTTTGTTTGTTGGGAGGATCATAACTATCTTTTCGCAAAATTGGAGAGAAGTGGACCTCAGGAATTGGTTTAACCATGGAGATAAGCACCACCACCTTTTTAAAATAAAGATCTTCTTTATTAACGGAACAATATAAATAATTTAAACGAACATTTTGGTGAATCCCAAGAAGGGACGCTATAGACAGGTTTAACTGTATCTTTGCCTATACCTTCATATGAAACTACAGGAGAAATTTGGACTCATTCCCTTGTATATAAAAAATATTTAAACTCTTTTTTTTTTTACATGTATGTTTCTTTTTAAAATGCAATAACTTTCTACCTACCTTACTGCAATGATATAATAATGGGAGGAAAAAGAATCATACATGTCAACATAAAATTCAGGGACAAAATTTAAGGAAGTGGAAAGTCTTTAATTTCGCTGTTCATCTATATTTTTGAAGAAGACTGAGATAATTTTGTTCACACTTTGTTATGTCTTCATTGTTGTGTCTTCAGTAAAGGTCACTGTAATATCTTTCAGAGTTATTGTCTGAATCCCGATATACATGCTAAAAGGTATAACTTCCTTAAGTTTTGTCCATGAGTGTATCTTTCAGAGTTATTGTCTGAATCCCGATATACATGCTAAAAGGTACAACTTCCTTGATTTTGTCCATGAGTGTATCTTTCAGAGTTATTGTCTGAATCCCGATATACATGCTAAAAGGTACAACTTCCATAAGTTTTATCCATGAGTGTATCTTTCAGAGTTATTGTCTGAATCCGAATATACATGCTAAAATGTACAACTTCCTTAAATTTTGTCCATGAGTGTATCTTTCAGAGTTATTGTCTGAATCCCGATATACATGCTAGAAGATACAACTTCCTAAAGTTTTGTCCATGAGTGTAATCTTTCAGAGTTATTGTCTGAATCCCAATAAACATGCTGAAAGGTACAACTTTCTTATGTTTTGTCCATGAGTGTATCTTTCAGAGTTATTCTCTGAATCTCGATATACATGCTAAAAGGTACAACTTCCTTAAGTTTGGTCCATGAGTGTATCTTTCAGAGTTATTGTCTGAATTCCGATATACATGATGAAAGGTACAACTTCCTTAAGTTTTGTCCATGAGTGTATCTTTCAGAGTTATTGTCTGAATTCTGATATACATGATGAAAGGTACAACTTCCTTAAGTTTTGTCCATGAGTGTATCTTTCAGAGTTATTGTCTGAATTCTGATATACATGATGAAAGGTACAACTTCCTTAAGTTTTGTCCATTAGTGTATCTTTGAGAGTTATTGTATGAATCCCGATATACATGATGAAAGGTAAAACTTTCTTAAGTTTGTCCATGAGTGTATCTTTCAGAGTTATTGTCTGAATCCTGATATACATGATGAAAGGTACAACTTCCTTAAGTTTTGTCCATGAGTGTAGTTTAAATTTCTTATAATAGATGGAACACTAATGTTTCATGCAAATATAGTTGCTTTGTGTTCAGTAGCTCAATCAAAGTTTTTAAAAGCCTAAGGAGGTTAGGTAAGGTTAATTTAGGTTTGATTCAATCTAATGATAGATTCTTAATTATTTATTCAGTAGCTTTGGTGGTGAAGAGAAGCAAAGATTAATTTAGCATATAAAGATATGGAGTAAAATGTCTGTGACTTCATTCTTAATTGCATATGCTTCCATCTGACCTACAGCTTTTAATAATTGCGGATATAGGAAGTAGGGTGGGATAAAAAATAGCAGCTCAACTTCTGATATTCCAATTTCTGATACCCATGTGGATATTTTGATAATATATAACGTTTATATATAATTATACTTTAATAATTACACTATGATTATGTTTTGTGTTAGGTAATGTGCATGTCACAATACATATTGAACATCAAAAATTAAAGCCGACTTATAAAAATATATATAAATACCGTTTGTAAGGCTTTTTGACCCTCCTTTGGTACAAGTTCTGTTCTTGGTTTTTTAGCTGCTGGTACAAGTGACATATCATTTTCGGACGGCCTTTTATTTTCGTACATTTTTAATTTTTAATATATATATAAGTTAAAAATAACTTTAAAAATATTATTGCTTTTATTCAAAATAATGTTTACGTTTATTTTTGCCGTGTACCTAAATTCATAACAAGCAAAGTGAATTTTCACAGCATTAATAATATTATTCTGTTTATGAAATCCGTTATTTCAAAATAAACTATATTTTACTCTGAATTTTTCTATCCAAAGCTTTTTATATAATGTTTCTCACTAATTAATATTTATTTACAGAAAAAAAATTGTAGGTTGGATTTTCATAAATATGATTACTTTTTAAAAATCCAATTCAATCTTTAGGTCATAAATAAAGAAAAAGTAAGGTTTTGTAGTATAATTAATTATATCATTATTTGTTTAACCCAGGGGGGTTTAGATTATAAAAAAATCGACAGCTCCTGTTTTCTAAAGAGTGATTACCATAGTAAAATGCTAAGAATATTTTAATATCAAACCACATTTAAACACATTTCTGAAGAAGAAAACCTCCAAGCTCACTCCTCATTCAAAAGATGCAAGATGCATAAGGAACAATCGAACAAAAAATTAAAATACTTCTTATCTAATTTACAAACCGATGAGTATATGGCCTTCCTAAAATACATAAACCTGGTGTCCCCTTAATACCCATAGTGACCTTACACCCTTCTACAATAGCTTCTTTTCAAATACATCTCGGTATTTCTCAAGCCTTTAATAAAGCAGACAACTCCCTGTTCTCTATTTCACCTTGATAGAAGAAATACTCAAGTATCAAGACCAACCAAGGACATGGTCTCATTTGACATAGAATCCCTTTTCCCCAGTTTTCCACACCAGCTGATACTGAGTAGCACCTAAGGGTTCTTGAGAGAAAAACAGGTTAATCAGATCATGGCGAAGAAAATAACTAAACCCATAGACTTCTGCCTAGAAATAAATATTCTGTCATATGATTTCAAAACCTATAAAGAGATTAAAGGTTCTCTAATGGAGAGCTCTCTTTCAACCTAAGTCGCCAAAATTGGCATGGTCGCATGGACAGTTGGATAGCCTCACTATTCCCTTCAGATATAGTTTTATGATGTCGCTATATTGGTGACATTTTGTATCTGTCCCTAAAATCAAGCTAATATCATTCTAATAAAACTCAACAGTTACCATCCCGACCTGAATTTTACTTACAAAAAAGAACCTAACAAATAGCATGCCAATTCTACAGAAATTCCACAAACAAACAACTACATGCTATAAGCCATCCTTTAATTCAAACTATATTGAAATTTTGACCTTTTAAATTATTTTTTAACATGTTCATCATATTTACGCAAGTTTGTCCTTAAATATCCATTTCTTGGTTTCGCAAGAAGCCTCTGGGACCAAGGTATTTTGGTCGCAGTGGTACAGCCTGCACCACTCTGACGAGGGCCAAAAGTCAGAAACGCGCTCGTGGTTGGCTTTTCTTTATTTATCAACAAAATGGGTTAGCCAAATATCAGGGAACAGGCTAAACCAACGTTTAGTTGATTTCTGTTCCACTAAATGGCGTTCTGTCATCTAAAAAGTTCATCTGTTTGTGGTCAGGATATGTATTTTTTAATATATTCATATATGATCTTTTAAACTTACTTTTAAACTTACTGCAATGATTTAAAAAATGTAGGACGTGCCTGGCTCTCCCTCTCTCGGCCATGCGACCACGCGGCGCGCGAGCTCCGCATTTGTGAAAATGTAGACGAGATATTGGAGCTGAGAAACACATAAAAAGTATTGGCGGTGAGCTAAGAAGACGATCAACATGATTAGACTGCTATCCTGAAATTAAACTTCACCAATACAGATAAATTGGTGGGAAATCTTATTAAAGACGCTTTACAAAGTTCAACTTTGGCCAATCAGGAAAATCCCTGATATGCATATTAGGAAGCAAAGAAAAAAAACTAATATAAATTGAGAGGCCTTGGTAGAAGCATTCAAGAAGAATTCGGCTTCTCAGGGTTTTCAAATTTCTAAAAGATCCAAAAGAAATGGCTGGGAATTCCCGACCCACCTGCAAAAGTGGCAAAGGGTAAATTCATTGCAGCCCAGGCCACCTCTGAAACCGAGGAGGGAAAGAAAAGATGATGAGCCACCCAGTCAGACGCAGTAGGCAACAACAGGAACTTGTCAATTCTATATCGGCAGCGTCAAAATTTGACCAGTACTGCTTTGTCGAGTGGAGCTCAAACTTCCACCCAGTCTAGTACATGAAGACGATGGAACAGATGCTGGGCAAATATTCAATGTACCAGCTTATGAATATGTCCGGCCTTGTTATTATGGGACTGTGCAGCACTGAGAAGGCAGAACGCCTAGTCGACGAGGGCTTCGCCATTGGTATCCCCCTCTTGATAGAAACCATACAGGAAGAGATTTTGAGATTGAAACTGATTTATTTCAAAGTCCATATGTTGTACATATTTTAATTATTTGTTACCACAGAGTGTGTGTAAGCTCACGGGAAAATAGGCGCTAAAAAACAAGAAAAAAGAGTTCCTTTGTTTCAATATAAGTTTCCTTTTTATATTTTGTTATCTCTCTTGTTAATCAATAAATATAATGTTTAATTAATAATTATTGGAATCAGTTTCATTAATAATTCTAAGCAAAGTCAACAATTGGTAGCAGATGTTGGTTTATTGATATAAAGCTCAAAAACGAAAATATTTAATCTGAAGATTAAGCAAGAAGTTTATTCTGATCGGTAAACTGAAGCACTTATAAGAAGATTAAAGGTATTTATATAGATAAAGTTAAATTATATCTATATATTGCATGTTTAAAAGCTACCCAATATTTAAATAAATTTAAAATATATATTTGTTTTATTTTATATATTGGTTTGTTTATATTAGCTCAAAAGACGAAAATGGCTGAATATAATGTTTTATCCCAAACAAAAATTGAACCATTAACAGGAAATAATTATCAAATATGGGCGTTGAAAATCGGCGCAGTTCTGAGAGGAAGAAAATTATTTAAATGTGTAATTTCAGATCCAGAACCTGATATGGAAGACAAAAGTTCTTGGGAGATTTGGAGTGATAAAAATGATGAAGCTTTTGGGATAATCATCACTACGTTGACAAATGAACAAGCTGGAATGTTCATAGGAGAAACAAATGCTAAGAAAGTATGGGACTCACTGAGAAAAACATACACAGGCAATTTGGAAGATAAAATTATTGATATAGGCTTAGAATTAAAGAACATTAGAATGAAAGATAATGAGACTGTAGATGAATATATAACAAGGGCAAAAAATATTGCTGCTAGAAGTTCATCATTAGGGCATCAATTTCCCTCAAGAGAACTTTCATTTCATATTGTCAGAGGCATACATCCAAGGTATGAAAATATTGCTATTGTCTTACGATCAAAGAGAGAGGCAACAATTGAAGAGATTCAACAAACTCTAAGAGAAGAGGAGTCAAGAAGAAATATGAGATTAAATCAATCGGTTGAGAATGGGCATGAACAAGCATACAGAATTAAAAATAGAAAAGTCCAACAATTTCAGCCAAAAAGATGTTTTGTTTGTAATAAAAAGGGACATCTAGCTAATGATTGCTGGTTTCGAGATAAACAGAAACAAGGATACCAAAAGAAATGGACTCCTGGTGATAGAAATCACAAATACAGTAGGGAACATTCAAATAACCTAGTGGATACTATGAAAAGTGGAATTAATGAGCAAGCATTTGAAACATAGGTAAAAGAATTTGAAGATTCACCAGATGAGAGAAATGATAGACAAATATGGTGTATAGATTCAGGATGCACCGCACATTTAACCCCAAACCTAACTTTGATGGAAAATGTGGTAGATTATGAAAGTGAAATCAACCTAGCTGAAAAGGGCAAAACTACCCAAGCCATAGCCAAAGGAGATATGAGACTTACTACATGCACAAGTGAAGGCCAAGAAAATATTCGCATCAAAGATATCTTACATGTACCAAGTTTAAGGAATAATTTCTTGTCAGTATACGAATTAGTCAACAAGGGAAATTCAGTTATTTTCAATAAGGATGGAGCAAAAATTTATAATGAAGGGAATGATTTAGTTGCTGAAGCATATATTAAAGATAGAATGTTTATGATGGAAACAAAACAAAGAAATGTACCAATAGCAAAAAATGAAAATGTCATGGTTATAAATACACATTTATCAAATAAAAATAGCAATATAAGTTTATGGCATAAGAGATTAAACCATATAAATGAAGAATACATGAAAAAAATGATTCAAGGACATATTGTAAGAGGATTGGATCTAAAATTCGAAAGGTTACCAGAGTGCGAAGCATGCATAATGGGAAAACTGGTGCAGAAGCCATATAATATTACAGAAAATTATACAGTTAAGCCCCTGCAGTTGATTCATATGGATTTATGTGGACCAATGCCATGTCAATCTTTAGGAAGATCTAAGTATTTCCTTGTTATAGTAGATGATTACAGTAGAAGAATCTTTGTATATTTCCTGAGATCAAAAGATGAGACCTTTGAAAGATTTGAAGAATTTAAAGCAAGAGCCGAAAACGAATTAAGTCTTAGAATAAAAGATGTAAGAACGGACAATGGAACTGAATTTTGTAACTCTAGATTTGAAGGACTTTTCAAGAGAAGTGGGATCCATCACCAACTTACCACCACATACTCACCACAAAGTAATGGAGTCGCAGAGAGAGTGAATAGGACTCTTATAGATACAACGAGAACCTTACTAATTGACTCAAAATTACCCATGATGTTTTGGGCAGAGGCAATTGCTACAGCTACATACCTTAAGAATTGTACACCCCACAGGTCTATCAAGCAAAATACACCTATGCAGAGATGGAATGGCAGGAAACCATCGGTCAAACACATTCGAATATTTGGATGTTTGACACATTGGCTTGAGAGCAAACCAAGAAGAAACAAGTTTTCACCAAAGGGTAGAAAGGGAATATTTATTGGTTATTCCATTAAAAGAAAAGCCTACAGAATATATGATATAATGACAAAGAGAATCCATGAAGTCAGATCAGTAAAATTTAGTGAAGATAAGAGAGGAATTGATTATGCAAATGATATTCAGGAAGATACTAATTGTGATAATTTGACATATAAAGGAAATTGTGAAGAAATAGTTGCTGAAGACTTTCTTATCTTGAAAGAAGACAATCCTGTCACAGAGAGTAAAATGAAGTCTCAGGAGGATACTTCAGTAAAACTAGGTGGTGACTGTGAAAATGACTCATCACAAACTGAACCGATACAGGAAAGATGTGTAAAAGGAGGAAGAAAGAAAGGAGAAACAAAGAGCATCTTAGAAGAACGGCACAAAGCAAGACTTGAAGAACAAGAAAGGAAATTGATTGAAGAAGGAGTTCGACGCTCACAAAGAATAAAGGATAGGAATAATGCAAACTTAATTATGGAAATTGATCATTATATTCCGGAGAACTTTAAAGAAGCAATGGATAGTGGAGAAAGAAATGAATGGCACAAAGCAACGGAAGATGAGCTCAGTGAGATAGAGAAACATAAAGTATGGACACTAGTACCAAGGGGAAATGGTATGAAAGTCATCAATAGTAAATGGGTCTACAGTACGAAGAAAACACCAACTGACGGCATATATAAACGAAAGGCCAGACTGGTTGCTGTTGGATGCAATCAAAGATATGGTGTGGACTATAAGGAATCTTTTTCACCTGTACTCAAAAAGGAAAGCTTGCGAACAATAGTAGCTCTTGCAACACAACAGAATTTAACCATAAAGACTTATGATGTGAAGACAGCTTATCTCTATGGTGAGTTAAAAGAGACAGTATACATGAGACAACCAGATGGTTTTATACAAAAAGGAGAAGAAAACAAAGTGTGTAAATTGGAAAAAAGCCTGTATGGTCTACCACAATCAGGAAAATGTTGGAACAAAAAGATCAATGAAATTTTATACCAGTTGGGAATGATTAGAACCAAATGTGATCCATGTGTCTATAAACTCCAGAGAGGAGAAGAGTATGCAATACTGGGTCTATATGTAGATGATCTCATCATTGCTGGAACTAGTAAGGAAATTAATGACAACCTAGCCTCAGAAATAGAAAAATATGTTACTCTAACAGAAAAGAAAGATAGCGAACCATTTATTGGAATTGAAATAAAAAGGGAAGAAGATGGATTTTATCTATCTCAGACTCATTATATTGATACAATTCTTCACAGATTTGGACTGGAAGAATGCAACAGTGTGCAGACACCTGGAGATCAAAATCAAAATTTGGATGAATATTTGGACTCTAAGCCAGTAGATAAAACTGTATACCAGGAAATGATTGGATCACTAATGTACCTCTCTACGGGTACTCGACCGGACATATCCTTCAACGTCAGCAATTTATCACAGTATAGTAATGATCCAAGAGAAATACACTTAACTGGAGTTAAAAGGATTTATAGATATCTGAAGGGAACAAGAAATAAAATGTTGGCATATAAGTCAAAGGACAACAATATCACAATAAGTACTGATGCGAGCTGGTGCACAACCCGAGACGCAAAATCCTATTCAGGCTATACAGTCAAACTTGGCGACAACTTAATAAACTGGAGAAGTAGAAAGCAAAATTTAGTAGCCTTGTCTACATGTGAAGCAGAACTTATTTCAATATGTGAAGGCATTTCAGAAGTATTATGGTTAAAGGGATTACTAGAAGAACTTTGTGAAAATTTAACTTTCCCAATTACCTTGAAAAGTGACAGCCAAGCTGCAATAAACTGGATACAATCTGACAAGATTACTTCACGAACAAAGCACATAAACCGAAAGTATTATTTTGTGAAAGAGGAAATTCAAAATGGAATCAAGCTGGAATACACTAAAAGTGAAGACATGGAGGCGGATATACTAACGAAGAGTCTACCTAAGGACAAACTACGGAAATGTGCAGATAGCCTTGGACTTGCTGATTAGGGCTTACACACAGGGGAGCGTGTGTTGTACATATTTTTATTATTTGTTACCACAGAGTGTGTGTAAGCTCACGGGAAAATAGGCGCTAAAAAACAAGAAAAAAGAGTTCCTTTGTTTCAATATAAGTTTCCTTTTTATATTTTGTTATCTCTCTTGTTAATCAATAAATATAATGTTTAATTAATAATTATTGGAATCAGTTTCATTAATAATTCTAAGCAAAGTCAACACCATATCTATATATATGAAAATCAATGTTTGTATGTTTGTTTGTTTGTATGTCCGGTATACAAATTCGCAGTAGTTCACTAATTCAAACAAAAATTTCCATACATAGGTAAAAAAATACGGGAAGACGATAGGCTATTTTAAAAAATATATAAATAAATTATTAAAAATATATATTCAAATTATTCTACTTGGATATTTTTATTTCAGTACAATTTAGATTAAATTATGCTGATGCAAACAAATAGATAATGCTAATAACAAACAATTATAAAAAAAATCTTATCTAAATATATATCACTCGGGTAGATATGCACACGGGTCAATCCCGGGGCGAAGCCCGGGTCACCTGTCTAGTAAGATTATATAAGATTAAATACAGAATAAATATAAATATGAATAAATAAGGTTATATAATGATAAATATATGAATAAATATATAAAACAATTGATAACTATACATATATATATACAAGTCGTCATTGGTGGCGCCCACCGCGGGAAAGACTCCGCCACCGGTGGACTGCGAGAGTTCTTTCCCACAGAGTGGGCAGGTCGATAAGATCGCTGGCGTTACCCACCTCAAGACCAAGTTGGTACTTGAAGATGGTAGCCTTCGCCACGCTGGTCAATTTCATTGCCTCGGGATGGAGGCCGACGCCGAACAGCCAGGCTTGCAGATCCAGGGGCACTTTGCAGGAGGCGTACTACTCTCGGAGCAGGGGTCGCACGGCTCGGCAACTCCAATATCTGTGGGTCAGCGATCCGTCGCTGGACCCACAGGCGGCACAGTAGGCACGCCTCGAGGAAGGATGGGGTAGGGCGTGGAGGGCCAGCCGTAGGGCGACATCTGTGTCGTGCCCCGAGAAGCAGTTGCAACGCAGGTCGGCCCAGGGGATGGAGCGGGACACATCCACGGTAGAGATCCACCGCGCAGCTAGCTCGGCAACAGGATACTCCTGGAGCCGTACCGAATCAAGTGCCCGGCGCGCCCTCTGGCTGGTGAGGCGGGTAATGGGAGTCGCCGATACAGGAAGAGAGGCTGAGAAAATTATTATAGGGAATATTTCTTCAGATGTCAAAGATGAAGAAATAATTGCGGTACTATGGCCTTTTTGCAAGGTGGCCTCAATATCTCACGAAGTGGTATCTTTCGAAAGTTACTCCTGAACCACGGGCAGAAGGGAATTCTTCATATTTATGAATGGAAGCCTAAAGATTGGTGTCATCTTCCTATGAATATATATATATTTTAAGATCAGCGATCTCTCCAACTTTGTCGCGAGCGACTAGCACGCATGTCGCTAACTGCTATTAGAGAAATAACCAATAGAGAAGTAATAAATGCACTTCGTCCTGAGGACATGAAGAAGGCAATTTCCTCAGTCGTGGATTCAAAGAAGGAACGCTCACAGCAAGTATAGTTACCTGTCAGAGACAAAGGAGCCCAAACCTGGTGAACATTATAAGCAATCATTTGGACCTGTACCAAAAAAATCAATAGGAGGATCATTCTATTTTATCTTATTCGAAGATTATTCCAGTAGATTTTATTCTATAGAATACAATGAACACAAATCTGATGTTTGATGCAAATTTGAAAAGACTTTGTTAAAATTTAGCTATCGAATTAAAACTCTGGTAATAAGATTAAAGTGATTAGATCTGATAATGCAATAGAATACAGAGGTCAAGGCTTAATAGATATTTGTAAAGATTTATAAAAATAGGGCATGCATTGTGTCATCTTCACCACGTGATCTCCTGGATAGACCCCTTGTCCTCAGGTTCCTGACTGCTGCCCTGTTGTCGTCGGCTGCTGGAACTGTGAGACCAGACCTCCTCCATCCTGGGCCTGAACCACTGGGTGTTGCCCACTCCCACCCTACAGAACCTGCCCTTCGTCAGCGCCTGCAGGTTCCTGACGACGCCATCGCTGAGAGCTCCTTCACGATGGAATTGAGAGGACATCCGCGACCTGGCGGGTCCTGTTATGTCGCTCATCACCAGCACCACGAGGACACATCTGCCCTTAACGTGTTCTGCCAGTGTCTCCTGGCCGAGAAAGCGCGTAACGAATATCAGGAGAGGAGTCTGAAGGAAGCCGTGGTGCATCGTGGGACGGCCACGCTGTTCCTACATGTTAGCACACGTACTGCGCGTCACTTGATGGAGCGTCCCCGCCCGGCAGCCTTTCCCTTCTCCGGTTCTGAGCGCCTGTGACCGACGTGCCCTACACTAGCATGCCATTCTCATCTCTCCCTCTCCGCTCCTCCGAGAGCAATGCGGCGGGCATGGCTCTGCGGCTGGTCCTGCCTCATTTGGGGCACCTGGCGTCGAGTCAGGCCGTCTGCATCACCTGCACCTCCAGCGACCTGTCGCCGGCCCACCGCTGCTGCAGCGCCGTCCGCGCTCTTATCCGAGAGGCGATCTCCATCATCCGGCGGCCACAGGACCTGCAGTCAGTCCTAGATCTTAGCTATGTGCCTCGAGGACCACGCCATAGCCATCTACTCAGCGGCGAAACACGCGAACTACGTTTACTTCGTAGACCGCGAAATACGTGATGTCGCTGGAAACCCTCTGGAGATATTTAAATGAACTCTGCAGCGGTGGCAGATGTACATAGTCATTGTACATAGATATATGTTATCAGTACTATCATCATCATCATCATCATCATCCTCATCATTGTAATTCAATCATTATCATTCTTAATTAGTGAGCACAGTGTGCTTCATACTAGCATTGACAAGATGTCAATATATCATTTCAATTCTCTCTATATATTCGAGAACAGCTAAGGCTCACAGAACGATACAATAGAACTATTGAGGATACAACTCGGTCGATGCTGTCCGCACGGAATCTTATCGCAAGTTTTGTGGGCAGAGGTCTGCAACTTCACTTCTAAACAAGACATTTACAAAACAAGCTCTCAACTCCACTCTGTACGAACTATTTTTCAGATGAAAAGCCGGGTTTGGGCTGGGAAGCATGTAGATGTAAGAATGTAGAAGGAAATGGGATGAGAAATCACAAAAGGAGATTTTTTTAGGATACGTTAAAACTTGCACTAATCACAGACTCTGGAACCCTTACACTAGAAAAATAACTAGTGTGACAGAGATAGTGCTTTCAATAAGACTGAAACAGGAATACAATTAGAGGAAGCTTAAACAAGCAAATACATAGAGGAAGCTGAAGCAAGCAAATAAGTATAGGGATATGAAACGGAATACAAGTTGAGGGAGTTGAAACAAGCAAATAAGTATAGGGATATGAAACGGAATATAAGTAGAGGGAGTTGAAACAAACAAATAAGTATAGGGATATGAAACGGAATACAAGTAGAGGGAGCCGAAACAAGCAAATAAGTATAGGGATATTGTTGAAGATATTAATCTGTGATTTTAAATGTTTCTTTTTGACCAGTACTTTTGTTTTTGTTTTTGCCTTTTCCTAAAATGTTTCTTTCTTCTTCTTAATTATTATTTGTTCTATATGTAAAGCTTTGTTTTTTGATACTTGAATAAACAAATTCAAGTTTATTATATTTTTTGTGTGCTTTTAAAGTTAAAACACAACAGGTTATGGACCCAACCACGCATTCACTGCGAAATATAACAAAGCAACGGTAAGCCTAAAAAGAATTCTATTTTGTTTATTACGTTAAAATTTATATTAGTAATGGCTGGAATGGATAATATTAAAATGGGTATGAATATTCCCAAATTGGAAGGATTAATAAACTGGCCAGAATATAAAAAAATATAAAATTGCTTTTAACAATAAACAAAGTAATAGGCGTTGTTGATGGAACATATAGAAAGCCAATAAAACAAGAAACAAATGAAGAAAAAGAGGCATATGTAAAATGGGAAAGTGAAGATGCAATATCCCAATTGTTATTTACAACAAGTGTGATGCCTGATGTAAGTCAACTAATCATTCCCTGCTCAAGTGCTAAAGATATGTGGGACAAATTGTTAAGTGTCTATGAGCAAAGCTCTGGTCAAAGATTAGACATGCTCTATAATCAATTCTTTAATTTTAAGAAGGATCCTACAGATGATATTTCAAAGCACATTTCAAAATTAGAAAGTTTATGGAATGATATGCAAAATGAACTTACTAAACAAGAAAATTTGAAATTGCCAGAATCCATGCTGATGTGCAGAATCATAAACACCTTGCCTGATGAATATTTTGATTTTAAAAGTGTTTGGGAATCAGTGTCTAAAGAAGAACGTTCTGTAGACAATCTCACACAAAGGCTTCGGTTACTCTAAATAAGAATTCAACAGCGAGATGAATGCAGCGCATCAAGTTCGACAGCACTAATGGCAAATGCATATGAAAATAAGCAAAATATGAAAGGAAAAGCTACCAAAAGTAATGAAAAATTTCAGAAAACAAGAGAAACAAGAGAATGTTACTTTTGTCATAGAAAAGGACACTTGGCCAAAGATTGTAGGTATGCAAAACAGAAGAAACTAAAGGATAAAGAAAAGGGGATGAAACTAAATTAAAACTTAATTCAAAATTAAGTGAAAGTTTAATCAGTGAAAGATTCAATGAACAAGATGAAGACATTTGGATTGGTGACTCAGGAGCTACTAACCACATTACAAGAAATGCAAGTTTTTATACTTCTTATAAGGATTTTCCTACCCAACAGACTGTTAAAGTTGGAAGTAATGAAAAATTGATAGCTTATGGAAGTGGAACTATAACAATTGAAACTTGTGTAAAAGGTAAATGGCAAACTCACTACCTAACTGATGTATGGTATGTTCCCAATTTCAGTCGTAATGTGATGTCATTACAGTCCACATTGGATAAAGGGTTTGAAATGAAAATGGATAAAAAAGGTTGTAAACTTTTTAAGACAACAACTGGAGAAGTTATTGTAGAAGGGAAAAGACTACCAGGAGGCTTGTATGGTATGTTAATAACAAGTATCAAACCTGAAAATGCTGCAGAAGTCAATTTAGCCAAAACCCAAAATGTCAATATGCTACAACTATGGCATGAAAGATTTGGACATCAAAATAAAAGGCATGTTCAAAAATGGCTTAAAGAACAAGGAATAGATGCAGTCATGGACAATGAACCTTGCGAGGCATGCATTTATGGCAAACAACATAGACTGAGTTTTGGATCAAGAGAACAATATGCTTCTACTCAACCTGGAAACTTAATTCATGTAGATGTATGTGGCCCTATGCAGGAGGTTTCGAAAGGAGGGATGAGATACTTTGTGTGTTTCAAAGATGATTTTACAAAATACCGATCAGTGTATTTCCTAAAAGAAAAGTCACAAGTCATTGAAAAGCTAGAACAATTTCTCTTGGAAACAAAGACTACTGGACATATAGTGAAAGAAATTCTCACAGATGGAGGAAAGGAGTTTGTAAATAAATAAACCTCAAAAATTACAAACAAGTATGGTATTAATCATAGGATCACAATGCCATATACTCCACAACAGAATGGTTCAGCGGAAAGGGAAAACAGGACTTTAATAGAAGCAGCTCGTTCAATGATATATGCCAAAAATATGAGCCTAAAGCTTTGGGCAGAGGCAGTTAATACTGCTACATATGTTTTGAATAGAACAGGACCAACACAAATTGAGGGAAAGACACCTTATGAACTATGGTTTGATAAAAAACCAGCAGTTGATCATCTTCGAATATTTGGAACTGAATGTTTTGTTCATGTGCCTGATGAAAAGAGAAGAAAGTTAGATGCCAAAAGCGAAAAAGGTATTTTAGTTGGTTATTGCAGTAACAAGGATGGGTATCGAATCTGGATGCCGAACTCAAACAAAGTTGTCACAAGTAGGGATGTAATATTCAAGGAAACTATACCAACATTTAGCCTTGATATTGAAAAGAGAAATAAGGAACTTTCAAGTAACCAGATTGATGAACAAAATGATACTCAAGATATTGAGAAAATTGAAAGCAATGTTCAAACATCAGACGTATACAATCTAAGAGATCGATCAAATATATCAAAACCTCAAAGGTATATTGATGCTGAAATAAATATTGCAGAAGGTCTTGAACCCAAGACATACAAAGAAGCAATGGATTCTCCAAATGCACAATTTTGGAAAGAAGCAATGAATGAAGAAATGAATTCTTTAACGGAAAATGATGTATACGAATGCACAACATTACCACCTGGCCAAAAACCAATTGATTGTAAATGGGTATTAAAGACCAAATTGAATTCTAAAGGAGAGATTACAAGATATAAGGCAAGACTGGTGGCAAAAGGGTTTGCACAAAAGAAGGGTATAGATTATGAAGAAACATTTAGTCCTGTGGCAAGACATGACACCATAAGAACTCTTTTAGCAATTGCTGCTAATGAAGACTTAAAATTGGTACAGTTTGACATAAAGACAGCCTTTCTCTATGGAGACTTACAAGATCAAATTTATATCAAACAAACTGAAGGATTCAATAATGGAACAGATCTTGTAAGGAAATTGAAGAAAAGTCTCTATGGACTTAAACAGTCACCAAGATGCTGGAATCAGAAAATAGTCAACTTCATGAAAGAAAGATGTCTGAAGGAAAGTACAGCTGACCCCTGTTTATTCTTCAGAAAAACAAATGATCATCTACTCATTATTGCCATATATGTTGATGATGGAATCATTGCTGGTACAAATGAACAGGAAATCAAAGAATTTCTTGATGAACTAATGTTTTCATTTAAGATCACAAGTGAACCATTAAATTACTTTTTGGGTATTGAGATAGAGCGGCAACCGGATGGGTCAATCTTTATAAATCAAAAGGCATATATAAAAAGAATTCTTGAGAAATTCAATATGTCTCAAGCGAATAAAGTGGGAACACCAACTGATAATTCTACTGTTCCTGGGGAAGCAGAGATTCTAGAAAATGTTCCCTTTCATGAAGCGATTGGTAGTCTGATGCATCTGAGCTGCTTAACAAGACCCGATATCACTTTTGCACTGAATAAAGTTTCTCAAAAACTTGCAGCACCAACAAAATATGACTGGGAAGCAGTTAAACGAATCTTCAAATATCTTGTAGGAACAACTGAATATGGAATTATGTACCAAAAGGGTCATAAAGTAGGAGTTTTGGAATCTTTCAGTGATGCAGATTTTGCTGGAGACCCAGAAACTAGAAGATCTACCAGTGGAGTTGTGTGTAAACTGGCTGGTGGTGCTATTTCTTGGCTTTGCCAAAACAAAGATCAAGTTGCTGACATTATGACCAAAGGGCTCCCTAAGCCGCGTTTCCAAATGCTGAGATATCTACTGGGTATGAGGGACATTTGAAATCTGATTAAGGGGAAGTGTTGAAGATATTAATCTGTGATTTTAAATGTTTCTTTTTGACCAGTACTTTTGTTTTTGTTTTTGCCTTTTCCTAAAATGTTTCTTTCTTCTTCTTAATTATTATTTGTTCTATATGTAAAGCTTTGTTTTTTGATACTTGAATAAACAAATTCAAGTTTATTATATTTTTTGTGTGCTTTTAAAGTTAAAACACAACAGATATGAAACCGAATACAAGTAGAGGGAGCCGAAACAAGCAAATAAGTATAGGGATATGAAACGGAATACAAGTAGAGGGAGTTGAAACAAGCAAATAAGTATAGGGATATGAAACGGAATTCAAGTAGAGGGAGCCGAAACAAGCAAATAAGTATAGGGATATGAAACGGAATACAAGTAGAGGGAGTTGAAACAAACAAATAAGTATAGGGATATGAAACGGAATACAAGTAGAGGGAGTTGAAACAAGCAAATAAGTATAGGGATATGAAACGGAATACAAGTAGAGGGAGTTGAAACAAGCAAATAAGTATAGGGATATGAAACCAAATACAAGTAGAGGGAGCCGAAACAAGCAAATAAGTATAGGGATATGAAACAGAATACAAGTAGAGGGAGTTGAAACAAGCAAATAAGTATAGAAATATGAAACAGAATACAAGTAGAAGAAACCTAAACAAGCAAATAAGTATAGGAATATGAAACAGAATAAAAGTAGAGGGAGCCGAAACAAGCAAATAAGTATAGGGATATGAAACAGAATACAAGTAGAGGGAGTTGAAACAAACAAATAAGTATAGGGTTATGAAACAGAATACAAGTAGAGAGGGAGTTGAAACAAGCAAATAAGTATAGGGATATGGAACAGAATACAAGTAGAGGGACAAGTGAAGAATTAGAGGGACAAGTAAACATGTAGAGGTGCTGAAGAAAGTTTGATAGTATCAACTGGACGTCAGAGCCTAACCTTGATAAAACACAAACAAAAACCTATCTAGTGGCAGTCGCAACATCCTCAAACCCGATGTTATCTCGCACCAAGAAGAAGACAGAATCCTGTTACCTATCGTTGTTGAATGTGGTTTGTCAGGCCGGTATCCATATTTCTATGTTGCCTCACACTGGCGACAGTTACATCACGCGCTGACTGCCATTGGTCCACGTAACGTCTGGTGACGTCCTCCTGTTTATATTACTGTGTCGTCTGATCGGATAGCTGGCGTTCGACGTTCCAGAAACTTATGTCTAATTCTGGCTATCAACCTACATTGTTTGGTGCCTCTGCTTTTTCTTATCGTTTATTTGGACTCTGTTGAAGTTGTGATGAACCAAATATTCATCTAAATTGGTAGAATCTGCGCCTAGCTTTATCAAATTATTCAGTTGCTTTTATCAATGAGTTTCTCTCTCTCTTTTCAGACAGGAATAAATAATCAAAAAAGGTAATAAGACCAGATCCAAATAAATAAATAGTGTGTTGTATATAATATAATTGTCTATTTATTTGGATTTGATGTTATTACCATGTGTTTATAATCTTCAAGTTTCAAATAACTTTATTAGGTGCCGCTCAAAAAGAGCAACCTAGATCATCATATTCACAATATACTGAGGGGGATGTACAGAGTTTGTTCATTTACAATTATAATGTTTATAATCTATCGGTTCAAAATCACATTAATAGGTACCGCTTAGCAAAAGCAACCTAGTTCATGATAATTGAAACAGTGAATAATATATGAAGGTTATTCACATATTAAACAAATTTTAACGCGGGATTCAATCCCGGCTCATGACTTTCGGGAATCGAGCGTGTTACCCTCTCATCCACCGACATTTTAAAAAATATATATTTCAAATAACTTTATTATGTGCCACCGCTCAAAAAGAGCAATCTAGATCATCATATTTACTGTGGGGGATGTACAGGGTTTGTTAATTTACAATTTATATTGATTTATATTGGTGTCGTTGGGTCCTCAGGTCCTTGGGGATATTGTTCTTTAAAAAAAATTGTCTGACTTGTTTGATATTCAAGGTGCCGCTTATTTTCCCCTTTTTTCCACTTTTCGTCATTCTGGCTTAATTGATGGAGAATTGATCGAGCGTGTTACCCTCTCATCCACCTACTTATTATGTTTATAATATATAATCCAAATTGTGCCTTATCAGGAATAAATAATCTAAATAAATGGTGCTCAATAGGAGCCCACACAACAACGATATTAACATTTTGAGAGAAAAAAAGGCCGATTAGCTAAAAAAGTTATTATCTTGTTTAAGTAATAAAAACCGGAGTTTGTGTTTTCTGATCGTTATATAGGAATAATTAGGAATCAACTTAACTCCAAGCCTAAATATATTGTCACGGTAGAGAAGACAAGTATTCCAAAAGCTTAATTAACAATAATTTATTAATTAAACTGTTATATTGCCAAATGTGTCAATCGATTTTTCAAGTGGTAATTTTACAAGCATGGTAAGGGGTGATGACTATGCAAATATTTATGTGATGATAAACAACAGAGTATTTAAAAATAATTATTCTGTCGCAATATTGTCAAAATAAATGAATACATTGAAACAAACCAACTACAGCTGTCAATATCATTGCCAATCTCCACTGGACAGATCTGATGTAGTATTGAGATTTACATTATAATATAACTCCACCTTTGCCGGTCCCAAGCCCGGATGAAAAAGGAGGAGGGGGAGCAGTAACAAGCTCACTAAAAAACCTGGGCTCAGCTGGCCCGGCTGATAGTACCTTGTAAGGCTCCTAATCCATGGATACAGGATGAGCAGCGTTTGTACTCCATGTTAGGAGTGGCTACACATGGTATCTGTTCCTCATGTCAGAGGCGGCCATTTATTTTGGAGCTAAGTCGGCCTGCTACTGAGTAGTGCTCCCAGTCTTAATGACAAAGGTAGACGCATTCTACTTTACCCAATATGGAGATAAGAAAGAAGAAGAAGACGTTATATTATAAATGGCGTATAGTTGATTGTTAGAGGGGGGGGGGGGGTACGATCAAACCTCTCTGCGGTCCACCCTGGACCCTTGTTACCAAGCTGACTAACATGGCAACGACACCCATTTTACTACGAATTAAATACTACAACAACATAGTTAATTTATAATAAAATCTAATGCGGCTTATGATTGTAAAACGACATTTAAAAATTATCCGTATGTGTTTCTTTTAAACGAAAAATCGAAATTTATTTTAAGAAGAAAATAACGATTATTTTTAACCTTAGGGATAAGGTATGAAAGGATGAATTGTGAAATGTAATGATAAACGGAAAATTAAGTGTCCAGGGATGGGAATCGAACCCACAGTGTTCCGTCTACCGGGCAGATGCCATGTCCACTAGGCTACCCTGGACATATTGCCAATAACGCGCCATCTATACACAACAAATGAAAACATCAAGAACTCGAATCTTTCTTTTTACAAATAAATCTAACTTCTAGTGTCCTTACTGCGATGAAAAAATATTGGAAGGGTTAGCTCATCAGTGGTAAACTCTCCCAACGGTTTCGCTAATTTAATCTACCAGACCTCTTCTTTAGAGCTCTAATACTGTATTGGATCTTTCTGCTTTTATTTGCTACACTGAAGGGTGGAATCTTAGAAATGGTATTCAAGAAAACTATGGACATAAGCTTTTAGGACAGTAGAATTACATATAAATATTTTTGAAAATAGAGCAATCCATAAATGAATCTTTAATTGAAAAGGCATATATTGAATTAAATTATCATTTATTTTACCAATATTTCAGTTGGCTGGACGCCAACCTTCTTCAAGGTATTATAACATTAATATGTGTCAACAACAAACTCAGCGCCACATAACGTCAATAGAATTAAGTTTTAAATTAAGTTGTTTACACACATTAAATATGTTATAATACCTTGAAGAAGGTTGGCGTTCAGTCAAATGAAATATTGGTAAAATAAATGATAATTTAGATCCAATATATACCTTTTTAATTAAAAATTTAAATCTTTGCATCGAGCAATGTTCTTCCGTAAACAATAAGGACAAAACCTACTAGGGATAACAAAGTTGATTGTTCTCAGAACCTGAATAAAAGAGGATTCTCAAAGATAATTTGTTATAGAATTGAAATGGCAAAGCTGTTATCGAGGCAAAGAGATTTCAATACATTCTTCACAATATCAGATTTGATATTCTATTTATTTCCTTTCAGCTCCACGGTTGTCCACGGTGAATATTCGCGTGCACAGTCCCCCCGAGTCACTTTGTCGTGGATGTTTTTTTATCTTATCATACAATAAAAACACACAGATTATATAACGTAAATTAATAATTCATAGATAAATCTATATATATAAAAATCAATGTTTGTATGTTTGTTTGTTTGTATGTCCGGTATACAAATTCGCAGTAGTTCACTAATTCAAACCAAAATTTACATACATAGGTAAAAAAATACGGGGAAGGCGATAGGCTATTTTAAAAAATATATAAATCAATTATTAAAACTATATATTCAAATTATTCTACTTAGCTCACGAACAGCGCCCTCTATCAAAGATTAGATTAAATTATGCTGATGCAAACAAATAGATAATGCTAATAACAAACAATTATAAAAAAAAATCTTTTCTAAATATATATCACTCGGGTAGATATGCACACGGGTCAATCCCGGGGCGAAGCTCGGGTCACCCGTCTAGTAGTTTATGTAAAAGGGCGTACTTGGATCTGTGAAGAAAACAAATTTACTCCCCTCCTGGAAGGTCCGGGGGGACCACCTCTACTCCACCAACTCGCCATGTGTAAATAGCCAGGACAAGGTGAGCTGTGCTCGAATGTAACACCTGTAAACTGAGACGAAATAAATAAAAAATGTAAAGAAAAAAAAATCTCAAAATATTTCGAGAGATTGCTCCCTCTTTATCAATTTATTGCTTAGATATATCGATAAATAGATTAAATGGTACAATGAATGATACACATATATATTTTGAGGAAAATATAAGAAAAAAAAAGTTGAATAGAAAATAACCCTTTCTTGATTTCTCAGGAAGCCTCAAAGACTAAATTTTCGGTCGTAGAGGTACAGTCTGCACCACGTTGACGAGGTCCAACAGCCCGAAACGCGTACGTGGTTAGCTTTTCTTGATTTATCAAGAAATTAGGTTTATCATTAGTTGATTTTTTGTACCACTAGATGGCGCTCTGCCATCTAAAAATGCTCATGTGAGAGGTCAGAGTATGTCTTTTTTTTTTGTTTTTAATATATTATTATATATTTATAAATATATTTCATTTATTTTATTTATAATTGTTAATAATTTATTGTGACAATAAACTTTGATTTTTTAATATTTGATATAACTAAAGAGCGAACTGCGCCTTTGCCGGTCCCAAGCCTGGATGAAAAAGGAGAAGGGGGAGCAGTAACAAGCTCACTAAAAAACCTGGGCTCAGCTGGCCCGGCTGATAATACCCTGAAGGGCTCCTGATCTAGGGATACAAGATGAGCAGTGTCTGTACTCCATGTTAGGAGCGGCTGCACATGGCGTCTGTTCCTCATATCAGAGGCGGCCATTTCTTTTTGTTGTACATATTTTAATTATTTGTTACCACAGAGTGTGTGTAAGCTCACGGGTAAATAGGCGCTAAAAAACAAAAAAAAAGAGTTCCTTTGTTTCAATATAAGTTTCCCTTTTATATTATATCTCTCTCTTGTAAATCAATAAATATAATGTTTAATTAATAATTATTGGAATCAGTTTCATTAATAATACTAAGCAAAGTCAACAATTGGTAGCAGAGCGTGGTTTATTGATATAAAGCTCAAAAACGAAAATATTCAATCTGAAGATTAAGCAAGAAGTTTATTCTGATCGGTAAACTGAAGCACTTATAAGAAGATTAAAGGTATTTATATAGATTAAGTTAAATTATATCTATATATTGCATGTTTAAAAGCTACCCAATATTTAAATAAATTTAAAATATATATTTGTTTTAAATTATATATTGGTTTGTTTTTATTAGCTCAAAAGACGAAAATGGCTGAATATAATGTTTTCCCAAACAAAAATTGAACCATTAACAGGAAATAATTATCAAATATGGGCGTTGAAAATCGGCGCAGTTCTGAGAGGAAGAAAATTATTTAAATGTGTAATTTCAGATCCAGAACCTGATATGGAAGACAAAAGTTCTTGGGAGATTTGGAGTGATAAAAATGATGAAGCTTTTGGGATAATCATCACTACGTTGACAAATGAACAAGCTGGAATGTTCATAGGAGAAACAAATGCTAAGAAAGTATGGGACTCACTGAGAAAAACATACACAGGCAATTTGGAAGATAAAATTATTGATATAGGCTTAGAATTAAAGAACATTAGAATGAAAGATAATGAAACTGTAGATGAATATATAACAAGGGCAAAAAATATTGCTGCTAGAAGTTCATCATTAGGGCATCAATTTTCCTCAAGAGACCTTTCATTTCATATTGTCAGAGGCATACATCCAAGGTATGAAAATATTGCTATTGTCTTACGATCAAAGAGAGAAGCAACAATTGAAGAGATTCAACAAACTCTAAGAGAAGAGGAGTCAAGAAGAAATATGAGATTAAATCAATCGGTTGAGAATGGGCATGAACAAGCATACAGAATTAAAGATAGAAAAGTTCAACAATCTCAGCCAAAAAGATGTTTTGTTTGTAATAAAAAGGGACATCTAGCTAATGATTGCTGGTTTCGAGATAAACAGAAACAAGGATACCAAAAGAAATGGAATCCTGGTTATAGAAATCACAAATACAGTAGGGAACATTCAAATAACCTAGTGGATACTATGAAAAGTGGAATTAATGAGCAAGCATTTGAAACATATGTAAAAGAATTTGAAGATTCACCAGATGAGAGAAATGATAGACAAATATGGTGTATAGATTCAGGATGCACCGCACATTTAACCCCAAACCTGACTTTGATGGAAAATGTGGTAGATTATGAAAGTGAAATCAACCTAGCTGAAAAGGGCAAAACTACCCAAGCCATAGCCAAAGGAGATATGAGACTTACTACATGCACAAGTGAAGGCCAAGAAAATATTCGCATCAAAGATATCTTACATGTACCAAGTTTAAGGAATAATTTCATGTCAGTATACGAATTAGTCAACAAGGGAAAACTGGTGCAGAAGCCATATAATATTACAGAAAATTATACAGTTAAGCCCCTGCCGTTGATTCATATGGATTTATGTGGACCAATGCCATGTCAATCGTTAGGAGGATCTAAGTATTTCCTTGTTATAGTAGATGATTACAGTAGAAGAATCTTTGTATATTTCCTGAGATCAAAAGATGAGACCTTTGAAAGATTTGAAGAATTTAAAGCAAGAGCTGAAAACGAATTAAGTCTTAGAATAAAAGATGTAAGAACGGACAATGGAACTGAATTTTGTAACTCTAGATTTGAAGGACTTTTCAAGAGAAGTGGGATCCATCACCAACTTACCACCACATACTCACCACAAAGTAATGGAGTCGCAGAGAGAGTGAATAGGACTCATAGATACAGCGAGAACCTTACTAATTGACTCAAAATTACCCATGATGTTTTGGGCAGAGGCAATTGCTACAGCTGCATACATTAAGAATTGTACACCCCACAGGTCTATCAAGCAAAATACACCTATGCAGAGATGGAATGGCAGGAAACCATCGGTCAAACACATTCGAATATTTGGATGTTTGACACATTGGCTTGAGAGCAAACCAAGAAGAAACAAGTTTTCACCAAAGGGTAGAAAGGGAATATTTATTGGTTATTCCATTAAAAGAAAAGCCTACAGAATATATGATATAATGACAAAGAGAATCCATGAAGTCAGATCAGTAAAATTTAGTGAAGATAAGAGAGGAATTGATTATGCAAATGATATTCAGGAAGATACTAATTGTGATAATTTGACCTATAAAGGAAATTGTGAAGAAATAGTTGCTGAAGACTTTCTTATCTTGAAAGAAGACAATCCTGTCACAGAGAGTAAAATGAAGTCTCAGGAGGATACTTCAGTAAAACTAGGTGGTGACTGTGAAAATGACTCATCACAAACTGAACCGATACAGGAAAGATGTGTAAAAGGAGGAAGAAAGAAAGGAGAAACAAAGAGCATCTTAGAAGAACGGCACAAAGCAAGACTTGAAGAACAAGAAAGGAAATTGATTGAAGAAGGAGTTCGACGCTCACAAAGAATAAAGGATAGGAATAATGCAAACTTAATTATGGAAATTGATCATTATATTCCGGAGAACTTTAAAGAAGCAATGGATAGTGGAGAAAGAAATGAATGGCACAAAGCAATGGAAGATGAGCTCAGTGAGATAGAGAAACATAAAGTATGGACACTAGTACCAAGGGAAAATGGTATGAAAGTCATCAATAGTAAATGGGTCTACAGTACGAAGAAAACACCAAGTGACGGCATATATAAGCGAAAGGCCAGACTGGTTGCTGTTGGATGCAATCAAAGATATGGTGTGGACTATAAGGAATCTTTTTTGCCTGTACTCAAAAAGGAAAGCTTGCGAACAATAGTAGCTCTTGCAACACAACAGAATTTAACCATAAAGACTTATGATGTGAAGACAGCTTATCTCTATGGTGAGTTAAAAGAGACAGTATACATGAGACAACCAGATGGTTTTATACAAAAAGGAGAAGAAAACAAAGTGTGTAAATTGGAAAAAAGCCTGTATGGTCTACCACAATCAGGAAAATGTTGGAACAAAAAGATCAATGAAATTTTATACCAGTTGGGAATGATTAGAACCAAATGTGATCCATGTGTCTATAAACTCCAGAGGGGAGAAGAGTATGCAATACTGGGTCTATATGTAGATGATCTCATCATTGCTGGAACTAGTAAGGAAATTAATGACAACCTAGCCTCAGAAATAGAAAAATATGTTACTCTAACAGAAAAGAAAGATAGTGAACCATTTATTGGAATTGAAATAAAAAGGGAAGAAGATGGATTTTATCTATCTCAGACTCATTATATTGATTCAATTCTTCGCAGATTTGGACTGGAAGAATGCAACAGTGTGCAGACACCTGGAGATCAAAATCAAAATTTGGATGAATATTTGGACTCTAAGCCAGTAGATAAAACTGTATACCAGGAAATGATTGGATCACTAATGTACCTCTCTACGGGTACTCGACCGGACATATCCTTCAACGTCAGCAATTTATCACAGTATAGTAATGATCCAAGAGAAATACACTTAACTGGAGTTAAAAGGATTTATAGATATCTGAAGGGAACAAGAGATAACATGTTGGCATATAAGTCAAAAGACAACAATATCACAATAAGTACTGATGCGAGCTGGTGCACAACCCGAGACGCAAAATCCTATTCAGGCTATACAGTCAAACTTGGCAACAACTTAATAAACTGGAGAAGTAGAAGCAAAATTTAGTAGCCTTGTCTACATGTGAAGCAGAACTTATTTCAATATATGAAGGCATTTCAGAAGTATTATGGTTAAAGGGATTACTAGAAGAACTTTGTGAAAATTTAACTTTCCCAATTACCTTGAAAAGTGACAGCCAGGCTGCAATAAACTGGATACAATCTGACAAAATTACTTCACGAACAAAGCACATAAACCGAAAGTATTATTTTGTGAAAGAGGAAATTCAAAATGGAATCAAGCTGGAATACACTAAAAGTGAAGACATGGAGGCGGATATACTAACGAAGAGTCTACCTAAGGACAAACTACGGAAATGTGCAGATAGCCTTGGACTTGCTGATTAGGGCTTACACACAGGGCAGCGTGTGTTGTACATATTTTAATTATTTGTTACCACAGAGTGTGTGTAAGCTCACGGGTAAATAGGCGCTAAAAAACAAAAAAAAAAAGAGTTCCTTTGTTTCAATATAAGTTTCCCTTTTATATTATATCTCTCTCTTGTAAATCAATAAATATAATGTTTAATTAATAATTATTGGAATCAGTTTCATTAATAATACTAAGCAAAGTCAACACTTTTGAAGCTAAGTCGGCCTGCCACTGAGTAGTACTCCCAGTCTTAATGACAAAGGTAGATGCATTCTACTTCACCCAGTGATGATGGTTGTCAAACAGACACCATCAAGGGTCACAACTTGATACCCTGATATGTTTGAGTGGAGATAAGGAAGAAGAAGAACTAAAGAGCGATTAAATAAATAAAAAAGTTGTCACGGCGGTATTCGAACCTAGGATTTTATACATAATAATAAATATGAAAAAAAAAATAGTATAAATGTGAAATTGTACTGGGACAAGGTGAATAAATTAAGAAAAACACGTTTCAGGCTGTTGGTCCTAGTCAGCGTGGTACAAAACCACGCTGCCATGCAAAACTGGTCATTCAGTTTTTTGGTCGTTGTAAGATAGATGCCGTTATCTTAATAATAAATATATGAAAAATGTACAAAAGTTAATTTGTACTTGGATAAATTAAGAAAAAAGGCATTTTGGAAGGGCATCGTGCAACTGAAAGTTACTGATGGCTTGCGCCATTTATCGGAATAAATATCAACTAATCGTTGATTTTTAATTATTCCAGAATTTGACCTCTTAATAAATATATGTGCATACTTTATTTTATAGAGAAATATATAAGATACGATTCTGTTGACGTTATGTGGAGTTTGTTGTTGACACACATTAATATTTAAAATACAATATTTTTCCGTTCGCCATTGCTCTTCATCTTTCACCTTTCCATACTTCATCCTTAAAGTTAGAAATGTCGCTATTTCTCTTTGAAAATAAATTTCGATTTTTATAAAAGAAACATTCGCGGTATAAATTGCAATTTTCGTTTTACAATCATCAGCCGCGTTATATTGTATTTTAAATGTTACTTTAAGTATTAGTTACGAACGGAAAAATACGTCCAGGGTAGCCGAGTGGACAAGGCACCTGCCCGGTAAGCAGAAGGGTGTGGGTTCGATTCCCGCCCCTGGACACTTTTTATTTTTCCGTTCGCCATTGCTCTTCATCTTTCACCTTTCCATACTTCATCCTTAAAGTTAGAAATGTCTGTATTTCTCTTTGAAAATAAATTTCGATTTTTATAAAAGAAACATTCGCGGTATAAATTGCAATTTTCGTTTTACACATTAATATGTTATAATACCTTGATAAAGGTTGACGTTCAGCCAACTGAAATATTGGTAAAATAAATGATATTTTGATCTAATATATGCCTTTTTTTAATTGAATATTTATTTATGGATTGTTCTATTTAAAAAAAAAACTAAATATATATATTGCCACGTTTTTATTTTTAAAACGCTAATTTTAGTTTAGTAAAACTTTAATTTTAAAGTTTATTATTTTAAAAGTGAAATGTTTGTTAATGAAATAGATATTTTACCTAAACTCATTTTATTGCCGCTTTCTTTTACAAGCCATTTGTTTATGTGTATTTTTACATATCGTTTTTATTGAGTTTTTTACTAATTTAGTATGTACATCATTGACTTTTGATGAATGAGAAAAAGAAATTGAAAATAAACATATGAAAAATTAAAGTAACATTTTAAAGGAATTTATGTACAATTGAAAATTGTTTCTGTAACGTCTCATATTCCCCTTCTTGAAGCATTTATTCTCGGGTAATAAATGGTCGAAGTTGAGATATGTGAACGCGTCTTGCTTGCTTTTGGTCTTTCAGAGAGATATCGTAGGTTACATCAGATACCTTTTTTTGAATGACAAATGGTCCTTCATATTTTGGTGATGTCTTGATGAGACGAGGGTCGTTGAAGGCAATTTTTCTTATGACTAAGTCTCCTTCTTTAAAGACATACTTGGGGTGATGGCTATCGTGTTTAATCTTCCACTTACTTCTAATTTGTTCTGTCCGCAGGCTAGCTTTCTTCCTGGCTTCTTCAATTGTAATTGGAGTTTGGTCGGCAAATTCGGGTACATTACCGATTCCATACATTAAGAAAAGCGGTGAAAAACCAGTCACGTCATGTGGTGTGGAATTATAATTTTTGACAACTTGCGGTAACAATGAGCTCCATTTACATCTAGGTTTCTCTAGAACAGCTATTCTCAGTTTTGTCATTATCGTATCATTTAATTTCTCACAAATGCCATTGCACTGAGGATGATAAGGCGAAGTATATGTGTGTTTAATTCCTTGTAAAGAAAGAAATTTGTTGAACTCTTTTGATATAAAGTTTTTGCCATTATCTGTTAAGATAGTATTGATCGAATTAACAGATTTGATTATCTTATCAAGACATTGAGTGACAGCTTGAGCAGTGTTTGTTATTGTGGGATATGCCCATAGATAACGAGTTGCGTGATCAACAAAAACTTGAATGAATTTATGCTTTGTGTTAGCTGCTGCTGTTCCCAGTACAATAGTGTCACAACCGATCATTTGTAATGGTTGGATATTTGACGTTGGAGTGATCATTTCTCCTAAAGTTGGTTCATGTCTGACCTTCACTAGTTGACAAGATTTACAAGATCGAACATAATTCTTGATATCAGTTGTTATTCCTTTCCACCAATAACATTGAGTTATAAGTTTGCATGTTTTGGTTATTGATGGGTGACTCAATGAATCGTGATATTCTTCCAATATTTTTTTGGTAAGCGAGTTTGGGACAACTGCTTTAAAAACTCCTTTTTGTTTGATCATTACCACACCGTCGTGAGTGTGGGAATTTTTCAAGAAACTCAAATCTGAATTTTGTTGGTGTTCTTGAAGTTCTTGAGTTGCAATGTTAACAACTGGGAGTCTTGATAGGGCGTCAACATGAGTTTGTTGCTTTCCAGAACGATGAACGATGTTACATGATTTCGAGGATAAACTAAGAATCCATCTAAAATACTTAGGTTTCGGTTTCTTCATGGTGAAAAGCCATTGGAGCGCCGCATGATCAGTGATGATTTCAAATGGTTGGTTTTCTATGTATACATGAAAGTGATCAGTTGCTTGTATTACGGCTAGGCATTCCATCTCATAAGCAGAATAATTCTCTTGGTGTGGTTGCAGTGTTTTGGAGTAATAAGCAATTACATGTTCCTCATTGTCTGGACCAATTTGTGTTAGGATTGCTCCAATTCCATATTTGGAGGCATCTGTATAAACTTTAGAGGGGTAGTCCGGGTTGTAAATAGCAAGGACAGGTTTTGTAGATAGTGCCATTTTAAGTTTAGCGAACGACTCCTCTACTTCCTCATTCCAGATGAAGGGCTGATTCTTCCGAGTGAGTCGAACCAAGGGGAATGAAATTTTAGAAAAGTCCTTCACAAATTTTCTGTAATAATTTGCCAATCCCATGAACTGACGAACTTTCTTTACAGTATCAGGTCTTGGAAAGTCTTGAATAGATTTTACTTTTCCTGGATCAGGTTTTAATTGATTGTGACTGATGATATGTCCGAGGTATTTTACTTCAGTTCTTCCAAAAATACATTTCGACAATTTTAATTTCATGTTGTACTGTCTTAATTTGTCAAAAACTTTACTAAGAAGCTCTATGTGCTCTTGCCATGTTTTCGTGTACACCAATATGTCATCTTGGAAAGAGCAAGTTCCTTTCCATAATAATTCACCTAGAATATGTTGGATTATCCTTTGAAACGTTGAAGCAGCATTTTTTAAACCAAAGGGCATCACTAAAAACTCATAATGACCATCGTTTGTGACGAATGCAGTTTTTTGAATAGATTGCGGGTCCATTTCGATCTGCCAATAACCCCATGCAACATCAAGGGTAGAGAAGAATCTGGATCCATGCAATCGATCAAACATGTCCTGTATGTGAGGTAGGGGTTGCCTGTCATCCAGTGTGATCTCATTAAGACGTCTGTAATCAATGCACATCCTTTTATTTCCATCCTTCTTGGGAACCATAACAACAGGAAATGCCCAAGGAGAATCTGAAATTCTTATTAACTTGTGTTTGAGAAGTTCTTTAACTTGTTCAGCTATCTCTTCATACTCTTTCAGAGGACGACGATAGGGTCTAAGAGAAATTGGTTGTTCACTTTTCGTGATGATCTTATGTTGTATAGCTACTTTTCCCAAATCAATAGCATGCTGAGAAAATACATTCCTATTGTGTTCAAGTAATTCTTTTAATTCATGTTCTCTTATCTCTTCTAGATGATTTACAAGAATTGGATTTTGTAATCCATCAAATTTGGTGTAAATTGTTTTGTCTTTGACATCTATTAAAAGATTAAAAAGAGATGCAACATCTAATCCGATCAAGAGTGGATATTTAAAGTTCTTCATTACATGGAGAGTTACAGGTTTAATTAGTTTATTTATTCTTACCTTGGTCTGAAGGCTTCCACATGTCCTGGTAACACCATCCGCTTGGCTGATGTGAATGTCTGAATTTGGTTGAAGTTGAAGACGGGTTCGCTTGAACAATCGCCAATTGATTATTGATACTGTTGCACCAGTATCCACAAATGCTTGCGCAGGAATTCCATTTACTTCAACACTTATGTTGATAAGCTTGGAAGCTCCTTGTGTAGGGGTATTTGTCAAAGTACTTACATTCAACAATTCCGGGGCTCCGCATACTTGTTTCACTGAAGTGTTTTGATTAGGCCTATCCTTTTTATAATTAGGATCATAATCCTCACAATCTGTGACCCAATGTTTAATTTTTATTCCCTTTTTCGAACATATTGGACACCAGAATGGGCAAACATTTTTTCTATTATCATTATCTTTTGTCGCGAGATGTATTTTGTTTTTAGGCTTAAACTGAATTGAAGCCCTATTTTGTTCAATTGAAGCTGCGATATGAAACCATTTTGTGGCGTCAGTTGGCTGTGCAGCCGCAATTAAATCTTTCCAATCATTTGGAAGTCCGTCTGTTAATAAATGAATTTTTTCCTCCTTCGTTAGATGGGTTTGATTTAACAGGCGAATTTTATCTTGAAAATAATTTTCTATTGATTCTTCTCGTTTTAATCTTCGATGTGATGCTGAGACAATTGGATTTGCGTTGTATGAACCAAATCTTTGAATCAACTTTTCCTTTACAACTTCCCATCTTTTTATTGCAGGATTTGAAATAATCTCGTCTGCATACCATTCAAGTGCTGAATCTGTCAAGTAGTACATAAGATTTTTGATTTTTTCATCTTCCTTTAAAGAATTATTTTCAAAATCATATAATTTGATCCATGACTCAGGCCTAATTGCCGACTTCGAGCCGTTGAACTTTTGCAACCGGTTGTTTGGATTTTCCGCCATTTTCTTTTTCCGTATCCTTTTCGACTGCGCCAAATGCCACGTTTTTATTTTTAAAACGCTAATTTTAGTTTAGTGAAACTTTAATTTTAAAGTTTATTATTTTAAAAGTGAAATGTTTGTTAATGAAATAGATATTTTACCTAAACTCATTTTATTGCCGCTTTCTTTTACAAGCCATTTGTTTATGTGTATTTTTACATATCGTTTTTATTGAGTTTTTTACTAATTTAGTATGTACATCATTGACTTTTGATGAATGAGAAAAAGAAATTGAAAATAAACATATGAAAAATTAAAGTAACATTTTAAAGGAATTTATGTACAATTGAAAATTGTTTCTGTAACGTCTCAATATATATATATATATATATTTATATTAAAAAATAGTACAAATGTTATATTGTACTGGGATAAGGTGCATATATTAAGAAAAAGGCATCTCCTTATATTTATTCCGATAGATGGCGCAAGCCATCAGCAACTTTCAGTTGCACGATAAGGAGATGCCTTTTTCTTAATATATTTATATATGTAATGAATAATAATGGTTTTCTGCTTGATTTTGATTATCTTGAGGATTATGCTATGGTAATGCAGTCGTGGCTAAAATCTTGAAACAACAATAATAAAAATAATGAAGATTAGAAATATCTTCAATTGAGTTTATGGGATATATAAAAAACATAATTTGATAAAAGTAATGCCTGGCTTAAGGCGTAAGAATCTAAAAAAATGAAAAACTTATTTACATAATGTACAAAAGATTTGAGCCGGCCATCGAGAAACAACAACAATGGGTTTTTATAAGGGAAGCGTTACCTATGGCGGTCGATTTAACAGAATATTTGAATCTATGAAATATAATTTTAAATAAAATAAAATTTTAATATAACATATAAATATAAGCAAAAAAAAGGGTTGGGTCCGACCCACATCTCTAGACACTATTTCCCATTCGGAGCCCCCGAGGAGCTCGGGGCCCCGCTGCCAGCTCCCCAGGAGCTCCGAATTAACCTTAGGCCTAGTGCGGACCAGGGTCAAAAGGAGAAACCAGAAATGAAGGTTCATACCTTACAAGTCGTCCACCAACCCCGGCCTCCAAGTAGCTGGATTACAGGAGCACGCCACGACTCCCAGCCGGCTGCTCTTCCTGGAACTTCTATTTCAATCTACAATAGAAAATTTTACCATATTTCACTCTTTATTTCATCTTTCTTAGTATTTACATACTAATACTACATTATTATCAAATATTAACGTATAAAATCAATTAATTACTCGCTATTTATTTATAATTAACAATAAATTCCTTAGCGCAATTGCTGAATAACATTGGACACTTCCTGCCATCTAGCGAATCAATGTGAAACTATTTTAAAATATTCTCACAAACTTTCCCTTTTTTAGCATAATATTTAATGAGAGGAAATACCATTAAACTTTTGATATTACTAAAAATAGCGTAATACACAGAGTATTTATTCAATAAAGGAAGTCCTTTTTAAATGTTTTTGACCATAATTTTTGGTCAATAGTTCGGCAAGTAGAATGTTTACCTTTATCAAGACAGACGATTCTATCATGTGCTCGAAGAATCAGATATAGAAGATATAAAAGGTATTGGAATTTAAAGCAGAGAATGATTTGTTACAGTTAAACCTGTCTATAGCGCCCTTTCTAAATAGCGCCTCCCTCTCTATAGCGCCCGATTTTAAACATTAAAATGTAAAAATTTTACATTAAAAGTGACCTGTCTATAGCACTCCTTCTCTATAGCACCCTATTTTGGTGAGTTCCAAGAGGGGGCGCTACAGACAGATTTAACTGTATTTTATGCAACTTGTTGTTGAAGGCCACTCAGACCTGAAGTTACCTTGGTATAATTGGATGAAGTAACGTGTTGCTAAAAGCTTATATCCATAGTTTGCTTGAATACCATTTCTAAGATTCCACCCTTCAGTATAACATATATAAGCAGAATGTCCCAATACAGTATTAGAGCTCTAAGAAGCAGTCTGGTAGATTAATTTTTGGGAGGATTCACCTCTGATGAGCCAAGCCCTCCCAATATATTTTTTCATTGCAGTAAGGATAGTAAAAAAGAGTTTGATTCATGTGTAAAAGAAACACTCGTATCTTAATGTTTTAATTCCCTATATAATATATATTTCAAGAATCAAAACAGGAAATTTTATAGGAATGAAGATAAACTTAGACATGACTAGATCCTACAGCAGCCATGGCCAATGAAGCCACGGGCCGCACGGAATCGTAAACAAGGTCTAAAAACTTTAACTATATCAAAATTTTAAATTTAAAATGTATTTTTAAAAATATTTAATACTTCATTGATGCTTAATGTTTTTATTTATTAATTTTCGGCTGCTTTTTTTTAAATAAAAAGAATAATAACAATTTAAAATAAAAAAATATTTCTCTATTAATTACCATTATTCCTAACTTTTCTCTTCCTTTTTTTTTGGAATCAAATATGTATTTTAAAAATTGTAGGGCATATTTTAAATAAAAAATATATTATAATTATTTCAATATATTTTCTGTTTTTGAATATACAGACAAGAAATGAAAGTTACAAAAGAAATATAAAGTTAAATGGCGAGCCGCAAATTTTTTTACGGCGGGCCGCAGGTTGGCCAGGCCTGACCTACAGGAACTGTAATAGCTGTCACAACACCCAACTCACTCTGGACCATATATACCGTTGCCCAGCCATCCTTGCAGCCATCATATGGCAGACATCAATCCAGAGAGGACATCCAAACGGACAAGACACCTCAGTTGGCCAGTATTGTGATCGGGGTGCATGGACCGATCTGATCTGATCCATGGACAAGACACTGACTCCATATCAGAAGGTTGTGTGTTCGAATCACGTCCGGCTCACCAATGTGGTGTGTCGATTTATTAGTCCAGCGATGGCCCAGAAAGTATTTCAAAGTTAGTGTTTTATCCCCCTGGAAGAAAGTCTCTCGTCCCCACAACACCATCATCATTTTCTATATATAAACGGCTTGCTTATTCCTCGACTAATTGGACATTAAAACATGGTCTTCTAGTCCTAACTACAGGCCGCATCAAGCAGACGGATCACAATGATACACTATGCCAATGAACCAAGCAAGCAGCAAGCCACCAGAACTGCAACACAAGTGAACATCCACAGGTCATGGAAGGAGACAATTTGATAATTAACATTTTTTTTTCACACACAAAAACCTTTATTAAGACACACAGGTCTTACAGAGGATTCTCCTTGGGGTTACAAGACGGAGAAACCTATGAAAGTGGGAAATATACAAAGGGGTAAAAATGGAGAAAGATTATATACACATGATAAATACAGATTATTATTTGTATGATTATTACATGTATATACAGATTATTATTTGAATGATACTATGGAAAATAAGAAAATGGATCTGGAAATATGGATGGAAGAAGTGGAGAGCGAAAAGAACAGAATTAACCTAATTTTATTGACATCAATACAGGAAAGTACAGTTCGCACTAATTATAAGAAATTAACAATAATATCGTAAATATAGAGGTTGCCTGGCCGGCATTCATACATTTCTATGAAAAAAAGACACTTCGGCCAGTTAGAGGTTTTTAAATATTTTTCTCAACGTTTCGACAAAAATCTTTTGTCTTCGTCAGGAGAAGTAAATAAAATAAAGCATTTGGCGTTAAAAATTGTTCTATTTTTATTATAATTTTTAATTCCTTGCCAAAAATGCTTTATTTTATTTATTTATCCTAACGAAGACAAAAGATTTTTGTCGAAACGTTGAGAAAAATAAAAAACTCTAACTGGCCGAAGTATCTATTTTTCATAGAAAAAATGAAAATGATTATAAAACACACGAAAAATAGATATAAATAAATATGCTATATATAATGACATGGCGTCTCAGTCACCGCTGCAGAGTTTGGTGGAAGATCGCGTCAGGGAGGAGAGTAAGAGAGTTCTGTAAAAAAAAAAGTTTGACAGGGAGAAGAGATTTCAAAGGAAAAAAATAAATAAATTAGAAATAGGAAAGATATACACCTATCCCCCGATTTACACGGTACTTGTTTTACACGTTTTCGCTTTTACACGGTTTTTCAAATAAGTTTTTTGTTTGTTTTTATCGCACTATACTAAATGCCACTGTGAATGAATACATGCGCTGTGTACACATCTCACGAGGAATCCCGAGCTTATGTGCTGACTACATATTTTAACCTGTCAATGCATTTTATTTTTATTTCTGTGTACACCTATCCCCCGATTTACACGTTTTTCTCAGGAACGTATCTACCGTGTAAATCGGGGGATAGGTGTAGTTGTAAAAAGAGAGTTTAGGGGAATTGAAAAAAATCCTGAATCTGATGGTAATGCCCAAAATGAAAAATAATGACTACAAAATGGACCTTTTCAAGAAACATTTTAAAAATAAAATTTGACCAAATTCACGGCGATATTATTTTATATGGTAGTACGTACGGTGGTGATATTTACTATTGGCGATAAAGAATGATCCACAACACCAGTTTTGTCATTTTCAAACAAAAAACCAACAACCTGTTTACCATTGTTTCAGGCTATGGACCTCATTGGTACAGGGGCCTTTTCATAACATCCTACGACTGGTGTTGGTTCAGTGTTTTATCACTACAAGTAAAGTTTTTACCAGGGTGATAAACATAATGTTTTATTAGATGATAAAAAAGAAGAGAAAAAAAGTTTCTTTAATAAACGTATTCGATACAAGCTTTCGGGTTGTCAAGCCCTTCGACATACAAACAACAGGTTGTACCTGTCGAAGGGCTTGACAGCCCGAAAGCTTGTATCGAATACGTTTATTAAAGAAACTTTTTTCTCTTCTTTTTTATCATCTAATAAAACCATAAAGGAGAAATTTCTTATTAGTTCTTTTCATAAACATAATGTATCGTTCTGATGTATAATAAAGGGAGAGGTACCTCTGAGTGCATGTATATTGTCAAGAAGTTTCATCCAGATGGGACACCTGTCAATCATCCCTGGACCCCACAGGTGTGAGGGGTTCTCGGAAGCTGATCTGCAAATAAGGAAAACGGGACGGTGGCTGACGCCGCTCATTATTTTTATCTTTACCTGGGGATAAGTTGCTTTTTTATCATCTGACTCTCTCTCCCTATAAATACCTCTTGTATATAATTTTATTGGAGAACTAAAAGGTAAATACCCTTTATAATAAATTAATTATTCACAAATTTTC
>CP092875.1:85756522-85822153 GCA_030710605.1 Cordylochernes scorpioides | reverse complement strand
GACTCTGTCCGCGATGACCCAAATTTGCTCCAGAGGGTCATAACTGGTGACGAAGCATGGGTTTATGGTTATGAGGTGGAAACCAAAGCTCAATCATCTCAATGGAAGCTGCCGCACGAACCAAGACCGAAAAAAGCGCGCCAAGTTCGGTCGAATGTGAAAGTTAGGCTGACAGTTTTCTTCGATTGCAGGGGCGTGGTGCATCATGAGTTCTTGCCACAGGGTAGAACGGTCAATAAGGAATATTACCTGCAAGTTATGCACAATTTGCGCGAAGCAATCCGCCAGAAACGTCCGGATTTGTGGAAGAACAAAAATTGGCTTTTGCACCACCATAACGCCCCTGCTCACACATCGTTGCTTGTGCACGACTTTTTGGCCAAAAACAACACACTAATGATGCCGCGCAGCCACCGTATTCCCCAGATCTGGCCCCCTGTGACTTTTTCTTGTTCCCTAAACTGAAGAGGCCCATGAAAGGACGTTACGCTACGCTTGACGAGATAAAGACGGCATCGAAGGGGGAGCTGAAAAGATTTAAAAAATTGATTTTTTGAAGTGCTTCGAAGATTGGAAAAACCGTTGACACAAGTGTATAATATCTCATGGGGATTACTTTGAAGGGGACAAAATAGGTATTCATGAATAAATAAATAATTTTTGAAAAACACAAAAGTCACGATACTTTTTGAACACACCTCGTACATGCTGAAAGGTACAGCTTCCTTAAGTTTTGTCCATGAGTGTATCTTTCAGAGTTATTGTCTGAGTCCTGATATACATGCTGAAAGGTACAACTTCCTTAAGTTTTGTCCATGAGTGTATCTTTCAGAGTTATTGTCTGAATCCCGATATACATGCTGAAAGGTACAACTTCCTTAAGTCTTTTCCATGAGTGTATCTTTCAGAGTTATTGTCTGAATCCTGATATACATGCTGAAAGGTACAACTTCCTTAAGTGTTTTCCATGAGTGTATCTTTCAGAGTTATTGTCTGAATCCTGATATACATGCTGAAAGGTGCTCAAACCTGGGCAACTCTGTGCTTCACTTCCATCAATAATTGACAATATGACCCAGAATAAGTATATTGATACGGCGTTTTATGGTTTCCACAAGTCCCTATCTCAGAAGAAGGCCAAGTGACACTCACTCCTCACTTTCTTACTGCTACTCTTTTTGTATTGTTTTTCTTGCTTCCCTCTTTCTCTTTCTTGTTTTTTTTCTTTTTTCTTTTTCTTCTGTCTATATCGTTATTTCCTTTGTCTCACTGCTTTGTTCTTATGCATACCTCTGGTGAATCCTGTATAGGGTCAGTGACCCTAAATAAAGGCTTTTTGTTGTTGTTGTACATGCTGAAAGGGACAACTTCCTTAAGTTTTGTCCATGAGTGTATCTTTCAGAGTTATTGTCTGAATCCTGATATACATGCTGAAAGGTACAACTTCCTTAAGTGTTGTCCATGAGTGAAGTTTAAATTTATTATAATAGATGGCACACTAATGCATCATGCAAATATAGTTCCTTTGTGTTCACTAGCTCAAAGTTTTCGAAAGCCTAAGGAGGTTAGGTATGGTTAATTTAGGTTTGATTCAATCTAATGATAGATTCTTAATTATTTATTCAGTAGCTTTGGTGGTGAAGAGAAGCAAAGATTAATTTAGCATATAAAGATATGGAGTAAAATGTCTGTGACTTCATACTTAATTGCATATGCTTCCATCTGACCTACAGCTTTTAATAATTGCGGAGATAGGAAGTAGGGTGGGATAAAAAAATGGCAGCTCAACTTCTGATATTCCAATTTCTGATACCCATGTGGATATTTTGATAATATAACGTTTATATATATTTATATTTAATAATTATACTATGATTATGTTTTGTGTTAGGTAATGCGCATGTCACAATACATATTGAACATCAAAATTAAAGCCGATTTAAAAATATATAACAATACCGTTTGTAAAGCTTTCTGGCCCTCCTTTGGTACAAGTTCTGTTCTTGGTTTTTTAGCTGCTAGTACAAGTGACATATCATTTTCGGACGGCCTTTTATTTTCGTACATTTTTAATATATATATAAGTTAAAAGATAATTTTAAAAATATTATTGCTTTTATTCAAAATAATGTTTACGTTTATTTTTGCCGTGTACCTAAATTCATAACAAGCAAAGTGAAATTTCACAGCATTAATAATATTATTCTGTTTATGAAATCCGTAATTTCAAAAGAAACTATATTTTACTCTGAATTTTTCTATCCAAAGCTTTTTATATAATGTTTCTCACTAATTGAAATTATACCGCGAATGTTTCTTTTATAAAAATCGAAATTTATTTTCAAAGAGAAATAGCGACATTTCTAACTTTGAGGATGAGGTATGGAAAGGTGAAACATGAAGAGTAATGGCGAACGGAAAAATAAAAAGTGTCCAGGGGCGGGAATCGAACCCACACCCAGGATGTTCCGTTCGCCATTACTCTTCATGTTTCACCTTTCCATACCTCATCCTCAAAGTTAGAAATGTCGCTATTTCTCTTTGAAAATAAATTTCGATTTTTATAAAAGAAACATTCGCGGTATAATTTCAATTTTCGTTTTACAATCATCAGCCGCGTTATATTGTATTTTAAATGTTTCTCACTAATTGCTATTTATTTACAGAAAAAAAAACATTTTTGCAGGTTGGATTTTCATAAATATGATTACTTTAAAAAAATCCAATTCAATCTTTAGGTCATCAATAAAGAAAAAGTAAGGTTTTGTAGTATAATTAATCATATTACTATTTGGTTAACCCAGGGGGGTTTAGATTATACAAAAAATCGCCAGCTCCTGTTTTCTAAAGAGTGATTACCATAGTAAAAGGCTAAGAATATTTGAATATCAAACCACATTTAAACACATTTCTGAAGAAGAAAACCCCCAAGCCTACTCTTCATTCAAAAGATGCAAGATGCATAAGAAACAATCGAACAAAAAATTAAAATACTTCTTATCTAATTTACAAACCAATGATTATATGGCCTTCCTAAAATACATAAACCTGGTGTCCCCTTAAGACCAATAGTGACCTTCTACCATTCTACAATAGCTTCTTTTCAAATACGGTTTTTCTTAAGCCTTTAATCAAGCAGACAACTCCCTGTTTTTTATTTCACCTTGATAGAAGAAATACTCAAGTATCAAGACCAACAAAGATCATGGTCTCATTTGACATAGAATCCCCTTTTCCCAGTCTTCCACACCAGCTGATACTGAGTAGCACCTAAGAGTTCTTGAAAGAAAATCAAGTTAATCAGATCACGGCGAAGAAAATAACTAAACTCATAGACTTTTGCCTCGAAATAAATATTCTTTCATATGATTTCAAAGCCTATAAACAGATTAAAGGTACTCTCATGGGAAGCTCTCTTTCGACCTAAGTCGCCAAAATTGTCATGCATCGCATGGACAGTTAGATAACTTCACTATTCCCTTCAGATATAGTTTTATGCCGTCGCTATATTGGTTGCATTTTGTATCTGTCCCTAAAATCATACTAATATCAATCTGATAAAACTCAACAGCTACCATCCCGACCTGAATTTCACTTACAAAAAAATGCTAACAAATAGCATGCCATTTCTACAGAAATTCCACACACAAACAACTACATGCTATAAGCCATCCTTTGACTCCAACTATATTGGAATTTTGATCTTTTAAATTATTTTTTTCACACGTTCAGCGTATTTACGTAAGTTTGTCCTTAAATATTCATTTCTTGGTTTCTCAAGAAGCCTTTGAGACCAAAGCATTTTTGGTTACAGTGGTACAGCCTGCATCACGCTGACGAGGGCCAAAAGTCAGAAACGCGTTCGTGGTTGACTTTTCTTTATTTATCAACAAAATGGGTTAGCTAAATATCAGGGAACAGGCTAAACCAACGTTTAGTTGATTTCTGTTCCACTAGATGGCGTTCTGTCATCTAAAAAGTTCATCTGTTTGTGGTCAGGATATGCCTTTTTTGATTCTAATATATTCATATATAATCTTTTAAACTTACTTCAATGATTTAAAAAAAAATGTATTACATGCCTGGCTCTCTCTCGGCGGTGCGATCACGCGGCGCCTGAGCTCCGCATTTGTGCAAATGTAGACGATATATTGGAGCTGAGAGACACATGCAAAGTATTGGCGGTGAGCTAAGAAGACGATTAACATGATTAGGTTGTTATTCTAAAGTAAACTTTGCCAATTCAGAAATATCAGTGGAAAATCTTATTAAAGCCGCTTTACAAAGTTCAACTTTGGCCAATCAGGAAAATCGCGGACATGCAAATTAGGAAGCAAAGAAAAAAAAAACTAATATAAATTGAGAAGCCTTGGTAGAAGCATTCAAAAAGAATTCGGCTTCTCAGGGTTTTTAAATTTCTAAAACATCAAAAAAAAAAAAAAAAAAAGACTGGGAATTCCCGACCCACCTGCAAAAGTGGCAAAGGGTAAATCCATTGCAGCCCAGGCCACCTCTGAAACCGAGGAGGGAAAGAAAAGATGACGAGCCACGCAGTAAGAGGCAGTAGGCAACAACAGGAACTTGTCAATTCTATATCGGCAGCGTCAAAATTTGACCAGTACTGCTTTGTCGAGTGGAGGTCAAACTTCCACATATATGTCATAATTTGTATAATTAATGCCCAAGAGATATAATTTATTTTCGCCATAATTATATATTAAAATGTAAATACAAATTCATCCATGTATAAATCTGTACAAAATAAATCTGGCAGCCAGCGCGCGCGGGCGAAGGCCACGCCTCCGCCGCGTGCGCGCGTGCTCACGAGTGTCGAACAAATTCTTTTTTGCGCATACATGCACAACGGTCGCGCCCTTCCATTCGACCACGACAGCTACGACATATATATATCTTCTATATATATAAAAATGAATGTTTGTATGTTTGTTGGTTTGTATGTCCGGTATACAAATTCGCAGTAGTTCACTAATTCAACCCAAAATTTCCATACATAGGTAAAAAATAACGGGGATGACGATAGGCTATTTTAAAAAATATATAAATAAATTATTAAAACTATATATTCAAATTATTCTACTTAGCTCACGAGCAGCGCCCTTTAGAACGCTCAGGCGACCTGCCGGCAGCCAACGGGCGCGCGCCGCCGGAAGGTCGCCTGAGCGTTCTAGACGAGAAGCTTTTTCTTAATTACAATGCAAGCCTTAACTATATTTACAGGTTTTCTAATTTATAACTATTTCACATATTTACATATATGTTTTCATTTTTTTGCTATAACTGATCTAATTCGCCGTTTAAAATAACGGCTCTTGCTATATTTGCTATGTTTTATTTTCCTATGTTTTAAGTGTTTGAATAATACATTTAATCGTGTAAACCCGGGCGTTGCCCGGGTCATTCGTCTAGTATAATACATATACAAGTCGTCATTGGTGGCGCCCACCGCGGGAAAGACTCCGCCACCGGTGGACTGCGAGAGTTCTTTCCCACAGAGTGGGCAGGTCGATAAGATGGCTGGTGTTACCCACCTCAAGACCAAGATGGTACTTGTAGATGGTAGCCTTCGCCACGCTGGTCAATTTCATTGCCTCGGGATGGAGGCCGACGCCGAACAGCCAGACCTGCAGATCCAGGGGCTCTTCGTAAGAGGCGAACACCTCCCGGAGCAGGGGTCGCATGGCTCGGCAACTCCAATATCTGTGGGTCAGCGACCCGTCGCTGGATCCACAGGCGGCACAGTTGGCACGCCTCGAGGCAGGATGGGGTAGGGCGTGGAGGGCTAGCCGTAGGGCGACATCTGCGTCGTGCCCCGAGAAGCAGTTGCAACGCAGGTCGGCCCAGGGGATGGAGCGGGACACATCCACGGTAGAGATCCACCGCGCAGCTAGCTCGGCAACAGGATACTCCTGGAGCCGTACCGAATCAAGTGCCCGGCGCGCCCTCTGGCTGGTGAGACGGGTAATGGGAGTCGCCGATACAGGAAGAGAGGCTGAGAAAATTATTATAGGGAATATTTCTTCAGATGTCAAAGATGAAGAAATAATTGCGGTACTATGGCCTTTTTGCAAGGTGGCCTCAATATCTCACGAAGTGGTATCTTTCGAAAGTTACTCCTGAACCACGGGCAGAAGGGAATTCTTCATATTTATGAATGGAAGCCTAAAGATTGGTGTCATCTTCCTCTCTATGAATATGTATATATTTTTTAAGATCAGCGATCTCTCCAACTTTGTCGCGAGCGACTAGCACGCATGTCGCTAACTGCTATTAGAGAAATAACCAATAGAGAAGTAATAAATGCACTTCGTCCTGAGAACACGAAGAAGGCAATTTCCTCAAGTGTGGATTCAAAGAAGGAACGCTCACAGCAAGTATAGTTACCTGTCAGAGACAAAGGAGCCCAAACCTGGTGAACATTATAAGCAATCATTTGGACCTGTACCAAAAAATTAATAGGAGGATCATTATTCGAAGATTTTTACAGTAGATTTTATTCTATAGATTACAATGAACACAAATCTGATGTTTGATGCAAATTTGAAAAGACTTTGTTAGGATTTAGCTATCGAATTAAAACTCTGGTAATAAGATTAAAGTGTTTAGATCTGATAATGCAATAGAATACAGAGGTCAAGATGTTCAATAGATATTTGTAAAGATTTATAAAAATAGGGCATGCATTGTGTCATCTTCACCACGTGATCTCCTGGATAGACCCCTTGTCCTCAGGTTCTTGACTGCTGCCCTGTTGTCGTCGACTGCTGGATCTGTGAGAGCAGACCTCCTCCATCCTGGGCCTGAACCACTGGGTGGTGCCCACTCCCATCCAACTGAACCTGCCCCTCGTCAGCGCCTGTAGGTTCATGACGATGCCATCGCCGAGAGCTCCTTCACGATGGAATTGAGAGGACATCCGCGACCTGGCGGGTCCTGTTCTGCCGCTCATCACCAGCACCACGAGGACACATCGGTCCTTAGAGTGTTCTGCCAGTGAATCCTGGTCGAGAAAGCGCGTAACGAATATCAGGAGAGGAGTCTGAAGAAAGCCGTGGTGCATCGTGGGACGGCCATGCTGTTCCTGCGCGTTAGCACACGCACTGCGCGTCACTTGATGGAGCGTCCCCGCCCGGCAGCCCTTCCCATCTCCGGTTCTGAGCGCCTGTGACCGACGTGCCCTACACTAGCATGCCATTCTCATCTCTCCCTCTCTGCTCCTCCGAGAGCAATGCGGCGGGCATGGCTCTGCGGCTGGTCCTGCCTCATTTGGGGCACCTGACGTCGAGCCAGGCCGTCTGCATCACCTGCACCTCCAGCGACCTGTCGCCGGCTCACCGCTACTGCAGCGCCGTCCGCTCTCTTATCCGAGAAGCGATCTTCATCATACGGCGGCCACAGGACCTGCAGTCCTAGATATTAGCTATGTGCCTCGAGGACCACGCCATAGCCATCTACTCAGCGGCGAAGCACGCAATCTACGTTTTCTTCGCAGACCGCGAAATACGTGATGTCGCTGGAAACCCTCTGGAGATATTTAAATGAACTCTGCAGCGGTGGCAGATGTACATAATCATTGTACATAGATATATGTTATTAGTACTATCATCATCATCATCATCATCCTCATCATTGTAATTCAATCATTATCATTCTTCATTAGTGAGCACAGTGTGTTTCATACTAGCATTGACAAGATGTAAATATATCATTTCAATTCTCTCCATATATTCGAGAACAGCTAGGGCTCACAGAACGATACAAAAAACTATTGTGGAAACAACTCGGTCGATGCTGTCCGTACGGAATCTTATCGCAAGTTTTGTGGGCAGAGGTCTGCAACTTCACTTCTAAACAAGACATTTACAAAACAAGCTCTCAACTCCACTCTGTACGAACTATTTTTCAGATGAAAAGCCGGTTTTGGGCTGGGAAGCATGTAGATGTAAGAATATAGAAGGAAATGGGATGAGAAATCACAAAAGGAGATTTTTTAGGATACGTTAAAACTTGCACTAATCACCGACTCTGGAACCCTTACACTAGAAAAATAACTAGTGTTACAGAGATAGTGCTTTCAATAAGACTGAAACAGGAATACAATTAGAGGAAGCTTAAACAAGCAAATACATAGAGGAAGCTGAAGCAAGTAAATAAGTATAGGGATATGAAACGGAATACAAGTAGAGGGAGCCGAAACAAGCAAATAAGTATAGGGATATGAAACGGAATACAAGTAGAGGGAGCCGAAACAAGCAAATAAGTATAGGGATATGAAACAGAATACAATTAGAGGGAGTTGAAACAAGCAAATAAGTAGAGAGATATGAAACAGAATACAAGTAGAGGGAGTTGAAACAAGCAAAAAGGTATAGGGATATGAAACGGAATACAAGTAGAGGGAGTTGAAACAAACAAATAAGTAGAGAGATATGAAACAGAATACAAGTAGAGGGAGTTGAAACAAGCAAATAAGTATAGGGATATGAAACGGAATACAAGTAGAGGGAGTTGAAACAAACAAATAAGTATAGGGATATAAAACGGAATTCAAGTAGAGGGAGCCGAAACAAGCAAATAAGTATAGGGATATGAAACGGAATACAAGTAGAGGGAGTTGAAACAAACAAATAAGTATAGGGATATGAAACGGAATACAAGTAGAGGGAGTTGAAACAAGCAAATAAGTATAGGGATATGAAACGGAATACAAGTAGAGGGAGTTGAAACAAGCAAATAAGTATAGGGATATGAAACGGAATACAAGTAGAGGGAGCCGAAACAAGCAAATAAGTATAGGGATATGAAACAGAATACAAGTAGAGGGAGTTGAAACAAGCAAATAAGTAGAGAGATATGAAACAGAATACAAGTAGAGGGAGCCGAAACAAGCAAATAAGTATAGGGATATGAAACAGAATACAAGTAGAGGGAGTTGAAACAAGCAAATAAGTATAGAAATATGAAACAGAATACAAGTAGAAGAAACCTAAACAAGCAAATAAGTATAGGAATATGAAACAGAATAAAAGTAGAGAGAGCCGAAACAAGCAAATAAGTATAGGAATATGAAACAGAATACAAGTAGAGGGAGTCGAAACAAGCAAATAAGTAGAGAGATATTGTTGTAAGATTTAGGTACTTACAGCTTGTAGGAAGGCATGAGGACATTGAGGATTATATGATAATAATCTTTATTATCCATTTAGCAAGAAAAACAAAGTTATGGTAGCGAACAGTTATTGAAGTATAGAGAAGAAGGTAAACAAACAGTTGTGATGATGATAGGTCCAGTGTGGCGCTAGCTGTCGTAGCATTCAGTTATCCAACAAATCCCCGGCATGAATGTGGAGACATCACGAGGTTGTAGCGTAACTTCTCAAATGTCGGCCTTGGTAGCGGCTTGGTCAGAATGTCCGCCTTCATGTCGCCAGTTGGGCAGTAGATCATTTTTATCACTGTCTTCTTCTGAAGATCCTTCAGGTGATGGATCTTAGTTGCGATGTGCTTGGTTCTAGAAGACACTTTTTCGGATGAACATATCTTGAGACATGATTGATTGTCTTGGTGGAAGTAGATTGGAGCTTTCTGTTCCAGTTCGAGATCCTTTAGCAAGTCGAGAAGCCATAACAGTTCTTGTGAGGCTTCAGCTGCGGAGATTAGTTCCGCTTCGGTGGATGAGAGAGATACGCAACCTTGTTTCCCAGTCATCCATGAGATGGGGTTTGATCCCAGTAGGAACAAGTTTCCGCTTAGTGATTTTCTGTCGGTGTTGTCGCTTGCCCATGTGGCATCGCTGTATGCTTCCAGCGTGGGAGGTTTTTGGTTAGATATGCGTAGCTCGAGTTCTTTAGTAGTTTTTAGATATCTTACGATTCTTTTTGCTGCATTCCAGTCACAATTTCTAGGATTCTGGTTTCTGCTGCTGAGTATGCAGACTGGAGCTGCGATATCTGGTCTGGATACTACGCTTAGGTACAATAGTGAGCCTATCAGTTGTTGGTATTGGACGTTGTTTGGTAGAAGTTTTTCATCAGATATACCGGGGTATCCGCTTTCCATGGGAGTGAAAGTAGGTTTCGCTTCTTGGAGGTTGTACCTTTCAACTAATTCTTGGATTTTATTCTTTTGGCTCAGAAGGAGTTCACCTTCTCTGTTCCTTGAGATTTCTATACCAATGAATTGAGTGGGGTCTCCAAGGTTCTTTATTTCGAATTCTTTTTCGAGAGTTTTTACAGTGTTTTGGATGATTATCTCGGAATCGCTTGCGAGGAGCATGTCATCCACATATAGAATCAAGTAGATGGAATGGTTTTCTTCATTCTTGGTGAATATGCATGGGTCTACAATGCTCTGTTTGAAGTTATTTTTAATTAGAGTGCTTGCAATTTTTGTGTTCCAAGATATTCCGGCTTGTTTTAGACCGTAAATTGCCTTCTTTAGTTTGCAGACTTCGTTTGTTTGTTTTGTATGGAGTCCTTCTGGGAGTTCCATGTAGAGTTCTTTATCTAGGTCGCCGTGTAGGAACGCTGTCTTCACATCGAGGTGGATCACTTGCATCCCTTTGTAGACTGATGCAGCTAGGAAGGCTCTAATTGTAGAATGCTTCACAATGGGTGTCTGAATGTCTTGAGCTTCAGTTTTGTACAGCATGTAGTCATTTCTTATGGGAGGTATTCCCTTTGTTGGTCTCGTGGATCTTCTTTGTGTGACCACTTGTGTTCCTGTGCTTGTACTGGGTTGAATGTAATCCTCGGTTTCCGAGTCCTCAAGGTTTTCGGATTGTGTTCCTGGTTCCTGACTTTCCTCTGCATTTCCAATATGATTGGAGGAAGTTAGATCTGTACTTAGTACTTGTGGTGAAGTTGTTTTTGTGGAAGCGAGGTGAAACCCATTTTCTTTTTCTATAAATTTTACGGATCTGCTGATTGTGATGTTGTCTGTATCGTGCAGGATTCTGTATCCTTTGCTTCGATCATCGTATCCAAGAAAGATCCCTTCGATAACTTTGCTATCCAACTTGTTTCTTTTTATCTTGGGAATATAGGCGAAGGCTTTACATCCGAATCTTTTTATATGCTTCAGACTGGGCTTCCTGTTGGTCCATAGTTCAAATGGAGTCTTGTCTGTAGCTTTCGAGGGTATTCGGTTGTGTAGGTAATTAGCTGTGGTAACCGCTTCCGCCCATAGAGACTGTGGGAGTCCTGAGTCAAACAGCATGCATCTTGTCATCTCCATTAGTGATCGATTTTTCCTTTCGGCTACTCCGTTCTGGGCTGGTGAGTAGGGGACTGTTAGCTGATGTTTGATTCCGCTTTGGTTCAGGAAATCTTCGACTTGTCGGTTTACGTACTCACGACCGTTGTCTGTCCGTATGGTTTGGATATTTTTTTCCAAATTCCGTGTGTGCTGAGATGACGTAGTCTTTTATTTTTTCATAGGCTTCGTCTTTTCCTTTCAGGAGGTAGATCTTCGTGTATCTGCTGTAGTCATCAGTGAAGGTGATGAAGTATCTCTTACCGCTGAGAGAGTTAGTTGGTAATGGACCGCAGATATCACTGTGGACAAGTTGAAGCGTTTCAGTTGCTCTGTACTCTGTCTTCTTTGGAAATGGGGTTTCGGTGAGTTTTTCTTGAATGCACTGAACGCAGTCTGTGCTGTGCGAACAGTTATTTAGTCTTAGTCCTCTTGCTAGGTTCTCATTTCGAATCTTCTTAATTGATTCTATATTTCTGTGTCCTAGTCTGTCGTGCCAGAGCATGAGGCAATTTTTGTTCTTGCAGTGGTTTTGTTTTTCAACATTTGCTTTGAATGTGCGAGTTTGGGGGTGTCATCCAGGTGGAGTCGGTACATTCCATTGTCAAGTATACCGTTCGCGAGGGCTGTGTTGTCTCTTTCGATGATACACCAGTCTCTTTGGAACGTCACTTTACATCCGTTGGAGGTGGCCGCACTCACTGACAGAAGGTTGTCTGTTAGTTCCGGGATGTAGAGAACTTTTGTGAGAAGTAAGGTGTCAGTCTTTCCTTGGGGTGTGATGACTTTGATTTCTCCTTGTCCTATCCCTTTGACCTGCAGCTTATTGCCATTAGCAACCACAACATGTTGTGTTTGTTCTCTGTTAAGTTCAGTGAAGAAGCTTTCATCGTACGCCATATGAGATGTGGCTCCAGAGTCGACGAACCAGTTGTGTACACTTGTTTCTCGTTGAGTGCAATTGAGAGCTTTTGGGTTAGGTCCTTTTGTTGTTCTCTGAATCGTTGGTTGTTCTTGGGTGACACTCGACGGATTTGTGTACTTTGGTACGTTTCCTCTTCTGAAGTTTTCATATTTGTACTCTTTGTTGCTGTTGTTTCGCTTTTGATAGTGCCAACATTCTTCCTTGGAGTGGTTTGGTTTGTGGCAGAAAGAACAGAATTTCTTCTCTTTTTCTCTTCTTTGGCTTGAAGCTCTGTGGAGGCTTTTTAAGGCTTTTGATTCGGTGCTTTCGTCTTTCGAGCTTTCTACTCTGCGTGTGTGTTCATCAAGGAGTTTGTTCTTGGTGAATTCAAGCGTTAGCTCGTCATCAGGCCTTGATTCCAACATCGTTATGAGATTTGAGTAGCTCTTTGGAAGCGAGCAAAGCAGTATAGCCGTGATGTGAGAGTCCTTTAGTGTTTCGCCAATGGTTCGCAGTTTGTCGACAAGTTCCATCATGGTAGTGATGTGCTGTTGCATGTCCTTGTCTTCTTCGAGTTTTAAGCTGTATAGTTTCCTTAGCAAATAAATTTTTCCTGAGAGTGTTTTTCTTTCATAGATATTTTTAAGAGTGTCCCAGGTAGCTTTGGCTGTTAGTAGGTTTTTGACATGCACTATTTGTGAGTCGGCGATGCTTAGATTAATGATAGCTCTAGCTTTTGAGTCTTTCTTTTTCCATTCGATTTTAGGTTCATCTGGAATATTTTCGGTGACAACTTCCCAAAGATCTTCCTTTTGCAAGAGCATTTCAATTTTGAAAGACCATAGTGAGTAGTTATAGCCGTCGAGCTTATTTAGGGTTACATCGTGGCTCGGGAGTGACGCCATTTTTGCTAAGCCTTTTTTTTTTCGTTGTCTTAACTCGTTAGTTGAATTTCATGCAATACTCAGTCTCATAATCTAATTGTTGTAAGATTTAGGTACTTACAGCTTGTAGGAAGGCATGAGGACGTTGAGGATTATATGATAATAATCTTTATTATCCATTTAGCAAGAAAAACAAAGTTATGGTAGCGAACAGTTATTGAAGTATAGAGAAGAAGGTAAACAAACAGTTGTGATGATGATAGGTCCAGTGTGGCGCTAGCTGTCGTAGCATTCAGTTATCCAACAGATATGAAACAGAATACAAGTAGAGGGAGCCGAAACAAGCAAATAAGTATAGGGATATGAAACAGAATACAAGTAGAGGGAGTTGAAACAAACAAATAAGTATAGGGTTATGAAACAGAATACAAGTAGAGAGGGAGTTGAAACAAGCAAATAAGTATAGGGATATGGAACAGAATACAAGTAGAGGGACAAGTGAAGAATTAGAGGGACAAGTAAACATGTAGAGGTGCTGAAGAAAGTTTGATAGTATCAACTGGACGTCAGAGCCTAACCTTGATAAAACACAAACAAAAACCTATCTAGTGGCAGTCGCAACATCCTCAAACCCGATATTATCTCGCACCAAGAAGAAGACAGAATCCTGTTACCTATCGTTGTTGAATGTGGTTTGTCAGGCCGGTATCCATATTTCTATGTTGCCTCACACTGACAACAGTTACATCACAGCGCTGACTGCCATTGGTCCACGTAACGCCTGGTGACGTCCTCCTGTTTATATTACTGTGTCGTCTGATCGGATAGCTGGCGTTCGACGTTCCAGAAACTTATGTCTAATTCTGGCTACCTATCTACATTGTTTAGTGCCACTGTTTTGTCTCATCGTTTGTTTAGACTCTGTTGAAGTTTTGGTAAACCATATATTCATCAGGGAGTCGACACAGTTGGCCAGATGGAAATCTGGTCACCTCTAGTCTATAAAGAGGGAGCCAAAAGCTTCCCCTTGTTCACTCCCCAACATATATTAAATTGTATTGGAAAGGACAAAGGATCATTGTACAGAGAACCAAGAAGAGTTATTGAACTTCTTTATGAGCACGACCTCCAAGATCTTGTCTAATTTAGACTAATAAGAGGATTAGAAAAAAAAAACATCTAAATTGGTAGACTCTGCGCCTAGCTTTATCAAATTACTCAGTTGCTTTATGAATGAGGGTTTTACACTGGAATAAATTATCTAAATATGCCTTTGCCGGTCCCAAGCCCGGATGAAAAAGGAGGAGGGGGAGCAGTAACAAGCTCACTAAAAAACCTGGGTTCAGCTGGCCCGGCTGATAGTACCCTGTAAGGGCTCCTGATCCAGGTATACAGGATGAGCAGCGTTTGTACTCCATGTTAGGAGCGGCTGTACATGGCGTCTGTTCCTCATGTCAGAGGCGGCCATTTCTTTTGGAGCTAAGTCGGCCTGCCACTGAGTAGTGCTCCCAGTCTTAATGACAAAGGCAGACGCATTCTACTTCACCCAGTGTGGAGATAAGAAAGAAGAAGAAGAAGATCTAAATATGTCGGGCAATGAGAGCACACACACAAAATGGAAAATAATAAAGATATTAACATTTAGGAAACATAAATTGCCGATTAGCTAAAAAGGAAATTATCTTGTTTAAGTAATAAAAACTGGAGTTTGTGTTTTTTGATCGTTATATAGGAACATCTTGGAATCAACTTAAGTCCAAGCCTAACTATTGTCACGTAGAAAATTGGGGAAGACGAACTTCGGGATAAGACAACAATTTATTCAAGGCCAGAACAAACTATGAGTGATAAACAAAAGATAAGCTACAAGGGAAATTTACAGAGTAGCAAAATATAAACATAAAAATGACCACTCTGTTAATAGAAATAATAAAATTAATAAATACTTTGTCATGGTAGAGAAGACAAGTATTCCAAAAGCTTAATTAAAAATAATTTATTAATTAAACTGTTATATTGCAAAATGTATCAATCGATTTTTCAAGTGGTAATTTTACAAGCATGGTAAGGGGTGATGACTATGCAAATATTTATGATGATAAACAAGAGAGTATTTAAAAATAATTATTCTGTGGCAATATTGTCAAGATAAATGAATACATTGAAACAAACCAAATACATCTATCAATATCATTGCCAATCTCCACTGGACAGATCTGATGTAGTATTGAGATTTACGTTATAATATAACTCCGCCTTTGCCGGTCCCAAGCCCGGATGAAAAAAGAGGAGGGGGAGCAGTAACAAGCTCACTAAAAAGCCTGGGCTCAGCTGGCCCGGTTGCTAGTACCCTGTAAGGGCTCCTAATCCAGGTATACAGGATGAGCAGCGTTTGTACTCCATGTTAGGAGCGGCTGCACATGGCGTCTGTTCCTCATGTCAGAGGCGGCCATTTATTTTGGAGCTAAGTCGGCCTGCCACTGAGTAGTGCTCCCAGTCTTAATGACAAAGGCAGACGCATTCTACTTTACCCAGTGTGGAGATAAGAAAGAAGAAGAAGAAGACATTATAATATATATGGCGTATAGTTGATTGTTGGAGGGGGGGAGTACGATCACACCTCCCTGGACCCTTGTTACCAAAGTGACTAACATGGCAACGACACCCATTTTACAATGAATTAGATACTACAACAACATAGTTAATTTATAATACAATCTAATGTGGCTTATGATTGTAAAACGACATTTAAAAATTATCCCGTATGTGTTTCTTTTGAACGAAAAATCGAAATTTATTTTAAGAAGAAAATAACGATTATTTTTAACCTTAGGGATAAGGTATGAAAGGATGAATTGTGAAGTGTAATGATAAACGGAAAAATTAAGTGTCCAGGGATGAGAATTGAACCCACAGTGTTCCGCTTACCGGGCAGATGCCATGTCTACTAGGCTACCCTGGACATATATTGCCAATAACGCGCCATCTATACACAACAAATGAAAACATCAAGAACTCGAATCTTTATTTTCACAAATAAATCAAACTTCCACTGTCCTTACTGCGATGAAAAAATATTGGAAGGGCTAGCTCATCAGTGGTGAACCCTTCCAGCGGTTTCGCTAATTTAATCTACCAGACCTCTTCTTTAGATCTCTAATACTGTATTGGATCATTCTGCTTTTATTTGCTACACTGAAGGGTGGAATCTTAGAAATGGTATTCAAGAAAACTATGGACATAAGCTTTTAGGACAGTAGAATTACATATAAATATTTTTGAAAATAGAGCAATCCATAAATAAAACTTTAATTGAAAAGGCATATATTGGATCAAAATATCATTTATTTTACCAATATTTCAGTTGGCTGGACGCCAACCTTCTTCAAGGTATTATAACATTAATATGTGTCAACAACAAACTCAGCGCCACATAACGTCAATAGAATTAAGTTTTAAATTAAGTTGTTTACACACATTAAATATGTTATAATACCTTGAAGAAGGTTGGCGTTCAGTCAAATGAAATATTGGTAAAATAAATGATAATTTAGATCCAATATATACCTTTTTAATTAAAAATTTAAATCTTTGCATCGAGCAATGTTCTTCCGTAAACAATAAGGACAAAACCTACTAGGGATAACAAAGTTGATTGTTCTCAGAACCTGAATAAAAGAGGATTCTCAAAGATAATTTGTTATAGAATTGAAATGGCAAAGCTGTTATCGAGGCAAAGAGATTTCAATACATTCTTCACAATATCAGATTTGATATTCTATTTATTTCCTTTCAGCTCTACGGTTGAATATTCGCGTGCACAGTCCCCCCGAGTCACTTTGTCGTGGATGTTTTTTTATCTTATCATACAATAAAAACACACAGATTATATAACGTAAATTAATAATTCATAGATAAATCTATATATATAAAAATCAATGTTTGTATGTTTGTTTGTTTGTATGTCCGGTATACAAATTCTCAGTAGTTCACTAATTCAAACCAAAATTTACATACATAGGTAAAAAAATACGGGGAAGGCGATAGGCTATTTTAAAATATATATAAATCAATTATTAAAACTATATATTCAAATTATTCTACTTAGCTCACGAACAGCGCCCTCTATCAAAGATTAGATTAAATTATGCTGATGCAAACAAATAGATAATGCTAATAACAAACAATTATAAAAAAAATCTTATCTAAATATATATCACTCGGGTAGATATGCACACGGGTCAATCCCGGGGCGAAGCCCGGGTCACCCGTCTAGTAGTTTATGTAAAAGGGCGTACTTGGATCTGTGAAGAAAACAAATTTACTGCCCTCCTGGAAGGTCCGGGGGGACCACCTCTACTCCACCAACTCGCCATGTGTAAATAGCCAGGACAAAGGCGAGCTGTCCTCGAATGTAACACCTGTAAACTGAGACGAAATAAATAAAAAATGTAAAGAAAAAAAAAATCTCAAAATATTTCGAGAGATTGCTCCCTCTTTATCAATTTATTGCATAGATATATCGATAAATAGATTAAATGGTACAATGAATGATACACATATATATTTTGAGGAAAATATAAGAAAAAAAAAGTTGAATAGAAAATAACCCTTTCTTGATTTCTCAGGAAGCTTCAAAGACTAAATTTTCGGTCGTAGAGGTACAGTCTGCACCACGTTGACGAGGGCCAACAGCCCGAAACGCGTACGTGATTAGCTTTTCTTGATTTATCAAGAAATTAGGTTTATCATTAGTTGATTTTTGTACCACTAGATAGCGCTCTGCCATCTAAAAATGCTCATGTGAGAGGTCAGAGTATGTCTTTTTTTTTGTTTTTAATATATTATTATATATTTATAAATATATTTAATTTATTTTATTTATAATTATTAAAAATTTATTGTGACAATAAACTTTGATTTTTTAATATTTGATATAACTAAAGAGCGAACTGCGCCTTTGCCGGTCCCAAGCCTGGATGAAAAAGGAGAAAGGGGAGCAGTAACAAGCTCACTAAAAAACCTGGGCTCAGCTGGCCCGGCTGATGATACCCTGAAGGGCTCCTGATCTAGGGATACAAGATGAGCAGTGTCTGTACTCCATGTTAGGAGCGGCTGCACATGGCGTCTGTTCCTCATATCAGAGGCGGCCATTTCTTTTTGTTGTACATATTTTAATTATTTGTTACCACAGAGTGTGTGTAAGCTCACGGGTAAATAGGCGCTAAAAAACAAAAAAAAAAAGAGTTCCTTTGTTTCAATATAAGTTTCCCTTTTATATTATATCTCTCTCTTGTAAATCAATAAATATAATGTTTAATTAATAATTATTGGAATCAGTTTCATTAATAATACTAAGCAAAGTCAACAATTGGTAGCAGAGCGTGGTTTATTGATATAAAGCTCAAAAACGAAAATATTCAATCTGAAGATTAAGCAAGAAGTTTATTCTGATCGGTAAACTGAAGCACTTATAAGAAGATTAAAGGTATTTATATAGATTAAGTTAAATTATATCTATATATTGCATGTTTAAAAGCTACCCAATATTTAAATAAATTTAAAATATATATTTGTTTTAAATTATATATTGGTTTGTTTTTATTAGCTCAAAAGACGAAAATGGCTGAATATAATGTTTTATCCCAAACAAAAATTGAACCATTAACAGGAAATAATTATCAAATATGGGCGTTGAAAATCGGCGCAGTTCTGAGAGGAAGAAAATTATTTAAATGTGTAATTTCAGATCCAGAACCTGATATGGAAGACAAAAGTTCTTGGGAGATTTGGAGTGATAAAAATGATGAAGCTTTTGGGATAATCATCACTACGTTGACAAATGAACAAGCTGGAATGTTCATAGGAGAAACAAATGCTAAGAAAGTATGGGACTCACTGAGAAAAACATACACAGGCAATTTGGAAGATAAAATTATTGATATAGGCTTAGAATTAAAGAACATTAGAATGAAAGATAATGAAACTGTAGATGAATATATAACAAGGGCAAAAAATATTGCTGCTAGAAGTTCATCATTAGGGCATCAATTTTCCTCAAGAGAACTTTCATTTCATATTGTCAGAGGCATACATCCAAGGTATGAAAATATTGCTATTGTCTTACGATCAAAGAGAGAAGCAACAATTGAAGAGATTCAACAAACTCTAAGAGAAGAGGAGTCAAGAAGAAATATGAGATTAAATCAATCGGTTGAGAATGGGCATGAACAAGCATACAGAATTAAAGATAGAAAAGTTCAACAATCTCAGCCAAAAAGATGTTTTGTTTGTAATAAAAAGGGACATCTAGCTAATGATTGCTGGTTTCGAGATAAACAGAAACAAGGATACCAAAAGAAATGGAATCCTGGTTATAGAAATCACAAATACAGTAGGGAACATTCAAATAACCTAGTGGATACTATGAAAAGTGGAATTAATGAGCAAGCATTTGAAACATATGTAAAAGAATTTGAAGATTCACCAGATGAGAGAAATGATAGACAAATATGGTGTATAGATTCAGGATGCACCGCACATTTAACCCCAAACCTGACTTTGATGGAAAATGTGGTAGATTATGAAAGTGAAATCAACCTAGCTGAAAAGGGCAAAACTACCCAAGCCATAGCCAAAGGAGATATGAGACTTACTACATGCACAAGTGAAGGCCAAGAAAATATTCGCATCAAAGATATCTTACATGTACCAAGTTTAAGGAATAATTTCTTGTCAGTATACGAATTAGTCAACAAGGGAAAACTGGTGCAGAAGCCATATAATATTACAGAAAATTATACAGTTAAGCCCCTGCAGTTGATTCATATGGATTTATGTGGACCAATGCCATGTCAATCGTTAGGAGGATCTAAGTATTTCCTTGTTATAGTAGATGATTACAGTAGAAGAATCTTTGTATATTTCCTGAGATCAAAAGATGAGACCTTTGAAAGATTTGAAGAATTTAAAGCAAGAGCTGAAAACGAATTAAGTCTTAGAATAAAAGATGTAAGAACGGACAATGGAACTGAATTTTGTAACTCTAGATTTGAAGGACTTTTCAAGAGAAGTGGGATCCATCACCAACTTACCACCACATACTCACCACAAAGTAATGGAGTCGCAGAGAGAGTGAATAGGACTCATAGATACAGCGAGAACCTTACTAATTGACTCAAAATTACCCATGATGTTTTGGGCAGAGGCAATTGCTACAGCTGCATACATTAAGAATTGTACACCCCACAGGTCTATCAAGCAAAATACACCTACGCAGAGATGGAATGGCAGGAAACCATCGGTCAAACACATTCGAATATTTGGATGTTTGACACATTGGCTTGAGAGCAAACCAAGAAGAAACAAGTTTTCACCAAAGGGTAGAAAGGGAATATTTATTGGTTATTCCATTAAAAGAAAAGCCTACAGAATATATGATATAATGACAAAGAGAATCCATGAAGTCAGATCAGTAAAATTTAGTGAAGATAAGAGAGGAATTGATTATGCAAATGATATTCAGGAAGATACTAATTGTGATAATTTGACCTATAAAGGAAATTGTGAAGAAATAGTTGCTGAAGACTTTCTTATCTTGAAAGAAGACAATCCTGTCACAGAGAGTAAAATGAAGTCTCAGGAGGATACTTCAGTAAAACTAGGTGGTGACTGTGAAAATGACTCATCACAAACTGAACCGATACAGGAAAGATGTGTAAAAGGAGGAAGAAAGAAAGGAGAAACAAAGAGCATCTTAGAAGAACGGCACAAAGCAAGACTTGAAGAACAAGAAAGGAAATTGATTGAAGAAGGAGTTCGACGCTCACAAAGAATAAAGGATAGGAATAATGCAAACTTAATTATGGAAATTGATCATTATATTCCGGAGAACTTTAAAGAAGCAATGGATAGTGGAGAAAGAAATGAATGGCACAAAGCAATGGAAGATGAGCTCAGTGAGATAGAGAAACATAAAGTATGGACACTAGTACCAAGGGAAAATGGTATGAAAGTCATCAATAGTAAATGGGTCTACAGTACGAAGAAAACACCAAGTGACGGCATATATAAGCGAAAGGCCAGACTGGTTGCTGTTGGATGCAATCAAAGATATGGTGTGGACTATAAGGAATCTTTTTTGCCTGTACTCAAAAAGGAAAGCTTGCGAACAATAGTAGCTCTTGCAACACAACAGAATTTAACCATAAAGACTTATGATGTGAAGACAGCTTATCTCTATGGTGAGTTAAAAGAGACAGTATACATGAGACAACCAGATGGTTTTATACAAAAAGGAGAAGAAAACAAAGTGTGTAAATTGGAAAAAAGCCTGTATGGTCTACCACAATCAGGAAAATGTTGGAACAAAAAGATCAATGAAATTTTATACCAGTTGGGAATGATTAGAACCAAATGTGATCCATGTGTCTATAAACTCCAGAGAGGAGAAGAGTATGCAATACTGGGTCTATATGTAGATGATCTCATCATTGCTGGAACTAGTAAGGAAATTAATGACAACCTAGCCTCAGAAATAGAAAAATATGTTACTCTAACAGAAAAGAAAGATAGCGAACCATTTATTGGAATTGAAATAAAAAGGGAAGAAGATGGATTTTATCTATCTCAGACTCATTATATTGATACAATTCTTCACAGATTTGGACTGGAAGAATGCAACAGTGTGCAGACACCTGGAGATCAAAATCAAAATTTGGATGAATATTTGGACTCTAAGCCAGTAGTTAAAACTGTATACCAGGAAATGATTGGATCACTAATGTACCTCTCTACGGGTACTCGACCGGACATATCCTTCAACGTCAGCAATTTATCACAGTATAGTAATGATCCAAGAGAAATACACTTAACTGGAGTTAAAAGGATTTATAGATATCTGAAGGGAACAAGAGATAACATGTTGGCATATAAGTCAAAAGACAACAATATCACAATAAGTACTGATGCGAGCTGGTGCACAACCCGAGACGCAAAATCCTATTCAGGCTATACAGTCAAACTTGGCAACAACTTAATAAACTGGAGAAGTAGAAGCAAAATTTAGTAGCCTTGTCTACATGTGAAGCAGAACTTATTTCAATATATGAAGGCATTTCAGAAGTATTATGGTTAAAGGGATTACTAGAAGAACTTTGTGAAAATTTAACTTTCCCAATTACCTTGAAAAGTGACAGCCAGGCTGCAATAAACTGGATACCATCTGACAAAATTACTTCACGAACAAAGCACATAAACCGAAAGTATTATTTTGTGAAAGAGGAAATTCAAAATGGAATCAAGCTGGAATACACTAAAAGTGAAGACATGGAGGCGGATATACTAACGAAGAGTCTACCTAAGGACAAACTACGGAAATGTGCAGATAGCCTTGGACTTGCTGATTAGGGCTTACACACAGGGGAGCGTGTGTTGTACATATTTTAATTATTTGTTACCACAGAGTGTGTGTAAGCTCACGGGTAAATAGGCGCTAAAAAACAAAAAAAAAAAAAAGAGTTCCTTTGTTTCAATATAAGTTTCCCTTTTATATTATATCTCTCTCTTGTAAATCAATAAATATAATGTTTAATTAATAATTATTGGAATCAGTTTCATTAATAATACTAAGCAAAGTCAACACTTTTGAAGCTAAGTCGGCCTGCCACTGAGTAGTACTCCCAGTCTTAATGACAAAGGTAGATGCATTCTACTTCACCCAGTGATGATGGTTGTCAAACAGACACCATCAAGGGTCACAACTTGATACCCTGATATGTTTGAGTGGAGATAAGGAAGAAGAAGAACTAAAGAGCGATTAAATAAATAAAAAAGTTGTCACGACGGGATTCGAACCTAGGATTTTATACATAATAATAAATATTTAAAAAAATAGTATAAATGTGAAATTGTACTGGGATAAGGTGAATAAATTAAGAAAAAAACACGTTTCGGGCTGTTGGTCCTAGTCAGCGTGGTGCAAAACCACGCTGCCATGCAAAACTGGTCATTCAGTTTTTTGGTCGTTGTAAGATAGATGCCGTTATCTTAATAATAAATATATGAAAAATAGTACAAAAGTTAATTTGTACTTGGATATATTAATAAAAAAAAGGCATTTCCTTATCGTGCAACTGAAAGTTGCTGATGGCTTGCGCCATCTATCGGAATAAATATCAAATATTCTCATTGATTTTTAATTATTCCAGAATTTGAACTCTTAATAAATATAAGTGTATACTTTATTTTATAGAGAAATATATAAGATACGATTCTGTTGACGTTATGTGGGAGTTTGTTGTTGACACACATTAAATATGTTATAATACCTTGATAAAGGTTGACGTTCAGCCAACTGAAATATTGGTAAAATAAATGATATTTTGATCTAATATATGCCTTTTTTAATTAAATATTTATTTATGGATTATTAAAAAAGAACCTAAACATATATATTTATATTAAAAAAATAGTACAAATGTTATATTGTACTGGGATAAGGTGCATATATTAAGAAAAAGGCATCTCCTTATATTTATTCCGATAGATGGCGCAAGCCATCAGCAACTTTCAGTTGCACGATAAGGAGATGCCTTTGTCTTAATATATTTATATATGTTATGAATAATAATGGTTTTCTGCTTGATTTTGATTATCTTGAGGATTATGCTATGGTAATGCAGTCGTGGCTAAAATCTTGAAACAACAATAATAAAAATAATGAAGATTAGAAATATCTTCAATTGAGTTTATGGGATATATATAAAAAACATAATTTGATAAAAGTAATGCCTGGCTTAAGGCGTAAGAATCTAAAAAAATGAAAAACTTATTTACATAATGCACAAAAGATTTGAGCCGGCCATATAGAAACAACAACAATGGGTTTTTATAAGGGAAGCGTTACCTATGGCGGTCGATTTAACAGAATATTTGAATCTATGAAATATAATTTTAAATAAAATAAAATTTAATATAACATATATATATAAGCAAAAAAAAGGGTTGGGTCCGACCCACATCTCTAGACACTATTTCCCATTCGGAGCCCCCGAGGAGCTCGGGGCCCCGCTGCCAGCTCCCCAGGAGCTCCGAATTAACCTTAGGCCTAGTGCGGACCAGGGTCAAAAGGGGAAACCAGAAATGAAGGTTCATACCTCACAAGTCGTCCACCAACCCCGGCCTCCAGGTAGCTGGATTACAAGAGCACGCCACGACTCCCAGCCAACTGCTCTTCCTGGAACTTCTATTTCAATCTACAAGAGAAAATTTTACCATATTTCACTCTTTATTTCATCTTTCTTAGTATCTACATACTAATACTATATTATTATCAAATATTAACGTATAAAATCAATTAATTACTTGCCATTTATTTATAATTAACAATAAATTCCTTAGCGCAATTGCTGAATAACATTGGACACTTCCTGCCATCTAGCGAATCAATGTGAAACTATTTTAAAATATTCTCACACACTTTCCCTTTTTTAGCATAATATTTAATGAGAGGAAATACAATTAAACTTTTGATATTACTAAAAATAACGTAATACACAGAGTATTTATTCAATAAAGGAAGTCCTTTTTAAATGTTTTTGACCATAATTTTTGGTCAATAGTTCGGCAAGTAGAATGTTTACCTTTATCAAGACAGACGATTCTATCATGTGCTCGAAGAATCAGATATAGAAGATATAAAAGGTATTGGAATTTAGCGTCTATTTAGGTCTATAGCGCCCCCTCTAAATAACGCCTTCCTCTCTATAGCGCCCGATTTTAAACATTAAAAATGTAAACATTTTACATTATAAAAGTGACCTGTCTATAGCACACCTCTCTATAGCACCCTATTTTGGTGAGTCCCAAGAGGGGGCGCTATAGACAGGTTTAACTGTATTATTATACAACCTGTTGTTAAGGCCACTCAGACCTGAAGTTACCTTGGTATAATTGTATGAAGTAACGTGTTGCTAAAAGCTTATATCCATAGTTTGCTTGAATACCATTCCTAAGATTCCACCCTTCAGTGTAACATATATAAGCAGAATGTTCCAATACAGTATTAGAGCTCTAAGAAGCAGTCTGGTAGAATAATTTTTGGGAGGATTCACCTCTGATGAACCAAGCCCTCCCAATATATTTTTTCATTGCAGTAAGGACAGTAGAAAAGAGTTTGATTCAAGTATAAAAGAAGCACTCGTGTCTTAATGTTTTAATTCCTTATATAATATATATTTCAAGAATCAGAACAGGACATTTTAAAGGAATGAAGATAAACCCAAACATGACTAGATCCTACAGCAGTCCTGGCCAACCTAAATGACGCCACGGGCCGCACGGAATCGTAAACAAGGTCTAAAAACTTTAACTATATCAAAATTTTAACTTTAAAATGTATTTTAAAAAATACTTAATACTTCCTTGATGCTTAATGTTTTTATTTATTAATTTTCGGCTGCTTTTTTTAAAATAAAAAGAATAATAACAATTTAAAATAAAAAAATATTTCTCTATTAATTACCATTATTCCTAACTTTTCTCTTCCTTTTTTTTGGAATCAAATATGTATTTTAAAAATTGTAGGGCATATTTTAAATAAAAAAATATTATAATTATTTCAATATATTTTCTGTTTTTGAATATACAGACAAGAAATGAAAGTTACAAAAGAAATATAAAGTTAAATGGCGAGCCGCAAATTTTTTTACGGCGGGCCGCAGGTTGGACAGGCCTGGCCTACAGGAACTGTAATAGCTGTTACAACACTCAACTCACTCTGGACCATATATACCGTTGCCCGGCCATCCTTGGAGCTCACTATATGGCAGACATCAATACAGAAGACGACATCCATACGGACAAGACACCTCAGTTTGCCGTTGTGATCAGGGTGCATGGACCGATCTGATCTGATCCATGGACAAGACACTGACTCCATATCAGAAGGTTGCGTGTTCGAATCACGTCCGGCTCACCAATGTTGTGTGTCGATTTATTAGTCCAGCGATGGCTCAGAAAGTATTTCAAAGTCAGTGTTTTATTGGTATTACTTATTAGCTACATTTTTAGAGGAAGACAAGAAGGACAACACCCTAGAATGTCTTTTGGGTTCTCATTGACTTCCGCTGATCTGCCACGCCGCGCAGCGGTGGTCATCTCCTATTTCATGGCTCCGCTTGTATGTTTGCTGTGGTCCGTCATCCCAGCAGGCTGTAAGGAAATCTCTCGGCCCCCACAACACCATCACCATTTTCTATATATAAACGGCTTGCTTATTCCTCGACTAATTGGACATTAAAACAGGGTCTTCTTGTCGTATCTACAGGCCGCACCAAGCAGTCAGATGCACTGTGCCAATGAACCAAGCAAGCAGCAAGCCACCAGAACTGCAACACAAGTGAACATCCACAGGTCATGGAAGGAGACAATTTGACAATTAACTCTTTTTTTTCACACACAAAAACCTTTATTAAGACACACAGGTCTTACAGAGGATTCTCCTTGAGGTTACAAGACGGAGAAACCTATTAAAGTGGGAAATATACAAAGGGGTAAAAATGGAGAAAGATTATATACACATGGTAAATATATACAGATTATTATTTTTGAATGATCCTATGGAAAATAAGAATATGGATTTGGAAATAGGGATGGAAGAAGTGGAAAGCGAAAAGAACAGAATTAACATATTTCTATTGATATCAATACAGGAAAGTACAGTTCGCACTAATTATGGGAAATTAACAATAATATCGTAGAGATATAGCTTGTCTGGCCAGTATTCATATTTATATAAAAAATAGACACTTAGGCCAGTTAGAGTTTTTTATTTTTCACAACGTTTCGACAAAAATCTTTTGTCTTCGTCAGGAGAAGTAAATAAAATAAAGCATTTGGTGTTACAAATTATACTATTTTTACTATAATTTTTAACACCTTGCCAAAAATGCTTTATTTTATTTATTTCGCCTGACGAAGACAAAAGATTTTTGTCGAAACGTTGAGAAAAATAAAAAACTCTAACTGGACGAAGTGTCTATTTTTCATAGAAATAATGAAAATGATTATAAAAACGAAAAATAGATATAAATAAATATGCTATGTACCTGCGTGACATTGAAAATGGAACACCAAGAAATAGTGGCCAGAAAGTGATGAAACTCGGCAGACAGAGAGAGAAAGGGACGAACAATAAGTGATCTTTATTTCAAAATGATATTCATAATACAGAGCGAGAACGGCGTCGGCTTAGTAGCAAGTAGGACCACCGCGGACGGCGATGCACGCAGCAACACGTCTAGGTAGAGAGTCAATCAGAGTACGGATGGCGTCCTGAGGGATGGCTCTCCATTCCCTCTCAACCATTTGCCACAGTTCGTCTTCTGAACGCGGCTGTGGCAAGGCATGCAAACGGCGTCCAATGATGTCCCAGACGTGCTCGATTGGTGAGAGATCAGGAGAGTATGGTGGCCAGGGAAGCATCTGTACATCTTGCAGAGCTTGTTGGCTAATGCGAGCAGTGTGCGGTCGGGCGTTATCCTGCTGATATAGGGCATTGGGTACCCCCTGAAGGTAGGGGAGTGTCACCGGTCGCAGCACATCATCAACGTATCGTTGGGCCGTCATAGTGCCCTGAATACGAAGTAAAGGTGACCTGGAATCATACGCGATTGCGCCCCAAACCATGATTTCACGTTGTCGCACGGTGGGGCGTTCCACAATTGCTGCCGGATTGGACCTTTCTCCACGTCGACGCCACACGCGTACACGGCGACTATCACTGGACAAGCAGAAACGCGACTCATCTGAGAACACGACCCTGTGCCATTCCGTCACTCACGTCGATCTAGCCCGGCACCATTCCAAACGTTGGCGCCTATTCAGTGGGGTCAATGGCAGTCTTCTTAGCGGACGGCATGAGTGCAAGCCATTAGCAACCAATCGACGGGAAATGGTTCTGGTCGAGATGGAATGATCTAGGGTGTCTTGCACATGTTGCAGGATGGCGGTACAAGTGGCTTGTGGGGCCGCCACTGCTTGTCGAAGGATACGCCGATCCACACGTGCTGACGTCACTCTGGTTGCACCGGCATTCCTATAAATTGCCACATTTCCTTGTTCCAACCATCTTCTCCACAGTCGGTGCACCGTGGACGCACCAAGGTGTGTATCAGCTGCGATTTGACGTATGGACCAACCTGCCCTTTTCAGTCCGATCACCATGCCCCTCGTAAAAGCGTCTGTCTGCTTGAACTGCCTCCGTTTACGATGACCTGGCATTCTCTGTTATTACACGTGTCTTTTGACACAAGAACAAAATTTCTACAATGATTTTCCTTGAAGAAATAACGACACGAATACTGTCCTTTCTGCAAGTTCCTTCCCTTATATCTTACTCCATGTGCGCACGAGAGCTGCGCATTTTACATCATTTGCATAACTCGGTTAGGCGCGTCTACCCTGAAATTTGCATAATTTTCTGGCCACTATTTCTTGGTGTTCCATTTTCAATGTCACGCAGTGTATAATGACATGGCGTCTCAGTCACCGCTGCAGAGTTTGGTGGAAGATCGCGTCAGGGAGGGAGAGTAAGAGAATTCTGTAATAAAAAAAAAAGTTTGACATGGAAAAGAGATTTCAAAGGAAAAAATAAATAAATTAGAAATATAAAATAAAAGTTTTTAAAAGCGCGAATGTTTCTTTTATACATAAAACGAACTTCTACTGTCCTTACTGCGATGAAATATATATTGGGAGGGCTTGGCTCATCAGTGGTGAACCCTCCCAGCGGTTTCGCCAATTTAATCCACCAGACCGCTTCTCAGAGCTCTAATATTGTATTGGATCATTCTGCTTTTAAATGCTACACTGAAGGATAGAATCTTAGAAATGGTTTTCAAGTAAACTATGGACATAAGCTTATAGGACAGTAGTATTATATTCAAATATTTGCTTCGAGCAATGCTCTTCAGCAAACTATAAAGACAAGGTCATTAGGAATTCCTTAGGAATCCCAATATATTTTTCATCGCAGTAAGGACAGTAGAAGTTCGTTTTATGTATAAAAGAAACATTCGCGCTTTTAAAAACTTTTCTTTTATTTTATTTGTATAGATGGCGCGTTATTGCTTCGTGTTAAATTAGAAATAGGAAAGATATACACCTATCCCCCGATTTACACGGTACTTGTTTTACACGTTTTCGCTTTTACACGGTTTTCAAATAAGTTTTTTTTTGTTTTTATCGCACTATACTAAATGCTACTGTGATTGAACACATGCGCTGTGTACACATCTCATGAGGAATCCCGAGCTTATGTGCTGACTACATATTTTAACCTGTCAATGCATTTTATTTTTATTTCTGTGTACACCTATTCCCGATTTACACGTTTTTCTCAGGAACGTATCTACCGTGTAAATCGGGGGATAGGTGTAGTTGTGAAAAGAGAGTTTAGGGGGATCAGAAAAAAATCCTGAATCTGATGGTAATGCCCAAATTTGACAAAATATTGTTTTGACGTGACAACGTCTTAAATTAGGTTGCGGCTGGGAGTCACTTATGAAAAAGTGTAACGCCCGGTAACGTTACGATGAGTCACCGAACGAGAGTGCTGCGCGCGCAGCTGCGCGCGCAGCGCTAGAGAATTAGGCGCATTGAATCGGCGCATGCTTGTCTCTGTCTTTGTCTTTCTCGAACGTTCTTGGCGTTGGAAAAACAAGAAAGCGTCATAATACAAGTTCACACGTGTGGTTAAAGTATCGTCAGCTGTGTCTGTAGTGAAAATATGGAGTGCTTAGATTCGTCATTTACAACAACTACAACAATAAAGGTAAATAATTGTACACTGATATTTCATTATCGTAAACTATGATTGATTGATTAATTGTTAGATTGACACAAAAGTTGAGAAACTGAGTTTATAGGGTATGTCATACTATTGATAAATGTTGATAGTGTTAAGTAAATTATTAGTTTAAAATTAAATAATTAATTAATTATTATTTTACAAATTTTAAATAGTTTCAAATTTATTTAGCAAAAATTTGAACCTTCGATCTGAATAAATGTTTTGATTTTCGAATTGATTCTATAAAATTACAAATATTAAGAAAAAGTGGCAGATATAAGAAAACTTTATTTAAACTGTGTTGAGCAAGAATTTTAACATCTAATTTAAGTAAATGTTTTAATTTTCAACTTCATCATTTACAATTACAAATTTAATTTAATTTCAAATTTATTTAGCAAAAATTTGAACCTTCGATCTGAATAAGTGTTTTGAATTTCAAATACCAACGCGGCTGGTGGAGTGGCGATCTATCGTAAATTATCACGACATCTACGGCGGAAGTGTTCCAAGTTGCGATTACAGACGTAACTCGTGTCATTAAAACCAAGGGTGACATGTGCATGACTGAAGTTACTTGCTTCGCCGCTAATACTAGCTTCAAGTTTATACTCGGTGCTGTATATATTCATCCAGGAGCTAGTATGCAGGATATTGGAATGTTACTATGGCAAGGACTCGGTCCGTACATTCACAACAGCCAGTACGTGCCACCGTTCGTGCAAGTTGATTCTAGTATACCGATTCTTCTGTGTGGTGATTTTAACAAAAACGTAAAGCCTGACAACTCGTTTCTTAATTTCATGAAAAATACGTATAATCTTGATTGCGTATCAAACGTTTCTAAGTCAACTACGTTAAAAGGAACAACTATCGACTTGACTTTCGCAAGACACATTACAGCAGAAACACTTCCTTTCATTTCATATTTCTCCTATCATCGTCCTATCCTCAACAAAATCACTCAAATAGGAATTAGTTAAGTTTAAGTTTACATGTACAATGTTTTAGTAAACAAAATATATTTCTATAGTTAAAATTTGTGCAATTCTTATTTTCATTCAATTCCTTGTTCCTATTGTGCAATTTAAATATATTCATATCAATAAATATTCTACCGTTGTCACGTAAAATCTTCGCCCGTAAAACCGACTTTACAGGCAACCATTGTTTTTATATGGTAGTACGTACGGTGGTGATATTTACTAGTGGCGATAAAGAATGATCCACAACGCCAGTTTTGTCATTTTCAAACAAAAAACCAACAACCTGTATACCATGGTTTCAGGCTATGGCCCTCATTGGTACAGGGACCTTTTCATAACATCCTACGACTGGTGTTGGCTCAGTGTTTTATCACTACAAGTAAAGTTTTTACTAGAGTGATAAATATAATGTATCATTCTGATGCGTAATAAAAAGAGAGGTACCTCTGAGTGCATGTATATTGTCAAGAAACTCCATCCAGATGGGACACCTGTCAATCATCCCTGGACCCCACAGGTGTGAGGGGTTCTCGGAAGCTGATCTGCAAATAAGAAAACGGGACGGTGGCTGACGCCGCTCATTATTATTATATTTACCTGGGGATAAGTTGTTTTTTATCATCTGACTCTCTTCCAATAAATACCTCTTGTAAATAATTTTATTGGAGAACTAAAAGGTAAATACCATTTATAATAAATTAATTATCCCCAAATTTGCCCTTGCTTTATTTATCTCCGCGACAATATCATTCTCCCGAAACTAGACTAAGGAAGTTTTTTGGTCAGATAATCTAGTAGAATAGTCTGGAATTTGATGATACAAAGATATTGTTACGACGCAGCGGTCGTTGTTTGTGTACAAGGTTCCATATAGGTTTGTTGTGGATGCAGCTGATATTCTTTATTGCCAGTAGCTGTTAATGGAACTAGATAGATGGACTTGTCTACAATATCCGCCATCTGAAGGATCCTCCTTGTCTACAACCGGTTCCCGTCCAGGTCGTGAAACTAAAAGTTGCTGATGTATTGTGCAATCTATCGGAATAAATATTTTTAAAAAAATCATTGATTTTCAATTATTATAGAATTAGTCAATTATAACATTTCTTAATTAATTAATAAAAGCTAACAACGTATGCCTTTCGGGCTATTGGACTTATCATTGTGGTGCAAGCTGTACCTCAATGATCAATCGTGCAAGTAAAAGTTGCTGATGGCTTGCGCCTAACTAATCTTTGATTTGGAAATGTCTTTTTTTCTCAATTTATCCACCTGATCCAAGTACAAATTGACATTTTAAATATTTTCCATAATCGATATATAATCAACTTAAAAATAAATAATAATAATAATAATAATAAAAAAAGAAGGCAACATTGGGAATCGAACCGGAGACTTCTAAGTAGCTCTCATAGGTCCATCTATTAAAAGACTAAAAATATACTTGAATGACCTTCAAAGAATTTAAAAAAAAGGGTTGGGTCCAACTATATCAGCGAGGCTCCCAGCTGGACCCTATTCACGGACGCGATCCCACTACCGCCCTGCGCGGGAGCTTTTGCCTGCTGCGTTTCCGCCCTGGGCCGGTCCACTCCTCCTTAGCTGACCTGGAGGTCCCGAGCTCCCCCGGGGTCGCCATATTGACGCTGGGCCTAGTGCGGACATCCGGTCAACATAGGGAGCCAGAAGGGAGGACTCCCCGCCTCAAGCCGTCCACCAACCCAGGCCTCCAAGTAGCTGGATTACAGGAGCACGCCTCAGACTAGACCCGGCAACGCCCGGGTTTTACCCGAGTGCGTATATATTTTAAAAACGTTTTAATTCAAATACTATTCGTTACAATTATAAATTGGCGCCATGGATGTCACTCTTGTGAAACGTCCCGTTCCAAACTGTGTGTTTTTAAAATGTTTTAATTAAAATACTATTCGTTACAATTATAAATTGGCGCCGTGGATGTCTCTCTTGTGAAACGTCCCGCCCCAAACTGTGTGTGTCTTGAAAATATAAAAATAAAAATGTGAATTTTCATAAAGATTTCATCATGTCGATTTTTTTTTTTTTGCATTTCACCTACTAAATCGATAGAGATAATTACATTTGTAACATGAACTTAGGTATATTGACTAAATAGAAAACTGCATAGTAATAAAGATCATTTTTTAAAGGCACCATATCGTTTTTTTTTTTCAATAAAATCGAAACAAAAATTAACGATAAATAACGATAATTGCCTTAAAAAGAAATTGCCTTAAAAAAAAAAGAAACATTCGCGGTGATTTTGTCTTGCATTCGTTTATACAATTATTATATACGAATGACCCGGGCAACGCCCGGGTTTTACCCGATTAAATGCTTTTATTCAAATACTATTCGTTACAATTATAAATTGGCGCCGTGGATGTCATTCTTGTATAATATATAAATGAGTTTTAAAAATTGTAAAAAAAAATTGCATCGGCCGGGAATCGAACCCGGGCCGCCCGCGTGGCAGGCGAGCATTCTACCACTGAACCACCGATGGTTATGAAAAATCCCATCCGTGAGCTTCAGACAGACAAACAAACAGACAGAATAAGGCAAATATATAAGTAGATTTGACTGTTTATGGAATGGCACTCTTTTTAGGGCTACTTCGCCCTAGGCCACCATCAAAACATGATCCAACACCCTTTTATATGCATAGTTTTTCACACAAGATAACCAAGTGTAAACAAAATTGCCTCTTTGTCCTTCTAAAGACAAATGACTGGTGACATCAAAGACTTTGCATTTTCTTAAGTTTTGTTCATGAGTGTATTTTTCTTCATTGTATCGGAGCATCAAAAGTTTCTTCTTCAAATATTTCAGACGTTATCCATGCTTCTTCATCTCACCTACGTATCTTGTGGTCTTTACATTGCGAAATCAACAAATCTTTATGGATTCACCAATTACAAATGATTCTAAAAGTTACAATCCATCCGCAATAAAATAGTTGTAGGTTTTTATGTTGAATGTTTTCATTCTGGTATTCGTCATTGATTCTTCAAGAAAAAAAAAAAAAACAGAGTTTTATTCGGAGGGGTACTAAAGAATCATGTAGTTTCGCATGAGGTTTTTAGTTTATTTATATGCATTCATGAACAAAGTGGAAAGTCTTTGATAACGCCGGTCGTCTATATATATGTTTTTAAGGAGACAGAGGAGTTTTTTTGTTCACACTTGGTTATCTCGTGTGTCTTCAATAAAGGTCAGTGTGTGTATCAAATATCTTTCAGAGTTATTATCTGAATTTCGCTATACATGCTGAAAGGTACAACTTCCTTAAATTTTGTTCATGAGTGTATAACACACAAAATGATGAAAAATAAGTTTATTTTAAATATGTTGTTTCAATTTTGTTAAGTAGTAAGAAAGATTTCAGATCTAAATGAATAAAGATGCGAATTCGCATCCACCGAGATCTTGTCCCATACCTTCTTGTCTATCTATCAGTGGGTTGGGGGGATGTTAGCTGACCTAATGTACCTGTGAAACGTGGGCAAGAACGCGAATTCGCGTCCCTCGGGTCGAAAGTGTTAACAAATCTACGTATACAAGCGCTTATGGCAGAAATCTGTTTACATCGAGTGGTAGCAACATATGGGTAGCTTCTATGTTTCTGGTAGGTATCAATGGACCCAGGGATATCCTGATTAAGTATCTACTATGTCTTGGTAGGTTCAACAAGGATGTATATTCCAGTAGAGAGAATTGATATCTCTTCATCTGGAAACTATATATACGTCGACAACAAAAGTCTTTATTAAGGACACTCTTTCTATAGAGGGTTCTCCTAGATGGGTAAACATAAGAAAAGTATTTATTATATTTTATACTAGCCGAATGACCCGGGCAACGCCCGGGTTTTACCCTATTAAATGTACCCTATTCAAATACTATTCGTTACAATTATAAATTGGCGCCGTGGATGTCACTTTTGTGAAACGTCCCGCTCCAAACTTTGTGTCTGAGAAGCGATATTTTTATAGAAAGATGATCTGGCTTTTGTTTTATGCTCGGAAGAATGTTTTTCTGTTAGAATTTTGTTCCTGCGTACAAAATAATGAACTGGTTTCACCCGCGTGGTCCCGATATAATTTTGTATCTGATAATCAAACATGATACAGCAATATCGTCATCATCATTTTCTGACTAAAAATATATAGTTTTAATAATTGATTTATATATTTTTTAAAATAGCCTATCGTCTTCCCCGTATTCTTTTACCTATGTATGGAAATTTTGGTTTGAATTAGTGAACTATTGCGAATTTGTATACCGGACATACAGACAGACAAACATACAAACATTCATTTTTATATATATAGAGAAGAGATATACAGATTATAATTATTTTTAATTTTTATAGATATATTATTTATATTTTGTTACACACACTCTGGAAATTCCCCTCATTGCTTCTCTTGCATTTTATAAATTTTAGTTGGTACTTGTCTCAAATAAATTGCCGTGTCATCTTAAAGTTTGTCTTTCCTAATTTTCTATGTTACAATATGTATCTACAGAAAGTGGAGAATAACATCAATTTACATACATTAATTACCATCTATCGATAAGATATGCAATAATTAAAACACAGATAAAAAGAAAAATATTTATTAAAAAAATTGTTTGCAAATTACATTAATCTTTCCTCAAGTTGGGTCGCTCTTCTGTGTTACGCCATTTGTCTGTGCTGTTCTCCAGAATTTGTGAAAAGGCAATGTATTGTTTCTGCCTTTCTCTACTTTTGCTAAAAAGAATATAACGAATTGTTTTCATAAGCAATCTTCCGGCTGAGAATTACTCTCCCATCCTCCAGTACAGGACAGTAAAACATGTCGTGGGTCCTGGCTGAATTATCTATTACACAGAGTGTACTTGAAGTTCTTGTATTTCAATTATAGAATGTGACTATGTTTAAATAGTGAAATAATAATTCTCACTTGGGCAACGCATCACTTTACAGTCAATGAGGTATCGTTGAGATAACACTCCATAGTAGTTGATGTATGATAATGCTTATAGTACTATAAATAAATCAATCAGTGGTCGTGTTAACGTTAAATCGGGGATAGTTTAATCGTATTATCGTTAAATCAGGGATGGCCCGGTCATATTATCAAGGATTATCGTTAAATCAGGGATCGTCGGAATGTATTATCGTTAACTCTGTGATTTTCAGGTCATATTATCATTAAATCGAGGATCTTTTGATCATATTATCGTAAAATCGAGGATCGTTTATTCATATTATCATTAAATAAAGTATAGTCTGACTATTGTCGCGTTAACTCGAGGATTGTCCAGTCATTATTGTTAAAATAGGATTTTCCGTCATATTATCTTTAAATTGAGAATATCTTGATCATTTTATCTTTGTATTGAGGATCTTTTGATCATATTATCGTTAAATCGAGGATCTTTTGATCATATTATCGTTAAATCGAGGAACTTTTGATCATAATATCGTTAAATCGAGGAACTTTTGATCGTATTATCGTTAAATAGAGGAACTTTTGATCATACAGTAGAAATTCCCTCAAAGGGCACATAATTGCAGAGCCAAAGTGTCTTTTAGGGAGAGTTGCTAAATTGTAAAAATTGAAATTTTGCAAATGAAAACAGTCCTTTGAAGAGAGGTATCCTCTAGCAAGTGTCCTTTCATGGAGATTCTACTGCATTATCGTTAAATCGAGGATCGTCTAATCGTGTCATCTTTAATTCGGGGATGATTTGATCGTAATATCGTTAAATCAGGGGGTCGTTACATGGTGTGGTCGGTCAGTGACACTCGCTGACAGGCGTCACTCAAGTGTCAACTTTCTTCAGGAAAGGGAAGTTGGGGGAGGGAAGAGTTATCATGGCAGACGCCAAGTGTGTCTATCTCAGATAACCAGCAGTGGACAGGAAGACTGCCTCTATTTAAGCCATCTTCCTGCAGTGGACGGCTGCACAATGACAACGGCGTTGGTGAGAACGGTGGGTGTACAGCCTCTCTTGTGGCAACTTTCTACTTTCTCTCCACTCAATCTTTACTTCCCCAGTTAAACCATAGTTACATACAGTAGAACCTCAACGAGAGAGGACACTCACGCTAGAGAACATCTCTCGGTGGGTGTACAGCCTCTCTTGTGTCAACTTTCCACTTTCTCTCCACTCTATCTTTACTTCCTCAGTCAAACCATAGTTACATACAGTAGAACCTCAACGAGAGAGGACACTCACGCTAGAGGACACCTCTCGGTGAGTGTACAGCCTTTCTTGTGGCAACTTTCCACTTAGTCTCTCCTCAATCTTTACTACCTCAGTTGAACCATAGTTACATACAGTAGAACCTCAACGAGAGGACACTCACGCTAGAGGACACCTCTCGGTGGGTGTACAGCCTCTCTTGTGGCAACTTTCCACTTTCTCTCCACTCTATCTTTACTTCCCCAGTTAAACCATAGTTACATACAGTAGAACCTCAACGAGAGGACACTCACGCTAGAGGACACCTCTCGGTGGGTGTACAGCCTCTCTTGTGGCAACTTTCTCTTCACTCAATCTTTACTTCCCCAGTTAAACCATAGTTACATACAGTAGAACCTCAACGAGAGGACACTCACGCTAGAGGACACCTCTCGGTGAGTGTACAGCCTCTCTTGTGGCAACTTTCCACTTAGTCTCCACTCAATCTTTACTTCCCCAGTTAAACCATAGTTACATACAGTAGAACCTCAACGAGAGAGGACACTCACGTTACTAGTGTCAGGGTATTTTAAAAAAACTTTTTCCTTGTCCAGGGGGAGATGTTCTAGACGTGGACTGTATTTTTTGGAAGACATCTGAGTGTTTAAGCCTAGAATTCTAGGTATTTTAACATCTGATTGTTACCATACAATAAGTATAGGTTTATAATTTATTAATAAGGAGAATTTCAATAAGTTTTTTAGGTTCAATTGGCAATTTTTCAAACATCAGTACAACATCAGTCCTAAGGATGAGCTCAAACTTGAGAAAGCTTTCCATCCGGTTCCAATATCACTTTTTTTAGGTACCACTCAACAAGAGCAACCTAGTTTATGATAATTGAAACAATGAATAATATGTGAGTTATTCACATATTAAAAAAGAAAGGTTAACGCGAGATTTAATCCCGGTTCATGACTGTCGGGAATCAAGGGTGTTACCCACTCGTCCACCGACTATGCTGAGAAAACTTTCCATTTCAAACTATTAAACGTATTGTAATTGTGATAAATTGTGTTTGAATTTTCACAATCGTTTTCGTTTACGAAGTCTGAATGCCATGTAGAGCCTCCTAGATAATTATCTAGGTTATAACCTACCTATGACAACAGTTCTTTTTACCTATCATGGACAATTATTGACAATTATTTTAAGCATCTTTAATTATTAGGTTAATCCATATAAATAAACAAACATAAAGAGACAAACATAAATTTTCAGTTATAAATATCCACGCTGCGCACGTTTTTTTTTTGCAAATATTTCTGGTAGGATAATGTTGATATTATATTAAGCCCGTTGAAGAGTGATTATCACTTGAAAACTAGCGTTTTGTAATAAAAAGAAACTCATTGTGAGAAAATATTTTGTACTTTTAAAACATAAAGATAGTTTGAAGTTTAAAAGAATCTTTAAAGCATCAGGTATACTTAGTTTAACTTTGTGAAGTCATTTTAAACTCGAACTTAGAGAATAAGACACAATTTGACAATTTAAACAGTTTTTTATACTATCTACTAAGTGCAATTCTCAGCCTGCAACCCCAAGACATATTATTGACTGTATTGACTCATCCATTGATGAGCTCTACTCTTCCCCGGCAGACACCATCAAAAATCTCAAGCTTTACAAGCTTGATACCTTAGTGTGATTGAGTGGAGATAAGAAAGAAGAAGAAGAACAGTTTTATTGATTCTTTTGATCAAATTTTACAAAGGTGGAAACATATAGTAAAAGGGTATATAAAGTGTAGGGGGATATATATATAGTTGTATATGTACAAATGTCTTCAGCAAGGAAGACTTCTCCACCTTGAGAGAGTCCTCCTCCAGACAAGGTCTTCTTGTTCACTCCTAAAGAATAAGAGCCAATATTGGAATAACAACTAGGTAAACCCAGGCTCCTGGAGTGTATCCATAGATCGCCTACAACCCCGACTCTCCTATGGTTTAGAAGTCTGTCTTGCTTACCTTAGTGAACCAAGTATCTTTAGGCCGGATTCGTGTCTTGGAGATTAACTAGCCAAGTGGATTCAAAAATAAACATATCATTTTATAAAAGTCATGATTTAAGGTCAAATATTGTGAAAGGTAAGAGAAAGGATTAAGATATTTTTCACAATGAGTTTGTAATTTTTTTTAAATTAGAAATGCCAGCCTGTCAAATTATATTGACAAATATTTGCATTTTTAAAATCTTATCTCAGATTTTAGTGGGAAGGATTTTGTTATCGTTTGATAGTGAACCAATCTCTCTCGCCTTCTCATTGGACGAATGTGGCCATGTTTGTATATAAGGGTGCTATCCTGCCGCCAGATCTTAGGATCCCTTGCCACCTGACATCGCGTATGCAGCCATGATGAGCCAAGAAGAGGGGGCTAGAAGTCCATGCCCATTTGGACAATTAGCCCGGAAGTGAAAGCCAGCCAGAGAGAGACAGTCGAGAGGAGTGTGGTGGATTATCGTATGGAGACGCTTAAAGTGTTCTCTGCGTGCTTTATCCGTGTCTGGTGATCTCCTCGCATACCTGTGTAACCCCGGTCCGATTCCTACCAACGCAACAATAAAGATAAAAACTGTGTGTGTGTGTTTTTATTTTATTTAACAAATTGTGAGTTATTATTTACTTTTTTTTGTTGTACTCTTGAGTGTACGTTTTTTCTGTGTTTAAGTTACTCTTACTGTAGGCCCTAGTTTATTGCATTTTGTGTTAACCCGTACAAAGTATCTTTTGTCAAGCCTACAAACGAAAAAGCTTCAGCCCGTTGAAGGACGTTATTTTCCGAAAGCTCGCCAAGCTTTTACCTTTTCAATAAATAAATTCGTCGCTCTTGGCTTTTATCTTTACTTAGAAATGATATACAGCAATTCCACCTATTGTAATAGGCTTCTTGACTACAGTGTGGGTTGTCCGGTGTTGTGACTTCAGTGTGTGACAATTTTTTTTTTGACAGTTAAAACAAATTTATTGACAACTCAGTCAATATTTACAAAATGAAGAAGATATCACAAAAATAATTAGAGAGAGAGCGTGTTCGAACCAGGAACATCGGGTTTTAAAGTTTAAAGCTTTCGCAGCTAGGATATTTTGCCTTATTATATAATAATTTAAAGAAGAATTAATATTTATAAAATGAAAGGATTTAAAAGCACGAATGTTTCTTTTATACATAATACAAACTTCTACTGCCCTTATTGCAATGAAAAAATATATTGGGAGGGTTCACCACTGATGAGCCAAGCCCCCCAATATATTTTTTCATTGCAGTAAGGGCAGTAGAAGTTTGTATTATGTATAAAAGAAACATTCGTGCTTTTATATCCTTCATTTTATATGTATAGATGGCGTGTTATTGCTTTGTGTTAAAGAATTAATATTTACAAAATTCAATTTTCAGCCGGGGGAGTCTGTTGTGTGGTGTTGTGGCTTCAGAGTGTGTGTGTTGTGACCTGGTGGTGTATGCTGCAGTGGTTGGCGATATCAGCCCTCCTCGCGCTGACTTCCGCAGCCTCCAACACCACCGTCAGACCTCGGACCACTCCAGTCCCACAGGTGGAAGCCCAGGCATCCAACCAGACCTTCCGTGTCAGCGAGTCTCTCGTCCTGCAGGTCGTAGACAAGGATAAATCCGAGGAAGTCCGTCGACTTCAGGACTCGGGGGAGCAGGAGGATGAAGATGCGGCTAAACGTCGTTCCTATCGCATCGACGGCGTGAACTACGTCCCTGTCTTCCAGGGCGGGCGATACCGGGGCCACTACGACGAGCGCTACGTGAAGCGCCGTCTTCAGCGAACCAGCAGCGGCTCGAGGCGATCCGAAGGCCGGCAACAACAGCAGCAGCAAGCTAGCGTTGTACGGATCGTCCAAGGAGGATCACCTCAAGAAGGCACAACCGTCTACATCGAGAGCCCCGGCGGAGGAGGGGCCAGCTCTTCCATCGTCCTCCAAGGGACAGAACGCGCTCGGCCATCCTTACAAATCGTCCCAACGGCGGGAGGTGGCGCGCGTATCATCGCAACAGCGGCTACCGCAAGCTCGGAGGACAGCGCAGAACGGAAGCAAGCGAAGAAATCCAAAGATAAGAAGAAAAAGAAGAAAAGCAGCAGGAAGAAGTCGGGAAGATCCAGGACTCAAGGCTACTACGCCATGCAGCTCGCGGGAGGACCCTACGGTCCACCACCCCCACCACCACCACCGCCTCAACCACGGAGACCGAGCGGCGAGAACTCCCGCAAACGTAGCCGGGGCGAACGCCGCGAGAAGGAAGACGATGCCAGGAGGTCTGAAGAAGAAGAAGACGAGGAAGACGCCGATTACGAGAGGATTCCTCCACAATACCAAGAAGTCTATGGACCCCAAGGATACCCGGCACCGCAAGGATACGCTGAGGGACCACCACCCCCACCTGCTGGTCCAGACCATCCTAACTTCGCAGGGAACCCCAACTTCGAGTTCCACGGGAAATAGCCAACATCATTGTACAGAACAAACCTATAACTTCATGTAATTTTATGTACAGAGACTGGGACAATAAACACCCATGAACACAACTCTCTCTTTTAACTTTCAAACTCATCACCATGTCGTACAGCCATTATATAAGATTCGAAATGCCAGCTTTCAAGCGAAATTCGTTCTTCGACAGACTCAAATAGACTCTTCAGTCACAGGCTTCTTTCAACGAAGAGATAAAACAGCGACGCACGAGTTTCTTTATTGAAGGTATTACAGCCTGTTGAAGGAGGTTATTTTCCGAAAGCTTGCCAAGCTTTTACCTTTTAAATAAAGAATTTCATTGCCGCCTTAGATTTTTATTTCTTCTTAGAAACGATATCTGTAAACATCTCATATTCTAATAGGCTTCTTGACTTCAGTGTGTGTGGTTGTGACTTCAGTACGTATTGTCCGGTGTTGTGACTTCAGTGAGTGTGTGTTGTGACTTCAGCTCTGAGCAATTCTCTTTACCTCTTAGAATCTCTTCATTCTAGACCATTAGATTATAATGGTTATAATGATTGATAATAGATAATTATCAACCTTATCAACATTAGATTATCAACCACACACCAATCTTTCCTTACTATATCACCTTCTTTATTCTACAAGATAGTATTAGTAACAACTAGGTAACTCCTGGAGTGTATCCATAGATCGCCTCGGGCTGTCCTGTGGAGTCTGTCTTGGTATCCTTAGTGAACCAGTTTTGATATAAGTATTAGTAACAACTAGGTAACTCCTGGAGTGTATCCATAGATCGCCAACTACCCGGGCTGTCCTGTGGAGTCTGTCTTGGTATCCTTAGTGAACCAGTTTTGATATAAGTATTAGTAACAACTAGGTAACCCAGGCTCCTGGAGTGTATCCATAGATCGCCAACTACCCGGGCTGTCCTGTGGAGTCTGTCTTGGTAGCCTTAGTGAACCAGTTTTGATATAAGTATTAGTAACAACTAGGTAACCCAGGCTCCTGGAGTGTATCCATAGATCACCAACTACCCGGGCTGTCCTGTGGAGTCTGTCTTGGTAGCCTTAGTGAACCAGTTTTGATATAAGTATTAGTAACAACTAGGTAACCCAGGCTCCTGGAGTGTATCCATAGATCGCCAACTACCCGGGCTGTCCTGTGGAGTCTGTCTTGGTAGCCTTAGTGAACCAGTTTTGATATAAGTATTAGTAACAACTAGGTAACCCAGGCTCCTGGAGTGTATCCATAGATCGCCAACTACCCGGGCTGTCCTGTGGAGTCTGTCTTGGTAGCCTTAGTGAACCAGTTTTGATATAAGTATTAGTAACAACTAGGTAACCCAGGCTCCTGGAGTGTATCCATAGATCGACTCGGGCTGTCCTGTGATTTAGGAGTCTGCCTTAGTAGCCTTAGTGAACCAGTTCACCAAGTGTTTCCAGGCCGATCTGTTTCTTGGTAGATTAAAAAGGGCAGTGTCATTGAATGAAGGCAGTCCAAGAAGTGTAGCCGTCTGGAATCGCTGTAATTCAAATGCTGGACAGCTGACATGATCTACAGTTTGATCTTCCTCTTGGCAGTATGAACATGTTGGATCATGTTTAATTCTGGCCATATCGGCTTGAACATATCCATGTCCTGATAGTAGGGTCGTGGTTAATGTTCCTAGATGTGTTTTTCTGAGGTTCATTTTAAGATGACCGGGAGTGGATGAGAATTTTCTCAAATGTCGAGTTTATTGGTCACAGGTGAATATATCGGTCCATAATTGGTGGGGTAAATTGTTTGCTCTGTTTTCTCGCCAGCTTCTTTGGGAGTTTTATAAGATACTAGCAGAGTGACCCGGGGTACGCCCGGGATTTACCCGAGTGCTTATCTGCCCTAGTGAATATATATTTGGTTAGAGCATTCCTAGCTAAGTAAAATAATTTGAATATATAGTTTTAATATTTAATTTATATATAATTTAAAATAGCCTATCGTTTTCCTCGTTTTTTTTTTTTACCTATGTATGGAAATTTTGGTAATGTAAAAAAAAACTTTGCTTCAATAATATATATAAAAAAACACCCAGGCTAAGTTTCGAACCAAGGTTGTGGAAATACGAAGCCGTACACCTAACCATTAAGCTACGCTTGGCACCATAAATATTCGCATGTAAAGCTATTTCAGGCCTTACATATTTCTAACGACCTTTTTGAAATAGGTTTTCCTGGTTCAAATTCACATAAATAGGTACCGCTCAGCAAGAGCAACCTAGTTCATGATAATTGAACATTGAATAATATGTGAAGGTTATTAATATATTAAACAAATTTTAACGTGGGATTCAATCCCGGTTCATGACTGTCGGGAATCGAGGGGGTTACCTACTCGTCCACCGAAATAGGTTTTTGAAACATGGAAATTATAATACTTTAAATAAATAGAAATAGAGTGAACGCAAATAAAACATACCAAATATTTCGAATTAGAGCAGTTATTTTAAATGGCGAATTAGATCAGTTATATCTGAAAATGAAAATATATAAATCTTCAAATCGAGCGAGCGTCTATAAATATTTCGATTTAGATCAAGTATTCTAAACGTATGTGTTATTAAGCGAACTATTATTAATAAAATATTGAGAAGATTTAGATTTTAAACGTATTTATAACCTTTTAGTACTTGATAGAGGGCGCTGTTCGTGAGCTAAGTAGAATAATTTGAATATATAGTTTTAACTAGGCGAATGACCCGGCTTCACCCGAGAAATCACTTGGGTGCAATTTCCTTCATACTAAAAGTATATCAATAATAAATATTAGAAGTGCCATAGAATAGCAATACAGAAGTAACACATAAACTACAGGAAAAAAGTGTGTGTGATGGCAAAAATTGTATTATATTAGTGTTTAGGTATTTGATTTAATTAATATCTCTTTTCTATATATATATAAATGAATGTTTGTATGTTTGTCTGTCTGTATGTCCGGTATACAAATTCGCAATAGTTCACTAATTCAAACCAAAATTTCCATACATAGGTAAAAGAATACGGGGAAGGCGATAGGCTATTTCAAAAAATATATAAATCAATTATTAAAACTATATATTTTTAGTCAGAAAATGATGATGACGATATTGCTGTATCATGTTTGATTATCAGATACAAAATTATATCGGGAAAAATTCCAAAAAGCAGAGACCACGGGTGAAACCAGTTCATTATTTTGTATAGGTACAGGAACAAAATTCTAACAGAAAAACATTCATTCGAGCAGAAAACAAAAGCCAGATCATCTTTCTATAAAAATATCGCTTCTCAGACACAAAGTTTGGAGCGGGACGTTTCACAAAAGTGACATCCACGGCGCCAATTTATAATTGTAACGAATAGTATTTGAATAGGGTACATTTAATAGGGTAAAACCCGGGCGTTGCCCGGGTCATTCGGCTAGTAGTTGATATAATAGTATATATTTATATTATATTTTTTGGAAAATTTGCCGGGAGGAAATTAATCCATAGAAGCAATGGGCGCCTCTCCCGTCAAAATAAACGTCATAGATGGCGTCAGGTTTTGACGTTTATTTTGACGGGAGAGGCGCCCATTGCTTCTATTATATTTTTTATGAATGAGTTTTAAAAATTGTAAAAAAAAAAAATGCATCGGCCGGGAATCGAACCCGGGCCGCACGCGTGGCAGGCGAGCATTCTACCACTGAACCACCGATGCTTTAAAAAAATGGCCATATTTAGGTATTCATTCCATTCCGGATTAGTCCGCGTAAAAATAAGTTCTTCAAATTAAAAAAAGAAATAGCCAAAAAAAACTAAACAAAATGCAGCCGAAAATTTTCCTCAGGTTTATAAAAAGCGACATGCAAAATTTGGTATCAATTGGTTCAGTAGTTATTGAGTTCATCGCGAAACAGACAGACAGAAATTGACTTTTATATAGATAGAGATAGAGATAATTGATTTATATAATTTTTAAAATAGCCTATCGTCTTCCCCGTATTTTTTTACCTATGAATGGAAATTTTGGTTTGAATTAGTGAACTACTGCGAATTTGTATACCGGCCATACAAATAAACAAACATACAAACATTGATTTTTCTCTATATATATAAAAGTCAATGTCTGTTTCGCGATAAACTCAAAAACTACTGAACCAATTGGTACCAAATTTTGCATGTCGCTTTTTATAAACCTGAGGAAAAATTTCGGCTACATTTTGATTAGTATTTTTGGCTATTTCATTTTTTCATTTGAAGAACTTTTTTTTTTACGCGGAGTAAATACGAGGCGAAGTAACAACACGAGGCCAGCGACCAACGAGCGTTCTGCATTTTTTTAAAGTTGCTTGCGTACTTTTTTTTAAAATATCTTTTTATACGAGTGTCACTTTTTTTTACAAAAGTATTGAGAGAGAAATTTATAATACTAAGTTACGGTAAGTGCACACAATGCAATTTAAAAAAAAAACTTTACAAAATTAGCGTTACTGTATGTAAACAATGGCTTTCGTATTTTTTATTAATTTTTGTTCTGGCCTTTGTTTTTTTTTATATAATAAAAGTTACAGTCAATATGATAATTCTTAAAATTAAACAAACAATAGTCAATATGCAAAAAAATACAAACTAATAATAAAATATTCTAATATCAAGCAATGTGCAAAATCTCTCCTAATATTTAAATGTACATATTATTAGCATCTTAACGGCGTTTATTCGTTTTTATGTACTCCTGAATTCCCGGGCGAAGCCGGGTCATTCGTCTAGTATATATATAGATGTAGGAATGTCTGATTTAGCGACCATTTTGGCAGCCTGGTTCTACAATATTATATATATAGTCACGACCGTCTTTCCTCATCGGCCTCTGTCACGGATGCGCGCGCACAGGGAGGTCACGTGCTCGCCGGCAGCCAATAAAAAAAAAAAATAAAACTCCCTCGAGCCGGATTTGAACCAGCGACCTAAGGATCACCGTTGTAACATCTACAGTCCTCCGCTCTGCCAACTGAGCTATCGAGGGATACAAACTATGAATAAGTTTACCTTATAAAGTCAACTAATCCTATTTCTACACAAAATGTATATATATATAGTCACGACCGTCTTTCCTCATCGGCCTCTGTCACGGATGCGCGCGCACAGGGAGGTCACGTGCTCGCCGGCTCCCTCGAGCCGGATTTGAACCAGCGACCTAAGGATCACCGTTGTAACATCTACAGTCGGGTAAAACACGGGCGTTGCCCGGGTCATTCGGCTAGTATTATATATTCTTCAGACCCCCTCTTGTGACAATAGTTTATAATAATCTCATATATCATTGCAATTTAAAACCAAAAGCGCCCGCATTTATTTTTATAACATTCTTTTTTAATTATAATATAAATTTCTCAATATGGGCGTACAAATAACTCTAATTCGATGAGAAGTCCTTTAGACATGTTTATTTATAAAGGCTCACAGAATGTATTTAGCTTTTATAACCTGGCGTTCCTCACAAGGGACCTCTTACCGGCTTATACTTATTTTTACGTATTAGGTTTGAAAGTGTATAAAGGTGTATACAATACGTTAGATGTTTCTGTTCGGCCTCAACTTTTAAAAATAATCATACGCGTCTATAATAGTTTCGAATTTGGATAACAGATGGCGCGCTAATGCATCACTATCATTATTTTATTCACACACATACATACATATTCACCACAGGAAGGAAGCATAGATGGAGCTCCTATACTCCAGGCAGCACAGAACTCAACAACAGCCTCCAGGTCCGATGTATGTCCAGATTCCACCGTGCATAGGTCAAGGTTAGCGTAGCACTGAAAAGGCGAGTGTGGAATCATTATTTTTATTCATTATTCATTAATTTATCTTTGTAGTAGGGCCAGTAGAAAATATTCGGGATCATACTGATACACCCATGTCTCATCCCCGGTAATGACATTTTGACTCCACTCTGGGTCAATCCGAGTCATTTCGATCATGTTTTGGCAGACTTCCATTCTAACCTCCTTTTGTTCCTCCGCTAGAATCCGGGGAACAAATTTTGAAGACGTTCGGATCATGTCCAAATCTTTTGTTTCTATTTGATGACAGTACTACATATAACCCAGTCTGTGAAGATAAGTCTTTAATAGAAACACTTCTGTAGGCTTTTTGATTAATTCCTTTATTTAGAGCTTGTTTTCCTCGCAACGTAATGTTCTTGGACGCCCAGTATGTTGATCATCGTTTACCTCTTCTCCGATTTTTTTTTTTGGAAGCATGAAAACCATTCAAAAGTTCTTGAACGGGATAAAGTAGCATTGCCAAAAGCTTCTTTAATCAATTCATAGGTCTCATTATCACTGTTTTTTATTTTTTTTTTTAGAACAAAACTTAATTCAGATTCTCTGATCTTCAAAAATAACCATTTAAAAAAATAGAAATACAAACCGTACAAGGAAGATGTTTGGTTCTTTATTTAGATCGGCGCGTATGCCACGAGACTCGCGCTTTCTGTCATCTGTGGTCAAATGTTCAGTATTTAAATGTGTATAATTTTTTCAAGATTTTTCAAAAATATCATTTAACCAGACCTGTAAATTAATGAACGCATCTTATATGTCATGTGTGTGTGTGCTAAAATTTCAATTTTATTCATTTATACAATACATGTATATATAAATGTATAAATTTATACAAAACATATATGTACATTAGCCGAATGACCCGGGCAACGCCCGTGTTTTACCCGATTGAATGTTTTTATTCAAATACTATTTGTTACAATTATAAATTGGAGCCGTGGATGTCACTCTTGTGAAACGTCCCGCTCCAAACTTTACATGTACATTAGGTCAGCTGGTATTACCCCTCATTTTCACCGCTAGAGGCGCGAGCGAATTGACTTTTTGTAAATATACATAATTATAAAGATAGAAGCTTCTATAGAAGATAATGATCATAATGATGATGCGCGCGCATCCGTGACAGCGATGAGGAATTGAGGAAAGACGGTCGTGACTATTATATTAATACGTGTATATGTATATAGGTGTAAGAGTAGTTTTTTAGAAGGGATATTTATTACTAAAATTTTCATCTTGAAGCACATTCAAGTAGAATCCAATTGCTTTCCTAATATTTAATGGTATAGTAGAACCTCCATGAGAGGACACCCGCGCTAGAGGACACCTCTCTATAAAGGACAGTTTTCATCACCAAAAATTACCATTTTTACTATTTAGTAACTCTCCGATAAGAGGACACTTCTTCTTAAAGGACACTTTGGCTCTGTAATTAGGTGTTGTCCTTTACAGAGCGGTTCTACTTTATATATGTTTATTAATTATTTATCTTTTACTCTTTAATATAATTTACAATATACTTTTAAAAATAATAATCAAAATATTTAAAATTAAATAATTTATAAAAAAAAACTTTTTATATTTTTACATAAATTAATTTTAAAATATAATTATTCATAGATGTAATCTATTCTTTCTTACATATTTAAAATTTTGACATATAAATATCATCATGTGTACTTTGTCTTCTCTCGTTTGTAAATAATTTTAAAATTTGATAAAGTTTGTAAGTAATAATTCAACACACACAAATCTATCAATTTCTATATCATCATTTAAAATGTATGGTAAAAAAAGAAAACCTTACAGGAAGATACCAAGAAACCAATTGAACTACAATATCAATGGTAATGATCATTTTTATAGTCGAGAAGTATTTAATTCAAACCACTATCATTCAAATGGATATGAAACACCATCATATATCGAAAGATCAAATTCAAATGTAATTGCAGTATCACAATCATCACACAATTACATCAGAAATCAGAATGGTAAATTTCAACAAAGAGAAATTCCAGAACAAGTGGATCAATATCGTGGTTCTAATGGTAGAGATCGATTTATTACCCAAGGAGAAAATTCTAGAAGGCAAGTTATCTTCAGAAATCCTGAAGGAAAATCTACATGGATTTTTAATAATAACGGCAGCCAACAAGTAACACAACAGCAAAATCGTGAAAGAAATATTCCCCAGTATCCTGGCCAAACTAGAGATCAAGGTAATGGTCACGGATCACGTGAGTACCAAAGCAATTCCAGAAATTTCCATTATGGAAATTCTACATACGAAATTCACGAAGAGAGAAAACAGGTGCAATTTCAAGATAATGGAAAAAAGAGAAGAGGACAAAATTTTGGTCAACCATCGAAAAATAATCAAATTTATTCCAGAAAAAACTTCATTTCCCAAAGGCCTGAAGAATTTTCAGTATGTCAATCAAGTAGAGCTGTTGAGCATTCATATATTAGGGATCGGGTAGAACCGCAGATGAATGGTGGATGGAATGAACAAAGAAAAGAACCTTTTAATCGTGGTAATCTTCAGACTATAAACCATGTACCTACAGAAGATAATGATGAAATCCTTCACGAACCACCATTGGAACCCAGATATTACCTAAAGAGTGAATCAAGTTCTGAAGATTATAGCCAAAGAGAAGGTTCTCAATTTTCCAACGCATCGAGTTGTGAGAGATACCGGATTCGCAAAAAAGTAAGGAAGCAAGCCCACCGTAAAAGAATAAGATCCGATTCTGACAGTTCAAATTTTAGCTTTGGCAAACCTGTATCCGATAGTAGCGATTCTTGTATTTCAGAATTTAACCTCAGTATTTCGGAGCATTCAATGGCAGAAGCGAATGAAGTCCCACAAAAACACCAGTTAATAGAATACCATGAAACTCCACAGGAGAAAATCGAATACTCAAAAAGAGCACAAGAACAACATGAATTCCTTGAATATTCAAAAGATCAATGCAACGCCCTACAGGAACAACCCGAAACCCTACAACAACAATATAAAATTCTACCTGAACCTTCAGAAGCACAACAACAATATAAAATCCTACCTAAACCTTCTGAAGCACAACAACAACAACAATACAAAATCCTATCTAAACCTTCTGAAACACTACAAGAGCTACAGGAACACTCTGAAGCCCTACCCGGAACACTACAAGATCCATGCAAACACTCTGAAGCCCTACCCGCAGCCCTACAAGTTCTTCAAGAGAACTCTGAAGCCCTACCCGGAACACTACAAGATCCTCACGAGCTCTCTGAAGCCCCATTTGACCATACAGAACGGCAAAAAGTTCAACATAACTCTCCCACAAAAAAAGGCGTCCTCCAACACAGTAACCATCCTACAAAGGCCACCATCCAAAGAGAAGTTTCTACAACTTCTAACATCGTTAAAACAACTGAACCATATACCATACCAAAGAAACTTCAAATTATAAAGAAATTTCCACCTACTTTAGAAACCATCAAAGATAACTTTTCCGAATTCTGTCGATCCTATTGTGGATCGTTATATTTGCAGTATCTAATCGAAAAATTTAAAGTAGAAAGAGATATCATATTTGATGGTATTCTTCATAAACTTCCAGATATAGCTACAGAGAAGAATGGAAATTTTATAGTTAGAAAATTACTGGAATTTTGTACTCCAAATCAAAAACGTGAACTCTTTTCCAAAATGATGGGACATATAGTATTTATAGCTATGGATACTTGCGGATGCTTCGTAATTCAGGTTGCCCTAAGATCATGCCCGGGAAACATCAAGAATAATATAATACGCGAACTAAAAAACGAAGCTATTCAATGTTCAAAGGACTTTAACTCTTTGTTTGTTCTTAAGTACATCTTTGAAAACATGGCCCCAGCAGCAATTGTATCCTTAACTGAAGTTTTCATCGGGCATATCAGAGAATTGAGTACACATCCTATTGGATATCAAATGGTCCTTTTACTATTTAAAACATGCAATCGAAAATTTAAAGATATATTCCTCGATGAAATTCACATAATATCACGTGATTTAATGCATAACCAGTATGGAAGCTTGGTAATAATGGATATTATGGAAAATGGGAGGAATATAGATAGGAACAAGATTCTCTTTCAAATTGGTGGAAGGTTAAAACGATTTTCTCTAGACTATTATGCAAGTAAGGTTATCATTAAATGCATGGAAGTGATTAAACCAAAAGAAAGATTTGAATTTTATAATGAACTTTTTTACGAAGATACGATTGTAGCAATGACTGAGAGCGAAGTAGGCGTTGAGGTAGTTGACGCCATGTTTAAATTGGGGAATAATTACCAAAAGAATATCATCTACAGAAAACTTTCGTCCAATTTCGATAGTCTTATTCAATTTCCACATGCGCGAAACTTAATCGAAGACATTGATGCTTCATTTGCGACCTATTATGAAAGGAATACCTAAATATGCTATGTACTTATAAGTTTATTCATAATTTTGGTTGAAACCTATGCATTTCCTAAAATGCATTTTGTACATCCTGTACAAAGAGTCATTTTGAGGCTCGCTCAACAAACATCGCTAGTATTTCTCGAATAGTTGAAGTGGAGTTTGGATTTTTTTTCTAAATAAAATAAGTTTACATTATTTTTATCAATGTCTTTATTCATTTTTTAAAATTATAATTTATCTCTCCCAGCGTGTTTGTCATGGGAACTCAACAAAATTCTATAGTATCATTTTTCACCTCAATTATATATTCTCAACAAACATCGCTAGTATTTCTCGAATAGTTGAAGTGGAGTTAGGATTATTTTTTTCTCTAAATAAAATAAGTTTACATTATTTTTATCAATGTCTTTATTCATTTTTTTTTTAAATTATAATTTATCTCTTCCCCAGCGTGTCATGGGAACTCAATAAAACTCTATAGTATCATTTTTCATCACAAATTTCGATTCTATAAAAGAATCTTTCAATATTCTATATGCTTTTATAATTGTAGTCAAATATTTTGTTATCTTAAGCCTAATCATGTTATAAACGATAATGGTGAATATTTACTTCTTAGATTATGTTTTTTTTTTTTTTTTTTGCATAATTTAAATTGTAATTTATCTCTTATCGATAGCTAATTGCTATTATGTCTGATAAAAAATCGGATTTATGCGCCCGGCTACTGTACTATATCTCGATATAATTAATAAGGAATCGAACGTTTGGTTTCTTTTATTTCTCGAGCTATCGGGCTAATATACCCTGTGGGGGCCGAGAGACTTTCTTCCAGCCTGCTTCCAGCACGGCAAATATGCGGGGGGCCATGAAATAGTACGGATGGCCACCACTGTGTGGCGCGGCAGACCGGCGGAAGTCAATGAGATCCCAAAAGACATTCTAGGGTGTTGTCCTTTTGTCTTCCTCTAAAAATGTAGCTAATAAGTAATACCAATAAAACACTAACTTTGAAATATTTTCTGAGACATCGCTGGACTAATAAATCGACACACTACAACCTTTCAACACGGAGAAGTTGTACTTCTGGATCTCCGTGTTAAAGAGCATATTAGCCTGAAAGCTCAAGAAATGAGAAATCAAACCCTTGATTTCTTATTGGTTATATCAAAATGTAAAAGCAGGGGATGAATCTTTACTGTACTATATGTACTCGAGTGAGAGTTTGCCTAACGAACATTGATTTAACATATTTATCTTATCAATAATAAGAAAAAAAAATCATATAGAATCATCATTTTTCTATCACAAAATATGTAAATAAGTTATTAGTTTAATTTGAATAGGTTTTGTAGTCTTTTAGTAGTTTTTTTAAAATGTAAAAATAGTAAAGTGACCTTTGAATCTTTTTATATATACACTCATGGACAAAAATTGAGGAAGTGTAATAATGTCTTTGTCGGCGGTCGTATGTTTTTTTTTTTTTTTCGAAGGAGACATCTGGTCTGTTTCAAATCCCATTAATAGGTACCTCTCAACAAGAGCAACCTAGTTCATGATAATTGAACAATGAATAATATATGAAGGTTATTCACATATTAAACAAATTTTAACGCGGGATTCAATCCCGGTTCATGACTGTCGGGAATCGAGCGTGTTACCCTCTCATCCACCGACTTCCACTCGAAGGAGACAGGTTGTTCACACTTTGTGAAAGAATATATATGTACACTCATGGACAAAACTTAAAGAAGTAGAAAGTCTTTGTTGTCTTCTTTTTTTGAAGGAGACAAAGGCAATTTTGTTCACACTTGGTTATCTTGGTGTTTTCAATAAAGGTCACTGTAATATCTTTCAGAGTTATTGTATGAATCTCGATATACATGTTAAAAGGTACACTTTCCCAAAGTTTTGTCCATGAGTGTATACACACTTGGTTATCTCGTGTGTCTTTAATAAAGGTCACTGTAATATCTTTCAGAGTTATTGTATGAATCTCGATATACATGTTAAAAGGTACACTTTCCCAAAGTTTTGTCCATGAGTGTATACACACTTGGTTATCTCGTGTGTCTTCAATAAAGGTCACTGTAATATCTTTCAGAGTTATTGTCTGAATCTCGATATACATGTTAAAAGGTACACTTTCCCAAAGTTTTGTCCATGAGTGTATACACACTTGGTTATCCCGTGTGTCTTCAATAAAGGCCACTGTAATATCTTTCAGAGTTATTGTCTGAATCCCGATATACATGTTAAAAGTTACAATTTCCTTACGTTATGTCCTTGAATGTAAATATGACCCGAATCTCCTTTCGTATTATACTCGAGTTTTTGAATTCAATCTAAAATCCAAATTTGTATCTTATCATGTATTTCTATTCAAACCAATGATAGAAGTATAAATAGTTATGTTTTATCACTTAGCTGTATACTATTTCTCCCTTGTTACATCCTTTTTGAAACAAATATTTGTATTATGATGCATTAGCGCGCCATCTGTTATCAAAATTCGAAACTATTATAGACGTGTATGATTCTTTTTAAAAAATAAACAATTTCTACTGTCCTTACTGCAATGGAAAATTTACATTACAATAAGGACTGTAGAAATTGTTTATTAAAAAAAAAAAAGAATCATACGCGTCTATAATAGTTTCGAAATTTAAATATTTGTATCTTCTACAATCTTTTTGCGCAGAGATGATATCGTAGCCAGTGAGAAACTTCCGAGGCGCGATTATTTCTATTTGAAAACTTTTTTTTTTTTTTTTTCTAAAAATTATTTAACAAATAAACATTAAAAAATCTATTTATCAAGCTAAAATAATTTTTACATTTATTAAAGTTTTTATTTTTTCTTTAAACTATTTAATATATAGATAAAGAAAATATATAAATAAAAACTTTGAAGAGTTTGTGGGGGCCAAGAGATTTCCTCCCAGCCTGCTGGGATGGCGGACCACGCCGTCAGCAAACATACAAGCGGGGCCATGAAATTGGAGATGACCACCGCTGTGTGGCGCGGCAGATCGGTGGAAGTCAATGAGATCCCAATAGACATTCTAGGGTGTTGTCCTTTTATCTTCCTCTAAAAATGTAGCTAATAAGTAATACCAATAAAACACTAACTTTGAAATACTTTCTGGGCCATCGCTAGGCTTATTTTCCGTTTCCATTTTACGTAAATTTAAAATTCGACACAACAGCTAGATGTAAATAGAGATAAAGTTAAAAATAAAAATATTGAGATAAAATAATAAGGAAGAAAATATAAAAACTTATCTTAGTCTTGAGATGATATCCCGATATCTTGGATGAAATTTCTTTTCAAGCTTGAATCAATTTTTGCAATTCTTTATCGCTTGAAATCTTCGTATGATTTTTCTTTTCAATCATGTCCGGCTCACCAATGTGGTGTGTCGATTTATTAGTCCAGCGATGGCCCAGAAAGTATTTCAAAGTTAGTGTTTTATTGTCATTACTTATTAGCTACATTTTTAGAGGAAGACAAAAAGGACAACACCCTAGAATGTCTATTGGGTTCTCATTGGCTTCCGCCGATATGCCGCAGCGGTCGTCATCTCCTATTTCATGGCCCCCGCTTGCATGTTTGCTGTGGTCCGTCATCCCAGCAGGCTGGGAGGAAATCTCTTGGTCCCCACAGGTTTTACTTTCTTTTATATCTGTCTTCAATTTCCTATCGCCTGAGGTTCTCATTCTTCATTAAAATCTTTCTTCAATTTCTATTTTTTCTAAAAGAAGTTTCTCCTCCCTCAACTTTAATTTTTGACTCAATTCTCCTTAAACTTTTCCTTTTTTATATATTTCAATTTCAACCAAGCTTCTTCTTAGGAATTAAATTTCCCAATATGCGAGGGGTGTCCCATAAGTCCGTGGCCCGACATATAAAGAAAATGACTAATAAAATGATTATGATTTATCCTTCAACATAATCCCCTTTAAGGTCTATACACTTTTTCCAGCGATGTTCTAATGCTTTTATACCCTCCAAAAAGAACGATGTTTCAAGTGACTCAAAAAATGAGGTTACAGCATCAATGAGCTCTTCATCTGACCTAAAATGAATGCCAGAAAGTGATTTTTTCAATTGAGGAAATAGGTTGAAGTCAGACGGAGCTAGATCTGGTGAATAGGGTGCATGTGGTAAAAGTTCAAAGCCAGAATCATAAATAGTAGCCATGGCTTGCAGCGACCGATGACTCGGAGCATTGTCTTGATGGTAAACAATCTTCCTGGACAGCTTTCCACTTTTTTTTTCTTTAATAGCTTCTCATAGTTGCTTCACAAGATTTGCAAAATAATCGCCAGTGATGGTTTGACCCTTATTCAGAAAGTCTAGAAGAAGTAGACCCCCCAGAATCCCAAAAGACAGACACCATAACCTTCCCTGCTGATGGAACTGTCTTGGCTTTCTTGGGGGGAGGGGAACCGGAGTGTCTCCATTGCATGGGTTGTTGCTTGGACTCTGGTGTAAAGTGATGGGCCCAAGTCTCATCCATGGTAACAAATCTACAAGTATTAACAAATTCCTCTGGATTGGCTTCAAATATCGCAAGATTGTCCGAATATTACTTTTTCCTTACAACCTTTTGATCGGGTGTCAAAAGTTTGGGAACCCAACGGGCAGAAAGCTTCCTGAGGCCCAAGTGTTCTCTCATGATCCGATCCACTGTTATTTTTGGAATACCCAAGGTCTCTTCTATCTGACGAACTGTCATTCTTCTGTCCAACATAACCAAATCATGTATCTTGTCGATGTTTTCTTGAGTAACTGACTCAACAGGTCTTCCTGGTCCATGTTCGTCTTCGGTGCTGATCCTCCCTAATTTAAACGCAGCTACCCATTTTTTACTGTGCTATAGGAAGGAGAATCTTCCCTTAATGTATCCACCATATCTTCATAGATTTCCTTCGGCGACATTCCTTTCTTACAAAGATATTTTATTACAGTACGAATCTCGTTTGTCTCAATTTTAGATGATTCCTGTTTCTTGTCCTCTTTCAGAACCTATAACAAAAAAAACGGTTAGTTGTAGAAACTTAAAAATGTACATATCTTTATACAAGGCTTTAAGGTATATAAGGTAAAATTTATTAGTTTCTAAGATTTCGTTCTCATGGTCGGGCTACGGACTTATGGGACACCCCTCGTATGTTTACTTTACAATCTTTTGGTATCTTTTTATCTATTAAATAATGTAAAAAATAATGCCAATAAAAAGATTATCCACTTTGGGAGTTCATTCTTTTTTATCTCAATCTCAAGATGTATAGGATAGCTGCACCATTTGTATCATTTGTATTCACATTTTAAAACAAAGTGTACAATGTGGGAATCAATCCCGATTGATGGCTCTCGGGAATCGAGGGTTTGAACCACTTGTCCACCGACTTCTATCTGCCTTGTAAGTAAAACAAAGAAAACTTAGGTGTCTGAAAGACAACCCGGGTAGTTAACGACATTCAGTTGGGCAGGCAGATGATATAACTTTACCCTGAAATTTGCATATCCCCCCCCAGTATTTCTTGGTGTTTCAAATTCAGAGGGTCCCGCAGTATATTATAAGAAATCTATAAAAGTTGATCCTAATAATTTTTAATATATATGCTTTTAAAAGTAAAAAAGGCATATCAGAAGGCAGAGCGCCATCTGGTGGAACAGAAATCAACTATTCATTGATTTAACCTGTTCCCTGATATTTGGCCAACCAAATTTCTTGATAAATCAAGAGAGAAAAGCCATATATGCTTTTGTTTATATATTTACATAAATAGAAATTTGTTCTTGTTCCAAAATCAATTTATTAGGTACCACTCAACAAGAGCAACCTAGTTTATGATTATTGCAACAATGGAGGAGGAGGAGATTAATAGAATCGCCGAATGCCCTGGTCCATTTGGATGAGGAAAGTGAAGACTTAGAACACGGCTGATTCCACACTAGTCTGTTCAGTGATTCGCTAACCATGACGTATGCACGTAGGAACGTGTGGCCATTGGACATGTGTTGGACCTGGAGGCTGTTGTTGGGTGCTGCGCTGCCTGGAGTATAGGAACTCTATCTATGCTTCCTTTCTTCCTGTGTTGTTATTAAAAATAAAAAAGGCATATCCTGATCAGGAGCACATGTGCTTTTCCGAAGGCAGAGCGCCATCTGGTGGAACAGAAATCAACTTTGATTTAACCTGTCCCCTGATATTTGGCCAACCCAATTTCTTGATAAATCAAGAAAAGCCATCCACGAACGCGTTTCGCGCTTGTCATCGTGGAGTAGGCTGCACCACTGGGACCAAAAAGAAGCCACTGGGACCTTTCTTCCTGTGGTGAATCTATATAAGACCGATGGTCTTAATAAAGCTTTGTGTGTGTATGATATTTGCAACAATGATGTGAAGGTTATATTCACATATTAAACAAAATGTTAACGCCGGATTCAATCCCAGTTCATGGCTGTCGGGAATTGAGGGTGTTACCCACTCGTCCACCGACTCAAATAGAAATGTCTGTTTGTTGATGATGTACGATTTTAACTCGCATCCAATTGGGAGTTTACAATTGAAATATTTGAAATGCTTATTTATGTATTAAAAGTAGGAAAAAAGGACAATTTTCAGATTTCTATCATAAACTTCCTTGAGAATTTGAACAAAAAAAAATCTGAAATTTTTTAAAATTATCTCCATAACTATATATGAAAAAACAATAGAAAAAAAGCACATGTGCTTTTGGTCAAGAAGTGCCTTCATTATTTTTAATAACTATATATATTCTTATAACTTTTTTGTAAGTATTTAAAAATCAAGATTTTTATATTGTTTTTTAAAAATAATATTTGATAAAAATCACAATAAATTATATATATTTTAAATAAAATGGGGTGGTCATGGTTCCATTAACTAACATATAGGTAACCCAGGCTGCTGGAGTGTATCCATAGATCGCCAACTACTCCGGCTGTCCTGTGGAGTCTGTCTTGGTAGCCTTAGTGAACCAGTTCACCAAGTGTTTCCAGGCCGGTTTGCTTCTTTTTTTTTTTGCTTATCCCTAGTACACGTTGTACAGGCCATGATAATCATAGTAGGTAAAAGTAGGCAACTGCTTTTACTGTAAGTGCACCACATGTCTACACATGTGAAAAGCAGTTCGACTTTGCACTTACAGATGTGACAGAGCCCCGTTTGGTTACTTGCACTCGGTGGTGGGGTTGGACTTTGGCAAGAATCGGGGGCCATTGAAACATTTTTTTTTTTTTTAATGAGGAAAAAAGTGCTAATGCGGGAATCGAACCCGGGGCGTAGCGGTCGAAAACCAACGGTTTAGACCATCTTTTCACCGACCCCCCATACGTTTGCTTCATGGTAGATTCAATAATACAGTGTCCATTGAATGAGAGAAGTCCAAGGTTCTATTATTTAAATAAGGAACCAATAGAAAAGAGTTCCAAATAATTGCATTGTCATCGCGAGTAAGCAAATTGTAATGAATTCTCAATTCGATAAATTTAGATAAAAACTCTTTCATATAGAGCTCAAATAAAATTGAGGGTGTTAGGTCGCATCATGTATATTGGTATGATAGATGAAGAATTAAATAAAACATAATATTTCTCGATAATTTTTGTTTTAATATTATTTTATATTAGCTAGAGTTCTTTAAATTTAATAGTAAAACATATAGTTTCTCTAGGACATCCCTATTTTTCAGATTTATTAAGATAGAACCTTAATAAGACTCATTGCTGGCTGTGATTGTAGACCTGTTCATTGAATGGGTCATTCTTATATTATTTATAAGTTATAGAACGAAAATTGAAAATTATACCGCAAATGTTTCTTTTGAACGAAATATCGAAGTTTATTTTAAAGGGCAGATGATATTGCTATTATAAGGGAGTCGAGGATAAACCTCCAAAAAATATTCATATATTGAAAGAATATCTTGGTGAGAACTATATGACACTGAACGAGTCCAAAACGAAGGTTATGGTATTTCGCAATGGTGGTAAACCCTCAAGAGAAGATATATGGTACTGGAATGGTAAACCTCTGATGGTAACAAGAAGATATAATTACTTGGGATACCCTCTGGTCAGTACAACTAAAACCACTCAAGCCGCAAACTTTTTCAAAGGAAAAGCACTTGCTGCAATAAATGCTACAAACCCACAATATTAGCAAAATAAAAAAATTAATTCATTAAACTCTGCAATGAAACTGTTTGATTCTATTGTGATGGCTGTTTTGATGTATGCTGCTCCAATTTGGGCAACAGAGCATGAAGATTTATTAGATCATATACAAGATACATTTATTCGTAGGTTCTTGAATTTGCCTAGATGCACACCAGGATACATAATAAGACCAGAAACAGGCCGCGTCTCATTAATAATAACAGCTCTGAAATTGACCTTGAATTACTGGCTGAGGGTGCTGAGTATGGATACAAATAGATTGCCTCGAATATCAGAATGAGACAAATATCGTGTGTTACAGGTGCGCCCATCGGGTTTATAAAACAATTAAGCAATTTACTCAATAATAACGGATCCTCGTGGCTTAATTATTGTAATGATCCTGATTCATTAAGGAATGAGATCCCAGGAGTATCAAAAACTGCGATAGAGCAAACAATACAAAATGACTTAACAAGAATAACCCAATCAAAGTTATAATCCCACTATAGATACATATATACAACGTTTACCACCGAAGAATATTTCTTAAGTGAACTCCCTTTTCCTGTCATCAGATTAATCGCGCAATTTAGAACCCTTTCTATTTTTTTCAGAGAACACCATCTGATTTTAATGAGGGGTGAAGACCTGAAATGCACTTTTTGTGAATCAGGAATAACAATGGAGATGTTGCACTACTTATTTGATTGTGCTGCTCTGTCTGAGGAAAGACGAAAACTAAATGATAAAACGGGGCAACTTTGTCCTTCATTTCCGGTACTAATTAATGAAATATCAAAGAATAGGTATATAGCGGTGGCGATATTTGGATTCCACAGGATTATATCCCGGAAAAAGGCCACACAGTGTTCTCCCCCATCCCTTGTGAACTGGCGAATCCTGTATAGGGGGAGAGGCCCTAAATAAAGGCTTTGTTGTTGTTGTTGTAGTTTATTTTAAGGAGAAATAACGATTATTTCTCCTTAAAATAAATTTCGATTTTCGTTCAAAAGAAACATTTGCGGTATAATTGTAAATTTTCGTTCTACAATCATAAGCCGCATTATATTGTATCATTTATAAGTTATAATCGTTTTAAAATGAAATTATATATATAATTACCGTATTATTCTGAGACTTGTATTTTCTTGCTGACAGTGTTGAAGGGAAAGCTCCAGGGGAAGAGATCGAAGGGAAGGAGACGGTGGGATACACAGACGATCTAAAACAATGGACTGGAGACACGAGGAGGTGAAGAGGATGGCGGAGGAAGTATGGAGAGACCATGTGGCCTACCCTCAGTAGAGGAAGGTATTGAAGGAGGAAGTATGGACAGACCATGTGACCCACCCTTAGTAGAGGAAGGCATTGAAGGAGGGAGATATGGAGAGACCATGTGGCCCACCCTCAGTAGAGGAAGGCATTGAAGGAGGAAGTATGGACAGACCATGTGACCCACCCTTAGTAGAGGAAGGCATTGAAGGAGGGAGATATGGAGAGACCATGTGGCCCACCCTCAGTAGAGGAAGGCATTGAAGGAGGGAGATAGGGAGATACCATGTGGCCCACCCTCAGTAGAGGAAGGCACTGAAGGAGGGAGATATGGAGAGACCGTGTGGCCCACCCTTAGTAGAGGAAGGCATTGAAGGAGGGAAGTATGGAGAGACCATGTGGGCCCACCCTCAGTAGAGGAAGGCATTGAAGGAAGGAAGTATGGAGAGACCATGTGGCCCACCTTCAGTAGAGGAAGGCATTGAAGGAGGGAGATATGGAGAGACCATGTGGCCCACCCTCAGTAGAGGAAGGCATTGAAGGAGGGAGATATGGAGAGACCATGTGGCCCACCCTCAGTAGAGGAAGGCATTGAAGGAGGGAGATAAGGAGATACCATGTGGCCCACCCTCAGTAGAGGAAGGCACTGAAGGAGGGAGATATGGAGAGACCGTGTGGCCCACCCTTAGTAGAGGAAGGCATTGAAGGAGGGAAGTATGGAGAGACCATGTGGCCCACCCTCAGTAGAGGAAGGCATTGAAGGAAGTAGGTATGGAGAGACCATGTGGCCCACCCTCAGTAGAGGAAGGCATTGAAGGAAGGAAGTATGGAGAGACCATGTGGCCCACCTTCAGTAGAGGAAGGCATTGAAGGAGGGAGATATGGAAAGACCATGTGGCCCACCCTCAGTAGAGGAAGGCATTGAAGGGTATTTTCTAATTTCTAAGTGACAATATTATTTGAAACAAGTTAAATAAGAAAACGAGAAGAAATCCCAAAAATATTATAGTAATTAATTACTCAAAAATGTTAATGTGCAGGATTATTAATAGAGAAACTAGCAAAAAAAATATGGAAAGATAATGTTTCAAAATTATCCCATAAAATATTATGCCGAGAAAATGAAAGTGGAAAACAAAGAACAAACACTTTGCGAAATGTTTTTGATCATTTTATAGAAGTACATCACAAATTTTTTAGTTTCACATACCTTTTATATTGTAAAACGACATTTGAAAACCATCCCGCATGTGTTTCTTTTCAACGAAAAATCAAAATTTATTTCAAGGAGAAATAACGATTATTTCCAACCTTTGGGATGAGGTATGAAAGGGTGAATTTTAAAGAGTAATGATAAACGGAAAAATAAAAGTGTCCAGGGAAATTGGAAATAATCGTTATTTCTCCTTGAAATAAATTTTGATTTTTCGTTGAAAAGAAACACATGCGGGATGGTTTTCAAATGTCGTTTTACAATCACAAGCCGCATTATATTATACCTTTTATATCTAAAGATTTAATTTATTCTATTAGGAAAAATGCATCTCTCTCTACAAATCGTGTGAGTAAAAGTTGCTGATGTCTTGCGTCATCTGTACAGATGCATGTACAGGGGCAAGCCATCAGAAACTTTTAGCTATACGATCATGCGATGGCTTTTTCTTAATTTACCCACCTGATCCCCATACGATATAGTGGCGAAGAAATCTACTTATATAATTGCCTTATTCTGTCTGTGTGAAGTTCACCGTGTGAAGTTCACGGATAGATTTTGGTCAGAATGGTTAAAATAAAAAAAAGTGTCAAGGGATGGGAATCGAACCCACGACCTTCCGCTTACCGGGCAGATGCCATGACCACTAGGCTACCCTGGACATATTTTTCCGTTCATAAAGTTAATATATGAAGTTTGGAACGGGACGTTTCACCAGAGTGACCTTAATGGCGCCAATTTATAATTGTAACGAATAGTATTTGAATTAAAACGTTTTTAAAATATATACGCACTCGGGTAAAACCCGGGCGTTGCCCGGGCCATTCGTCTAGTAATTTATATTTTATTATTTAATTAATACAATTAAAATATTTAAAACAGATTTATTACTTTATATTTGTAAAATCATCATATATGTTACCTAGCTTGCTTGTTCAATATTCTCTAGTTGTAGATAGTTTGGTTGGTTTGTTGATAATTGTCGACTAGTCGCCGTGACGTCATCAATAAATACTTTGACATCTTAAAATATTCCAAGACTTGATATCTATGCTACAATATCACTTCTGTACTATTTTTTAGGATTGTTCTATTTAAAAAAAAAATGTTTTTCATATGAACAAGATGTATAAAAGTCTAATATCGTCCTATACATAAGGGGAATTTCGGAACATTTTCGCCTGGGAAAGAGAAGGACATCAAGTCTTAGGTGTAACGACAACAATAATTTATTAGATTTTTACAGTGAGAGGGTGAGAGAGGGTGTTATATGTGAGAGATGAAGGCGGCTCACCACCAGCTGAATCCGCCCATCAGGTCGCTCAGGCTGAATCCACCCCCACCGCCCATGGGGAAGCTTTGAGGAGGCACGGGGAATCCTCCGTAGAAACCCCCATAGCCTGGATGTAGCATGCTGGCGGCCATTCCATACATTCCTCTACCCCCACCTCCTCCGTAGCCACCTCCTCCTCCTCCAAATCCACCGGCCCCGCCTCCTCCGTAGGCTCCGGCTCCTCCTCCTCCTCCGTAGCCTCCGGCCCCTCCTCCAAACCCGCCGGCTCCGCCTCCTCCATAGCCCCCGGCTCCGCCTCCAAAGCCGCCGGCTCCGCCTCCTCCATAGCCACGCATACCGCCTCCAAATCCCATCATCATGCTTCCTCCCCCTTTGCCTCCGCCATATCCACCGCCTCTACCTCCGCCCATACCTTTCATGCTGAAGCTACCGCCGCCTCCTCGCTTTCCACCACCTCCGCCTCCTTTGCTTCCTCCTCCTCCAAATCCACCTCTACCATATCCACCAGAGCCTCCTCCGAAGCCTCCTGCTCCTCCTCCTCCTCCGTAGCCTCCACCGCCCCCGCTACCTCCAAATCCACCTCCACCACTGCCTCCATATCCACCTCCGCTGCCTCCACTTCCTCCATATCCACCTCCGCCTCCTCCCTGGCCTGCTCCTTTCCCACCAATGCTGATTCCAAGAAAAGTGATGGAGCCGCTATTTCCGTTATGGCCGCTACCACCTCCTCCGTAGGCACCGCCTCCACTGCCGCCCCCAGCTCCTCCTCCTCCATAGCCACCGCCTCCACTACCGCCCCCAGCTCCTCCTCCTCCGTAGCCACCGCCGTCTCCGCCTCCTCCTCCTCCACCATTTTGTACCAAGCTTAGTGGGATGGCCAGAAGTAGGGTCCGCCCTCCTCCGCCGCCTCCTCCGCTTCCTCCTCCATAGCCACCACCGCCTCCTCCTCCTCCGCTTCCGCCTCCATAACCACCACCGCCGCCTCCTCCGCTTCCGCCTCCATAGCCACCTCCGCCTCCTCCAAAAGCTCCTCCTCCCATACCGCCTCCATAGCCACCTCCACCTCCTCCAAAGGCTCCACCTCCGCCGCCATAGGCACTACTCCCCGATGATCCAGTTTCACTAGGGAAACTGCCAGGATCCGCCATGGTTGTCTCTTCGGGAGTGGTGGACGCCAGCTTGAGGGGCTCCTCGACCGGGGTCCAGGCGGCCACTGCCAGGGTGAGCAGCGCGATCTGGAACAGCCATGTGGTCTAGATAGCCAATCACACCAATGGACGTTATATTGAGATACTTAGCTAACTTTTAATGAATATTCTATGGCGAGGTATCAGATATGTGTTTGATACACCTTGTTCTTGTTCCAAAATAACTTTACTAAGTACCACTCAAAAAGAACAACCTGGCTTATGATATTTACAACAATGAATACTCTCTAAGTCAAGGTTATTCACATATTAAAACAAAGTGTCCAATACGGGATTCGATCCCGATTCATGTCTCTCGGAAATCGAGGGTTTGAACCACTCGTCCACCGACTTCTATCTGCCTTGTAAATAAAACAAAGAAGACTTAGGTGTCTGAAATACAACCCGGGTAGTTAACATTTCAGAAACCTGGGTAAACCTAATAAATAATAATGTTACTCGGAAACTCGGATTTGACAGCCGAATTGAAGCAGCTTTTTGGTTTCATCTTAGTGATAGAATGCTTCAATATGCTTCAATATTCTTGT
>CP092875.1:85738160-85754274 GCA_030710605.1 Cordylochernes scorpioides | reverse complement strand
CTTTAAAAGACAAACGACTGGTGACATCAGAGACTTTGCATTTCCTTAATTTTTGTCCATGAGTATATTTTTTCTTCGTTGTATCGATGCATCAAAAGTTTCTTCTTCAAATATTTCAGACATTATTCATGCTTCTTCATCTCACCAAGTATCTTGTGGTCTTTACATTGCGAAACCAACAAATCTTTATGGATTCGCCAATTACAAATGATTCTAATAGTTCCAATCCATCCGCAATAAAAGAGTTGTAGGTTTTTATGTTGAATGTTTTCATTCTGGTATACGTCATTGATTCTTCAAGAAAAAAAAAAAAAACAGAGTTTTATTGGGAGGGGTACTAAAGAATCATGTAGTTTCGCATGAGGTTTTTAGTTTATTTATATGCATTCATGAACAAAGTGGAAAGTCTTTGATAACGCCGGTCGTCTATATATATGTTTTTAAGGAGACATAGGAAATTTTGTTCACACTTGGTTATCTCGTGTGTCTTCAATAAAGGTCAGTGTGTGTATCAAATATCTTTCAGAGTTATTATCTGAATTTCGCTATACATGGTGAAAGGTACAACTTCCTTAAATTTTGTTCTTGAGTGTATAACACACAAAATGACGAAAAAGAAGTTTATTTTAAATATATTGTTTCAATTTTGTAAAAGTAGTAAGAAAGATTTCAGATCTAAATGAATAAAGATGCGAATTCGCATCTACCAGGATCGTGTCCCATACCTTCTTGTCTATCTATCAGTGGGTTGGGGGGATGTTAGCTGACCTAATGTACCTGTGAAACGTGGGCAAGAACGCGAATTCGCGTCCCTCGGGTCGAAAGTGTTAACAAATCTACGTATACAAGCGCTTATGGCAGAAATCTGTTTACATCGAGTGGTAGCAACATATGGGTAGCTTCTATGTTTCTGGTAGGTATCAATGGACCCAGGGATATCCTGATTAAGTATCTACTATGTCTTGGTAGGTTCAACAAGGATGTATATTCCAGTAGAGAGAATTGATATCTCTTCATCTGGAAACTATAAATACGTCGACAACAAAAGTCTTTATTAGGGACCCTCGTCCCATACAGGATTCTCCTAGATGGGTAAACAGAAGCAAAGTTTTTTATTATATTTTATATATACAGATTATAATTAGAAATAAGAGACTCTTCTTAGAAAGGTATATTATAATCATAAAATAAAAGAAGACAAGTTTCTTAAACAATTTTAAATGAACGCAAGCTTTCGGGTGAAAACCCTTCAACGGGCAGTATAAAGTAAACGCGACGATACAAACATGGTACATATGGCAGACAAGAATATATACACCTATGATATTTACATAACTATGGTAAAGAGAATTGCAAATAAGAAATTTACATCATTATGAAACAATGCATATAGAGAATCTAATTTTCAATAAAGATGCCAATTACATAATTGGAAACGGGAATTTCTCTGAAACACAGTACATGACTGATATAGGCAACTATAGGGAGAACTACATGAAGGCCAGGAGAGCGTGATAGGTTTCGGGGAGGTCGATTTTTCTATTGATGCTGCCTTGCTTATAGGATTCTATGGATTCAAGTATGAGTCTTTGGTGTTGGTTACGGATGCATCTGTAATGTATTGTAGGGTGTGCGATGTTAAAAGTATGGCCTGTGTCTTGTATGTGTTGATATATGAGAGATTTGGAGTCACGGTTAGATATGTTACGGGAGTGCTCTGACATCCTGATGGCAACGGTTCTACCCGTCTCACCCACGTAAGTGGCAGAGCATTGCTCATATGAGACGGAATAGACCGCGCCATCAGAACGTAGGGGAGCCATGGGAACAAGGGGCTTAGTGCAAGGATGTCGGAGGGATGTGAGGAGGTTGGGAGAGTTTTTATAATAGGTACGGATGTCATATTATTTTTAATTTTTATAGATATACTAGCGGATGTGTACCCGGCTTCGCCGGGTTTTATCCGAGTGAAAGTTTGCCTAACGAATATTATATATTATGAAGTATAATAAACAATGCTAAAGATTAGTTTTAATTATTAATCAAGATTGTGTGTGAATATGTGAGAAAGATGTAATATCGTTGTTGTTTTCTTGGCCGACTGTTTTACATATGGTGTTATCTTAAAATTGCTTGTTTTGAATATTTTTTTTAGATTGAGTTGAATGAATTGCTGAATTTTTTTTTTGTATTTATATATAAATAAAATTAACTGTTGATTTTTTTTTGTATTTTATCGATAACAGCAAAGTTATGTATTTTAAAGTTAGGAAAAATATTTTGATGTTAAGCAAAACCTGCTCCATCTCGTTTTACATAAATGTTGAAAATTTGGTCGAAATTGATGCATTGTAACGAAAGTTTTTAGCGAACACCACTTATGAAATTTGCATTTTATTAATATAGACTAGCGGACGTACCCGGCTTCGCCCGGATTTTACCCGAGTAAAGGTTTGTCTAACGAATCTCTCGATAAAGTAAACATTTTTTCCCGGTCCCTTGAAAAATACTCGATAAGTTGAATAAAATCAATATTAATTGGTTCTCTCGGTAATTGGAAGTTAAAGTAATAGTATCTTGCCTTGGAATTGTATCATTATTCTTGTCTCAAATAAATTGCCGTGTCATTTAAGTACACTCTGTATAATAGATAATTTATCCAGGACCCACGACATGTTTTACTATCCGGTACTGGACAGAATTACAAAATCATCGTATCATCATGATAATATTTAGAGCAGATTGTTGAATTATAAAAGATAAATTAGAATATTTATCTTGATTATTTTTAGGCTAAAAGTTATTTCAAAATTTTTATTTGCTAGAAAAACCTTCCCAGTACTATACTAAATAACTTTCCAAAGTTTCATGGCGTTCCAATGAGTGGTTTGGTCAGGCATAAAGGACAGACAGACACACATTCATTTATATATATATATAGAAGATATATATTATGGATTGCTCTATATTCAGAATAAACTTAATTGCCATCCATCGATAAATCTGCAATAATTAAAACACAGATAAAAAGAAAAATATTTATTAAAAAAATTGTTTGCAAATTACATTAATCTTTCCTCAAGTTGGGTCGCTCTTCTGTGTTACGCCATTTGTCTGTGATGTACTCTAGAATTTGTGAAAAGCCAATGCATTGTTTCTGCCTTTCTCTACTTTTGCTAAAAAACATATGACGAAATGTTTTCGTGAGCAATCTTCCGGCTGAGAATTACTCTCCTATTTTCCAGTACCGGACAGTTAAACATGTCGTGGGTCCTGGCTATCCAATATACAGTTACGAGCGTCATGCATTCTTCATCTCTTAATTCTTCAGTTTTCATCTCTGTCACCGTTTGCTTTTTTTTTTTTTTTGGAATGGCGCTCTCCTATTGGTTGGCTACGATCACACCACCTTTGCCCCCCCCCCCCCCCATCATGCCCCCCCCCCACTCGCTTTTTCGTTTTTGTAACCATTGTGTTGGAGCGGGTCGCTCCTTAAATAAATGCATATATTAGTTAATAACTAAATGGAATCCTCTCTTTCTTTTTCCCAGTGAGAGACGCCTACGGAAGCCAACAGTACATAGACAGATAAAGCACATAGGCTATAGTTATTAACTAATATATGCATTTATTTAAGGCGCCAATTTATAATTGTAACAAATAGTATTTGAATAAAAACATTCAATCGGGTAAAACACGGGCGTTGCCCGGGTCATTCGGCTAGTACCATATATTACACAGAGTGTACTTGAAGTTCTTGTATTTAAATAATATAACGTGACTATGTTTAAATAGTGAGATAATAATTCTCACTTAAGCAACACATCGCTTTACAGTCATTGAGATATCGTTGAGGTAACACTCCATAGTAGTTTATGAATGAAAATGCTTTTATTACTATAAATAAATCAATCAGTGGTCGTGTTAACGTTAAATCGGGGATAGTTTAATCGTATTATGTCATATTATCAGGGATTATCGTTAAATCAGGGATCGTCGGAATGTATTATCGTTAACTCTGGGATTTTCTAGTCATATTATCATTAAATCGAGGATTTTTTGATCATATTATCGTTAAATCGGGGATCTTTTATTCATATTATCATTAAATAAAGTATAGTCTGACTATTGTCGTGTTAACTCGGGGATTGTTCAGTCATTTTCGTTAAAATGGGATTTTCGGTCATATTATCTTTAAATTGAGAATATCTTGATCATTTTATCTTTATATTGAGGATCTTTTGATCATATTATCGTTAAATCGAGGAACTTTTGATCATGTTATCGTTAAATCGAGGATCTTTTGATAATATTATCATTAAATCGAAGAACTTTTACTTATATTATCGTTAAATCGAGGATCTTTTTGGTCGTATTATCGTTAAATCGAGGAACCTGTGATCGTATTATCGTTAAATCGAGAAACTTTTGATTATTCAGTAGAAACTCCCTTAAAGGGCACATAATTGCAGATCCAAAGTGTCTTTTAGGGAGAGGTGTCTTCTTACCGGAGAGTTGCTAAATTGTAAAAATGGAAATTTTGCAAATGAAAACTGTCTTTTGTAGAGAGGTGTCCTCTAGCGGGAGTGTCATCTCATGGATATTCTACTGTATTATCGTTAAATCGAGGATCGTCTAATCGTGTCATCTTTAATCCGGGGATGATTTGATAATATCGTTAAATCAGGAGATCGTCACATCGTAGTTCCATTGTCTGTTCGGTCAGTGACACTCGCTGACAGGCGTCACTCAAGTGTCAACTTTCTTCAGGAAAGGGAAGTTGGGGGAGGGAAGAGTTATCATGGCAGACGCCAAGTGTGTCTATCTCAGATAACCAGCAGTGGACAGGAAGACGGCCTCTATTTAAGCCATCTTCCTGCAGTGGACGGCTGCACAATGACAACGGCGTTGGTGAGAACGGTGGGTGTACAGCCTCTTTTGTGGCAACTTTCTCTCCCTTCAATCTTTACTTCCCCAGTTGAACCATAGTTACATACAGTAGAACCTCAACGAGAGAGGACACTCACACTAGAGGACACCTCTCGGTGGGTGTACAGTCTCTCTTGTGGCAACTTCTACTTTCTCTCCACTCAATCTTTACTTCCTCAGTTGAACCATAGTTACATACAGTAGAACCTCAACGAGAGGACACTCACACTAGAGGACATCTCTCGGTGAGTGTACAGCCTCTCTTGTGGCAACTTTCCACTTAGTCTCCACTCAATCTTTACTTCCCCAGTTAAACCATAGTTACATACAGTAGAACCTCAACGAGAGAGGACACTCACACTAGAGGACATCTCTCGGTGAGTGTACAGCCTCTCTTGTGGCAACTTTCCACTTAGTCTCCACTCAATCTTTACTTCCCCAGTTAAACCATAGTTACATACAGTAGAACCTCAACGAGAGGACACCTCTCGGTGAGTGTACAGCCTCTCTTGTGACAACTTTCCACTTAGTCTTCACTCAATCTTTACTTCCCCAGTTAAACCATAGTTACATACAGTAGAACCTCAACGAGAGGACACTCACACTAGAGGACACCTCTCTGTGAGTGTACAGCCTCTCTTGTGTCAACTTTCCACTTAGTCTCCACTCAATCTTTACTACCTCAGTTGAACCATAGTTACGTACAGTAGAACCTCAATGAGAGGACACTCAGGCTAGAGGACATCTCTCGGTGAGTGTACAGCTTCTCTTGTGACAACTTTCCACTTAGTCTCCACTCAATCTTTACTTCCCCAGTTAAACCATAGTTACATACAGTAGAACCTCAACGAGAGAGGACACTCACGCTAGAGGACATCTCTCGGTGGATGTACAGTCTCTCTTGTGTCAACCTTCCACTTAGTATCCACTCAATCTTTACTTCCCCAGTTAAACCATAGTTACATACAGTAGAACCTCAATGATAGGACACTCACACTAGAGAACATCTCTCGGTGGATGTACAGCCTCTCTTGTGACAACTTTCCATTTAGTCTCCACTCAATCTTTACTTCCCCAGTTAAACCATAGTTACGTACAGTAGAACCTCAATGAGAGGACACTCAGGCTAGAGGACATCTCTCGGTGAGTGTACAGCTTCTCTTGTGACAACTTTCCACTTAGTCTCCACTCAATCTTTACTTCCCCAGTTGAACCATAGTTACATACAGTAGAACCTCAACGAGAGAGTGAGTGAGAAGACACTCACGATAATAGTGTCTGGGTATTTAAAAAAAAAAACTTTTTCACTGTCCAGGGGGAGATGTTCTAAACCTGGACTGTATTTTTTGGAAGACTTCTGAGTGTTTAAGCCTAGAATTCCAGGTAGTTTGACATCTGATTGTCACCATACAATAAGTATAGGTTTACAATTTATTAATAAGGAAAATTGCAATAAATTTCTCAGGTTCAAATAGCAAATTTTCAAACATCAGTACAACATCAGATCTAAGGATGAGCTCAAACTTGAGAAAGCTTTCCATCCGTTCCAATATCACTTTTTTTAGGTACCGCTCAACAAGAGCAACCTAGTTTATGATAATTGAAACAATGGATAATATATGAGTACATATTTAAAAAAAAAAAAAAGGTTTGCGCGAGATTTAATCCCGGTTCATGACTGTCGGGAATCAAGGGTGTTACCCACTCGTCCACCGACTATGCTGAGAAAACTTTCCATTTTAAACTATTAAACGTATTGTAATTGTGATAAATTGTGTTTGAATTTTTACAATAGTTTTCGTTTACAAAGTCTTACTGCCATGAAGAACCTCCTAGATAACCTACCTATGACAACAGCTCTTTTTACCTATCTTGGACAATTATTGACAATTATTTTAAGAATTTTTAATTATTAGGGGTTAATCCATATAAATATAAAACATAAAGAGACAAACATAAATTTTCAGTTATAAATATCCACGCTGCGCGCGTTTGTTTTTGCAAATATTTCTGGTAGGATAAAGTCGATATTTTATTAAGCCCGTTGAAGAGCGATTATCACTTGAAAGCTAGCGTTTTGTAATAAAAAGAAACTCATTGTGAGAAAATATTTTGTAAATTAAAAACATAAAGAGAGTTTGAAGTTTAAAAGAATCTTTAAAGCATCAGGTATACTTAGTTTAACTTTGTGAAGTCATTTTAAACTCGAACTTAGAGAATAAGACAATTTGACAATTTAAACAGTTTTATTGATTCTTTTAATCAAATTTTACAAAGGTGGAAACATAAAAGAGTAAAAGGGCATATAAAATGTAGGGGATCTGGTTCAAATCACATTAATAGGTACCGCTCAGCAAGAGCAACCTAGTTCATGATAATTGAAACAATGAATAATATGTGAAGGTTATTCACATATTAAACAAATTTTAACGCGGGATTCAATCCCGGTTCATGACTGTCGGGAATCGAGCGTGTTAAGCTCTCATCCACCGACTTATATCGGGAATCGAGCGTGTTACCCTCTCATCCACCGATTTTTTTTTATGTAGGGGAATATATATATAGTTGTGTATGTGTACAAATTTCTTCAGTAAGAAAGACTTCCCCAGCTTGAGAGAGTTCTCCTCCAGACAAGGTCTTCTTGTACACTCCTAGAGAATAAGAGCCAATATTAGAATAAAAAAAAACTAGGTAAACTCAGGCTCCTGGAGTGTATCCATAGATCGCCTACAACCCCGACTCTCCTATGGTTTAGAAGTCTGTCTTGCTTACCTTAGTGAACCAAGTATCTTTAGGCCGGATTCGTGTCTTGGAGATTAACTAGCCAAGTGGATTCAAAAATAAACATATCATTTTATAAAAGTCATTATTTAAGGTCAAATATTGTGAAAGGTAAGAAAAAGGATTAATATATTTTCACAATGAGTTTGTATATATTTTATTAGAAATGCCAGCCTGTCAAATTATATTGACAAATATTTGCATTTTTAAAAATCTTATCTCAGATTTTAGTGGGAAGGATTTTGTTATCGTTTGATAGTGAACCAATCTCTCCCGCCTCCTCATTGGACGAATGTGGCCATGTTTGTATATAAGGGTGCTATCCTGCCGCCAGATCTTAGGATCCCTTGCCACCTGACACCGCGTATGCAGCCATGATGAGCCAAGAAGAGGGGGCTAGAAGTCCATGCCCATTTGGACAATTAGCCCGGAAGTGAAAGCCAGCCAGCGAGAGACAGTCGAGAGGAGTGTGGTGGATTATCGTGTGGGGACGCTTAAAGTGTTCTCTGCGTGCTTTATCCGTGTCTGGTTATCTCCTCGCATACCTGTGTAACCCCGGTCCGATTCCTACCAACGCAACAATAAAGATAAAAACCGTTTTTTATTTTATTTTATTTAACAAATTGTGAGTTATTATTATTATTTTTTGTACTCTTGAGTGTACGTTTTTTCTGTGTTTAAGTTACTCTTACTGTAGGCCCTAGTTTATTGCATTTTGTGTTAACCCGTACAAAGTATCTTTTGTCAAGCCTACAAACGAAAAAGCTTCAGCCTGTTGAAGAACGTTATTTTCCGAAAGCTCGCCAAGCTTTTACCTTTTCAATAAATAAATTCGTCGCTCTTGGCTTTTATCTTTACTTAGAAATGATTTACAGCAATTCCACCTATTGTAATAGGCTTCTTGACTACAGTGTGGGTTGTCCGGTGTTGTGACTTCAGTGTGTGACAATTTTTTTTGACAGTTAAAACAAATTTATTGACAACTCAGTCAATATTTACAAAATGAAGAAGATATCACAAAAACAATTAGAGAGAGAGCGTGTTCGAAACAGGGACATCAGGTTTTAAAGTCTAAAGCTTTCACAGATAGGCTTATTTTTCCTTATTATATAATAATTTGAAGAAGAATTAATATTTACAAAATTCAAGTCTGTTGTGTGGTGTTGTGACTTCAGTGTGTGGGTGTTGTGACCTGGTGGTGTATGCTGCAGTGGTTGGCGATATCAGCCCTCCTCGCGCTGACCTCCGCAGCCTCCAACACCACCGTCAGACCTCGGACCACTCCAGTCCCACAGGTGGAAGCCCAGGCATCCAACCAGACCTTCCGTGTCAGCGAGTCCCTCGTCCTGCAGGTCGTAGACAAGGATAAGTCCGAGGAAGTCCGTCGACTTCAGGACTCAGGGGAGCAGGAGGATGAAGATGCGGCTAAACGTCGTTCCTATCGTATCGACGGCGTGAACTACGTCCCTGTCTTCCAGGGCGGGCGATACCGGGGCCACTACGACGAGCGCTACGTGAAGCGCCGTCTTCAGCGAACCAGCAGCGGCTCGCGGCGATCCGAAGGCCGGCAACAACAGCAGCAGCAAGCTAGCGTTGTACGGATCGTCCAAGGAGGATCACCTCAAGAAGGCACAACCGTCTACATCGAGAGCCCTGGGGGAGGAGGAGCCAGCTCTTCCATCGTCCTCCAAGGGACAGAACGCGCTCGGCCATCCTTACAAATCGTCCCAACGGCTGGAGGTGGCGCGCGTATCATCGCAACAGCCGCTACAGCAAGCTCGGAGGACAGCGCAGAACGGAAACAAGCGAAGAAATCCAAAGATAAGAAGAAAAAGAAGAAAAGCAGCAGGAAGAAGTCGGGAAGATCCAGGACTCAAGGCTACTACGCCATGCAGCTCGCGGGGGGACCCTACGGCCCACCACCCCCACCACCACCACCGCCTCAACCAAGGAGACCGAGCGGCGAGAACTCCCGCAAACGTAGCCGGGGCGAACGCCGCGAGAAGGAAGACGATGCCAGGAGGTCTGAAGAAGAAGAAGACGAGGAAGACGCCGACTACGAGAGGATTCCTCCACAATACCAAGAAGTCTATGGACCCCAAGGATACCCGGCACCGCAAGGATACGCTGAGGGACCACCACCCCCCACCTGCAGGTCCAGACCATCCTAACTTCGCAGGGAACCCCAACTTCGAGTTCCACGGGAAATAGCCAACATCATTGTACAGAACAAACCTATAACTTCATGTAATTTTATGTACAGAGACTGGGACAATAAACACCCATGAACACAACTCTCTCTTTTAACTTTCAAACTCATCACCATGTCGTACAGCCATTATATAAGATTCGAAATGCCAGCTTTCAAGCGAAATTCGTTCTTCAACAGACTCAAATAGACTCTTCAGTCACAGGCTTCTTTCAACGAAGAGATAAAACAGCGACGCACGAGTTTCTTTATTGAAGGTATTACACCCTGTTGAAGGAGGTTATTTTATGAAAGCTTGCCAAGCTTTTACCTTTTAAATAAAGAATTTCATTGCCGCCTTAGATTTTTATTTCTTCTTAGAAACGATATCTGTAAACATCTCATATTCTAATAGGCTTCTTGACTTCAGTGTGTGTGGTTGTGACTTCAGTACGTATTGTCCGGTGTTGTGACTTCAGTGAGTGTGTGTTGTGACTTCAGCTCTGAGCAATTCTCTTTACCTCTTAGAATCTCTTCATTCTAGACCATTAGATTATAATGGTTATAATGATTGATAATAGATAATTATCAACCTTATCAACATTAGATTATCAACCACACACCAATCTTTCCTTGCTATATCACCTTCTTTATTCTACAAGATAGTATTAGTAACAACTAGGTAACTCCTGGAGTGTATCCATAGATCGCCAACTACCCGGGCTGTCCTGTGGAGTCTGTCTTGGTAGCCTTAGTGAACCAGTTTTGATATATTAGTAACAACTAGGTAACTCCTGGAGTGTATCCATAGATCGCCAACTACCCGGGCTGTCCTGTGGAGTCTGTCTTGGTAGCCTTAGTGAACCAGTTTTGATATATTAGTAACAACTAGGTAACCCAGGCTCCTGGAGTGTATCCATAGATCGACTCGGGTTGTCCTGTGGTTTAGGAGTCTGTCTTAGTAGCCTTAGTGAACCAGTTCACCAAGTGTTTCCAGGCCGGTTTTTTTTTTGTGGTAGATTCAATAAGGCAGTGTCATTGAATGAGGGCAGTCCAATAAGTGTAGCCGTCTGGAATCGCTTCAGTCAAATGCTGGACACCTGGCATGATCTACGGTTTGATCTCCTCTTGGCAGTGTGGAAATGTTGTATCAGGGACATGTTTAATTCTGGCCATGTCGGTTTGAACATATCCATGTCCTGATAGTAAGGTCGTGGTTGATGTTCCTAGATGTGTTTTTCTGAGGTTCATTTTAAGATGACCGGGAGTGGATGAGAATTTTCTCAAATGTCGAGTTTATTGGTCACAGGTGAATATATCGGTCCATAATTGGTGGGGTAAATTGTTTGCTCTGTTTTCTCGCCAGCTTCTTTGGGAGTTTTATAGGATACTAGCAGAGTGACCCGGGGTACGCCCGGGATTTACCCGAGTGCTTATCTGCCCTAGTGAATATATATTTGGTTAGAGCATTCCTAGGTAAGTAGAATAATTTGAATATAGTTTTAATATTTAATTTATATATAATTAAAAATAGCCTATCGTTTTCCTCGATTTTTTTTTACCTATGTATGGAAATTTTGGTACTGTAAAAAAAAACTTTGCTTCAATAATTATAAAAAAAAAAAACACCCAGGCTAAGTTTCGAACCAAGGTTGTGGAAATACGAAGCCGTACACCTAACCATTAAGCTACGCTTGGCACCATAAATATTCGCATGTAAAGCTATTTCAGGCCTTACATATTTCTAACGACCTTTTTGAAATAGGTTTTTGAAAAACATGGAAATTATAATACTTTAAATAAATAGAAATAGAGTGAACGCAAATAAAACATACCAAATATTTCGAATTAGAGCAGTTATTTTAAACGGCGAATTAGATCAGTTATATCTAAAAATGAAAATATATAAATCTTCAAATCGAGCGAGCGTCTATAAATATTTCGATTTAGATCAAGTATTCTAAACGTATGTGTTATTAAGCGAACTATTATTAATAAAATATTGAGAAGATTTAGATTTTAAACGTATTTATAACCTTTTAGTACTTGATAGAGGGCGCTGTTCGTGAGCTAAGTAGAATAACTTGAATATATAGTTTTAATAATTGATTTATATATTTTTAAAATAGCCTATCGTCTTCCCCGTATTTTATTACCTATGTATGGAAATTTTGGTTTGAATTAGTGAACTACTGCGAATTTGTATACCGGACATACAAACAAACAAACATATAAAACATTGATTTTTCTCTATATATATAAAAGTCAATGTCTGTCTGTTTCGCGATAAACTCAAAAACTACTGAACCAATTGGTACCAAATTTTGCATGTCGCTTTTTATAAACCCGAGGAAAAATTTTGGCTACATTTTGATTAGTATTTTTGGCTATTTCTTTTTTTCATTTGAAGAACTTTTTTTTTACGCGGAGTAAATACGAGGCGAAGTAACAACACGAGGCCAATTAAGCGACCAATGAGCGTTCTGCATTTCTTTTCAAGTTGCTTGCGTACTTTTTTTAAATATATTTTTATACGAGTGTCACTTTTTTTTTACAAAAGTATTGAGAGAGAAATTTATAATACTAAGTTACGGTAAGTGCACACAATGCAATTAAAAAAAAAAATATTACAAAATTAGCGTTACTGTATGTAAACAATGGCTTTCGTATTTTTTATTAATTTTTGTTTTCTGGCCTTTGTTTTTTTTTTATAAAATAAAAGTTACAGTCAATATGATAATTCTTAAAATTAAACAAACAATAGTCAATATGCAAAAAATACAAACTAACTTATAATAAAATATTCTAATATCAAGCAATATGCAAAATCTCTCCTAATATTTAAATGTACATATTATTAGCATCTTAACGGCGTTTATTCGTTTTTATGTACTCCTGAATTCCCGGGCGAAGCCGGGTCATTCGTCTAGTATATATATAGATGTAGGAATGTCTGATTTAGCGACCATTTTGGCAGCCGGGTTCTACAATATTATATATTCTTCAGACCCCCTCTTGTGACAATAGTTTATAATAATCTCATATATCATTGCGATTTAAAACCAAAAGCGCCCGCATTTATTTTTATAATATTCTTTTTTAATTATAATATAAATTTCTCAATATGGGCGTACAAATAACTCTAATTCGATGAGAAGTCCTTTAGACATGTTTATTTATAAAGGCTCACAGAATGTATTTAGCTTTTATAACCTGGCGTTCCTCACAAGAGACCTCTTACCGGCTTATACTTATTTTTACGTACTAGGTTTGAAAGTGTATAAAGGTGTATACAATACGTTAGATGCTTCTGTTCGGCCTCAACTTTTAAAAAGAATCATACGTGTCTATAATAGTTTCGAATTTTGATAACAGATGGCGCGATAATGCATCACAATCATTATTTTATTCACACACATACATACATATTCACCACAGGGTACTCGCTTGTTCGGCGGTACATATACTAAAACATATTCACCACAGGAAGGAAGCATAGATGGAGCTCCTATACTCCAGTCAGCACAGAACCCAACAACAGCCTCCAGGTCCGATGTATGTCCAGAATCCACCGTGCATACGTCGAGGTTAGCGTATCACTGAAAAAGGCGAGTGTGGAATCATTATTTTTATTCATTATTAATTAATTTATCTTTGTAGTAGGGCCAGTAGAAAATATTCGGGGTAATACTGATACACCCATGTCTCGTCCATAGTAATGATTGTTTGACTCCACTCTGGATTAATCCGAGTCATTTCGATCATGTTTTGGCAAATTTCCATTCTAACCTTCTTTTGGTCCTCCGCTAGAATCCGGGGAACAAATTTCGGAAACGTCCGAACCATGTTCAAATCTTTTGTTACTTTGATGACAGTCCTACAGATAACCCAGTCTGTGAAGATAAGTCTTTAATAGAAACACTTCTGTTAGCTTTGATTAATTCCTTTATTTTGAACTTGTTTTCCTCGCAACGTAATGTTCTTGAACGCCCAGTATGTTGATCATCGTTTACCTCTTCCCGTCCTTTTTGGAAGCATGAAAATTATTCAAAAGTTCTTGAACGGGATAAAGTAGCATTGCCAAAAGCTTCCTTAATCAATTCATAGGTCTCATTATCACTGTTTTTTATTTTTTATTTAGAACTAGCGGATGTACCCGGTTTCGCCCGGGTTTTACCCGAGTAAAGGTTTGTCTAACGAACATTTGTTAAAACAATTCTCTATAAACTTATAATATATATATATATATATTTTGATAATTTGAAACTCGTAAATTTGAATCTCTCGATAAAGTGAACATTTTTTCCCGATCCCTTGAAAAATACTCGATAAGTTGAATAAAATCAATATTTATTGGTTCCCTCGGTAATTGGAAGTTAAAGGAATAGTATCTTGCCTTGGAATTGTATCATTATTCCTGTCTCAAATAAATTGCCGTGTCATCCTGAATTTTGTCTTTCCTAATTTTCTACATTACAAAATCATTGTTTTATCTAGTGAACATTTTTTCCCGGTCCCTTGAAAAATACTCGATAACTAACTTTGACGTGTGCGCAATTAATAGGTAGAAAATCTTACTTTTGATAAATAATCTTTAAGATAATAAAACTTATAGATAAAAAACTTGTTAACATCGTCGCAATGGGGGCGCTGCTTGCGAGTTAAATCTACAAATCTGCAAATAACTCTAAGGATATTCAAGAAATTATTTTTCAGAAACCTTCCCAGTACTATACTAAATAACTTCCCAAAGTTTCATGGCGTTCCAATTAGTGGTTTGGTCAGGCATAAAGGACAGACAAACACACATACATTCATTTTTATATATATAGATAGATAAAACTTAATTCAGATTCTTTGATCTTCGAAAATAACCATTTAAAAAATAGAAATACGAACCGTATAAGTTGTTTGGTTCTTTATTTAGATCGGCGCGTATGCCACGAGACTCGCGCTTTCAGTCATGTGTGGTCAAATGTTCAGTATTTAAATGTGTATAATTTTTTCAAGATTTTTCAAAAAATATTTTTTAACCAGACCTGTAAATTAATGAACGCATCTTATATGTCATGTGTGTGTGTGTGCTAAAATTTCAATTTTATTCATTTATACAATACATGTATAAATGTATAAATTTATACAAAACATATATGTACATTAGCCGAATGACCCGGGCAACGCCCGTGTTTTACCCGATTGAATGTTTTTATTCAAATACTATTTGTTACAATTATAAATTGGAGCCGTGGATGTCACTCTTGTGAAACGTCCCGCTCCAAACTATACATGTACATTAGGTCAGCTGGTAATACCCCTCATTTTCACCGCTAGAGGCGCGAGCGAATTGACTTTTTGTAAATATACATAATTATAAAGATAGAAGCTTCTATAGAAGATAATGATCATAATGATGATGCGCGCGCATCCGTGACAGCGATGAGGAATTGAGGAAAGACGGTCGTGACTATTATATTAATACGTGTATATGTATATAGGTGTAAGAGTAGTTTTTTAGAAGGGATATTTATTACTAAATTTTTCATCTTGAAGCACATTCGAGTAGAATCCAATTGCTTTCTTAATATTTGATGGTACAGTAGAACCTCCATGAGAGGACACCCGCGCTAGAGGACACCTCTCTATAAAGGACAGTTTTCATCACCAAAAATTACCATTTTTACTATTTAGTAACTCTCCGATAAGAGGACACTTCTTCTTAAAGGACACTTTGGCTCTGTAATTAGGTGTTGTCCTTTACAGGTAGGTTATACTTTATATATGTTTATTAATTATTTGTCTTTTATTCTTTAATTTATATTTTACAATATACTTTTAAAAATAAGAATCAAAATATTTAAAATTTAATAATTAAAAAAAAAACTTTTTATATTTTTACATAAATTAATTTTAAAATATAATTATTCATAGATGTAATCTATTCTTTCTTACATATTTAAAATTTTGACATATAAATATCATCATGTGTACTTTGTCTTCTCTCGTTTGTAAATAATTTTAAAATTTGATAAAGTTTGTAAGTAATAATTCAACACACACAAATCTATCAATTTCTATATCATCATTTAAAATGTCTGGTAAAAAAAGAAAACCTTACAGGAAGATACCAAGAAACCAATTGAACTACAATATCAATGGTAATGATCATTTTTATAGTCGAGAAGTATTTAATTCAAACCACTATCATTCAAATGGATA
>CP092875.1:85688808-85738060 GCA_030710605.1 Cordylochernes scorpioides | reverse complement strand
ACAAGTCCAACCTAACCAAGAATTGCAAGTAACTAAACGAGGCAATGATGCCTTGTGAATATCAAATTAAACTGTATCTACCTCTATAGATACTAACAAAAGGGTAAAAGGTGACGCTGCAACTTTATATTAAAATTGATTATACAAGGTCTTGAAAATGGCCTTTTTCAGTTTAATGTACTTACTTACTCAATGTATAACCACCAAACAAACAACTACCTTAGTATTCATCTTTCCTCGTGGAGATGACAGAAGTTGATCTTGGAATCTTTTCCTGGTGGCATGAGAAGGAAAGCTTCTTAGTATTTTAGTCAAACGAAAGATTGGATCAAATCATCTTGCTCTGGAAGCTCTGTTGTCTAGGACGACAAAGAATAAATCCAAATGCATTAGCCCTATACAAGTTTTACAGGGCTGCGCAAGAGAAGAAACATTGAGAAAAGAGAGCCGTGTGTAAATGGATATGTAAATGAACGATATAATGAACGATAATCTTTTCTAAGCAATTATGCACCAAAGCGAATCCTGTAAAGGGCATAGGCATCCAATAAAAGACTTATTGTTATTAGCCATACGATCTGTTTTCTGCAGAATGCAAGAGGATGGGGTAAACTTTCAGCGTTTGAGCAAGTTACAACTCTTACCATATTCACCATGAAATGGCACTATTTCTTTGAATATATGTAAATAAATATATTTTAGAGACAAGCATGTGTAAAATGGAAATTTTACCAAACGGCATTGGGACAGAATTTATTTATTTATTTTTACTCCAAATTTTAGGAAATGTTCGAAAAATGAACAGAAATTGCATAGAGAAGGTCTCAAAAGAAAATAAAGAATTTATTTTTCTTCCTCTTTTTCCACTTCTTTTCTTTATCATCAGAATCTGTATATAAGAATAAAGGTACTGATTGATTGATAATATGGTAAAAAAATAGAGACTAATTCCGAAGAAATGCTAAGCAAATTCTTCAACAAAATCTCTCATTTTCTTTGCCATTTTTTTTTTCAATTTTAATGGAACAGTATTTCACTCATCTAATTTTAAAGAATTCAATTATCGAATAAAGAAAAAAATCGCTTTACTAATTCACGTGGACAACGTGCAAGAACGTCGCAAAATTGTTATTTTAAACTATTGAATATTTTCTATATACTTTTTACGCTGATAAGAAAATATAATAAAAACAAATTAAATTAGCAGGAAAAAAAACTCACAAACGTTGTTTCTTTCAAGGAATATTAAGCAATTTCGAATTCCTTTTTCCTTAAAGGTAATTTGGAGGTTAAGGTCAACCTTGTTAAATATAGAAACGGCTTCAAATAATCATAGAGTAAAAAAAGAAAACAAAAGTTAACCTAATTCAAAAAGTAAACGCTATAATCGTGAAGCAATCAATGGCCATACCATTCATGTCATGGGGAACAATGAAAGTAAATCATAGTGGTGGGCGTCTGTCATGAAATTAGCTAAAATGTCGTTTGGCTTTCAATGGAGATATATTGTCTCAATGTCAACTGTCCTAGTGTCGTACCCTTTGACCTCTAAATTGTTGCAGCTATTTCTTTGACCTTATCTTTTATCTTTTTCTCGTGGGAAGTCGGCCATGACGAATTTAAAATTGAATTGTCTTCACACATGCATTTAAAATATGTTTTTAGTTGGAAATATACATTTTTTAATTTTTTTTTTAAATATTTATATATATATTTGTAAAAAGATAATTTTAAAATAATTTTCAATATTACTGTTTTATTTTTGTAAAGATTTTTATTCCTTTATATTTGATTATTTCCAATTTTTCAAAATTGCCTCTGGCTGTGTTTTATGAGTGTATCTATTTTCTTTGACTGAATATTTTCACATATTCACCTTCTCCCTCCCTGAATTAAAGATAACTTTCTCTATTAAATGAACACACATAATTTTAAAATATCAAAATATTTTTATAGATAATATCTTTAAATAAAAATGCATATATTGGTAAAATAAATGATTTTTTTATCCAATATATGCATTTTTATTTAAAGATTTATTCATGGATTGCTCTATTTTCAAAAATAGATAATATCATCAACATATATAGTCACGACCGTCTTTCCACCGTCAATTCCTCATGTCACGGATGCGCGCGCATCATCATTATGATCATTATCATTATCTAATGATAATAATAATAATAATTATTATATTATTATTATAATTTTATTATTTATTATCTATATATATAAAATTGAATGTCTGTCTGTCCTGTATAGATTCAAAACCCATACATCCAATCGCCGTGAAATTTTGGGATATTATTAGGTATATCACCGGGAAGGTTTTTGAAAAATAATTTCATGAATATCTTGAATATCCTTAGAGTTATTTGCAGATTTGTAGATTTAACTCGCAAGCAGCGCCCCCATTGTGACGATGATACCAAGTTTTCTTATCACTATATAAGTTTGTTATCTTAAATATTATTTATCAAAAGTAAGATTATCTCAGGATGACACGGCAATTTATTTGAGACAAGAATAATGATACAATTTCAAGACGAAGATACTATTCCTTTAACTTCCAATTACCGAGGGAACCAATTAATATTGATTTTATTCAACTTATCGAGTATTTTTCAAGGGACCGGGAAAAAATGTTCACTTTATCGAGAGATTCAAATTTACGAGTTTCAAATTATCAAAATATATCTTTCTTTTTTATATATAAGTTTTTAGAGAATTGTTTTAACAAATGTTCGCTAGATAAACTTAGGAAAGACAAAATTCAGGATGACACGGCACACAGGGACCGGGAAAAAATGTTCACTTTATCGAGAGATTCAAATTTACGAGTTTCAAATAATTAATATATATAGTCACGACCGTCTTTCCTCAATTCCTCATGTCACGGATGCGCGCGCATCATCATTATGATCATTATCTTCTATAGAAGCTTCTATCTTTATAATTATGTATATTTACAAAAAGTCAATTCGCTCGCGCCTCTAGCGGTGAAAATGAGGGGTAATACCAGCTGACCTAATGTACATGTAAAGTTTGGAGCGGGACGTTTCACAAGAGTGACATCCACGGCTCCAATTTATAATTGTAACAAATAGTATTGGAATAAAAACATTCAATCGGGTAAAACACGGGCGTTGCCCGGGTCATTCGTCTAGTATTCTATATTTTAAAAAGTAAATATTAGATTTTCCAACATGAAAAAAAAATGCGTTTTGTATGAAATTAAAAATATATATTTTATTTCATTTAGGGGAATGTATGGCACATTGTAGCTTAAAAAAGTTTTCTAAAATCCAATCTTTACACTTTTCTCAATATTTAGAAACAAGAAGATATCAAAAAGGTTAAATTGCGATATTATAAAAAAATAAAAGACAATATTTAAGTTTGACTCAAGACTATTGCTTTTATTCGTTTCATCCTCTGTTTCAACATTGGACAACAACTCTTATATATATATATATATTTTATATTATCCCTAGTACACGTGGTACAGGCCATGATAATCATGGTGGGTAGAAGTTGGCGACTGTTTTTTACTATAAGTGCACCACATGTCTACACATGTGAAAAACAGTTTGACTTTGCACTTACCAGAGTACACTTTGCCAGAGTCACGTTTGGTTATTTGCAATCGATGGTGGGGTTGGACTTTTGCAAGAATCGGGGGCCATTAGAGCATATATTTTTTTAAATCAGGAAAAAAAGTGCCCAATGCGGGAATCGATCCTGGGTTGTAGCGGTCGAAAACCAACAGTTTATACCATCCTTCCACCGACCCCCTAATACAAACTAATAACAACTCATATAAAAGCCATCTAAGATAATAAGTATCGTTATTTTCTTAGAGTCATTCTAACCTCAGAATAAAAAAGTAAGAGGGGTCGGTGGAAGGCTGGTTAAACCGTTTAGTTTTCGACCACTACGACCCGGGTTCGATTTCCTCATTGGACACTTTTTTCTGTTTAAAAATAAAAAGCTCCAATGGCCCCCGATTCTTGCTAAAGTCCAACCCCACCAACGAGTGCAAGTAACAAAACGGGGCTCTGGTACATTTTTAAGTGCAAAGTCGTACTGCTTTTCACATGTGTAGACATGTGGTGCGCTTACAGTAAAAAGCAGTCGCTAACTACCCACCATGATTATCATGGCCTGTACTATGTGTACTAGGGATAAGAAAAATAAAATAAATTAAAGAAGTAAGCAAGCTTTAATTTTATCCAACTTAAACCAACACCTAGCTACCACTGATGTCCCAGTTAACAGGATTGTATCCATCACCTGTTACACCTTATAGAATAACAATGTAGTTGTTATGTATTGTAAATAATAATTAATTTTATATTCTATATTATCATCATCAATTTAATAATAAAAATAAAATTCCGAATTGTCATTCCCAAGTACAGTACAATTTGAGAAATTGGATGTCCACCATTAGATGTAAAGTCTAAAGAACAACTCCGATAGTTGGTGACTTTAGTACGTGGTGGCTCCAGGAATCTGGGCTACCTCAAGAGAAAGCGAGAGAGATTGAGATTGAAACTGATTTATTACAATGTCCATAAAAGATTATATAAGGTTAAATACAGAATAAATATAAATATGAATAAATATGATTATATAATGATAAATATAGGAAAAATAGATATAAATAGATAAAGATAATTGATAAATATATATATATAAAGAGAGGGAGAGAATAAATTGCCATGGTTATTATGCTAAACATACAGTAGAACCTTCCCTGTAAAGGACAACACCTAATTGCAAAGCCAAAGTGTCTTTTAGGGAGAGGTGTCCTCTTACTAGAGAGTTGCTAAATATAGTAAAAATGGTAATTTTTCAAATGAAAACTAACCTTTGTAGAGAGGTGTCCTCTAGCGCGAGTGTCCTCTCGTGGAGGTTCTACTGTAGTAACATATATAACCTTGTATCATAAACCTTTGTAGAGAGTTTGAGTAAGACGTGGTAGCCTGTAGAGTTCGCTTAAAGTGAATGATGCACGCGGGAGAAATATATTGGTGTAAGTATCAGTATAACACAGAGAGATTTTGTTTCTATGAACATTAAAGGTTAATGTAAAACGACATTTGAAAATTATCCCGCAAGTGTTTCTTTTGAACGAAAAATCAAAATTTATTTCAAGGAGAAATAACGATTATTTCTAACCTTAGGGATGAGGTATGAATGAGTTAATTCCCATCCCTGGACACTTTATTTTTCCGTTTATCATTACTCTTCACAATTCATCATTTCATACTTCATCTCCAAGGTTAGAAATGGTCGTTATTTCTCCTTGAAATAAATTTCGATTTTTCGTTCAAAAGAAACACATGCGGGATAATTTTCAAATGTCGTTTTACAATCACAAGCCGCATTATATTGTATTATTGAATATTATCTTAAATGACTTCTACACCTTTTACACTCATGGACAAAACTTAAGGAAGTGGAAAGTCTTTGAAGTTGTCTGGTTTTTGTTTTTAAGAAGACATAGGCAGTTATGTTCGCACTTGGTTATCTCGTTTGTCTTTAATAAAGCTCACTATGTATCAAATATCTTTAAGAGTTATTGTCTGAATCTAAAATACATGCTAAAAAGTATTAATACAACTTGCTTAAGTGTTGTCTATGAGTGTACATTAATAAAGATCGAATAGAATTTATTTACTTTTAAAATATTTTTCCAGATGTTCAAATTTCTAACAAATAAAATCGTCTTACCTGCGTTAAATGCTAAACGTTGAAATGAATTATTGAAATGGCTTCTAAAATTTACCGGAACGAAAATGTGTTAATTTTAAAACTAGGCAAATGACATAGGTTCTCTTTGAGTGAATGTTTGACTTACAAATATTGTTTTACCAGGTGTTATTTTTATTGTGATTATATCAGTATTAAAATATACAAGTATCAGAGTCATAATCAACAATCAATCAACAATTCTGTCACCGTTTGCTTTTTTTTTTTTGCTTATCCCTAGTACACGTGGTACAGGCCAATGATAATCATGGTGGGTAGTTAGCGACTGCTTTTACTGTAAGTGCACCATATGTCTATACATGTGAAAAGCAGTTCGACTTTGCACTTACAAATATGCCAGAGCCCCATTTGGTTACTTGCACTCGCTGGTGGGGTTGGAATTTTGCAAGAATCGGGGGGCCATTGGAGCATTTATTTTTATTTATATTTTTAAACAGAAAAAAGTGTCCAATGCGGGATTCGAACCTGGGTCGTAGTGGTCGAAAACTAAACAGTTTAACCAGCCTTCCACCGACCCCGTTTGCTTTTGTGAATGGAATAAATACCCAAATATGGCCATTTTTTATAAGCATTTCACAGGTTCTGGGCAAAAATAGTTGTTTTTTTTTAGTCAGAAAATGATTATGACAATATTGCTGTATCATTTTTGATTATCAGATACAAAATTATAGCCGGAAAAATTCCAAAAAGCAGAGACCACGGGTGAAGCCAGTTCATTTTTAGTATGCAGGAACAAAATTCTAACAGAAAAACATTCATTCGAGCAGAAGACACAAAGCCAAATCATCTCTTTATAAAATTATCGCTTCTCAGACACAAAGTTTGGAGCGGGACGTTTCACAAGAATGTCATCCACGGCGCCAATTTATAATTGTAACGAATAATATTTAAATAAAAACATTCAATCGGGTAAAACCTGGGCGTTGCCCGGGTCATTCAGCTAGTTACATATAATGAGAGAAAATAGTTTAGAAAAGACGTTGATGTTGGGATAAATTGAAGGAAGAGAGGAAGATCTACAATAAGCTCGCTAGAAAGAATCAAGAAACCTATCAGAAGGTTACTAGGTTAGCTACGAGTGATGATCACTAACAGATTAAATTGGAGATTGTTTGTCCATGTAGTAACCAAAATTTGAACTTGACACAATGGACGATAACAACAAATATTTTAGGTATGTTATATATTTATAAGCATAAATGTTCAATACAGTATTGCAGTTCTATAAAAAACGGTCTAGTGAATTAAATTATCAAAACTGCTGGGAGAGTTCACCACTGATAAAGAGGTAGTGAGGAAAGTTTTAGAACAGATATGTAAATAAATCCCTTTTCAAACAAAGGCTCACGTGCACATGGGGAAAGGGAGAAAAAAATTGTTGTATTGTTTTGTTGTTGTATGGCGAATCCATACAGGACAATGGGCCCTAATAAAAGCCTTTTTGTTGTTGAGTTCACCCCTGATGATCCATGCCCTCCCAATATTTTTACACCGCAGTAAGGATATTAGAAGTTTGTTTTATTTAGAAAAAAAATCAAGCTTAATGGTTTATCTATTTTCATTGTTATAATGACAATATGTGGGTGTTCAGGAAAGATTCAAGTAAGAAGAGTAGTAAAATCAAAGATTTCGATTATTGTTTAATAATAAAATACAATTATCTGATTTCAATTGACATTGATTGATACAAAGAAGATTCAGATAGAAGAAAATTTTCATTTCCTATTATAAAATATCAAAAAAATTTAGCAATAAGTTTCTTTATTAAAAAACAGCGCGAGCTTTAAAGCTCTAGCTATTCGATGGCAAAGTTCTTTGGTTCTTAATTTGGTGAAATCGCTGAGAGGGTTCACCACTAATAAGTTAAGCCATCTTATCGAATAATTTTACCAGAGCATCCTTTGTTGGCTTGCCCTCTGACTAACCAAATTGTACTTGCTTACTTTGACATAATGCCATCTTTCTGTATATACTTTGGTAAGTTTAAGAGCTATTTGTACACAGATTTATAAATCACTACTAATTCATCGTGTAAATAATTAAAGATATATACACCAATACCTCGCTTTGCGTCGTTTCGTTTTGCGTTTTTTTTTTTTTTCGAAGTTGCGTCGCTGCTTAATTTTTACTGATTTTCACTGTGCGTCGTTAGATTTTCGAAGTTGCGTTGTTTTGGATTCAAGTCTTTAATTTTTATTTTTTTTCCCTAAAATATGGCAACACCTTTGTTTTTGATTGCGCCTTCACATATTTTCACTTTGCGTCGTTTCAATTTGCGTCGTGTTTTTTTGGAACGTAACCCCGACGCAAAGCGAGGTATGGGTGTATGTAAATAATTCTAATATAGCACAATAGTCTGATAGACTTCGTGCTTCTGTAATAATAAAATAAAAATACGAATAATTTTAATCATTGCAATAAGGTGTCTTTAGAGAATATATTTTATACTATATATTTAAATCTTCTAAATATCAATTAAACAAGTCAATAAATATCTGGAGATGGGTTTCTTTTTATTGGCAACTTTAGCTTTCGTAGCCCTTCTACTGGAGTACAGATATACAATAATATCACATTTTATAGTAAATATATATATATCGTAAGAAAAATATAATAATCAAATTATTCTAAAGGGACAAGGGTTGCCTCTCCCGTCAAAATAGACTTCTAAAACCAGACGCCATCTATTGACCGTCGCCGCAACTAGCGGCCTCGGGTCGGTGACAAAGCCACAACACCAGCTTTTCAGTTTGCCAAAGCTGGTGTTGTGGCTTTGTCACCGACCCGAGGCCGCTAGTTGCGGCGACGGTCAATAGATGGCGTCTGGTTTTAGAAGTCTATTTTGACGGGAGAGGCAACCCTTGTCTCTTTAGATAAATTTCCTCCCGGCAAAATTTCCAATCAAATTATTGTTATAGACTTTATTAATAATAAATGTTAATTTTGAAGATAGAAGTTGCTTGACCGGCTTTCAAAGTTTTTAAAATAAATGTTAACTCTCAAGTTTTCTCTCATACTATTTGTTGAATATGAAATTTTATGTAAGGAATGGATAAAAGGATAAAAGATGTAGAAACAATGGGAAACCAAGAAGCATGTTTTCATCCAGCGGTGCTTGAGCTGAAATACTAACTGCCAACTAAGGTCATTTAGAACGATGTTTGACAAATTTCACCGCAAATGTTTCTCTTGAACGAAAAATCGCAATTTTATTTCAAGAAGAAATACGACTATTTCTATCTTTAGAGATGAAGTATGAAAGGATGAATTGTGAAGAGTAATGATGAACGGAAAATAAAAGTTTCATTTTATCATTACTCTTCACAATTCATCCTTTCATACTTCATCTCTAAGGATAGAAATAGTTGTATTTCTCTTTAAAATAAAATTGCGATTTTTCGTTAAAAAAAAAAAAAAACATTTGTGGTGAAATTTGTCAAACATGGTTCTACAATCATAAACCGTATTATATTGTATTATAAGGTTTTTACCAACTGTAGATATGTAATCCAGAGTTCTGTGGTTCAGAAGAATGTTCAGACTGTGAACAGAAGTCTCCAACTTTTGCTTCAGTGCTCTAGCTAAGGAAATATAGAGGTAATTTGTAATGAGTATGATAAGACAAAGGTGTAAGAGAGAGAGAGAGATTTGGGTTCGGTTCAAAATCACATTAATAGGTACCGCTCAACAAGAGCAACCTAGTTCATGATAATTGAAACAGTGAATAATATATGTGAAGGTTATTCACATATTAAACAAAATTTTAACGCGGGATTCAATCCCGGTTCATGACTGTTGGGAATCGAGGAAGTTACCCACTCATCCACTGACTTGAGCAATTTGGGAAAAGAGTAATGAAGCTATTGCTTTAATCCGAAACCAAAAAAATGGTATGTAAGTGATAATATGATAAAGATTCTTCCTGCTTTTACACTTATGATTTAATGCCCTAACAGATCTCCGTGTTGAAGGGCATATTGACCCGAAAGCCCAAGAAATAAAAGAAATAAGAAAAGAAAACAAGCCCTAGATTTCTTACTGATTGAATCATAGGTGATATTATTCTATCTATATATATATGATCATTACTTCAAAAACATCCACATTTAGCATGCGATTTTTCCATAAGTAAATGTAGCAAGTTTTTAATTCTTAGTAAGAAATATACCATTTCCATAATAAAATTGATATTAAGCAAGTGTCACTTCTACAATTCTAACATCAAGCAGTGTCTATAGCCACTCCATAGTACCATGAGATCGGGTTTGTTTCCTGACCCCAGCTCTAACATCAAGCAGTGTCTATAGCCACTCCATAGTACCATGAGATCGGGTTTGTTTCCTGACCCCAGCTCTAACATCAAGCAGTGTCTATATCCACTCCATAGAACCATGAGATCGAGTTTGTTTCCTGACCCCAGCTCTAACATCAAGCAGTGTCTATAGCCACTCCATAGCACCATGAGATCGGGTTTGTTTCCTGACCCCAGCTCTAACATCAAGCAGTGTCTATAGCCACTCTATAGTACCATGAAATCGAGGTTGTTTCCTGACCCCAGCTCTAACATCAAGCAGTGTCTATAGCCACTCCATAGCACCATGAGATCGGTTTGTTTCCTGACCCCAGCTCTAACATCAAGCAGTGTCTATAGCCACTCCATAGTACCATGAGATCGGGTTTGTTTCCTGACCCCAGCTCTAACATCAAGCAGTGTCTATAGCCACTCCATAGTACCATGAGATCGGGTTTGTTTCCTGACCCCAGCTCTAATATCAAGCAGTGTCTATAGCCACTCCATAGTACCATGAGATCGGGTTTGTTTTCTGACCCCAGCTCTAACATCAAGCAGTGTCTATAGCCACTCCATAGTACCATGAGATCGAGTTTGTTTCCTGACCCCAGCTCTAACATCAAGCAGTGTCTATAGCCACTCCATAGTACCATGAGATCGAGGTTGTTTCCTGACCCCAGCTCTAACATCAAGCAGTGTCTATAGCCACTCCATAGTACCATGAGATCGGGGTTGTTTCCTGACTTCAGCTCTAACATCAAGCAGTGTCTATAGCCACTCCATAGTACCATGAGATCGGGTTTGTTTCCCTATCCCAGCTCTAACATCAAGCAGTGTCTATAGCCACTCCATAGTACCATGAGATCGGGGTTGTTTCCTGACTTCAGCTCTAACATCAAGCAGTGTCTATAGCCACTCCATAGTACCATGAGATCGGGTTTGTTTCCTGACCCCAGCTCTAACATCAGGCAGTATTAATATCTAGAGTTCACATTATATTCAAAGTAGGGGATGCTATATGGAAAAATTCATTTGTTAAGGTACTTCTAGATTGGTTCGAATCTTTATTTTAAAGGTAATCGGAGTAAGGAAGAGAAATATTCTCTTCTAATTTAATAGTCAGCGGTCAATAATATTAAAACAATTTAGTTAAAATAATTTGAATTGATGATCATTGATGTCATTTTAACATTCTTAAGTTTGATTTATTTCAGATTGAAGTGAGTTTGTTAGGAAATGGTTTGGTTTGAATTTGTAGAAACAGTTTGGGTTCTGCCCTGCCTGGAGTATAGGAGCTCCATCTATGCTTCCTTCCTGTGGTGAATCTGTATAAGACCTGTAGTCTTGATGAAGCTATATGTGTGTGTGTATAGGAACAGTTTCTATTTTTACATCTGAGAGAACACTGAAAATCATCCCGTGGAATGAGCTGTGACTTGGTTAAAGGAGATTTTGACTTGGTTAAAGGAGATTGTGACTTGGTGTGTGGGGTTGTGACTCGGTAGGGAAACTGTGACTTGATTGTGTGGAGATGTGACTTAGTGTGTGGAAATGTGACTTACCTGTGTCAAGTACTGGAGAGCCATCGTGTCTCTGGCCTCAGCAGGGTTGCCGAGGGTTTTATACCGGGATTGGGGTCAACCCCTGCGCCCTCTCTCCTGTCGCGGACCGTCCAACCAGAACCCACAAAAACTCTCCGCAGCAAATTTCTCCAACTCTCTCTGGGAAACAATTAGCGGTTTTATGACCTCAGTGAATACTGACGTTTGTACTTTGAAAACCTGTCTATACGGACCACCCTGTATTTAACGGCCACTTGTGACAACACAGTTCCATTCCCTGTTGTTTACTTCTAACCTGTCTATACGGACCACCCTGTATTTAACGGGCACTTGTGACAACATTGCTCCATTCCCTGTTGTTTACTTATAACCTGTCTATACGGACCACCCTGTATTTAACGGCCACTTGTGACAACATTGCTCCATTCCCTGTTGTTTACTTATAACCTGTCTATACGGACCACCCTGTATTTAACGGCCACTTGTGACAACACTGCTCCATTCCCTGTTGTTTACTTCTAACCTGTCTATACGGACCACCCTGTATTTAACGTCCATTTGTGACAACACTGCTCCATTCCCTGTGGTTTACTTGTAACCTGTCTATACGAACCACCCTGTATTCAACGACCACTTGTGACAATACAGTTATATTCCCTGTTGTTTACTTCTAACCTGTCTATACGGACCATCCTGTATTTAACGGCCACTTGTGACAACATTGCTCCATTCCCAGTTGTTTATTTCCAACCTGTTGTAATTTAAAGCTTTTATTTAACTTGCGTCCATGTCTGTCCTTCTTTCTGTGTTTGTCCACAAATATTGTAATTAATTTTTACCATACTCCCAGAGCACATAGAAATCTGAAAATTTGTACCCTTCTTACATCATGATCACAATGCAAGAAGACGAAATTTCAGGCTTCAGAGTTGTCAAGGTGGCCGTGTTCAGACATTTTCCAAATTACCTCTCAAATTTTGGAATTCAATTTTAATATTTTTTTCGGACGACATAGAAGTGTGAAATTTTGAACATTCGCCAAGTACAATTAGCAATGCAAGTTTTCAAACTTCTGGGTGGTCGGTGTAGCCCGGAATGAACCAATTTCTATATTTATTTTTAAAGTCTTATGTGTCGCACGAATTCAAGTCGGAAACTGTTGGGAGTTGATTTTTTCAGCGATTGTTCAAGACGCCAAACAAGTTAGAATTCCAATTATTCTGTTTTTTTCCTTAAACCTTCTTGGAATTACAAGCAAAAAGCTGTCAAAAGTCAATAAATATTTTAAGTTATCTGTTATAATATAGTAACCTGAATTCAATATCATCACACCTATACACGCTCTGGTAAGATGCAAGACCCGGCACAGGAGAGAATCAAGGTTGAAGAGTCTGCCAAGTCGCAACCTGGTGCAACAATATTATATTCATTATATATATATAATAATATTTGGAAATACGTAAAATAAAATGGCCTGTGTGGGAGTACAAGGAAAGAGGGAAGATAGCCAGGTTAACAAACAACCCCCTTGGTAAACAAGAATCACGACTTCATTCTCCCCTAGGGGACTTATCTTACTTAAAGCGGCTAGACGGGATGATCAAAGTACAGTTCTCACCGAGGTGGCCTCGACGCCAGTTGTTCTAGGGGTTGTTCTGGGACCTTCTATCTTTCCTCCCCGATCTATTTCCTCACGGGTTTTTGCCTCTGGATCTTGTCTCCTGTGTGTCCTTACCACTCAACGCTCAACAACCACGACTGCTTCTAACCAACATGCCACACTGCATTCATCCAACAGCATAAACTACATTACTACATATATTTATTGGAAAAAGAAAGAATAAATAATATTAATAAATGATGCACTAGCGCGCCATCTGTTATCAAAATGCAGTAAGTGCAGTAGAAATTGTTTAATTTCAAAAAGAATCTTACGCGTCTATAATAGTTTCGAATTTAAGCAATATTAAGGTAAAGGGTTTCTTTTAATTTTGATTTTCGCAGGATTTCGAGTAAATTTTCTGCTCTTCAACGGGCATATACTTCTAAATACAATATCAAGATGAACTTTGTATTGTTGTGAATTGATTCAATTATTACTGTACAAAGTTCATCTTGATATTGTATATAGAAGTATATGACCGTTGAAGAGCAGATATTTTGCTCGAAAACTTGCGAAAATCAAAATTAAAAGAAACCCTTTACCTTAATATTGGTTATTCTTTCTTTTTTGAATAATTTCTAGGTAACTTTTACTCTCATATTAATTTATATGAAAAAACAATAGAAAAAAAATATACATATTTATGTGATAATATAAGCCCACACATTTCATGACACCGTTATAAATAGTGTCCCTTTCTTAATTAATCTTTTGTTACTTTTAAATATTTAATCAATTGATTAATCATAATCAAGATAGTGGACATTTACAAATATAGATAAAGAATTCTTCCTGGATTGAAATTAGACGAAAAACATGGTGAAGGAAGACGAGTTTCTTTTATTCATGCATAGGTGCAAGCTTTCGGGTAAAAACCCTTCAACAGGCGAGCGCGACTTAAAAGAACTATGGTACAAATGGTAAGAAGGAATATATATATATACAAAAAGGAAAGTTTTAAAACTATATGTAAATCTTAATTAAATATGTTAAATTTATATCTATTATAAACTATTTATATATGTTAATCTTAGTTAAATATATTAAACTTAGTTAAATAAAGGACAAGAGAGGATGATAAGCTTCTGGAAGCTCTATTTTTCTATTGATGCTGTTCAGTTTGGGATACTATAGATTCAAGGATAAGTCTTTGGTGTAAGATATGTATGTGCCTGTAATGTATGGTGGGGTTTTTGATGTTGAAAGTGTGACCTGTGCTCTGCATGTGTTGATAAATGAAGGATTTGGTATCTTGCCTGGAAATATTACGGGAATGTTCAGTCATTCTGATGGCCACAGTTCTACCCATCTCACCAACGTAAGTGGCAGGACACTGTTCAGATGAGACGGAGTAGACTGCGCCTACAGAACGAAGGGGGTTAGGAGGAGCTGAGGACTTAGTATGAGGATGACGGAGGGATGAAAGAAGATTGGGGGAATTTTTATATATGGCACGGATGCCATAAGATCTAAGTTTTCTGGCTATATCTACTGAGGAGAGGGAGTAAGGGAGAAATATAACATATTTAATTAATATTTACATATAGTTTAAAAACTTTCCTTTTTGTATATATATATATATTCCTTCCTACCATTTGTACCATAGTTCTTTTAAGTCGCGCTCGCCTGTCGAAGGGTTTTTTACCCGAAAGCTTGCACCTATTCGTCAATTAAAGAAACTCGTCTTCCTTCACCATGTTTTTAGTTTAATAGTGGACATTGCTCTGATAGAGATGCATGGGGACAACTGAGGCTCTTCATTGGGCACGACAACAACAACAACAGAAAATTGACATGGACCCAGAACAGCAGTTTTACACACCCAAGATAGAGGACATTGCTACTGCTGTGATAGAGATGTACGGGGACATCTGAGGCTCTTCATTGGACACGACAACAACAACATAAAATTGACATGGACCCAGAACAGCAGCTTTACACACCCAAGATAGAGGACATTGCTACTGCTGTGATAGAGATGTACGGGGACATCTGAGGCTCTTCATTGGACACGACAACAACAACATAAAATTGACATGGACCCAGAACAGCAGCTTTACACACCCAAGATAGAGGACATTGCGACTGCTGTGATAGAGGTGTATGGAGACAACTGAGGTTCTTCATTGGACACGACAACAACAACATAAAATTGACATGGACCCAGAACAGCAGCTTTACACACCCAAGATAGAGGACATTGCGACTGCTGTGATAGAGATGTATGGAGACATCTGAGGCTCTTCATTGGACACGACAACAACAACATAAAATTGACATGGACCCAGAACAGCAGCTTTACACACCCAAGATAGAGGACATTGCGACTGCTGTGATAGAGGTGTATGGAGACAACTGAGGTTCTTCATTGGACACGAGAACAGAAATGTGACATGGACCCAGAACAGCAGCTTTACACACCCAAGATAGAGGACATTGCAACTGCTGTGATAGAGATGTATGAATACTTCTGAGGCTCTTCATTGGACACGACAACAACATTAATCATAATTCAAATTATATATGTACCAATTATCCTTCAACAATATTCCATTGCATGTCTGTAATATGCAATAAGATTCAATAAATTTATGTTACCCAAGCCAAAATAAAATATAAATATTTAAGTTGTAGTGGTTTTTGCTTACGCCACTTCCCACCTGGTACGAGAAGTTGACCAATCCGCTGCTAGCATTCTTATGGATATTTAAGGCCTACGTCCCCAGTAAAAAGTCTTTTTTTTAAAGACTTTTTAAAAACTTGCTTCCGTGTTTGTCTGTCCAAATTTTTAATATATAAGTTGCTTGTACTTCCAGAGCACATGATGTCTGATATTTGGTACACTTATCAACTCATGAACACCGTTCAACCTTCCAACCAGAACTCATAGTCGTTCTTCAAGCGATTAAATCTTTCCAGATTTTCTCACATGAAAACTTCAAAATTGTTGTCAGAATACCAATTGGCTCTTTCTGAAATATGCAGAACTCGGCCCCCCAAACACCAAGATCTATGCAGAAATCATCAGTAACCTACATTCTATAAAGTAATTTATAATATAATGCGGCTTATGATTTTAGAACGACATTTGAAAATTATCCCGCATGTGTTTCTTTTGAACGAAAAATCGAAATTTATTTTAAGGAGAAATAACGACTATTTCTAACCTTAGGGATGAATTATGAAAGGATGAATTGTGAAGAGTAATGATAAACGGAAAAATAAAGTGGACATGGCATCTGCTAGGTAAGCGGAACACTGTGGGTTCGTTTCCCATCCCTGGACATTTTATTTTTCCGTTTTTCATTACCCTTTACAATTCATCCTTTCATACTTTATCTCTAAGGTTAAAAATAATCGTTATTTCTCCTTAAAATAAATTTCGATTTTTCGTTCAAAAGAAACACATGCGGGATAATTTTCAAATGTCGTTCTACAACCTACATTTTACACCTAATGTACAACTCCGCTGTGTCAAAGGTAACGGCGTATTCCTGAACATTCTAACTTACTACAAAGCATTGCCAGCAATAAAAGAACTCGGTTCACACAGAATCTACGGATAGGCCTATACATTATGGATTACTCAACTAGCAATATAAGAAGATGTATATCCACGCCGAATATTTATATCGCAATTCTACCAAGAATCTAATATGAGGGCACATCAACAACCATCGTAATTGGCCATAGCTACGCACAATACAACGTGAAACTTTTGAAAGAGGATCCGATATCCCTAAGTCCTAGAATGAAGACCAAACAGTGAATCATCTTTATCTGTTCAGTTTTCCAACACCAAATATTTTAGATGGCCACTCTCATAGGAATTCCCAACCTCAACTTGGTATCGCTGGAAAATATTCCTACAAATAACTCTGTTTAATGCTATTTAATATCTTAGACTTTGGTCGCTATTGTAAATAAACCAAAATGTCAGATTGACATCCTGGGTAGAGTCAAATACATATTTTGACTCCTCTAAGAACCTGGGTTCCTGGTTTTTTTTTATATATACACGGTAGTAATTGAAAATGTGACGGTGGAGCTAAACAAGCTTAGAAATATTTACTTTAAACTAGCATTTCAACAGCTTTTTTCACGCTGGAAAAAATGTGTAGATAACCAAAGCTCCTATTTAAAAAAAATGATGTTTAAATTACTATACTATGAATAAATAATTAATTTTAAAAAAAGTTCTGGAACCTTTTGAACCTTGTATATGTCGTATTATATGTTGTACATAGGAATATGGTGGTATTTTAAATATTTATCTAGTATCAAAATATTCGTTTGTAGATCGATTTACCTGTTAGGGTATATTCTTACTTGACTACGTTTAAAATCAAGACATCTTATTTGATTAACAAATTTATTTTTATAACAAAAATGAAAAACTTTACATATTAATCTATAGAAATTTAAAACAAAAACATAACATACCAATTAGCAGCAAAACTCTACAAAAACTACTTTTTACTTTTTAAACAAAACAAACGAGAGTTCTAAAAAAGGCAATTACAATGTTGCCGAATACAATTAAACACAAAACCATTCATAGAAATATATTTTGAAAATATTCACAGAAGCCGTTGGCCGGATCCCAACATTTCCCTCCTTATCCGTCCAACTACTTCTGAAAGTCATTACCGGTGTTCTTCAACTTGTTCTGTACTGAAGATTTCCTTTATGTGATGTTCATGTCTGGAGATGGAGAGTCCTTTGGTCAATATATCTGCTTCTATGGTTTCGGATGGTTTATAGACGGGTGTTATTATTTTTGACTGGAATTCTTCCCTTACAAAATACAATTTCTATTAAAATGTCGACTTTTCAATCCTTGTATTGGGGTTTTCAGCCATGCTATCAGGGATTGGCTATCTGTATATACTTGAAATGGCTTTTGAGTTTTGCATCCAAGATCATACAGAAGATTATCATACCATTTAACATCACAAACTCCTTCACAAAAAGCTAATAACTCAGCCTCCATTGTAGACATTGCAACCATTCTTTGTTTGTTGCATTTCCAATTAACAATATTGTTGCCAATTTTAATAAAGTGTCCTCCAAATGATTTGGCATCTTTCGTAGTGCACCAGCCGGCATCTGATATGGCAGTTCAATGTTATGATCCTTCACTGAATTTTAGTTTTATATTTCTTGTGTATTGCAGATATCTCAATATTCGCTTGATAGCTCTCCAATGTATTTCTCTTGGATCTTGTATATATTGTGATAGGCTATTTATAGCATATGCAATATCTGGTCTTGTTGCATTAGTTAAGTATAGTAATGATCCTATTGCTTCTTGGTACATCTTCTTTGAATAAGGTGGACTGTTTTCATAATCATCATATTTCTCTCCTAAATTTATAGGTGACTTCACTGGTTTGCATTCACTCATTCCATATTTATCAAGAATCTTATCAATGAATTCTTCTTGCGATAACAGTATTTCATTCTAAAGCTATACAACCAGTTTAACCGCATAAGTTTCTTTTTTATTTATGAAAAATCATTTTTAATTTCAAAGAGAAATAATTTAATATTTCTAACTTTTGGATGACGTATGAAAAGGTTGAATATATGAAGAGTGATGGTCTATATATGAATGGATGACGTATGGAGGGTGAAAAATATGAAGAGTAATGGCGAACGGAAAAATAATATTAGTTACGAACGGAGAAATGCGTCCAGGATAGCCTAGTGGACATGGCACCTGCCCGGTAAGCAGAAGGTTGTGGGTTCGATTCCCGCTCCTGGACACTTTTATTTTTCCGTTCGTCATTACTCTTCATATTTTTCACCCTCCATACGTCATCCATTCATATATAGACCATCACTCTTCATATATTCAACCTTTTCATACGTCATCCAAAAGTTAGAAATATTAAATTATTTCTCTTTGAAATTAAAAATGATTTTTCATAAATAAAAAAGAAACTTATGCGGTTAAACTGGTTTTATAGCTTTATAATTATACGCCGCAGTCATTTATAAGTATTATTAGTCAGTTTAAATATTAGTTACGAACGGAGAAATACGTCCAGGATAGCCTAGTGGACATGGCACCTGCCCGGTAAGCAGAAGGTTGTGGGTTCGATTCCCGCTCCTGGACACTTTTATTTTTCCGTTCGCCATTACTCTTCATATTTTTCACCCTCCATACGTCATCCATTCATATATAGACCATCACTCTTCATATATTCAACCTTTTCATACGTCATCCAAAAGTTAGAAATATTAAATTATTTCTCTTTGAAATTAAAAATGATTTTTCATAAATAAAAAAGAAACTTATGCGGTTAAACTGGTTGTATAGCTTTATAATTATACGCCGCAGTCATTTATAAGTATTATTAGTCAGTTTAAATATTAGTTACGAACGGAGAAATACGTCCAGGATAGCCTAGTGGACATGGCACCTGCCCGGTAAGCTGAAGGTTGTGGGTTCGATTCCCGCTCCTGGACACTTTTATTTTTCCGTTCGCCATTACTCTTCATATTTTTCACCCTCCATACGTCATCCATTCATATATAGACCATCACTCTTCATATATTCAACCTTTTCATACGTCATCCAAAAGTTAGAAATATTAAATTATTTCTCTTTGAAATTAAAAATGATTTTTCATAAATAAAAAAGAAACTTATGCGGTTAAACTGGTTGTATAGCTTTATAATTATACGCCGCAGTCATTTATAAGTAGTATTTCATTCTCTTGTTTTTCTATAGTAATTCCTAAGAATTTTCTATTTTGTGTTACTTCATTGATAACTAAGTCTTCTGAGAGACTTGATATTAGGTCATCCACATCCTTAGATGAATTGGATAGGATCAAGAAATCATCTACATACACTGCTAGAATTATTTCTTTTCCTGTTATTGGGTCTGTTCGATATAAGCAAGGATCTGTAGTTGTTCTCTTCAAGTTTCTCTTAGTGAGTATAGCATCCAGCCTTTCATTCCACTTCCGTCCTGATTGTGGTAATCCATATATTGCCTTGGATACTAGGCATACTTCATTAGGATTGGTCCCAAAGCCTGGTGGTTTTTCCATATATATTGGAGAGTCGAGATCACTATTCAAATAGGCAGTTTTTACATCAAAATGTCTTATATTCTTCTTTTGGTTAACAGCGAAAGATATTAAAACCCTCAAAGTTCCAAGTTTCATAACTGGACTGTACTCTTCTACAAAATCTTATCATTTTATTTGGTTGTAACCAGCGGCCACTAACCTGGCTTTATATTTGGGTTGCAATCCTTGTTCAGAGTCTTTCTTTGAGTATACCCAGCGACTGTTAATGACCTTTTTATCTCTAGGCCTCACTACTAATTGCCATACTTTGTGTTTTTTTTATTGAATTCAACTCTTCTAACATTGCTTCATTCCAGCCTGACCTTTCACTTGAGTCGATCGCCTCTTGATAATTATTCGGTATGTCCTTATCTGTCTTATAGACAACATATTCGTCAAACTTAGTTGGCATCACACGTCTTCTTTGTGGACGTTGTTCGGCTTCTTGTTGGGAATTAATATCTGTATGACTCTCATCTTCCATTATTGATGGCTGAGAAATCACTCCATCATCGGTATCTTCTCCAATATTCGATTCATCTATTTTTTAATCTTGTGCCTCAAGAGAATTCCGCATTTCATAGGTTGTCCCAGATTTGTATTGGAAATAATTGTACTCTTTATCACATGAGGTATTTTGGTTAGTATTTCTTGGTCTTCCTTCATCAAACTTAACATGTATTGTTTCATAAACCATTTCTTCCTCCATATCATATATTCGATATGCTCTTCTTTCATTTGAATAGCCAATGAGAATTCCTTCCTTTCCTTTAGTCTCTAGTTTGGATCTCTTATGATCTTTTATTTTATAAACAACTGGGCTTCCAAAGATTTTGAGATGTCTGACTGATGGTTTATGGCCAGTCCACATTTCCATTGGAGTCTTAGTCAAATTTGATTTTGTAGGTGTCATATTATGGAGATAAACAGCTGTTCTTGCCGCCTCACCCCAAAACTTGATAGGTAAATTGGCCTCAATCAGAAGAGTTCTCGTCATATCCAGGATTGTTCGGTTGGCCCTTTCTGCCATACCATTGCTTCTCGGCAAATAAGGTTCTGTTTTCTCATGCTTAATGCCTTTTGATTCTAGAAAATTCTTCATTTCTGTATTTATAAATTCACCGCCATTGTCTGATCTCAATTTCTTTACTTTCATGCCTGTCTCTTTTTCTCTTCTCTTTATGAAATTTCCAATGTTGCTGGTAGCTTCATCTTTACTGTGAAGAATTTCTATAAAATATCTTCTAGTGTATTGGTCAACTATAGTTAACATGTATTTCCTTCCTCCAATTGTTGGTGTCAAAGGCCCACATATGTCAACGTGTATTCGTTCCAGTGGTCTTGCTGTAGTTTCTCCGAGTGATGGACTTCCTTCAGCTTTTGTAATCTTTCCTTTGTTGCAGCTTACGCAGTAAGGTAGTTCTCCCTTTAAGTCTTCAAGACCTTTTACCATTTTGTTTTTGTGCATCCTCATTAAATAGCTTGAGTTGATATGTCCTAGTCGTTTGTGCCACAACTCCATATTGTCACTAGACACGTGCATACACTTTTCACTTTCTTTTACAACTTCTGGTTTGAAAGTGACTTTGAACATATTGTTCTTCATTATTCCTTTAGATATTATTTCCTCCTTTTCACTTAAAATCGTTGCTCCATTCTGGTCAAATATCACTTTGTTTCCTTTGTTAACTATAGAAGCAACTGACAATAGATTGCATCTTAAATTTGGGACATAGAGTACATCTTGTAATTCAACATGAGAGTTCTCATTTGAAACTATTTAAATATTGCCTTGTTGGGTTGCTTCTATTGAGCGATGAGTTTCTGCTAATAATATAGGTTGATTGCATTCTATGACTTCTTCTAGACATGAATTATCATTAGGCATATGAGTTGAGCATGCAGAGTCAAGTTGCCATTCCGTTTCAAGTGTTCTAGGCTGCTCTTTCCAAGCCATAAGGGCATGATGTCTTTGAGGAAACTATTCCTTACGCCGATTATTATCCCTATTAGTTTTTCGATTTTGCATATTTTCATTTTGATGGCGTACATTTTGGTATTTCTTTGTAAATTTTGAATTTGCATTGTCAGGATTATGCCAACAGTCCCTTTTGAGATGTCCCAATTTATTGCACACATGACATCTTTTTTCCCTAGACATGTGGCCATATTCCGCTTTTAGAGCCTGTGTATGTGCGTTGCTAGCGGTCGTTTCCAATGGTTTCTCAAAGTCCAATAAAAGTTGTCTTAGTGCATCAATGGACATGTTTCTATTTGCGATGATGACAGGGCGTAGAGGGTTAAATCTGGGAGATAAGCCTTCTGTTATATATCGGGTAACTTCCATGTCTGAAACTTGTTTCCCCAATTCCTTAACTTGTACTGTTAACGCCTGAGCTCTTGTTATAAATTCTTCAGCACTTTCATTGGCTTTCATTCTTAATCTTGATAATTCTAGATAACAATTCATCATTTTCTCTTCAGATATGCCTGAATATCTTGTTTTTAAGACCTCCCATAGCTGCTTTGCTCTTCTATTTTCCTTATAAATTAATGCAATTGATGGCTCAATAGAAAGTATAATTAGGCCATAAGCTTCTCTATTTAATTTTTCCCATTTTAAAATTTCTTCTTTATTTTTGAGATCGCTTTCTATTCTTTCAGGAATATCATTCTCAATTACTTCTTTGAATAAGTCCTTAGCATTCAAAAGGGCTTCCATTTGCATTGACCATATCTGATAATTATTTCCTTTAAGAATTTCGATCTTCATATTATTATAAATATCCATACTCTACTTTTAGAATATTTATTTTCTATCAACCGCGCTCTCTGCTACCAAAAATGGTGGTATTTTAAATATTTATCTAGTATCAAAATATTCGTTTGTAGATCGATTTACCTGTTAGGGTATATTCTTACTTGACTACGTTTAAAATCAAGACATCTTATTTGATTAACAAATTTATTTTTATAACAAAAATGAAAAACTTTACCTATTAATCTATAGAAATTTAAAACAAAAACATAACATACCAATTAGCAGCAAAACTCTACAAAAACTACTTTTTTTCTTTTTAAACAAAACAAACGAGAGTTCTAAAAAAGGCAATTACAATGTTGCCGAATGCAATTAAACACAAAACCATTCATAGAAATATATTTTGAAAATATTCACAGAAGCCGTTGGCCGGATCCCAACAGAATATCCTACATAGAAACACCAAGCCTGATGTAACTTCAAAATGGCGTTCAATAAAATCTACTCCCATAAAAGAAGGACACGGCACCCAGTAAGGTCGAATAACAGATCATTGACATTGCCAAAAAAGCTAAGATAACATAAATATCGAGCAGGTCAGTCCTTGATTGGACACGAACACCCAAAAAGATCCGCCCTCTCTGACATCACCATTAGCATATAAGCTGTGTTGAGCCCACAGACACAGTATAGACAGCAGCCAGGTCGCCAGATTAACCAGAGATCCCAGGACTCCCATAGTCCACCTCACCTTCCCGGGTGTTGCCCCCTCTAAACCTAGGTAACCATATTCCTATGTCTTCATTTATCTTAACGCTAGTACACTCCCACTCTGGCCCCATGACTGCATATTGGGTGAGGAGCTTACTGCGATGATATGTCGGCTACACGCATTTACAGCACATATATATTATTAGATAGCAAAAAGGCATATATTGGATTGAATAATCATTTATTTTACCAATATTTCAATTGACGTTATGTGGCGCTGAGTTTGTTGTTGACACACATTAAATATGTTATAACACCTTGATAAAGGTTGGCGATCAGCCAACTGAAATATTGGTAAAATAAATGATTTTTTGATCCAATATATGCCTTTTTAATTAAAGATTTATCTATGGATTGCTCTATTTTCAAATATATATATATAAAACAAAGTAGGCACATCCTGACCTGGACCACATGTGCTTTTCAGAAGGCAGAGCGCCATCTGGTGGAACAGAAATCAACTAAACATTGATTTACCCTGTTCCCTGATATTTGGCCAACCCAATTTCTCGATAAATCAAGAAAAGCCATCCACGTACGCATTCCGGGCTTTTGGCCCTCGTAAGCATGGTACAGCGTGGTTTTCTTTATTTATCAAGAATGGGTATTTGGCCAATTCTGGAATAATTAAAATCAACGAATAGTTGATATTTATTCCGATAGATGGAACAAGCCATCAGTAACTTTTATTTGCACGATCAGGAGATGCTTTTTTATTATTTTATTCATCTGATTCCAGTACAATTTCATTTTTGTATTATTTTTTATTTTGATAAATTTGTAAATTTAGAAATCATGACTAACAATTAATACTTTCTGTGGATCAGGAATAACAACGGAGATGTTGCACTACTTATTTGACTGTGCTGCTCTGTCTGAGGAAAGACGAAAACTAAATGATAAAACGGGGCAACTTTGTCCTTCATTTCCGGCACTAATTAATGAAATATCAAAGAATAGGTATATAGCGATGGCGATATTTGGATTCCACAAGACTATATCCCGGAAAAATGCCACACAGTGTTCTCCCCATCCATTGTGAACTGGCGAATCCTGTATAGGGCGAGAGGCCCTAAATAAAGGCTTTTTGTTGTTGTTGACTAACAATTAATAAATTTCCGCCAGTTGCTTATACAAATTGACTAAAGACCAAAAAAAAAAAATTATGGCTTGTTTTTACTGAGTTTTGACGACACATTATGTAGAATAAAGAATTATCTATATACACGACAATTCTTAAGACACTACACCTTAACGCGCACTAGTTATTACTCTTTTTTAGAGGTTACAACTATTTTTCAACCATGACATTCCTTGTGTCCAAGTGCTTTCCTTTTAGATCTGGTTTGAGAATTCAGAGAATAGCAAGAACTCATATAGAGGTGCTATATCTGGGGAATAAGATAAGTGGAGTAGAATTTTAAAGTGCTTTCCTTTTAATCCTGGTTAGAGTTTTCAGAGAATAGCAAGAACTCATATAGAGGTGCTAAATCCGGGGAATAAGGTGAATGGAGTAGAATTTCAAAGTGCTTTCCTTTTAATCTTGGTTTGAGTTTTCAGATAATAGCAAGAACTCATATAGGTACTATATCCGGAGAATAAGAGGAGTGGAGTAGAATGTCAAAGTATTTTCCTATTAGTCCTGATTTGAGATTTCAGAGAATAGCAAAAAAACTCATATATAGGTGCTAAATAAGGTGCTTGGGGTAAAATTTCGATCCTTTTTTTGTAAAAAAAAAAAAAAAAAAGTCAGAATCAATGACGTCCTGTGTAAGCAAGCATTGTCATGGTTTAAGAGTTAATTACCTTTTACCCTTTTTCTTCCCTTTATACCAGAATTGCTTCCCATAAAGGTTTCAAAATGTCTAAATAAACTACCCCTTGATAGCTGTGCCTTCTGGAAGATAATCGGGGTAAGCAATGACCTTATTGTCCAAAAAGTAACCAGCATAACTTATATTTGTATATGAGTATTTATTTACTTTTTAGTGCTAGATTTACCCTGACCTTGCCATTTGGAAAATTAATGCTTGGTTTCAGGGTCATAGCCTCCATTGTTCATCTCCATTGTAATTATCCTGTCCTCTCCGTTCATTGCCATTTTTACCATGTTATCATAACTTTTGAGCTGATGTAACTGCTACTTGTTTGTGAGGAATCGTGAGATGGATTTTCAAATCTTCTTTTACAATGATCCAATCCTTATTTTTGAGATGATTGTCTCTCCCTACAGTTTTATTAGGAACATAATCGAAGATTTTCTTTAATTAATTTACTGATTTGTGTCACATTTTTGTTATTCCTTTGCAAAATATGGCAACCTTGGGCGGAGAAGACCGACCACACCTCCCTGGACCCTTGGAATATTCGATCAGATTATGGTCCGTTTCCAAGATGACTAACGTGGCAACGGCACCCATTTTCCAATGAAGAGAAAAACCAAAGCTCTTCATTGGACACGACAACAACAACATATGACAACCTTGACGAGGATCAACTTCAATTGTGATTCTACCATTTTTTAATTCTTAGAGATACTATTCTTTATTTTTGAAGATTATTTGTGTTGGTTGGAAGTTTGTATGGAAAAATATATGGCTTCATCAACCAATTTTTTATAATAAATACAACATAATTTTATTCGGGTTTATATATACTATATATATATAGTATACATACACTATAATATAATGCGGCTTATGATTGTAGAACGACGTATGACAAATTTTACCGCAAATGTTTCTTTTGAACAAAAAAAATCGTAATTTTATTTTAAGGAGAAATAACGACTATTTCTATCCTTAGGAATGAAAGGATGAATTGTGAAGAGTAATGATAAACGGAAAAATAAAAGTTTCCATATAGTATAGTGTTTATAGTTAGCTGGAAGTTATACAAGGTGCGTTCATTAATTTCCAGGACTGCTCTGTATCTTTGAAAAAATAAAACAAATAAAAAAACTAATTAAATATTTTTCAAAATATGCCCCTCCTGCCTCAATACACCCGTTCCATCTTTTTTTCCAATTGTCGAAGCAGGAGATAAAATCACTTTTTGAGAGGTTCCTCAAGGTTGCCTTCGATTCAGCTTGTATCATATCAACGTTGTCAAATTTCCGTCCTTTCAAGTTAATTTTCAATTTAGGATAGAGGAAAAAGTCATTGGGGGCTAAGTCGGGGGAATAGGGTGGATGAGGGATCTGTATGGTTGAATGCTTGGCCAAAAACTGCAAAACAACATGGACTGTGTGCGGCCGCGCATTACCGACGTGAAGTATCCAGTCATTGTTTTGCCATCTTTCAGGTCTTTTAAGGCGCACTGCCTCCCTTAAGCACCTCATTATCCCCAAATAAACAGATAGTCCAGTCACTGAAGATAATTCTTCTGTTAGATTTAATTAACTCCTTTATTTTGAGCTTGTTTTCCTCGCAACGAAATGATCTTGGACGCCCAGTATGCTGATCATCGTTTACCTTTTCCCGACCTTTTTGGAAGCGTGAAAATCATTCAAAAGTTCTTGAACGGGATAAAGCTGCATCGCCAAAAGCTTCTTTAATCAATTCATACGTCTCAGTAGCACTTTTTTTCAATTTAAAACAAAATTAATGCAGATTCTCTACTCTTCGAAAATGGCCATTTTAAAATTAGAAATGCGAACCTTACAAGGAAGTTGTTTTGTTCTATTTTTAGATCGGCGCGTGCGCCACGAGACTCGTGCTTTCAGTCAGGTGTGGTCGAATGTCCAATATTCAACTCTGTAAAAAAAATATTTTCTCTAGCTTTTTTATTTATTTTATTTTTTAACCAGTCCTGGAAATTAATGAACACACCTTGTATTTCTAGGTGCTCCTGTTAAAGGACATGTTAGCCTAAAAGTTAGAGAAATAAAAATGGTGCAAGAAACTTAGTCCTGGATTGCTTGTTGTGATTTTATAAAGTTATAAGTCAGGGATGGAAGTGTATTGTAAAATATTCATTTGTAATCTATTTTTCTATAAATTAAAAAATATTTTTTTTCATTATGTTACTTGTTAAAAATGGCAATTCTAGAATATTTCAACGATATAATACTCTAATTTGATAATTGTTGTAATATGGTCTATGTTAATTTACATCTCTGCTTAGATATCACAGCTTTGTTGAATTGTTGTGTTAGCTAGCGGTTATTGGGTAGGTCAGGCCGCTGATAGACGTGAACTGCTGATGTACATATAATTTTATCAAATTCAATCTCTTTAATATTTTGTCCTTCCTTATTGTTTATAAATACCTTTAGGTAATATAAAGGATCTTCGTAATTATCAGCCTTCACTTTTACGAATCTATAATTTTTTTCCCAACACTGCTATTATTAATTGTTGAGTTATAATGAAGTTATATTTTTAAAATTTTCTAAATGGAAAGCATTCCTCGCAAAATTAGATTTCCCGCCATTTCCTTATATAAAAACGATCTTCTGGTGTCATTCGCGGCCAAAATACTTTTCCTTCTTCCTCGATGTTTTAATTAATCTCTATGAAATTTTCCCCTCAAAATTCCCAGCTCGACAACCCTGATTTAAAAAAAAAAACAATAACAAAAGGTAGTTGCCACCCACTCAGAATTGCAACCTCAATTTAAAATGAATTCCATAAAAAAAATAATAATGAGGTAACACACTATTTTGTATTGAATGTAAAATTATCCTTATTGTTCTTTTATGTTTTAATATTGGACACTTATAATTATTCAATGTATTTCAATTTAAACCGAAATATTTTATATATAGAGTTCTCTCTGTCACATTAAATTAAATTATTAAAAAAAAAAGGTTATCTAAGAGTAATGTATATTAATGTATTTTATAAAATAATATATATATTATTGTACATACATATATATTAATTGAAAGGCTTATTTTGGATAAAAAAATAAAAAAAAAACATTTTATTTATAATTATATAACATAATTATTTATAATATATATACATATTATATATAAGCAATTTTTAAAATAATTATTGGCATATTATCGATTATTTTTTATTTTTAAAATTCATTTCGAGACTTAATTATTTGAGAAATTGCTGTTTCTCGACCTTGAATTTTTTGTTACACTTTTTTTTTACGATGATTAGTTGGAGGAGAGGTAAAAAAGAAGTAGAAGAGATAATTGGATGCTCAACTTCTCTTTATAAAAACTCAGAAACTCTTTGCTTGACCAAACAATATGGCGACTTTAAATCTAGACAGACGATGCAAAAACTAAGCCGCGCGGTGGAATCTGGGAAAGTCAATGGACCGAATCGTTTTTACCGAAGTAATTTCAGATATTTTGGGTCATCTTTGTCTAATAAGGATGAACTGAAGTTGAAGAAAAATTGAGGTCTTCTCAGTGAAGGAAAATTTGACAATTATATTCGGTGTTCGATATCTATACTACCTAGTTTTTTTATCTGACAACTCTGATATTTCTATCAGACGAACATTTAAATGGCTCTGGGTCAGAGGTTAGAGAACGTCAAAAGTTCTTCTGCTTCCATTAAAGTTTCATTTCCAAGACGATGCGTTCTTGGTAACAATGCACCTCCATCATTACTTCTTGTGAGAAGGTACTGTACCAACCTTTTTTTCTTTTTCTATTTTTGGAAATGATGCCGAAACTCTTGACCCTTCTACTATATTCTAAATACTTGCATAGCTTTTACATTTTTAAATATTTGTTTTCGTGACAAGAGTCAAGGTTAACAAATTTATTAATAATATCAAGGGACTTCCAATGGGAAATCCTATATCATCTGCATTAGCCAATGTCTTCATGGATAAAATTGATAAGTTAATCGTTGAATCCACACAACTACAAATTTTAATGTGGAAACGCTACATTGATGATGTATTATGCATCACAGAAGTGGATGTTTCCATAATTATAAATTTTCTAAATAGTCTTAGACCCTTTCTGAAATTCACTTATGAATTAGAAGAAAATGGGTCTCTACCATTTTTGGACTTACAACTGACCAGAAATCAAAATAAAATTGAAACGAAAATATATCGAAAACCAACCCACACAGGAAGTTACCTGAACTTCAATTCTTTTGGTCCTATCTGTCATAAGGTTGCGGTGGTCAAAACACTTTCCAGGAGGTTGACTACACATTTTACGGATAAAACTGATGAAAAAAAAAATTGAAAGAGCTAGATTATTTCAAGAACTACAAAGCAATAATTATCCTAAAGAATTCATCAAAAAGCAATTATATGCACCAAAAATTCCATCCCCGAACAATAGACAGATCTCAACCCCGAACATGTTTTGCTCCCTACCTTACAGCTATGGCTGTGAAAGAATAGCCAGAAGTTTAAAAAAACACAATATTACAACCAGATATCAACCCAACCAGAATTTAAGAAGCATCTTCCGTCACCCTGATACAAAACAAATCTACAAGCCAGAAGATAGAGCGAATGTGGTTTATAAAATACCATGCAAATCCTGCCAGGCAATATACATAGGAGAAACCAGCAAACCTTTATCTGAAAGAATTAACCAACACAAATCCGCACTAAAGCACCATAACCCGACATCCCTACTGGTAGATCATGCATTCAACAATAGTCACACTCCAGACTTCGATCACACATCTATAATACATCAAAACATCAAAGAAAAACATTGCCGTTTATTTTTAGAAAGCTAGAGCTCATTAGAAAATAAAAATAGAATCAATAGAAAGATTGACTTGCCAGATGTATATACTCAGTTTAGAACCTCTTAGATGATTATGCTATTTACATGGTTATTTTATTTCATTTTTAATCGGATATTTATTACTATTATTTGTATATTTATTTCACAGTTATTTCAATTTTTATGATATTTTATTTGTTTAATTAATTCGATATCTCTTAATTTTCAATAGGTATTTACATATATCACTTTTTTTCTTTTGATTATATTTACTCTGTTTAGAATGTATATATTAGATGGTTTATCGCCCAATAAGCTTGGAAGACGTCTAGTGGCTCACCTGGGGCACGCGACCTGCTGCGTGCTTCTCGGCAAAAACACCTCGTAAAAGATGGAAGATTGATCCATCGAAATATCGGATTAATAAATAATCGTATTGAAATCCAAAATAGGCCTTATTTTAAAATATAAATGTATTATTAATTAATTAACTTTATTAACATCATGAAACGCGATATCCCAAACTCAGGGATATTTGCGCCAATACATTTCACTGCATTACAGCAATACAACTATATACAATCCTGTTCAATTCATTATTTTACATAAATTAACTAAAGAAAATTGTCCAAAGAGAAAAACAAACAACAAAGCAAAACACACAGAGCAAGCATCGCAGTTCTTTTTTTTTCTAAGATTCCTTCTCTTTTTTCCAATTCAAGAGAAAGTTGTATATGTATTTACAAAATTGATCAAAATTTTTATACTTTTCTTTTTTGTCTACAAATTCATCAAGCTGTCCAATACGACCAAATCTATTTTCCCTAAAATCCCGGAAAATTGGGCACTCCAGAAGTAGATGTCTCGCGTCTTGAATTTCACCTCCGCAGAAGCATCCTGGTTCCTTCACGGCGCCGATAGTTGCCAAAAATTTCCCAAAATTGCCATGATCTGTAATGAATTGGATATTATAAAAATTTGGACGGAAAAATCTTGGAATTCCTAATACGAAAAAGCTTCTGAAAATTTCATTAGTGTTCTCAAAAATTTCATTCATTTTTGCGTGTAAGAATGATTTGACTATACTTGGAGCATGGGGTTCGTAAGTAATTAGATCTTCAATGGACATTTGAGCTAGATCAAATTTGATTATTCTGGATTCTATATAATCTGTTAGGAGTGGAATTTTTGCCAAGCTATGCACACAGTTTGATGAAGTGGTTTTGTATGCTCTAACTGCCCATAAAATGATCTGGTACTGCATGGAGTTCAGTTTTTGTTTACAACGATTGTTTAAATATTTGAACCAAATTTCAGAACCGTATGTAAGTACAGGCCTAATGATTGTTTTGAATAAAGTTAACCTCTTTTCAGTGTCTAAACCCCACATATTGCCACTTAGTGAACATAATAAATTTTTCATACGTCCTGCCTTACACAGAATATCATTAACATGCGGTGTAAAGTTAACTTTGTTTTTCCATTTGTGATTAGAAAATTTCATTCCCAGAATTTTTACTTGCTTGACCGGCATTATTATATTGTTATTAACCTTAATAGGTATTTTTTGTCTGTTATGTAGGTATAGCATATTAGTCTTCTCTGTACTGATCGTTAATTTATTTCTATTACACCATTGGATCACATAATTTAAGGTGTATTCACTTGCGGTTTTTAGTCCTTCAATAGTCTTATTCCAGCAAATTATTGTAACGTCGTCTGCATAACATATAATATCTGCATTCATTGAATCAAAATTTATCAACAAATCATTTAGCAAAATATTCCATAGAAGTGGAGATAAAGGTCCACCCTGTGGACATCCTTTAGTTAGTTTCTTATAAAAAGTTTCTGATTCGTATGTAAATTTCACCTCCCTTTCATTATTCAAATAAGATTTTATGATCCGTATTAAATCTGAAGGAACATCATCATTATCCATTCTTTTTATAATAGCAGGCCACCATGCATTGTCGAATGCACCCGCAATATCTATAGCTATCAAGGAAGTCAATTCTTTTTGTTTATGTTTCAATATAGTTTCTATAATTTTATCCATTCCAGTAATTGTTGATCTAGATTTCATAAAACCATGCTGCCTTGAGCTCATTAAATTATTCTCTAAATAATAGTTACTTAATTTATTTTTTATTATATTCTCAAATGTTTTAGATAGATTAGATGTCAATGATATAGGTCTATAACTTTTATTTATTTCATAATTCGTTTTGCCTGGTTTTGGAATTATTTTTAAGAATGATTTTTTCCATTCATCCGGATAATATCCCATTTCTATACATTTATTGAATAATTTATGCAGAATTGGGATTATTTTTATTTTAGCCTGTCTAATCATATTGTTACTAATGTAATCAGGGCCCGGTGCTTTTTTAATATTTGTTTTTAAAATTGTTTCCTCTATTTCCTTAGATTCGATATAAACACTACTTTTATTTTTATATTTAGGCGTATAATTTCTAATCAAAATATGATCATCTTTATCCAAACCTCCAATATCATCCTGAAATAGATCGTTCATTAAACTTTTTATTTTGTCGGTCTTTAAATGATCTGGTAAATTATCTATTAGTGGTAATCCTAAATTTCTATTTTTCGATCTCAATGACTTGAATATCCTATAAGCATTACCAAATGAGTTATTTGAATGACTTTCTTCTATAAAAATTCTCCAACTCGCTCTTTTTGCCTTTTTACTTTTATTTAAATATTTATTTCTCATTGATTTATAGGTCTTTTCAAGGACCTTTCCATGTCGGTAATACAAATTTCTAATATAGTGGAAATCGTTTTTCATTTTCTCCAGCTTCCCATCCCACCAGTATGTATTTGTTTTATGATTTCCGCTTCTTGTCTTGACATTTAGTGACAGATAAGCTGCCTCTTTAATTATTTGTGTGAGAGTCTTTACAATGTTGTCAATATCTTTGATGTTTGACGCGTGGTTTATCATGGTGATAATATTATCTACGTCTTGTATTGCTATTTTTTCGGTAAATGTTTTCCAATCAGCATCTTTTTCTATAAATTTCCATGTTGAGTTTTGAACTGTCCTTTGCCTGTTAAAATTGTGATAAATGTCAAAGGTTATTGCTACGTGATCTGAAATGTGCGTCAATATAGTCGTCTTCCAGTTTTGTACCAAACCTATTGATTTTTTGTTTGAAATCGTAAGATCTATAAAGCTAGAATTTCGGCAGGTGGGTATCTTAAGATTATGAATAAATAGGTTATGTTCATCTATGATGGAGTGGAATTTGAAACCATTGGAGTTTGTTGTCGGATCAAACCAGACTGGGTGTCTAGAATTAAAGTCACCACATAGTATAATAGGTTGTTGATTGTAGGTCTCCAGAAGCTCTTGGATAAATTTTCTATGAGTGTCATTAAACCTATGTGGATGTATATAAAAGTTTGCGATAATAGTATTTGATTTTGCTGAATTTAAAGAAGTGGTTGTACAAAAGGAGTTTGTGAATTTATTGATTTTATTAAATTTTAAACTCTTATTCATAAAGATCGTTGCAGTATAAATTTGTTCATCTGTCGTTGAATGCACTATTTGAGATTCCAAATCGAAAATTACATCTCTATCAATCAGATAAGGTTCCTGTATTAGGATGATATCTGGTGGGTTGTCTTTTATAGAAGCTTGAAGCTCATTCAGTGCCAAGATACTTTTTCTTACATTTTGTTGTAAACATTTAATTCCTTTTCCCTGTGATACGTTTCTATTAATTGTAAATATTAATGGTGAAAATTATTTTGTAAGAAATTGCACTTTATATATATATATATATAGATAAATGAAAGATACACTATTTTTAAGCTACTATAATTATTTTATTCTTTTTACAATTCGATTATACGTATATTGTTGTTTACAAGATGATGATCAATAATACAGAGTAGAGTAATAATATATCACAGATCATTCCTCCTTCCTTATATTGTTCATAGTTGGAGAAAACCGGCAAGGAGGGCATCGAGGTCGGGTAGATCTCCTAGGTGGAGGTGACGTGGAAATTTGAGGGTCTTGTTCCAGTCGGTGAGGTCCTGCTCCAGCGTTGTCCAAGGTCCAATCAGAATCTTCAGCATATTTGGTATCTGAACCTGTCCTCATCTGATTGACATGCACTTTAAATGTGCCTTTTAGGTTCTTTACTAGATAAACATTGTAACCTAGTCGTCGTATCACCTGGGCCTTGAACCATTTGCGCCTATTTTGTATTACTCTTGTAAACAGCACTTTATCTCCAACTTGAAAATGTCGCCTTCCACACTCATTTCTCCCAAAAGTCTTCTGGATAAATTCAGAGTTCAAGCAATTTACAAATGTTCTAGGCACATAACTTAGGAGACGTTCTACAGGAGGCTTATCTAAAGAGGTAGGCGTATTTCTATAATTAAACAGAACATTTTGTAAAATACAGTCCATATTTGAGTTTGGAGATTCTTCCAACGACTTTTCCAGAGATTTTTTAATTATTCTTACCGAAACTTCAGCAATTCCGTTAGACGAGGGATTATATGCTGGCGAGGTTAAGTGGTATACATTATTTTTCCGTAAGAACTCCTTAAATTCAATCGAATTGAAGGGGGGGCCATTGTCAGACACTAAGCATTGCGGTAATCCATACCTGGCGAAACACTCCCGTAGAAGCTTAATATTTTCTTGCGAAGTAGTACCTCTAACTGGGAATACTTCAATCCAATTTGAATTTGCATCTACTACTAATAAATAACAATCACCTCTGAAATAGAAATGGTCAACATGAACTCGCTGCCACGGTTGGTTAGTCCTGGGCCAAGGTGTGTTCTCAGCAGGAGGAGCTGTCTGATGATGCATACAGGGAGAAAATTCCTTCACAAACTCTTCAATTTGACTATCCATTTTTGGCCACCAAACCGAAGATCTGGCTAGAGATTTCATGCGATTGATTCCTATATGACTTTGATGAAGTAACTTCAACATTTGATCTTGACAGGTTCTTGGAATCACTGCCCTAGAATCAACAAAAATGCATCCCTGCAGTACAGAAAAATTTTCCAATTTTGAAAGGAATGGTTTCATTGTTTCATCCTTTTTTGCTAACTGAGGGTCTTCTAATAGATATTCCTTGAGCTTATTTAAAACCGGATCTTTATTGGTTTCTTCTTCAATAATGAGGTGGTCCAATGGAGTTACATTTAAAAATGATATATCATGTGTCACCAAATCAATGTTGTCTTCCCTTGAATTTATTTCCTCAAGTGGAAGTCTTGAAAATGCATCCGCACAGAGCATGGTATCTTTATTTGTATATCTAATATCGAAATCGAAATTTGACAACTCTAAAGCCCACCTATGCAAGCGATTTGCAATTAAAGGCGGAAGAAGTCTTTTGTTTCCAAAAACAGTCGTTAAAGCTTTATGATCACTCTTTAACACAAATTTTCTCCCAAACAAGTATTGTCTCAGTTTGGAAGTTGCAAACACAATAGCAAGTGCTTCTTTCTCAGTCTGAGAGTATTTGACTTCTGCACTTGACAATGTTCTGGAAACAAAGGTGATTGGCTTCTCTTCCCCTTCCACAATATGACACAAGACCCCACTTATGCCATAGGCAGATGCATCACAGGTTAAAGTTAATGGAAGCTTCATTGAATAGTGAATAAGCGCCTGGGAATTTAATAGAGTTAACTTCAAATTCAGAAATGCCTTTTCGCATTGGCTAGACCATTTCCAACGATTGTCCTTCTTTAGGAGTTGATAAAGAGGACCAGCCAAGGTTGACATATTAGGTATGTATTTTGAATAGAAGCTCAACATCCCTAGAAAACTCTTCAATGATGTTTTGTCGAAAGGCTTTTTACACCTTTCTAATGCTTCCAATTTCTTTGAATCTGGTCTAACACCATCTTCATTTATAATATGACCTAGAAAACAAATGTCTTTTTTTAAAAATAAGCATTTTTCTTTATTAAGGGTGAAATTTAGCTCTTTCAATTTATCGAAGATCATTTTTAAAATTCTGTAATGTTCTTGTTCATCTTTAGAACCAATGAAAATATCATCTAAGTATATCACCGTGTTGGGAACATCATGAAAAAGGTTGTCCATACACCTCTGGAAAATGGCTGAAGCTGGACTGATGCCAAAAGGCAATCTATTATATCGGTACAGTCCTCTATGGGTAGATACCACTAGCAGATTTTTTGATGCTTCATCCATTTCAATTTGATGATATGCGGAGGAGAGATCCAATTTGGTAAAAATCTTGTTTCCTCCTAGATTTCCCAACATAGTTTCTATAGTAGGTAATGGATATTTCTCATCTTCAATGCAATTATTCAAAGTATTTTTAAAATCACCACACAAACGTAGTTCTCCATTTGACTTTATTACCGTTACTAAAGGCGTAGACCAATCACTAGCATTAACTTTTTCAATTATTTGACTTTTTTCAAGTCTGTCTAGTTCTTTGTCTATCTTCTCTTTAATGGAAAAGGGTACTGGTCTAAATTTAAAAAATTTGGGCTTTGCATTTGGCCTCAATGATATTGAACCTTTAATGCCCTGAATTGGTAAATCTTTATTTTCAAATACTCTCTTATATACTTCTAAAAACAGTTCTAAATTTGAAATTACATTTATATTATTACAGATATCAAAAACGCAATTGGGCCAATCAGCTTTTAAAATTCTTATCCAATTTCTGCCCAGTAACGGCGTTTGGTTATTAAACTGGCCTGTCACAATTAGGGGTAGTTTTTCCTGATAGTTTTTGTAACTAACATTTACCAAGCATTTTCCAAAAACTGGAATCAAATTTCCTGAAAAACTTTTCAAATGTCCACTGTATTTCTCTAGAGTGACATTTTTGAGATTTGTAAGAAAAAATTTCTTTGAAACTACAGACACGTCTGCACCAGTGTCAACCTCCATTATAGTGTCTGCATCTTCAATTTTAACGTTTACCATTATTTTTGGTGCGTTTTCTAATGTGTTGCACTGAATAGTATTCAATTTATTCTGATTGGGTTTATTCATTCCAGAATTTTGGGCCGATTTTTTATTCCAACATACTGGAGCAATGTGCCCTTTCTTATTGCAAATATAACATTGAGCATTTTTAAATTTGCATAACTTCGTATCATGGTTAGACTTTCCACAAATTTTGCAAGGATTATTGTATTTACATGGGAATTTAAAATTTTTAGATCTGGCTTTCAACTTATCAATATCATGACCAGGATTTTTCATCAAATTTACTTGTGACTTCGCTGCCTCTACAGAATTTGCAATATTTATTGCACTATCAAACGTTAAAAAAGGTTCACTTAGCAGCCTTTTAAGCGTAGCTTCATCGAAGCAACCACTTACAAATTGATCACACAAATTTTCATTTATGTCAGTAAATTTGCACTTGTCTGCCTGAGATTTAAGCCTCAAAACAAATTTTCCCACAGGCTCATTTTCTTTTTGTACAATCTTGTGAAATAAATATCTTTCATAGTGCTTATTTTTTATTGGATATAAATGGTTGGTTAAAACCTCTACTAAATCTTTATATTTAAGGTCACTTGGCCTTCTGGGTACCAACAAATCGCGCAAAGTCTTATAAACATTAACATCAATAGACGTTAATAACACAGATACTTTGTCTGCTTCTAATGTTTTATTCAATTTAAAACATTCTTCTAATTGTTCCAAATAACAATTTAGATCTTCACCTTCACGAAACCTTGGATAATTTAAATTAGTGGTGGCCATACTTACGTTAATTCTTCGTCGCCATTTGATACGTTTCTATTAATTGTAAATATTAATGGTGAAAATTATTTTGTAAGAAATTGCACTTTATATATATATATATATAGATAAATGAAAGATACACTATTTTTAAGCTACTATAATTATTTTATTCCTTTTACAATTCGATTATACGTATATTGTTGTTTACAAGATGATGATCAATAATACAGAGTAGAGTAATAATATATCACAGATCACCCTGCATGATATTCAAACTAAATAAACAAAAATCTTAGCTGCGAAATTTGCCTAATTGTCGGTTGGATCATATCTCGTTCGTTGGATAATTCTGTCTATCTGTATTTTGTATAGAGGACAGTCCGAGGAATTAGCTCTATGATTCGGCGAGTTTCTAAATTTAGGATGTTTTAGACAGTTATAACAATTGCAAATTTTTGAACAGTCATGAATTCCTTGCGCGCCGCATAATTTGCATATCTCGACGTTAGTACAATCGGCCAATTTATGGTTGGGATTAAATTGAAGGCATTTCTGACATTGTTTTACCAGAATCTTATCTTCCACAAAACAGCGTTCAAAGTCAGTATATAATTTATTATTCATATTTTTAAGGATTCGGTAAACCTTTGGAGAAACCCTAAGAACTATGTTGTGGTGGGGCTTATTCGATTTCATGCTAAACAAAACATGGATATCATTTTCCATTTCGTTCAATTCAGGGTTCATACTGCAGATTATTTTAGTAAAATTAGCGGTTTCTGTAAGTTTATTAACATTTTTGACTATTACTGTAGGATCTCTTGGTTTGGGGATAAAAATTTTGCTGATATTTGCGAGTTCCTCTGCCCTGCCTAACTCATCATTTAGAGATTCCATGTCTGATTCTGTAGGGGTCTTTATTATTACAGATTTCCTAGCATTTATAATTTTGTTAATCTTTATTTTTTTTCCTTCGTCCCTAAGCTTTTTAACTTTGCCTGATATAGTTTGATACATTTTTGTATTATCTTCCACATTTATAGGTGTTGCCACTATTGTGAACTCCTTATGTAAATTTTGTTTTTTTTTTTATGTAATCTTGTGATGTTTCTGTACGAGCTACTTGAGCATATGTTGGAGTTGTTTTGACTAATTCATCTTGGATCCCTTTCAGTTTTTGGTCCATAACATCTGTAATTGTTGTTTTCATTAGTTCCAATATATCTTGGTTATTTATTTCTTTTAAAGTTGAAATACCATCCTTGGTTTGCCTAACCATAGTTGACAAAAATGTAATATCATTTTTAGTTAGATTTTTTTGATTTTGTTGAACCTTTTTGTCAAAATAGTTATAAATTTCATCCAACTTATCATTTAATGTTTGAATAATTATTTCCATATTCTATTTTTGCATATTTGTGCGAAAACAACAATTGAAAAGGCTTTCAAAAATGGCTAAACTCTTAAACAGCGATTGCCAATTAAAAAAAAGGTTATAATATTTTTAATTAAACAATTTATAAAACTTTTATAAATTATACAATAAGTAAAATGAATATTTAAAACAATATTTACCGGAACTAGCGGAGCCTAGCGACGCACGTCCGGTCAGTTTCGCCTATATGGTAAATGAATTATGGATTCATGGAATGGTATTATGGATTACTCTATATTCAGAAAGATAATTTTGGTAATAGAATTATATTTTGTTGAATATTTTTATACATAAAAAGAGAGAATAAAATAGCCTATAATTCAATAAAAATAATCCCTTGTTATAATTATAAGGTGAATACTTCAGTTTTACAGGGATAAATTTCTTTCAAAAAATTGTATTTCCAATATCTACTTCGGTCATGATAGACTTCTACAGGAGAAAATCAATAAAAAATATATTTCTCTGATATAGGACATTAATTAATTTATTACCAGTTGTAAACAAGACACGCTATATCCGATCTGAATAATTGCGCGTGAAACTATTTACAATAATTCATATTAAAAAATACATATCCTGACCAGGAGCACATGTGCTTTTCAGAAGGCAGAGCGCCATCTGGTGGAACAGAAATCAACTATTCATTGATTTAACCTGTTCCCTGATATTTGACCAACCCAATTTCTTGATAAATCAAGAAAAGCCATTCGTATTATAGTATAGTAGGTAACAGAATTATCAAAAGGAAAATAAACAATTAAGAAAAAGAGCATTGAATAAACATATACACATAAGTACATCAAACAAATAAGCAACAACATAAGCAGATAGAAGAAATCGCAAGGTAGTTATTTACAGTATGCTAAGCAATGATGGAAGTTGATTTAATGAAGTTATCTGTAATAATTAGTATCGTGGAGAGAGAAAGTATATCAAGTTGAGCTATTTACAATGAGTTATGTTCTAAAGTAACTTATTAATTATTTACATTGATGTAAATCAAGTTGCATAGTAGTGTAGTTCCTCAAGCTGCTTGAATACTTTCATTTTTATATATAGATGGTGCGATAATTCTTACAAAAACATAATATTTGATTACTAAATATACGGCAATCTACTTATATATTTGCCTTATTCTGTCTGTCTGAAGCTCACGGATGGGATTTTTCATAACCATCGGTGGTTCAGTGGTAGAATGCTCGCCTGCCACGCGGGTTCGATTCCCGGCCGATGCATTTTTTTTTTTTTTACAATTTTTAAAACTCATTTATATATTATACAAGAATGACATCCACGGCGCCAATTTATAATTGTAACGAATAGTATTTGAACAAAAGCATTTAATCGGGTAAAACCCGGGCGTTGCCCGGGTCATTCGTATATAATAATTGTATAAACGAATGCAAGACAAAATCCCCGCGAATGTTTCTTTTTTTTTAAGGCAATTTCTTTTTAAGGCAATTATCGTTATTTATCGTTAATTTTTGATTCGATTTTATTGAAAAAAAAACGATATGGTGCCTTTAAAAAATTATCTTTATTACTATGCAGTTTTCTATTTAGTCAATATACCTAAGTTCATGTTGCAAATGTAATTATCTCTATCGATTTAGTAGGTGAAATGCAAAAAAAAAAAATCGACATGATATATTCTTTATGAAAATTCACATTTTTATTTTTATATTTTCAAGACACACACAGTTTGGAACGCGACGTTTCACAAGAGTGACATCCATGGCGCCAATTTATAATTGTAACGAATAGTATTTGAATTAAAACGTTTTTAAAATATATACGCACTCGGGTAAAACCCGGGCGTTGCCCGGGCCATTCGTCTAGTAAAATAATATTAAAAATAAATAGGACATATTCTGACCTCTCACGTGAACATTCTAGATGTCAGAACGCCATCTAGTGATACATAAATCAACTAAACGTTGGACACATTTATTTTCCCGTTCAGTCATTACTCCTCACAATTCATCTTTTCATTCTTCATCCCTAAGGATAGAAATAGTCGTTATTTCTCCTTAAAATAAATTACGATTTTCCGTTCAAAAGAAACATTTGCGGTAAAAAATTGTCAAACGTCGTTTTACAATTAAAGTTTGTTCCATGATATTTGTCTTCAACCCATTTCCTTGATAATTCAAGAAAAGCTAACCACGGACACGTTTCGGTCTGTTGTCACTCGTCAGTGTGGTGCAAGCTGTACCTCAACGACCAAAAAACCTGGTCATTCAGGCGTCCTGAAAAATCATGAAACGGGTAGTTAATGCCAGAATTAGGTGAGACCGCGAAACAATATTTATTGTAATTGTCTGTCTATATGTTTAAATATACACACACACCTATCCCCCGATTTACACGGTAGATACGTTCCTGAGAAAAACGTGTAAATCGAGGGATAGGTGTATATTAAACTGTCAAATCTGAATAGGTGTTCGTCCCCTCATGAATCAGAGCCTCTCAATATTCTTTTCAACATAGGTAGTATAGAGTAGAATATCGCATTTTAGTATAGTGCGATAAAAACAAAAAAAAAACTTATTTGGAAAGCCGTGTAAAAGCGAAAACTTTTAAAACAAGTACCGTATAAATCGGGGGATAGGTGTATATTTCAAATATATTGGACCATATACGTTATCTCTGATAAGGAAGTAGAAGAACGACTTTCCTCAACAGCTCTCTTAGTTTCACAGTAAAAGTTACTTAGTTTCTCTGTGAAAAATAGACACTTCGGCCATTTAGAGTTTTTTATTTTCTCAACGTTTCAATAAAAAATATTTTGTCTTCGTCAGGAGAAATGCTTTATTTTTATTCATTTCTCCTGTTGTTGCTGTCGTGTCCAATGAAGAGTCTCAGATGTATCCATGCATCTCTATCACAGCAGCAGCAATGTCCACTATCTTCATTGGAAAATAGGTGCCGTTGCCACGTTAGTCACCTTGGAAACGAACCAGAATATTCATTTCTCCTGACGAAGACAAAAGATTTTTGAAACGTTGAGAAAATAAAAAAACTCTAACTGGCCGAAGTGTCTATTTTCACAGAAATATGAATGCTGGCCAGACAACATCTATCTTTAAGTTACATAGTGTTAATTAAAAGTACAAAAGTGTGAAATTGTACTGGTATCAGGGTGAATGAAACAAGGAAAAGACAGTTGTCGAGCAACTAGAAGTAGACGATGGCCATCTTTTTTTAATAAAAATCAACAACTTTTAGTTATACGGTTAGTAGGATCTTTATTCATTTCCCATTGTTACATTTTTCTTTGAAAAGTCATTATTAAATATTTTTGAATAAGAGAGATTTTGTAAAGCGCGTGGAATCATATTTCGCGCATCAAACTGCTTTGTAATTTACAATTTGAAGCAGCAATATTGGTATTTCGCCAGCCAATTTTTCACAGTAGCTGTCATTTACAACTGCTAGTAATTAATTATATCTTCATTTGAAGATTCTTCGTGTCTCTTCCGAAGTAACAATCATTTCCCTCAGCAAGAGTGAAGCTAATACTTGAAGATTTTTTACATCTTCCCTAAAGATCTCCTTAAGAGAGAGAAAGTCCCGATATAAGATTTTTGAAAGTTGATTAATTGAAATTTCAGTTGAGATTAAAGAGAAAAAGAGTAGGTGTAGTTACGGGGTTTAGGGGAAGATTTCATCTTCGAAGTTGATAATTAAGAAGAGAAAAAATGGTTCTAAAGAAAGTTATACAAGCTCAGCCTACATTCTTGGCTAAATCAATAAAATGTAAGCTCAAATGTTCACGAAATCATCGCGAAAAATCTCTGAAGAGAAAAAGAAAGAATCGAAAACGTTCTTCGAGAAGTTCGGATTGTTCAAGGAAATCCTCCAGAAGAAGAAGAAGCAGAAGACGGGGATCCTTGCCACGTAGCTACAGACCGGGTCCTACAGTGAACTCTACGATAAAGAAGCGAAGACGAAGTAAGCTTAGAAGATCTTCAAGTTCTTTGTATCGTGATCGTAGTACGGATCGTGCAGTGAAATCTACTAAAGCAAGGATCCGAAGCAGATCTAGACGTTCTTCAAGGTCCCTTCCTCGAAGTTATAGATCAGGTCGTACAAGGAATTCAACTCGAAGTCGTTCTAGACGTTCTTCAAGATCTCTTCCTCGAAGTTATAGATCAGGTCGTACAGTGAATTCGGCACAGAGTCGAAGCAGATCTCCCTGTTCTTCAAAGTCCCTGCCTCTAAGTTACAGATCAGGTCGTACAGTGAATTCGGCACGGAGTCGGTCTAGACATTCTTCAAAGTCCCTGCCTCTAAGTTACAGATCAGGTCGTACAGTAAATTCGGCACGGAGTCGGTCTAGACATTCTTCCAGGTCCCTGCCTCTAAGTTATAGATCAGATCGAACAGCGACCTCAACGCAGAACCGAAATCGATCTAGACGCTCCACAAGTCCCAAATCAGCGAGATCTGTTAACTTGAAGAAAGATATGAGAACCTCAAGTTCTATAAGTCATTCAAGTCTTAAATCCGTGCAATCAGCTAATGTGAAGAAAGCGAGGATAAGTAAAAGTCCCTCAAATCACAAATCTGCTCCATCTATTAATGTAAAGAAAGAGAGGAGAACCCTAAGTCCTTCTAGAAGTTCCTCAAGTCTTAAATCGGCGCATTCTGTTGATGTAAAGAAAGAGGGGAAAGCCCTAAGTCCTTCTAGAAGATCCTCAAGTCTCAAATCGGCTCCATCTGTTAATGTGAAGACAGAGAGGAGAGCCCTAAGTCCTTCTGGAAGTTCCTCAAGTCTCAAATCGGCGCAATCTGTTAACGTGAAGACAGAGTTGAGAACCCCAAGTCCTATAAATCCTTCAAGTCACAAATTAGTTCAATCTGTCAATGTGAAAAAAGAGAGGAGATCCCTAAGTAGTTCTAAAAGTCCCTTAAGTCTCAAATCGATGCTATGTGTTAATGTAAAGAAGGAGAACAGATCTCTAAGTAGTTCTAAAAGTCCCTCAAGTCTCAAATCGACGCAATCTGTAAATTTAATGAAAGATAGGAGATCACTAAGTCCTTCTAGAAGTTCCTTAAGTCTCAAATCGTTGCTATCTGTTAACGTGAAGAAAGAAAGGAGATCCCTAAGTCCTAGAAGTTCCTCAAGTTACAAATCAACACGATCTGTTAATGTGAAGAAAGAGAGAAGATCCCTGAGTCGTTCTAAAAGTCCCTCAAGTCACAAATCAGTGCGATCTGTAAATTTAAAAAAAGAGAGGATAACTCCAAGTCGTTCTATAAGTCCCTCAATTCAAAAATCGGCGCATTCTGTTAATATTAAGAAAGAAAAGAGAACCCGAAGTCGCTCCCTAAGCGCCATAAGTCACAAATCAGCACGATCTGTTAGTCCGAAGAGAGCAAAGAGGACTCGAAGCCGTTCTAGAAGTTCCTCAAGTCACTCAAGCAGCTACAGTTCGATCGAATCAAATTCACCAGAGACTAAACGTATAAAATCAAATAAACGCAAATGCCTAAAGACTAAACGAACAAATATACGTCATCAAAGATATAAGAACAAAAGGAAGACGCCGAAAGACTTGCTGGATTTAAAGCCGGATGAGATTAAGGATTTGACGGATCCTCGTTGGAGAAGATTCATCGTGCCGAATGATCAAAAACGATGTATCGATACCCTGAGATACTGGAAGCGAGAGTTCCCCAATCCCACCGAGAACTGCACCAGGTACGGCTTCCTCAAGAAAAGACTTGGCCTCGACAGAAAGAGATTGCGTGAGGAAGATTCCTCCAGTCCAGAACCTCCGCTAAAGAAGTTCAAATCCCAAGATCATCCTATCGACCGATTCGTAAAGCATAGCGATTCAAACACACCGAAGATAAGTCCAACTTCCTCTCAGGATTCCCTGAAGGAATTCTTGGACTTTACCAAACTTGAATTCGATAGTTTTTCCAGTTTTTACAAAAGGAGATATGATATTGATATCTTAGACAGAGTGGATAAAAGAGAATTAGAAGAAATGGAACAAACGTTTGCCATGGCTTATTCCATATACATGGATGTACCGAGTGAATTTGGCTTCAAGAACTCTCTACCTGCTAAAAAATCGAAGCCCTTGTCTTGATGTATTTCTAGATGTCGTTGATGTGTGGTGTCGTCTGTGAATAAATCGTTTTGATGTCTTCTCCCTTCCTTCCTTTTCTTATATCCTATAAGATTGTCTCAAAAGTTCGTGTTTTTCTTAAAACGTTGTTTTTATTATTACTTGGCGAATAATATTATTACGGGGCGAATACATAATAATACATAATACAATTATTTTATACATAATACAAAGATATTATTGTTAAAACGATATTTGAAAATATCCCGCATGTGTTTCTTTTGAACGAGAAAAATCGAAATTTATTTTAAGGTTTGAAATAATCGTTATTTCTCCTTAAAATAAATTTCGATATTTCGTTCAAAATAAACACATGCGGGATATTTTCAAATGTCGTTTTACAATCATAAGCCGCATTATATTGAAAAATATATAATATTTACGAGCGGAAAAATATGTCCAGGGTAGCCTAGTGGACATGGCATCTGCCCAGTAAGCGGAACACTGTGGGTTCGATTCCCATCCCTGATGAGGGCCAACAGCCCGAAACGCGTCCGTGGTTAGCTTTTCTTGATTAATCAAAAATGGGTATTTGGGCAATTCTCGAATAATTAAAAATCAACCAGAATAGTTGATATTTATTCCGATAGATGGCGCAAGCCATTAGCAACTTTCAGTTGCACGATAAGGAGATGCCTTTTTCTTTATTTTATTTTTCCGTTTATCATTACTCTTCACAATTCATCCTTTCATACTTCATCCCTAAGGTTAGAAATAATCGTTATTTCTCCTTAAAATAAATTTCGATTTTTCGTTCAAAAGGAACACATGCGGGATATTTTCAAATGTCGTTTTACAATCATAAGCCGCATTATATTGTATTACAAAGATATTATAATATTATAGCGAATAATATTAGTATTTCAATTTTTTTGCAAGTGTTTACGAACTTTTGGGATAACTTTGTATATTGACATTCGCTATGAAGTATTCCACGACTAAGCAGCTAAGTTTACTTATTCCAATATAAAAAGAATCAAGATGGCAAACATTTGAGCATTCAGAACTCTTCTATGGGCTTATTTAAAGAAAAATATAGTAAATAAAGATATAATATAATATAATGCGGCCTGTGATTGTAAAACGACATTTGAAATACTATCCCGCATGTGTTTCTTTTCAACGAAAATTCAAAATTTATCCCTGGACACTTTTTTTTTCCGTTTATCATTACTCTTCACAATTCACCCTCTCATACCTCATCCAAAAAGTTAGAAATAATCGTTATTTCTCCTTGAAATAAATTTTGAATTTTCGTTGAAAATACAACATGCGGGATAGTATTTCAAATGTCGTTTTACAAATAAAGATACATAAAAAAGCTTTAAAACGATAGACTAGACACGAGATACTGTCCAACCATGGTAAATCTGCTCCTATTAAACTGTTATTACGTTCTTCTATTTACAACCTTGCCATTATGATTATTTTCACATTGTGTCGCGGTCTCACGCAATTCTGGCCTTAACTACCCGTTTAATGATTTTTTAGGATGCCTGAATGACTAATTTTTTGGTCGTTGATGAGGGCCAACAGCCCGAAACGCGTCCGTGGTGAGCTTTTCTTGATTAATCAAGAATGGGTATTTGGCCAATTCTGGAATAATTAAAAATCAACGAGAATAGTTGATATTTATTCCGATAGATGGCGCAAGCCATCAGCAACTTTTAGTTGCACAATAAGGAGATGCCTTTTTCATAAATTATGAACATTGTTACACGGAGTTGCAACTTTTTAGGGTTATCCACCTTGACAACACCAGGTTTTGGGGAAATTTCAGACCAAGTTATACGCCATAGTGTCAGGCTATGACCCTAATCAGTACAGGGACGACTTCGATTTGATGTCATGCTACGAGAGAGGTTATAAAACCGGCTGAATTGATCCAAACCTATCAGTATATACATTGTGTACAGGGGTGATGAATGTGTTGCTTTAATGGATTGTTATGAAGATTAAATACGATTTTTCGCTTATTTTATATTCAAATCATTTTATTCGAATCGAACGTTGTGACCCACTGTACGTATTACATCCCAAACATGATGTGACACCAGCCATCTCTGTCTTGAGCTCGATGTTCTATCTCGGCGACCGTTAAGCCAGTAAGATGCTCTAATTATTTTATATATAGATATAAATATGATAAATATATTGAAGCCTCTTTACACATATCTTGCTGGAGTAGGTGCCACGTGACCGTCCATCCCTTCCTATGTCGCGGAGAGCATCATAGGATTGTCTGCCTGATTTGTTTGCCATTATGTAAATATGTTCACGCAAGTTTTGCTTATATTCTAATAAAATAAAGTGATGATGATAATTGCGCTAACACATCTTAACTTCAAATATTCTGCCAGTTAGTTTACATATGTACATATGTGTTTGCGAGGGGACCATGGGATGGATTTTTAGTCCCTATTTGTAATTCCGTTGACACGTTCTTCCGTCACTCTGAAGCCGAGCATAATGATAAATAGATAATCATTAAGCATCAAATTCAAAGAAAATTGAATTTCTTTTGTATTTGCATATTACTAACTTTATCAACCAAACTCTTTGATACAATAGTGAGAGCTGTCCTGATGTATGCCGCTCCATTGTGGGCAACAGAGCATAAAGACTTATTGGATAGTATACAAGACATATTTATCCGTAGGTTCCTGAATCTGCCCAGATGCACTCCAGGCTAAATAATCAGATTAGAAACCGGTCGTATCTCATTGAGTGTAACAGCTTTAAAATTAATCCTGAACTATTGGCTGCGGGTGTTGAATATGAGCAGTGACAGATTGCCGCGTATGTGTTTTAATAGAACACGGGAACTGTCTAATGCCTCGGGCACACCCATCGGTTTCATTAAAAAGCTCACCAATCTCCTTAACAATAATGGATCCCCTGCACTCGTTTCCTGTGATGATCCTGAAACGCTGAGGAGCGCGATTACAGGGCTCTTAAAAACAGCGGCAGACCAATCTATACAAAACGACCTTACCAGAATGGATAAATCTAAGCTATACTCTCACTACAAAGACATTCACATATCTTTCATGACGGAGAGATACCTTTTATGGGATTTTCCTTTCCCGGTTGTAAGACTACTCGCACAAGTTAGAATACTTTCAAGTTTTTTTAGAGAAAACCACACCAAGATGCTCTGCGGTGAGGACCCGATTTGTACCTTCTGTAATTCAAAACTAAAAAATGGAATCACTCACTATATTTTTGATTGCTATGCTCTGAAAGAAGAACCCTTATGCTCAAAACTGGGCAACTCTGTGCTTCACTTCCATCAATAATTGACAATATGACCCAAAATAAGTATATTGCTACG
>CP092875.1:85600636-85688708 GCA_030710605.1 Cordylochernes scorpioides | reverse complement strand
TGAAACACCATCATATATCGAAAGATCAAATCCAAATGTAATTCCAGTATCACAATCATCACAAAATTACATCAGAAATCAGAATGGTAAGTTTCAAGCAAGAAAATTTCCAGAACAAGTGGATCAATATCGTGGTTCTAATGGTAGAGATCGATTTATTACCCAAGGAGAAATTTCTAGAAGGCAAGTTATCTTCAGAAATCCTGAAGGAAAATCTACATGGATTTTTAATAATAACGGCAGCCAACAAGTAACACCACAGCAAAATCGTGAAAGAAATATTCCCCAGTATCCTGGCCAAACTAGAGATCAAGGTAATGGTCACGGATCACGTGAGTACCAAAGCAATTCCAGAAATTTCCATTATGGAAATTCTACATACGAAATTCACGAAGAGAGAAAACAGGTGCAATTTCAAGATAATGGAAAAAAGAGAAGAGGACAAAATTTTGGTCAACCATCGAAAAATAATCAAATTTATTCCAGAAAAAACTCTATTTCCCAAAGGCCTGAAGAATTTTCAGTATGTCAATCAAGTAGAGCTGTTGAGCATTCATATATTAGGGATCGGGTAGAACCGCAGATGAATGGTGGATGGAATGAACAAAGAAAAGAACCTTTTAATCGTGGTAATCTTCAGACTATAAACCATGTACCTACAGAAGATAATGATGAAATCCTTCACGAACCACCATTGGAACCCAGATATTACCTAAAGAGTGAATCAAGTTCTGAAGATTATAGCCAAAGAGAAGGTTCTCAATATTCCAACGCATCGAGTTGTGAGAGATACCGGATTCGCAAAAAAGTAAGGAAGCAAGCCCACCGTAAAAGAATAAGATCCGATTCTGACAGTTCAAATTTTAGCTTTGGCAAACCTGTATCCGATAGTAGCGATTCTTGTATTTCAGAATTTAACCTCAGTATTTCGGAGCATTCAATGGCAGAAGCGAATGAAGTCCCACAAAAACACCAGTTAATAGAATACCATGAAACTCCACAGGAGAAAATCGAATACTCAAAAGGAGCACAAGAACAACATGAATTTCTTGAATATTCAAAAGATCAATGCAACGCCCTACAGGAACAACCCGAAACCCTACAACAACAATATAAAATTCTACCTGAACCTTCTGAAGCACAACAACAATATAAAATCCTACCTAAACCTTCTGAAGCACAACAACAACAATACAAAATCCTATCTAAACCTTCTGAAACACTACAAGTTCTTCAAGAGAACTCTGAAGCCCTACCCGGAACACTACAAGATCCTCACGAGCTCTCTGAAGCCCCATTTGACCATACAGAACGGCAAAAAGTTAAACATAACTCTCCCACAAACAAAGGCGTCCTCCAACACAGTAACCATCCTACAAAGGCCACCATCCAAAGAGAAGTTTCTACAACTTCTAACATCGTTAAAACAACTGAACCATATACCATACCAAAGAAACTTCAAATTATAAAGAAATTTCCACCTACTTTAGAAACCATCAAAGATAACTTTTCCGAATTCTGTCGATCCTATTGTGGATCGTTATATTTGCAGTATCTAATCGAAAAATTTAAAGTAGAAAGAGATATCATATTTGATGGTATTCTTCATAAACTTCCAGATATAGCTACAGAGAAGAATGGAAATTTTATAGTTAGAAAATTACTGGAATTTTGTACTCCAAATCAAAAACGTGAACTCTTTTCCAAAATAATGGGACATATAGTATTTATAGCTATGGATACTTGCGGATGCTTCGTAATTCAGGTTGCCCTAAGATCATGCCCGGGAAACATCAAGAATAATATAATACGCGAACTAAAAAACGAAGCTATTCAATGTTCAAAGGACTTTAACTCTTTGTTTGTTCTTAAGTACATCTTTGAAAACATGGCCCCAGCAGCTATTGTATCCTTAACTGAAGTTTTCATCGGGCATATCAGAGAATTGAGTACACATCCTATTGGATATCAAATGGTCCTTTTACTATTTAAAACATGCAATCGAAAATTTAAAGATATATTCCTTGATGAAATTCACATAATATCACGTGATTTAATTCATAACCAGTATGGAAGCTTGGTAATAATGGATATTATGGAAAATGGGAGGAATATAGATAGGAACAAGATTCCCTTTCAAATTGGTGGAAGGTTAAAACGATTTTCTTTAGACTATTATGCAAGTAAGGTTGTCATTAAATGCATGGAAGTGATTAAACCAAAAGAAAGATTTGAATTTTATAATGAACTTTTTTACGAAGATACGATTGTAGTAATGACTGAGAGCGAAGCAGGCGTTGAGGTAGTTGACGCCATGTTTAAATTGGGGAATAATTACCAAAAGAATATCATCTACAGAAAACTTTCGTCCAATTTCGATAGTCTTATGCAATTTCCACATGCGCGAAACTTAATCGAAGACATTGATGCTTCATTTGCGACCTATTATGAAAGGAATACCTAAATATGCTATGTACTTATAAGTTTATTCATAATTTTGGTTGAAACCTATGCATTTCTTAAAATGCATTTTGTACATCCTGTACAAAGAGTCATTTTGAGGCTCGCTCAACAAACATCGCTAGTATTTCTCGAATAGTTGAAGTGGAGTTTGGATTTTTTTTTCTAAATAAAATAGGTTTACATTATTTTTATCACTGTCTTTATTCATTTTTTAAAAATTATAATTTATCTCTTCCCAGCGTGTTTGTCATGGGAACTCAACAAAATTCTATAGTATAATTTTTCACCTCAATTCTATATTCTCAACAAACATCGCTAGTATTTCTCGAATAGTTGAAGTGGAGTTTGGATTTTTTTTTCTAAATAAAATAAGTTTACATTATTTTTTATCAATGTCTTTATTCATTTTTTAAAAATTATAATTTATCTCTTCCCCAGCGTGTTTGTCATGGGAACTCAATAAAATTCTATAGTATCATTTTTCATCACAAATTTCGATTCTATATAAAGTATTTTTCAATTTTCTTTATACTTTTATAATTGTAGTCAATTTTTTTTGTTATCTTAAGCCTAATCATGGTATAAACGATAATGGTGAATGTTTACTTCTTAGATCATGTTTTTTTTTGCATAATTTTAAATTTTAATTTATCTCTTATTGATAGCTAATTGCTAATATACCTGATAAAAATCGGATTTATGTGCCCGGCTACTGTACTATATCTCGATATAATTAATAAGGAATCGAACGTTTGGTTTCTTTTATTTCTCGAGCTATCATGCTAATATACCTTGTGGAGGCCGAGAGACTTTCTTCCAGCACGGCAAACATGCGGGGGCCATGAAATAGTACGGATGGCCACCACTGTGTGGCGCGGCAGATCGGCGGAAGTCAATGAGATCCCAAAAGACATTCTAGGGTGTTGTCCTTTTTGTCTTCCTCTAAAAATGTAGCTAATAAGTAATACCAATAAAACACTAACTTTGAAATACTTTTCTGAGACATCGCTGGACTAATAAATCGACACACCACAACCTTTCAACACGGAGAAGTTGTACTTCAGGATCTCCGTGTTGAAGAGCATATTAGCCTGAAAGCTCAAGAAATGAGAAATCAAACCCTTGATTCCTTATTGGTTATATCAAAATGTAAAAGCAGGGGATGAATCTTTACTGTACTATATGTACTCGAGTGAGAGTTTGCCTAACGAACATTGATTTAACATATTTATCTTATCAATAATAAGAAAAAAAATCATATAGAATCATCATTTTTCTATCACAAAATATGTAAATAAGTTATTAGTTTAATTTGAATAGGTTTTGTAGTCTTTTAGTAGTTTTTTTAAAATGTAAAAATAGTAAAGTGACCTTTGAATCTTTTTATATATACACTCATGGACAAAAATTGAGGAAGTGTAATAATGTCTTTGTCGGCGGTCGTATGTTTTTTTTTTTTTTCGAAGGAGACATCTGGTCTGTTTCAAATCCCATTAATAGGTACCTCTCAACAAGAGCAACCTAGTTCATGATAATTGAACAATGAATAATATATGAAGGTTATTCACATATTAAACAAATTTTAACGCGGGATTCAATCCCGGTTCATGACTGTCGGGAATCGAGCGTGTTACCCTCTCATCCACCGACTTCCACTCGAAGGAGACAGGTTGTTCACACTTTGTGAAAGAATATATATGTACACTCATGGACAAAACTTAAAGAAGTAGAAAGTCTTTGTTGTCTTCTTTTTTTGAAGGAGACAAAGGCAATTTTGTTCACACTTGGTTATCTTGGTGTTTTCAATAAAGGTCACTGTAATATCTTTCAGAGTTATTGTATGAATCTCGATATACATGTTAAAAGGTACACTTTCCCAAAGTTTTGTCCATGAGTGTATACACACTTGGTTATCTCGTGTGTCTTTAATAAAGGTCACTGTAATATCTTTCAGAGTTATTGTATGAATCTCGATATACATGTTAAAAGTTACACTTTCCCAAAGTTTTGTCCATGAGTGTATACACACTTGGTTATCTCGTGTGTCTTTAATAAAGGTCACTGTAATATCTTTCAGATTTATTGTCTGAATCCCGATATACATGTTAAAAGTTACAATTTCCTTACGTTATGTCCTTGAGTGTAAATATGACCCGAATCCTTTCGTGTTATACTCGAGTTTTTGAATTCAATCTATAATCCAAATTGTATCTTATCATGTATTTCCATTCAAACCAATGATAGAAGTATAAATAGTTATGTTTTATCACTTAGCTGTATACTATTTCTCCCTTGTTACATCCTTTTTGAAACAAATATTTGTATTATGATGCATTAGCGCGCCATCTGTTATCAACATTCGGAACTATTATAGACGCGTATGATTCTTTTTAAAAAATAAACAATTTATACTGTCCTTACTGCAATGGAAAATTTCCATTGCAGTAAAGACAGTAGGAATTGTTTATATAAAAAGAATCATACGCGTCTATAATAGTTTCAAAATTTAAATATTTGTATCTTCTACAATCTTTTCGCGCAGAGATGATATCGTAGCCAGTGAGAAACTTCCGAGGCGCGATTATTGCTAGTTGAAAACTTTGTTGTTTTTTTTTTCTAAATATTATTTAATAAATAAACATAAAAAATCTATTTATCAAGCTAAAAGAATTTTTACATTTATTAAAGTTTTTATTTTTTCTTTAAACTATTTAATATATAGATAAAGAAAATATATAAATAAAAACTTTGAAGGGTTTGTGGAGACCAAGAGATTTCCTCCCAGCCTGCTGGGATGGCGGACCACGCCGTCAGCAAACATACAAGCGGGGCCATGAAATTGGAGATGACCACCGCTGTGTGGCGCGGCAGATCGGTGGAAGTCAATGAGAACCCAATAGACATTCTAGGGTGTTGTCCTTTTGTCTTCCTCTAAAAATGTAGCTAATAAGTAATACCAATAAAACACTAACTTTGAAATACTTTCTGGGCCATCGCTTGGCTTATTTTCCGTTTCCATTTTACGTAAATTTAAAATTCGACACCACAGCTAGATGTAAATAGAGATAAAGTTAAAAATAAAAATATTGAGATAAAATAATAAGGAAGATAATATAAAAACTTATTTTAGTCTTGAGATGATATCCCGATATCTTGGATGAAATTTCTTTTCAAGCTTGAATCAATTTTTGCAATTCTTTATCGCTTGAAATCTCCGTATGATTTTTCTTTTCAATCACGTCCGGCTCACCAATGTGGAGTGTCGATTTATTAGTCCAGCGATGGCCCAGAAAGTATTTCAAAGTTAGTGTTTTATTGGTATTACTTATTAGCTACATTTTTAGAGGAAGACAAAAAGGACAACACCCTAGAATGTCTATTGGGTTCTCATTGGCTTCCGCCGATATGCCGCAGCGGTCGTCATCTCCTATTTCATGCCCCCCGCTTGCATGTTTGCTGTGGTCCGTCATCCCAGCAGGCTGGGAGGAAATCTCTTGGTCCCCACAGGTTTTACTTTCTTTTATATCTGTCTTCAATTTCCTATCGCCTGAGGTTCTCATTCTTCATTAAAATCTTTCTTCAATTTCTATTTTTTTTTTCTAAAAGAAGTTTCTCCTCCCTCAACTTTAATTTTTGACTCAATTCTCCTTAAACTTTTCCTTTTTTATATATTTCAATTTCAACCAACCTTTCTTAGGAATTAAATTTCCCAATATGCGAGGGGTGTCCCATAAGTCCGTGGCCCGACATATAAAGAAAATGACTAATAAAATGATTATGATTTATCCTTCAACATAATCCCTTTAAGGTCTATACACTTTTTCCAGCGATGTTCTAATGCTTTTATACCCTCCAAAAAGAACGATGTTCCAAGTGACTCAAAAAATGAGGTTACAGTATCAATGAGCTCTTCATCTGACCTAAAATGAATGCCAGAAAGTGATTTTTTCAAATGAGGAAATAGGTTGAAGTCAGACGGAGCTATATCTGGTGAATAGGGTGCATGTAGTAAAAGTTCAAAGCCAGAATCATAAATAGTAGCCATGGCTTGCAGCGACCGATGACTCGGAGCATTGTCTTGATGGTAAACAATCTTCCTGGACAGCTTTCCACTTCTTTTTTCTTTAATAGCTTCTCATAGTTGCTTCACAAGATTTGCAAAATAATCGCCAGTGATGGTTTGACCCTTATTCAGAAAGTCTAGAAGAAATACACCCCCAGAATCTCAAAAGACGGACACCATAACCTTCCCTGCTGATGGAACTGTCTTGGCTTTCTTGGGGGGAGGGGAACCGGAGTGTCTCCATTGCATGGGTTGTTGCTTGGACTCTGGTATAAAGTGATGGGCCCAAGTCTCATCCATGGTTACAAATCTACAAGTATTAACAAATTCCTCTGGATTGGCTTCAAATATCGCAAGATTGTCCGAATATTACTTTCTCCTTACAACCTTTTGATCGGGTGTCAAAAGTTTGGGAACCCAACGGGCAGAAAGCTTCCTGAGGCCCAAGTGTTCTCTCATGATCCGATCCACTGTTATTTTTGGAATACCCAAGGTCTCTTCTATCTGACGAACTGTCATTCTTCTGTACAACATAACCAAATCATGTATCTTGTCGATGTTTTCTTGAGTAACTGACTTAACAGGTCTTCCTGGTCCATGTTCGTCTTCGGTGCTGATCCTCCCTAATTTAAACGCAGCTACCCATTTTTTTTGCTGTGCTATAGGAAGGAGCATCTTCCCTTAATGTATCCACCATATCTTCATAGATTTCCTTTGGCGACATTCCTTTCTTACAAAGATATTTTATTACAGCACGAATCTCGTTTGTCTCCATTTTAGATGATTCCTGTTTCTTGTCCTCTTTCAGAACCCATAACAAAAAAAAAAAAACGGTTAGTTGTAGAAACTTAAAAATTTACATATCTTCATACAAGGCATTAAGGTATATATGGTAAAATTTATTAGTTTCTAAGATTTCGTCCTCATGGTTGGGCCACGGACTTATGGGACACCCCATCGTATGTTTTACTTTACAATCTTTTAGTATTTTTTTATCTATTAAATAATGTAAAAAATAATGCCAATAAAAAGATTATCCACTTTGGGAGTTCATTCTTTTTTATCTCAATATGAGTAGGATAGCTGCACAATTTGTATCATTTGTATTCACATTTTAAAACAAAGTGTCCAATGTGGATTTCGATCCAGATTGATGGCTCTCAGGAATCGAGGGTTTGAACCACTTATCCACAGACTTCTATCTGCCTTGTAAGTAAAACAAAGAAAACTTAGGTGTCTGAAAGACAACCCGGGTAGTTAACGACATTCAGTTGGGCAGGCAAATGAGATAACTTTACCCTGCAATTTGCATACCCCCCCTCCCCCAGTATTTCTTGGTGTTTCAAATTCAGAGTCCCGCAGTATATTATAATAAATCTATAAAAGTTGATCCTAATAAATTTTAATTATATATGCTTTTAAAAATAAAAAAGACATATCCTGACCAGGAGCACATGTGTTTTTCAGAAGGCAGAGCGCCATCTGGTGGAACAGAAATCAACTATTCATTGATTTAACCTGTTCCCTGATATTTGGCTAACCCAATTTCTTGATAAATCAAGAGAGAAAAGCCATATATGTTTTTGTTTATATATTTACATAAATAGAAATTTGTTCTTGTTCCAAAATCAATTTATTAGGTACCACTCAAGAAGAGCAACCTAGTTTATGATTATTGCAACAATGGTCACCGTTCGGAGGAGATTAATAGAATCGCCGAATGCCCTGGTCCATTTGGATGAGGAAAGTGAAGATTTAGAACGCGGCTGATTCCACACTCGTCTGTTCAGTGATTCGCTAACCATGACGTATGCACGAAGGAACGTGTGGCCATTGGACATGAGTCGGACCTGGAGGCTGTTGTTGGGTGCTGCGCTGCCTGGAGTACAGAAGCTCCATCTATGCTTCCTTTCTTCCTGTGTTGATATTAAAAATAAAAAAGGCATATCCTGACCAGGAGCACATATGCTTTTCAGAAGTCAGAGCGCCATCTGGTGGAACAGAAATCAACTTTGATTTAACCTGTTCCCTGATATTTGGCTAACCCAATTTCTTGATAAATCAAGAAAAGCCATCCACGAACGCGTTTTGCGCTTGTCATCGTGGAGTATGCTGTACCACTGCGACAAAAAAGAAGCCACTGGGACCTTTCTTCCTGTGGTGAATCTGTATAAGACCGGTGGTCTGAATAAAGCTTCGTGTGTGTGATATTTGCAATAATGAATAATATGTGAAGGTTATTCACATATTAAACAAAATGTTAACGCGGGATTCTATCCCGGTTCATGACTGTCGGGAATCGAGGGTGTTACCCACTCGTCCACCGACTTTTATAAATAGAAATGTCTGTCTGTTGGTGGATGTACGATTTTAACTCGCATCCAATTGGGAATTAACAATTTAAATATTTGAAATGATTATTTAGGTACATTAAAAGTAGGAACAAAGGACAATTTTCCGATTTCTATCATAAATTTCCTTGAGAATTTGAACAACAAAAAAAAAAATCTAAAAATGTTTAAAATTATCTCCATAACTACAAGGTATGTCCCATAAGTTCCCGGACTGGGTGAATAAAAAAAAAGAGTAAGATATTTTTTTAAAAAATTATTAAAACTTTTCAAAGTAATCCCCCCTTGCTTCAACGCACCAGCGCCATCGTTTCTCCCAATTGTCGAAACAGTTTTTATAGGCCTCTTTTGGAATGCTCTTCAGTGCTAACAGCGATTTTTCTATTATGTCATCCTTGGTGTCAAAATGTCTTCCTTTTAGAACTGCTTTAAGTTTGGGGAACAGGAAAAAGTCATTTGGTGCGATGTCTGGGGAATAGGGTGGTTGAGGTAGGATTTGTGTCCCGTTTTTCTCCAAAAAAACTCGTCACCAGGTGCGCTGTGTGAGGGCGGGCATTGTCATGGTGTAGGATCCAGCCACCATTAGTCCATTTTTCTGGCCTTTTTTTTTTTCTAATCGCTTCCCTTAGACGGCGAAGAATGCCCAAATACATTTCCTTAATAGCTATTTGGCCTGCAGGAAGATACTCGTGATGAACAATGCTCTTGTTATCCAAAAAAGCGACCAGAAACACCTTGTTTCTGGATTTCAATATCCTGGATTTTTTGGGTCTAGGCTCACCCTGACCTCTTCACTCGGCAGATTGACACTTGGTTTCAGGGTCATAGCCATAGACCCATGTCTCGTCGCCTCGTCTATGCAAATCCTCTGCTTCAATTTTTGTTCCATCGTAAAATCGCCGCAGCGCTAGGTGTAACCTTTAAATAAATTAGAATGACCTTGGCGCGCGCGCACGTACCGCCTCGATATTGGTACCACCGTGTTGCCAGATATTTTTTCTATAATAAACAGTCAAATTTATTTACATTTTTCATTTATTTATTTGTTTATGGACCCAGTCCGGGAACTTATGGGACATACCTTGTATATATATTCATATAACTTTTTTGTAAGTATTTAAAAATCAAGATTTTTTTCATATTGTTTTTAAAATAATCTCTGATCAAAATCACAAAAAAATATATATTTTTAAATTAAAATAGGGTAGTCATGGTTCTAAAACTAACATAAAGGTAACCCAGGCTCCTGGAGTGTATCCATAGATCGCCAACTACCCGGGCTGTCCTGTGGAGTCTGTCTTGGTAGCCTTAGTGAACCAGTTCACCAAGTGTTTCCAGGCCGGTTTGCTTTTTTTTGTTGTTGTTACTTATCTCTAGTACACGTTGTACAGGCCATGATAATCATGGCGGGTAGAAATAGGCGACTGCTTTTACTGTAAGTGCACCATATATTGTTGTGGGTCGGTGATGCAAAAAGAACAGCCAAAAGAAATGATTTATGAATATAGTATTATTATTTAATATAAGGATATATGAGGATATATATGATGACACAGCAGTAAAAACAAAGGCAGGCTTAAGACTATATACAAGATGACGCACGGCAGAAGGAAGGGGCGTTCCCATTGTTCAGTCATTTCCATGCAGCGCCGCCAAGCGGTGCCCGTGTCCACGCCTGTGTCCACGCTTCTCTCATCATTTCCCCACTGAAGCGCTGGACAGGAGAACAGTTCATGAAGTCACAGGCGTTCTTGTGAGCCACTTTGCTCAGGGTCTTGGTGAAGACGTCAGCCAGGTTCTCCTTTGTAGGGATGTAGACAATCTTGATCTCTCCGCTAATTATTCTTTCTCTGACGTGATGGTATCTTATGTCAATGTGTTTGGATCTGTTGTTCTCCACATTATTTTTTGAAAAGTCTATAGCGGATCTATTATCGCAATGAATTATCAAGGGGAAAACAAAATTCGATAAGAACTTTAATTCTTTCAAGATGGTAGCGATCCAAACTGCTTCCTTAGTGGTCTGGGATAGCGCTAAATATTCTGCCTCCATGGTGGAAAGTGAGACACACTTCTGTTTGCTAGTCTTCCATATGACTAAGGAATGTCCTATAGTGATAGCGGTCCCACTATTGGACCGTCTGTCATCGATGTCGCTAGCCCAATCTGCATCACTGTATGCACAAACATCATTGGAATCAGTCCGGCGATAAACGAGAGATAGATTTATGCTCCCGTGTAAATATCTTAAAACGTGTTTGGCAGCTTGCCAATGTCGACGTCCAGGGTTGCTAGAGAATTGAGCTAAGTTAATAACAGGTGCATAAGTTTCCTGAAAATCGATTCCTTGTTTCTGTGAGAAACCTCTAGCTACTAAACGTGCTTTGAAACGCTCTACATTTCCGCTCTCATTTGTCTTCACTTTATACACCCATCTGCTGCTAATCGGTTTCTTTCCCAGCGGTAATGTTGATAACTCCCAAGTGCCTCGTTCCTGAAGCACTCTAAGCTCATCTTCCATTGCTTTTCTCCAATACATGGCTTCGGGAGATTGGACTGCCTCTTCAAAACTTTGCGGCTCGGTAACATCTAAAAAATTTAACTCTACTCTTGGTTTACCTTTTCTCCCATATGGATTTCGAACAATGTTTTTGGAGGTGGAGGGTTGTGGTAGAGTATCCTCTACCCCCACTGAATCCAAATTACTCGGTAATTCATTCTCTAGGTCGTTATCATGATTAGTCTCAGGTTCTAGCCAAACGTGGTTGTACCTTTCCGGTTCTGTCTCTTCGACTATTTTGGTCCACTCTAGTCCAATTTTAGACTCATCGAATCTAACATGTTTTGTTTCAATCACCTTTTGTAATTCTGGGCACCAGAGACGATATCCACGTGTTTGAGTAGAGTATCCTACCAGAATACATCTACATGCCCGATGGTCTAATTTTCGCCTTCTTTCTCTTGGTATATGGCTATATGCCAAACATCCAAATGCTTTTAGGTGTCTTACACTAGGATTTCTTTCTAACCAAAGTCCATCAGGTACTTTGTCTTTTAGAGCACTATTATAACATTTGTTTTTAATGTAAGCAGCTGTATTTACCGCCTCTGCCCAAAATCTTTGGGGGAGAATAGCGCTATGTAAACAAGCGCGGGCCATATCTAAAAGTGTTCGATTTACACGTTCTGCCACACCGTTCATTTGCGGAGAATACACGTTTGTGCGTTCATGCTTTATCCCTAGTTTTTGTAATTTGTCTTGGAATTCTCTATTGCAAAACTCAAGTCCATTATCCGATCGTAACACTTTAATCTTATTACCAGTTTGTCTCTCTTCAGTGGCTCTATAGATATCGAAATGTTTTAATACCTCATCTTTGTTTTTCAGAAGATACAAAGTAGTCCTTCTTGAGAAATCATCAACAAAAGATAGAAAGTATCTATTGCCTCCGGTTGATTTTACCGGCATTGGACCGCAAATATCTGTGTGGAAAAGCTCCAAGGTCTGTTTAGATCTAATATTGCCTAGGTTTTTATGTGGCGCTTTAGTGGATTTGGCGATACAACAATCGTCGCATAGGCCTTTGTCTCTAGAGGAAATTTCTAAGCCTATTACCAGCTCCTCCCGCGCCATCTTTTCAATGGCGTTACTGTCAATATGGCATAACCTTTGATGCCACGTTCTCAAGGAATTGTTCTGAAAATGGTCCCTTTCACTATTAAATGCTGTTTTACTGGAGTTTAAGGTCTTACCTTTCACAATGTAGAGGCCATTTACATTTGTCGCTTCCGCTATAATCCTGTTTTCTGGGTTGAAAACGCGAGCTACCATATTACAGAAGGTCACACGGTTGCCGTTTTCTTCTATTTTGGAGACTGACAGCAGATTCCTTCGCACATTTGGGACGTACAGCACATTGTTTAGCTTGATTTCGATGCTTTCATTATGGATAGACGTCTGGATAAATATGTGTCCATATCCTTTGGCCTCAGTTGTCCCACTCGCAGTCATAATAGGATCAGATGACACCTCCCGAAGGTCAACGAACCAGTCCTTGTTTCTGCATACATGGTTGGTTGCTCCGCTATCCAGCAGCCACGAATCCTCGTCGCTCGTTAGGTTGAGTGCAGCCAGGAAGTTATCTGATTTGTTTACCTTCCTCTGATAATGCTGATTATCGCGGTTTCTAGTTGTTTGCTTCATTCCTCGGCAGTTGGCGGCGATGTGGCCGATCTTCCCGCATCGGTAGCATTTTCTTCGACTGTCGGTACTGTTGTTATTTTGAAGCTTGTTCACCTGTAGCACCTCCTTGGATGAATCCTCCTTTCTGGTTGTTCTCCTCTCGTGTTCCGTTAGCAGGACCTGCCTCACCTTGGATGACGTGAACTCATCATCCGTCATGTTGCTAAAGTTCATTATAATCCCATCATAGGAGTCTGGTAGTCCAGCTAGCATAGAGTATGCCAGATCTTCATCCTTTACTTCACATCCCGCTTCTCTGAGATGATCACTGCAGGTCTTGAATCTTGATAGGTAATTTATCATACTTTCTTCTTCGATGAACTTGATGTTCACGAATTGTTTCTTGAGTTGAAGAATTCGCGCCCTTGATTTCGGTTCAAATATTTGTTCCAGGGGCTTCACTTGCAGTCTTACAGTCGATAACGTGTATTTGTTGCTCTGTAGAAATCGATAGAGCAATCGTTGCCAGTGCCTTTTCTTGTTTAATTTTTGTCTTTTCATATTTTCTTTGATCCTCATCAGCGTCGATCGTTTCTTCGTTAATTACACATTCCCATAATCCTCTTTCGATCAGGAGCATCTTCATGTTAAATTTCCATGATCGATAATTGCTGCCGGTGAGCTTCTCGACGTTTAGGGCAAGCGCTTGGGAAGACGACGCCATCTTGGTTTCACTTACTTTTTGTTCGTTTTAATGCAGACAACCACGCTCTGCTACCATGTTGTGGGTCGGTGATGCAAAAAGAACAGCCAAAAGAAATGATTTATGAATATAGGATTATTATTTAATATAAGGATATATGAGGATATATATGATGACACAGCAGTAAAAACAAAGGCAGGCTTAAGACTATATACAAGATGACGCACGGCAGAAGGAAGGGGCGTTCCCATTGGTCAGTCATTTCCATGCAGCGCCGCCAAGCGGTGCCCGTGTCCACGCCTGTGTCCACGCTTCTCTCATCATATATCTACATATGTGAAAAGCAGTTTGACTTTACACTCACGAATGTGACAGAGCCCCGTTTGGTTACTTGCACTCGGTGGTGGGGTTGAACTTTGGCAACAATCGGGGGCCATTGAAACATTTTTTTTTTTCAATCAGGAAAAAAGTGCCAATGCGGGAATCGAACCCGGGTCGTAGCGGTCAAAAACCAACAGTGTTTAGACCATCCTTCCACCAACCCCCATACGTTTGCTTCATGGTAGATTCAATAATACAGTGTCCATTGAAAGAGAGAAGTCCAAGGTTCTATTATTTAAAATAGGAACCAATAGAAAAGAGTTCCAAATAATTGCATTGTCATCGCGAGTAAGCAAATTGTAATGAATTCTCAATTCGATAAATTTAGATAAAAACTCTTTCATATAGAGCTCAAATAAAATTGAGGGGGTTAGGTCGCATCATATATATTGGAATGATAGATGAAGAATTAAATAAAAACTAATATGTCTTGATAATTTTTTTAAACATTATTTTATATTAGGTAGAATTCTCTAAATTTATTAGTAAAACATACAGTGTATCTTATCATATTTATTCTTTAGAGATTTATTAAGATAAAACTTCAACTTGGGGCTGGCTGTGATTGTAGACCTTTTCATTGAATGGGTCAGTCTTATATTATTTATAAATTATAATCGTTATTCTGAGAATTGTATTTTCTATCTTCTTGCTGACAGTGTTGGAGGGAAATCTCCAGTGGAAGAGATCGAGGGGAAGGAGACGACAGGGATACACAGGCGATCTAAAACAATGGACTGGACGACACGAGGAGATGAAGAGGATGGTGGAGGAAGTATGGAAAGACCATGTGACCCACTCTCAGTAGAGAAAGGTATTGAAGGGTATTTCCTAATTTCTAAATGACAATATTATTTGAAACAAGTTAAATAGGAAAACGAGAAGAAATCCCAAAATTTTTATAGTAATAAATTACTCAAAAATGTTAATGTGCAGGATTATGGATAGAGAAACTAGCAAAAAAAATGTGGAAAAGATAGAGTTTCAAGATTGTCCCATAAAATAATATGCCGAGAAAATGAAAGTGGAAAACAAAGAACAAACACTTTGCGAAATGTTTTTGATCATTTTATAGAAGTATATCACAAATTTTGTAGTTTCAATATACCTTTTATAATGTAAAACGACATTTGAAAACCATCCCGCATGTGTTTCTTTTCAACGAAAAATCAAAATTTATTTCAAGGAGAAATAACGATTATTTCCAACCTTTAGGATGAGGTATGAAAGGGTGAATTGTGAAGAGTAATAATAAACGGAAAAATAAAAGTGTCCAGGGAAATTGTAAATAATCGTTATTTCTCCTTGAAATAAATTTTGATTTTTCGTTGAAAAGAAACACATGCGGGATGGTTTTCAAATGTCGTTTTACAATCATAAGCCGCATTATATTATACCTTTTATATCTAAAGATTTATTTATGGATTATTCTATTGGGAAAAATGCATCTCTCTCTACAAATAGTGTAAGTAAAAGTTGCTGATGGCTTGCGTAATCTGTACAGATGCATGTACAGGCACAAGCCATCAGAAACTTTTAGCTATACAATCATGCGATGTCTTTTTCTTAATTTACCCACCTGATGCCAATACGATATTGTGGCGAAGAAATAATTTATATTTTATTATTTAATTGATTCAATGAAAATATTTAAAACAGATTTATTACTTAATATTTGTCAAAATCATCATTTAGTTGCCTAGCTTGCTTGTTCAAGACCCTGTTGTAGACCCTTTTTACCCTATCCCCCATTACGGAAGATAATCTATTTTACCAAATCACTACAACTAAATGTCACCACCATTTACACAGACGGATCCCAATCATCAGAAGGAGTTGGGGCTGGAGTCATCCTACCACCTCCTCTACAAACCATACAACTTAAACTCCACCAAGAGTGCTCAGCGTTCCAAGCTGAACTGCTTGCCATTCTCTACGCAACACAAATCACCATGAAATTCCCGAAAGAACACTTTATCATTGCCTCAGACTGCCAATCAGCTCTATCAGCCATATGTAGGTCTTGGCCCCCAAGAACACAACTAATTGCAGAAATAATCTACAACCTGCATTTTTCACCAAATGTGCAACTCTGCTGGATCAAAGGCCACAGCGGTATTCCAGGAAATGAACTGGCGGATCAGGCGGCAAAGGCTGCAGCACATTCTAATCTGCCACTATCCTTTACCACCCTCCCAAAGAGTGTCGCGCGCGGTGAAAAAAGAACAGATAGCCCTCAAAATGTGGACAGACCTCTACATCCAAGATTACTCCACCAGAAATCTACGAAGATTTGCTGCTACCCCGAAACTACTCCTCCAAATGCTTCGAAACATCAAGCATGGATCTTCCTCCACAACAATCTTGACCGGCCATGGCTACATTCAGGCAGACCTTGCAACGGTATCGAAAGAAGACCCAACTTGCCCCCACTGTCAAGATGAAAACCAAACCATAGATCACCTCCTCTTCACTTGCCCAACCTTCCAATACCAAAGATTACAGACAGCCACTCTCCTTGGTATCACCAACATATATCCAGCATCCCTAGAAAATCTCCCAAGAAAGAAATCTGCCTGGCAACACCTCATTAATTGGACTTCCACTGGCATTGTATATAAATCCAAGAAGACTTAGGTCAGAAGGACATCCCGGGTAGTTGGCGACTTCTGTACGCTCCAGGAACCTGGGTTACTTAAATAAAATAGTTGTAGATAGTTTGGTTGTTTTGTTGATAATTGTCGACTAGCCGTACTGACGTCTTCAATAAATACTTTTACATCTTAAAATATTCCAAGACTTGATTTCTACGCTACAATATCACTTCTGTACTATTTTTTAGGATTGTTCTATTTTTAAAAAATTGTTTTGCTTATGAACAAGATGTATAAAAGTCTAATATCGTCCTATACATAAGGGTAATTTCGGAATATTTTCGCCTGGGAAAGAGAAGGACATCAAGTCTTAGGTGTAACGACAACAATAATTTATTAGATTTTTACAGTGAGAGGGTGAGAGAGGGTGTTATATGTGAGTGATGAAGGTGGCTCACCACCAGCTGAATCCTCCCATCAGGTCGCTCAGGCTGAATCCACCCCCACCGCCCATGGGGAAGCTTTGAGGAGGCACGGGGAATCCTCCGTAGAAACCCCCATAGCCTGGATGTAGCATGCTGGCGGCCATTCCATACATTCCTCTACCCCCACCTCCTCCGTAGCCACCTCCCCCTCCTCCAAATCCACCGGCCCCGCCTCCTCCGTAGGCTCCGGCTCCTCCTCCTCCTCCTCCGTAGCCTCCGGCCCCTCCTCCAAACCCGCCGGCTCCGCCTCCTCCGTAGCCCCCGGCTCCGCCTCCAAAGCCGCCGGCTCCGCCTCCTCCATAGCCACGCATACCGCCTCCGAATCCCATCATCATGCTTCCTCCCCCTTTGCCTCCGCCATATCCGCCGCCTCTACCTCCGCCCATACCTTTCATGCTGAAGCTACCGCCGCCTCCTCGCTTTCCACCACCTCCGCCTCCTTTGCTTCCTCCTCCTCCAAATCCACCTCTACCATATCCACCAGAGCCTCCTCCGAAGCCTCCTCCTCCTCCTCCGTAGCCTCCACCGCCTCCGCTACCTCCAAATCCACCTCCACCACTGCCTCCATATCCACCTCCGCTGCCTCCACTTCCTCCATATCCACTCCCGCCTCCTCCCTGGCCTGCTCCTTTCCCACCAATGCTGATTCCAAGAAAGGTGATGGAGCCGCTATTTCCGTTATGGCCGCTACCACCTCCTCCGTAGGCACCGCCTCCACTGCCGCCCCCAGCTCCTCCTCCTCCATAGCCACCGCCTCCACTACCGCCTCCAGATCCTCCTCCATAGCCACCGCTGTCTCCGCCTCCTCCTCCTCCACCATTTTGTACCAAGCTTAGTGGGATGGCCAGAAGTAGGGTCCGCCCTCCTCCGCCGCCTCCTCCGCTTCCTCCTCCATAGCCACCACCGCCTCCTCCTCCTCCGCTTCCGCCTCCATAACCACCACCGCCGCCTCCTCCGCTTCCGCCTCCATAGCCACCTCCGCCTCCTCCAAAAGCGCCTCCTCCCATTCCGCCTCCACCGTAGGCTCCACCTCCTCCAAAGGCTCCACCACCACCGCCGCCATAGGCACTACTCCCCGATGATCCAGTTTCACTAGGGAAACTGCCAGGATCCGCCATGGTTGTCTCTTCGGGAGTGGTGGACGCCAGCTTGAGGGGCTCCTCGACCGGGGTCCAGGCGGCCACTGCCAGGGTGAGCAGCGCGATCTGGAACAGCCACGTGGTCTACCTAGCCAATCACAGCAATGGACGTTATATTGAGATACTTAGCTAACTTTTAATGAATATTCTATGGCGAGGTATCAGATATGTGTTTGGTACACCTTGTTCTTGTTCCAAAATAACTTTACTAAGTACCACTCAAAAAGAGCAACCTAGCTTATGATATTTACAACAATAAATATTCTCTATGTGAAGGTTATTCACATATTAAAACAAAGTTTCCAAGGCGGGATTCGTTCCCGGTTCTTGTCTCTGGGGAATCGAGGGTTTGAACCACTCGTCCACCGACTTCTATCTGCCTTGTAAATAAAACAAAGAAGACTTAGGTGTCTGAAGGACAACCCGGGTAGTTATTGACATTCCAGCAACCTCTGTAAACCTAATAAATAATAATAATACCCAGAACACGGATTTGACAGCCGCATTGAAGCAGATTTTTTGGTCTCATCCAGGTGCTAAAATGTTTCAATAAGCTTCGATATTCTTGTACAAGTTCAACCTAACCAGGAAGTGCAAGTAACTAACCGAGGCTATGATACCTTGTAAGTGTCAAGTCAAACTGTATCTACCTCTTTAGATACTAACAAAAGGGTAAAAGGTGACGCTGCAACTTTATATTAAAATTAATTATACAAGGTCTTGAAAATGGCCTTTATCAGTTTAATGTACTTACTTACTCAATGTATAACCACCAAACAAACAACTACCTTAGTATTCATCTTTCCTCGTGGAGATGACAGAAGTTGATCTTGGAATCTTTTCCTGGTGGCATGAGAAGGAAAGCTTCTTAGTATTTTAGTCAAACGTCAAGATTGGATCAAATCATCTTGCTCTGGAAGCTCTGTTGTCTAGGACGACAAAGAATAAATCCAAATGCATTAGCCCTATACAAGTTTTACAGGGCTGCGCAAGAGAAGAAACATTGAGAAAAGAGAGCCGTGTGTAAATGGATATGTAAATGAACGATATAATGAACGATCATCTTTTCTAAGCAATTATGCACCAAAGCGAATCCTGTAAAGGGCATAGGCATCCAATAAAAGACTTATTGTTATTAGCCATACGATCTGTTTTCTGCAGAATGCAAGAGGATGGGGTAAACTTTCAGCGTTTGAGCAAGTTACAACTCTTACCATATTCACCATGAAATGGCACTATTTCTTTGAATATATGTAAATAAATATATTTTAGAGACAAGCATGTGTAAAATGGAAATTTTACCGAACTGCATTGGGGAATTCTTTTTTTCTGCAAACCTCAAGCCTCAAACCTGTATATAAGACTAAAGGTGTTAATAAAGGTATTGATTGATTGATAATATGGTAAAAAAACAAACAGAAACTTTAACAAAATCGCTAATTTCCTTTGGCTTTTCTTCAATTTTTAAGCAACAGTATTTCACTCATCTATAATTTAAAAAAATTCAATTTTCGAATAAAGAAAAAATGGCTTCGCTAATTCACGTGGGCAACGCGCAAGAACGTCGCAAAATTTCTAAAAAAAATTCTATATACTTTTACGCTGATAAGATAAGAAAATGAAAACAAATTAAATTAGCTAAATTAGCAGAAAAAAAACTCACAAAAGTTGTTTCTTTTAAAAGAATATTAAGCAATTTCGAATTCCTTTTTCCTTAAAGGTAATTTGAGGGTTAAGGTCAACCTTGTTAAATATAGAAACGGCTTCAAATAATCATAGAGTAAAAAAGAAAACAAAAGTTGACCTAATTCAAAAAGTAAACGCTATAATCGTGAAGCAATCAATGGCCATACCATTCATGTCATGGGGAACAATGAAAGTAAATCATGGTTGTGGGCGTCTGCCATGAAATTAGCTAAAATGTCGTTTGGCTTTCAATGGAGATATATTGTCTCAATGTCAACTGTCCTAGACTAGTCGTACCCTTTGACCTCTAAATTGTTGCAGCTATTTCTTTGACCTTATCTTTTATCTTTTTCTCGTGGGAAGTTGGTCTTGACGAATTTAAAATTGAATTGTCTTCAACACACGCATTTGAAATTTGTTTTTGGTTAGATATATAATTTTTTAGATGTTTTTTAATATTTATATATAAATTAAATATGTTATAACACCTTGATAAAGGTTGGGGTTCAGCCAACTGAAATATTGGTAAAATAAATGATATTTTGATCCAATATATGCCTTTTTAATTAAATATTTATATATATTTTTGTAAAAAGATAAAATATTAAAAATTTCAATATTACTGGTTCTTTTGTAAAGATTTTTTTATTTCTTTATATTTGATTATCTTAATTTTTCAAAATTACATCTGTCTCTAAACTTTTCAATTTTTAAAGTTTTGTGTTTAATGATTGTATTTATTTTCTCTGAATTAATATTTTCAAATACTCACCTTCCCTCCGTGAATTAAAAATAAATTTCTGTATTAAATGAACACACATAATTTTAAAATTAAAATATTTTTTATAGATAATATCATCATATTCCATATTTTTAAAAATAAATATTAAATTAGATTTTCCAACATGAAAATACGTTTTATATAATTTTTTTTTTAAATATATATATTTTTTATTTAGGAATGTATGTATTACTAGCTATTAATATAATATATATTAATATTAATATAATAATATTAAGAGCTAATGTATTTGTAATATATAATATGGTTATATGGTTTTGACCAAGGACTTGGTTGTTGTTGGGTGATGTAATCAATATATGACAGGAGATATTCATGTTTTTAGTTCTTATGATAATTCTGTAATAATAAAATATTATACAAATATATAACATACAATCTCTTTTAATAGAAACTACACTGCCTAAGTTTATTGAATATTAGGTAGAAGACTACATAACAGTTTTAATAGCTTAAAAATGCTTTCTAAATCCAATATTTATTCTTCTTTCAATATTTAGAAACAAGTAGATATCAAAAAGGTTAAATTGCGATATTATAAATGATAAAAGACAATATTTAAGTTTGACTAAAAAGACTCTTGCTTTTATTCGTTTCATTCCTTGTTGCAACAATAGAAATCTCTTATATAAAAGCCATCTAAATAAATAAGTAGAATTACTTTCTTGTAGTTATCAAACCGGCTAAATTATCCACAAGCCTCAGAATAAAAAGTAAGGAGAAACTTTAATTTTATCCAACTTGAACCTAAACCTAGCTACCAATCTTGCCCTCAATTAGCAGGATTCTATCCATCACATGTTTATCTGTATATAAATCATACCGTAATCAAAACTAGATGTAGTTGTAAAACAGTTAAACCAGTTTATAGCGCCCCCTCTTGGGACTCACCAAAATAGGGTGCTATAGAGAGGGGGTGCTATAGACAGGTCACTTTTTATGTAAATCGCATCGTACTACGTATTTAAAATTGGGCGCCATTTATTTATTTCAACACACAAAACGCGATATCCCGGCTAGGAATAATTGCGTTAATTTACATTAAAAAAAAAACAGAAACAGTTATAAACATATTATATAAGAAAAGGTAATCGAAATAAAAAGAGAAACAATAATATATATTAGGAACCCGAACCTTTAGGTTTGAAAGAAAATCGGGCGTTATAGAGAGGAAGGCGCTATTTATAGGGGGCGCTATAGACAGGTTTAACTGTATATTGTAAAATAATAATTAAATTTTATATTCTATATTATCATCATTATTTTATTATAAAAAGAATATGCCGAATTGTCATTCGCAAGTACAGTACATCAGATAAACTGGATGTCCACCATTAGACATGTCAACCCGGATAGTTGGCTGTTACTTAGTACATGGTGGTGGCTCCAGGAAACCTTGTTACCTCAAGAGAAAGAAATTGAGATTGAAACTGATTTATTTCAATGTTTATATAAGATTATATATGGTTAATTACCGAATAAATATAAATAAATAAGATTATAAAATGATAAATATATGAATAAATAGATATAAATGGATAAAATAATTGATAAATATACATATATATAAAATATATTCAAGGTCTTCATTGGTGGTGCCCACCGCGGGAAAGACTCCGCCATCGATGGACTGCGAGAGTTCTTAGAGAGAGAGTGAGAATAAATTATCATTTTTATTATGTTGAATACACACGCACAAATGTTGTTATTACTTTAAATAAAAACATAATACAGTAGAACTATCTTTCTGTAAAAGACAACACCTAATTACAGATCCAAAGTGTCCTTTAGGGAGAGTTGTCCTCTTATCAGATAGTTACTAAATAGTAAAAATGGTAATTTTGCAAATGGAAACTATCCTTTGTAGAAAGGTGTTCTTTAGCGCGATTTGTCCTCTCTTGGAGGTTTTACTGTAGTAACATATATCATAAACCTTTGTAGATAGTTTGAGAAAGGCATGTGGTAACGTGTAGTGTTTGTATAAGTGAATGGTGCACGCGGGAGAAATATATTTTTGCAAGTATCAGTATAATACAGAGAGACAATTAACAACTTTATTAAATCCTAGTTAATAGCAAAATAATAAATTTAGGGTAAAATTAAAATACAGTATTGTAATAAAAATAGAAAATATTTATATCAGACATCTCTGAAGGGACGTCGGGATCAGGTGCTACAAGCCGCCCTGAGTGTGGACAGGACCTTGTTTATTGTGTTGTCCCCAACCTGCTCAATGACAATGTTGAATTCGCACAGAATTTTCTAGAGACGTCGGGATCAGGTGCTACAAGCCGCCCTGAGTGTGGACAGGACCTTGCTTATTGTGTGGTTTTTGTCCCCAACCTGCTCAATGACAATGTTGAATTCGCACAGAATTTTCTAGAGACGTCGGGATCAGGTGCTACAAGCCGCCCTGAGTGTGGACAGGACCTTGCTTATTGTGTGGTTTTTGTCCCCAACCTGCTCAATGACAATGTTGAATTCGCACAGAATTTTCTAGAGACGTCGGGATCAGGTGCTACAAGTCGCCCTGAGTGTGGACAGGACCTTGCTTATTGTGTGGTTTTTGTCCCCAACATGCTCAATGGCAATGTTGAATTCGCACAGAATTTTCTAGAGACGTCGGGATCAGGTGCTACAAGTCGCCCTGAGTGTGGACAGGACCTTGCTTATTGTGTGGTTTTTGTCCCCAACATGCTCAATGACAATGTTGAATTCGCACAGAATTTTCTAGAGACGTCGGGATCAGGTGCTACAAGCCGCCCTGAGTGTGGACAGGACCTTGCTTATTGTGTGGTTTTTGTCCCCAACCTGCTCAATGACAATGTTGAATTCGCACAGAATTTTCTAGAGACGTCGGGATCAGGTGCTACAAGTCGCCCTGAGTGTGGACAGGACCTTGCTTATTGTGTGGTTTTTGTCCCCAACATGCTCAATGACAATGTTGAATTCGCACAGAATTTTCTAGAGACGTCGGGATCAGGTGCTACAAGCCGCCCTGAGTGTGGACAGGACCTTGCTTATTGTGTGGTTTTTGTCCCCAACCTGCTCAATGACAATGTTGAATTCGCACAGAATTTTCTAGAGACGTCGGGATCAGGTGCTACAAGCCGCCCTGAGTGTGGACAGGACCTTGCTTATTGTGTGGTTTTTGTCCCCAACCTGCTCAATGACAATGTTGAATTCGCACAGAATTTTCTAGAGACGTCGGGATCAGGTGCTACAAGCCGCCCTGAGTGTGGACAGGACCTTGCTTATTGTGTGGTTTTTGTCCCCAACCTGCTCAATGACAATGTTGAATTCGCACAGAATTTTCTAGAGACGTCGGGATCAGGTGCTACAAGCCGCCCTGAGTGTGGACAGGACCTTGCTTATTGTGTGGTTTTTGTCCCCAACCTGCTCAATGACAATGTTGAATTCGCACAGAATTTTCTAGAGACGTCGGGATCAGGTGCTACAAGTCGCCCTGAGTGTGGACAGGACCTTGCTTATTGTGTGGTTTTTGTCCCCAACATGCTCAATGGCAATGACACAGAGAGAGATTTTGTTTCTATGAATATTTAAGATGAAATCAAATGACTTCTCCACCTTTTACACTCATGGACAAAATTTAAGGAAGTGAAAAGTCTTTGATGTCGTCTGGTTTATGTTTTGAAGGAGACAGAGGCAATTTTGTTCACACTTGGTTATCTCGTTTGTCTTCAATAAAGCTCACTATGTATCAAATATCTTTAAGAGTTATTGTCTGAATCTAAAATACATGCTAAAAAGTATTAATACAACTTGCTTAAGTGTTGTCTATGAGTGTACATTAATGAAGATAAATAAAATAGAATTTATTTACTTTTAAAATATTTTTCCAGATGTTCAAATTTCTAACAAATAAAATCGTTTTACCTTGCAGCGCTAAACCTTGAAATGAATTATTGAAATGGCTTCTAAAATTTACCAGAACGAAAATGTGTTAATTTTTAAAACTTGGCAAATGACATAGGTTCTCTTTGAGTGAATGTTTGACTTACAAATATTGTTTTACCAGATGTTATTTTTATTGTGATTATATCAGTATTAAAATATACAAGTATCAGAGTCATAATCAACAATCAATCAACAATTCTGTCACCGTTTGCTTTTTTTTTTTTTTGCTTATCCCTAGTACACGTGGTACAGGCCAATGATAATCATGGTGGGTAGTTAGCGACTGCTTTTTTACTGTAAGCGCACCACATGTCTACACATGTGAAAAGCAGTTCGACTTTGCACTTACAAATATGCCAGAGCCCCATTTGGTTACTTGCACTCGCTGGTGGGGTTGGACTTTTGCAAGAATCGGGGGGCCATTGGAGCATTTATTTTTATTTATTTTTTTAAACAGAAAAAAGTGTCCAATGCGGGATTCGAACCCGGGTCGTAGTGGTCGAAAACTAAACAGTTTAACCAGCCTTCCACCGACTCCGTTTGCTTTTGTGAATGGAATAAATACCCAAATATGGCCATTTTTTATAAGCCTTTGACAGGTTCTGGGCAAAAAATAGTTGTTTTTTTTAGTCAGAAAATGATGATGACAATATTGCTGTATCATTTTTGATTATCAGATACAAAATTATAGCCGGAAAAATTCCAAAAAGCAGAGACCACGGGTGAAGCCAGTTCATTTTTAGTATGCAGGAACAAAATTCTAACAGAAAAACATTCATTCGAGCAGAAGACACAAAGCCAGATCATCTCTTTATAAAAATATCGCTTCTCAGACACAAAGTTTGGAGCGGGACGTTTCACAAGAATGTCATCCACGGCGCCAATTTATAATTGTAACGAATAATATTTGAATAAAAGCATTTAATCGGGTAAAACCTGGGCGTTGCCCGGGTCATTCGGCTAGTTACATATAATGATAGAAAATAGTTTAGAAAAGACGTTGATGTTGGGATAAATTGAAGGAAGAGAGAGGAAGATCTACAATAAGCTCGCTAGAAAGAATCAAGAAAACTACCAGAAGGTCACTAGATGTGAGTGATGGTCTCTAACAGATTAAATTGGAGATTGTTTGCCCATATAGTAACCAAAATTCGAACTTGACACAATGGACGATAACAACAAATATTTTAGGTAAGTTATATATTTATAAGCATAAATGTTCAATACAGTATTGCAGTGCTATAAAAAACGGTCTAGTGAAATACATTAACAAAACTACTGGGAGAGTTCACCACTGATAAAGAGGTAGTGAGGAAAGTTTTAGAACAGATATGTAAATAAATCCCTTTTCAAACAAAGGCTCACGTGCCCATGGGGAAAGGGAGAAAAAAATTGTATTGTTTTGTTGTTGTATGGCGAATCCATACAGGACAATGGGCCCTAATAAAAGCCTTTTTGTTGTTGAGTTCACCACTGATGAGTAAAGCCCTCCCAATATTTTTACACCGCAGTAAGGATATTAGAAGTTTGTTTTATTTAGAAAAAATCAAGCTTAATGGTTTATTTTTCATTGTTAGTATGGCAATATGTGGGTGTTCAGGAAAGATTAAAGTAAGTAGTGTAGTAAAATCAAAGATTTCGCTTATTGTTTAATATTAAATTACAATTATATGATTTCAATTGACATTGATTGATACAAAGGAGATTCAGATAGTGAAAAATTGCCATTTACTAATATAAAATATAAAAAACCTTGAGAATTAAGTTTCTTTATTAAAAAACAGTGCGAACTTTCAAGATCTAGCTATTCAACGGACAAAGTTCATTGGTTCTTAATTTGGTGAAATCGCTGAGAGGGTTCACCACTAATAAGTTAAGCCATCTTATCGAATAATTTTACCAGAGCATCTTTTGTTGGCTTGCCCTCTGACTAACCAAATTGTACTTGCTTACTTTGACATAATGCCATCTTTCTGTATATACTCAATCTTATGTTGGCAAGTTTAGAGCAATTTGTACACAGATTTATAAATCACTACTAATTCATCGTGTAAATAATTAAAAAAATATACACCAATACCTCGCTTTTACGTCGTTTCGTTTTGCGTTTTTTTTCGAAGTTGCGTCGCTGCTTAATTTTTACTGATTTTCACCGTGTGTCGTTAGATTTTCGAAGTTGCGTTGTTTTGGATTCGAGTCTTTAATTTTTATTTTTTTTTCCCTAAAATATGGCAGCACCTTTGTTTTTGATTGCGCCTTCACATATTTTCACTTTGCGTCGTTTCAATTTGCGTCGTGTTTTTTTGGAACGTACCCCCGACGTAAATAATTCTAATATGGCACAATAGTCTGATAGACTTCGTGCTTCTGTAATAATAAAATAAAAATACGAATAATTTTAATCATTGCAGTAAGGTGTCTTTAGAGAATATATTTTATACTATATATTTTAATCTTCTAAATATCAATTAAACAAGTCAATAAATATCTGGAGATGGGTTTCTTTTTATTGGCAACTCTAGCTTTCGTAGCCCTTCTACTGGAGTACAGATATACAATAATATCACATTTTATAGTAAATATCGTAAGAAAAATATAATAATCAAATTATTCTAAAGGGACAAGGGTTGCCTCTCCCGTCAAAATAGACGTCTAAAACCAGACGCCATCTATTGACCGTCGCCGCAACTAGCGGCCTCGGGTCGGTGACAAAGCCACAACACCAGCTTTTCAGTTTGCCAAAGCTGGTGTTGTGGCTTTGTCACCGACCCGAGGCCGCTAGTTGCGGCGACGGTCAATAGATGGCGTCTGGTTTTAGAAGTCTATTTTGACGGGAGAGGCAACCCTTGTCTCTTTAGATAAATTTACTCCCGGCAAAATTTCCAATCAAATTATTGTTATAGACTTTATTAATAATAAATGTTAATTTTGAAGATAGAAGTTGCTTGACCGGCATTCATAGTTTTTAAAATAAATGTTAACTCTCAAGTTTTCTCTCATACTATTTGTTGAATATGAAATTTTATGTAAGGAATGGATAAAAGGATTAAAGATGTAGAAACAATCGGAAACCAAGAAGCATGTTTTCATCCAGCGGTGACTGAGCTGAAATACTAACTGCCAACTAAGGTCATTTAGAACGATGTTTGACAAATTTCACCGCAAATGTTTCTCTTGAACGAAAAATCGCAATTTTATTTCAAGGAGAAATACAACTATTTCTATCCTTAGAGATGAAGTATGAAAGGATGAATTGTAAATAGTAATGATAAACGGAAAAATAAAAGTTTCATTTTATCATTACTCTTCACAGTTCATCCTTTCATACTTCATCTCTGAGGATAGAAATAGTTGTATTTCTCTTTAAAATAAAATTGCGATTTTTCGTTCAAAAAAAAAAAAAAATTGTGGTGAAATTTGTCAAACATGGTTCTACAATCATAAACCGTATTATATTGTATTATAAGGTTATTTACCAACTGTAGATATGTAATCCAGAGTTCTGTGGTTCAGAAGAATGTTCAGTCTGTGAACAGAAGTCTCCAACTTTTGCTTCAGTGCTCTAGCTAAGGAAATATAGAGGTAATTTGTAATGAGTATGATAAGACAAAGGGGAAAGAGAGAGAGATTTGGGTTCGGTTCAAAATCACATTAATAGGTACCGCTCAACAAGAGCAACCTAGTTCATGATAATTGAAACAGTGAATAATATATGTGAAGGTTATTCACATATTAAACAAAATTTTAACGCGGGATTCAATCCCGGTTCATGACTGTTGGGAATCGAGGAAGTTACCCACTCATCCACTGACTTGAGCAATTTAGGAAAAGAGTAATGAAGCTATTGCTTTAATCCGAAACCAAAAAAATGGTATGTAAGTGATAATATGATAACGATTCTTCCTGCTTTTACACTTATGATATAATGCCCTAACAGATCTCCGTGTTGAAGGGCATATTGACCCGAAAGCCCAAGAAATAAAAGAAATAAGAAAAGAAAACAAGCCCTAGATTTCTTACTGATTGAATCATAGGTGATATTATTCTATCTATATATATATGATCATTACTTCAAAAACATCCACATTTAGCATGCGATTTTTCCATAAGTAAATGTAGCAAGTTTTTAATTCTTAGTAAGAAATATACCATTTCCATAATAAAATTGATATTAAGCAAGTGTCACTTCTACAATTCTAACATCAAGCAGTGTCTATAGCCACTCCATAGTACCATGAGATCGGGTTTGTTTCCTGACCCCAGCTCTAACATCAAGCAGTGTCTATAGCCACTCCATAGTACCATGAGATCGGGTTTGTTTCCTGACCCCAGCTCTAACATCAAGCAGTGTCTATAGCCACTCCATAGTACCATGAGATCGGGTTTGTTTCCTGACCCCAGCTCTAACATCAAGCAGTGTCTATATCCACTCCATAGAACCATGAGATCGAGTTTGTTTCCTGACCCCAGCTCTAACATCAAGCAGTGTCTATAGCCACTCCATAATACCATGAGATCGGGTTTGTTTCCTGACCCCAGCTCTAACATCAAGCAGTGTCTATAGCCACTCCATAGTACCATGAGATCGGGTTTGTTTCCTGACCCCAGCTCTAACATCAAGCAGTGTCTATAGCCACTCCATAGTACCATGAGATCGGGTTTGTTTCCTGACCCCAGCTCTAACATCAAGCAGTGTCTATAGCCACTCCATAGTACCATGAGATCGGGTTTGTTTCCTGACCCCAGCTCTAACATCAAGCAGTGTCTATAGCCACTCTATAGTACCATGAGATCGGGTTTGTTTCCTGACCCCAGCTCTAACATCAAGCAGTGTCTATAGCCACTCCATAGTACCATGAGATCGGGTTTGTTTCCTGACCCCAGCTCTAACATCAAGCAGTGTCTATAGCCACTCCATAGCACCATGAGATCGGGTTTGTTTCCTGACCCCAGCTCTAACATCAAGCAGTGTCTATAGCCACTCCATAGTACCATGAGATCGGGTTTGTTTCCTGACCCCAGCTCTAACATCAAGCAGTATTAATATCTAAAGTTCACATTATATTCAAAGTAGGGATGCTATATGGAAAAATTCATTAGTTAAGGTACTTCTAGATTGGTTCGAATCTTTATTTTAAAGGTAATCGGAGTAAGGAAGAGAAATATTCTCTTCTTATTTAATAATAGTCAGCGGTCAAAAATATTAAAACAATTTAGTTAAAATAATTTGAATTGATGATCATTGATGTCATTTTAACGTTCTTACGTTTGATTTATTTCAGATTGAAGTGAGGGTGTTAGGAAATGGTTTGGTTTGAATTTGTAGAAACAGTTTGGGTTCTGCCCTGCCTGGAGTATAGGAGCTCCATCTATGCTTCCTTCCTGTGGTGAATCTGTATAAGACCTGTGGTCTTGATGAAGCTATATGTGTGTGTATGAACAGTTTCTATTTTTACATCTGAGAGAACACTGAAAATCATCCCGTGGAATGAGCTGTGACTTGGTTAAAGGAGATTGTGACTTGGTTAAAGGAGATTGTGACTTGGTGTGTGGGGTTATGACTCGGTAGGGAAACTGTGACTTGATTGTGTGGAGATGTGACTTAGTGTGTGGAAATGTGACTTACCTGTGTCAAGTACTGGAGAGCCATCGTGTCTCTGGCCTCAGCAGGGTTGCCGAGGGTTTTATACCGGGATTGGGGTCAACCCCTGCGCCCTCTCTCCTGTCGCGGACCGTCCAACCAGAACCCACAAAAACTCTCCGCAGCAAATTTCTCCAACTCTCTCTGGGAAACAATTAGCGGTTTTATGACCTCACTGAATACTGACGTTTGTACTTTGAAAACCTGTCTATACGGACCACCCTGTATTTAACGGCCACTTGTGACAACATTGCTCCATTCCCTGTTATTTACTTCTAACCTGTCTATACAGACCACCCTGTATTTAACGGCCACTTGTGACAACACTGATCCATTCCCTGTTGTTTACTCGTAACCTGTATATACGGACCACCCTGTATATAACGGCCACTTGTAAAAACATTGCTCCATTCCCTGTTGTTCACTTCTAACCTGTCTATACGGACCACCCTGTATTTGACGGCCACTTGTGACAACAGTTCTCCATTCCCTGTTGTTTACTTATAACCTGTCTATACAGACCACCCTGTATTTAACGGCCACTTGTGACAACACTGCTCCATTCCCTGTTTACTTCTAACCTGTCTATACGGACCACCCTGTATTTGACGGCCACTTGTGACAACACAGTTCCATTCCCTGTTGTTTACATCTAACCTGTCTATACGGACCACCCTGTACACTACGGCCACTTGTGACAACATTGCTCCATTCCCTGTTGTTTATTTATAACCTGTCTATACGGACCACCTTGTACATAACGGCCACTTGTGACAACATTGCTCCATTCCCTGTTGTTTACTTATAACCTGTCTATACGGACCACCCTGTATTTAACGGCCACTTGTGACAACACTGCTCCATTCCCTGTTTACTTCTAACCTGTCTATACGGACCACCCTGTATTTGACGGCCACTTGTGACAACAGTTCTCCATTCCCTGTTGTTTATTTATAACCTGTCTATACGGACCACCTTGTACATAACGGCCACTTGTGACAACATTGCTCCATTCCCTGTTGTTTACTTATAACCTGTCTATACGGACCACCCTGTATTTGACGGCCACTTGTGACAATACAGTTCCATTCCCTGTTGTTTACTTCTAACCTGTATATACGGACCACCCTGTATTTAACGGTCACTTGTGACAACACTGCTCCATTCCCTGTTGTTTACTTCTAACCTGTCTATACGGACCATCCTGTATTTAACGTCCATTTGTGACAACACTGCTCCATTCCCTGTGTTTACTTGTAAGCTGTCTATACGGACCACCCTGTATTTAACGGCCACTTGTGACAACACTGCTCCATTCCCCGTTGTTTACTTCTAACCTGTCTATACGGACCACCCTGTATTTGACGGCCACTTGTGACAATACAGTTCCATTCCCTGTTGTTTACTTCTAACCTGTCTATACGGACCACCCTGTATTTAACGGTCACTTGTGACAACACTGCTCCATTCCCTGTTGTTTACTTCTAACCTATCTATACGGACCACCCTGTATTTGACGGCCACTTGTGACAATACAGTTCCATTCCCTGTTGTTTACTTCTAACCTGTCTATACGGACCACCCTGTATTTGACGGCCACTTGTGACAACACTGCTCCATTCCCTGTTGTTTACTTCTAACCTGTATATACGGACCACCCTGTATTTAACGGTCACTTGTGACAACACTGCTCCATTCCCTGTTGTTTACTTGTAACCTGTCTATACGGACCACCCTGTATTTGACGTCCACTTGTGACAACACTGCTCCATTCCCTGTTGTTTACTTGTAACCTGTCTATACGGACCACCCTGTATTTAACGGCCACTTATGACAACACTGCTCCATTCCCTGTGTTTACTTCTAACCTGTCTATACGGACCACCCTGTACATAACGGCCACTTATGACAACACTGCTCCATTCCCTGTTGTTTACTTCTAACCTGTCTATACGGACCACCCTGTATTTAACGTCCATTTGTGACAACACTGCTCCATTCCCTGTTGTTTACTTCTAACCTGTCTATACGGACCACCCTGTATTTAACGTCCATTTGTGACAACACTGCTCCATTCCCTGTTGTTTACTTCTAACCTGTCTATACGGACCACCCTGTATTTAACGGTCACTTGTGACAACACTGCTCCATTCCCTGTTGTTTACTTCTAACCTGTCTATACGGACCACCCTGTATTTGACGTCCACTTGTGACAACACTGCTCCATTCCCTGTTGTTTACTTGTAACCTGTCTATACGGACCACCCTGTATTTAACGGCCACTTATGACAACACTGCTCCATTCCCTGTGTTTACTTCTAACCTGTCTATACGGACCACCCTGTACATAACGGCCACTTATGACAACACTGCTCCATTCCCTGTTGTTTACTTCTAACCTGTCTATACGGACCACCCTGTATTTAACGTCCATTTGTGACAACACTGCTCCATTCCCTGTTGTTGACTTCTAACCTGTCTATACGGACCACCCTGTATTTGACGGCCACTTGTGACAATACAGTTCCATTCCCTGTTGTTTACTTCTAACCTGTCTATACGGACCACCCTGTATTTAACGGTCACTTGTGACAACACTGCTCCATTCCCTGTTGTTTACTTCTAACCTGTCTATACGGACCACCCTGTATTTAACGTCCATTTGTGACAACACTGCTCCATTCCCTGTGTTTACTTGTAAGCTGTCTATACGGACCACCCTGTATTTAACGGCCACTTGTGACAACACTGCTCCATTCCCTGTTGTTTACTTCTAACCTGTCTATACGGACCACCCTGTATTTAACGTCCATTTGTGACAACACTGCTCCATTCCCTGTGTTTACTTGTAAGCTGTCTATACGGACCACCCTGTATTTAACGGCCACTTGTGACAACACTGCTCCATTCCCTGTTGTTTACTTGTAACCTGTCTACACGGACCACCCTGTATTTAACGGCCACTTATGACAACACTGCTCCGTTCACTGTTGTTTACATCTGACCTGTCTATACGGACCACCCTGTATTTAACGCTCACTTGTGACAACACTGCTCCATTCCCTGTTGTTTACTTCTAACCTGTCTATACGGACCACCCTGTATTTAACGTCCATTTGTGACAACACTGCTCCATTCCCTGTGTTTACTTGTAAGCTGTCTATACGGACCACCCTGTATTTAACGGCCACTTGTGACAACACTGCTCCATTCCCTGTTGTTTACTTGTAACCTGTCTATACGGACCACCCTGTATTTAACGGCCACTTATGACAACACTGCTCCGTTCACTGTTGTTTACATCTGACCTGTCTATACGGACCATCCTGTATTTAACGGCCACTTGTGACAACATTGCTCCATTCCCAGTTGTTTATTTCCAACCTGTTGTAATTTAAAGCTTTTATTTAACTTGCGTCCATGTCTGTCCTTCTTTCTGTGTTTGTCCACAAATATTGTAATTAATTTTTACCATACTCCCAGAGCACATAGAAATCTGAAAATTTGTACCCTTCTTACATCATGATCACAATGCAAGAAGACGAAATTTCAGGCTTCAGGGTTGTCATGTGTCCCGGGTGCAGACAAATTTCCAAATTTCCTCTCAAATTTTGGAATTCAATTTTAATATTTTTTTTCGGACCACATAGAAGTGTGAAATTTTGAACATGGGCCAAGTACAATTAGCAATACAAGTTTTCAAATTTTCAAACTTCTGGGTGGTCGGTGTAGCCGGGAATGAACCAATTTCTATATTTATTTTTAAAGTCTTATGTGTCGCACGAATTCAAGTCGGAAACTGTTGGGAGTTGATTTTTTCAGCGATTGTTCAAGACCCCAAACAAGTTAGAATTCCAATTATTCTGGTTTCTTCCTTAAACCTTCTTGGAATTACAAGCAAAAAGCTGTCAAAAGTCAATAAATATATTAAGTTATCTGTTATAATATAGTAACCTGAATTCAATATCATCACACCTATACACGCTCTGGTAAAATACAAGACCCGGCACAGGAGAGAATCAAGGTTGAAGAGTCTGCCAAGCCGCAACCTGGTGCATCAATATTATATTCATTATATATATATAATAATATTTGGAAATACGTAAAATAAAATGGCCTGTGTGGGAGTACAAGGAAAGAGGGAAGATAGCCAGGTTAACAAACAACCCCCTTGGTAAACAAGTATCACGACTTCATTCTCCCCTAGGGGACTTATCTTACTTAAAGCGGCTAGACGGGATGATCAAAGTACAGTTCTCACCGAGGTGGCCTCGACGCCAGTTGTTCTAGGGGTTGTTCTGGGACCTTCTATCTTTCCTCCCCGATCTATTTCCTCACGGGTTTTTGCCTCTGGATCTTGTCTCCTGTGTGTCCTTACCACTCAACGCTCAACAACCACGACTGCTTCTAACCAACATGCCACACTGCATTCATCCAACAGCATAAACTACATTACTACATATATTTATTGGAAAAAGAAAGAATAAATAATATTAATAAATGATGCACTAGCGCGCCATCTATTATCAAAATACAGTAAGGGCAGTAGAAATTGTTTAATTTCAAAAAGAATGTTACGCGTCTATAATAGTTTCGAATTTAATTAATATTAAGGTAAAGGGTTTCTTTTAATTTTGATTTTCGCAGGATTTCGAGTAAATTTTCTGCTCTTCAACGGGCATATACTTCTATATACAATATCAAGATGAACTTTGTATTGTTGTGAATTGATTCAATTATTACTGTACAAAATTCATCTTGATATTATATATAGAAGTTTATGCCCGTTGAAGAGCAGAAATTTTGCTCGAAAACTGGCGAAAATCAAAATGAAAAGAAACCCTTTACCTTAATATTATTTAGTAAATTAAATTTAATTGCCATCTATCGTTAAAATTTTACACAAATAAATTTACTGGCAATGCGTTTCTATTTAAATTTGAAATTATATGTATGTACCTCTACAGACCTATAGGCTTATGTCCATAGTTCACTAAACACCCCTAAACTGCCTTCCATAGAAAATGCAGGGTATATAACAAAACCAGTCCAATACAATAGTAGAGCGGTCTAGAGATTAATTTGGCGAAACCGCTGAGAGGGTTCACTACTGATGAGCCAAGCCCTCTCATTCAATAACTCATATCATTGCAGTAAGGTCTGTAGAGATAATATTTGATGATATTTAAAAGAAACACATTGCCAGTAAATTTATTTGTGTAACATTTTAATATTATTTATTCTTTCTTTTATAATAATTTCTAGGTGACTGTTACTCACATATTAATTTATATGAAAAAAAACAATAGAAAAAAATACAGTGGACCCTCGGTTTACGAGCACCTTGGAGTACGAGCTTTTCGCAGTACGAGCAAAATTTTTTGAAAAATTTTACCTCGGATTACGAGTGAAATTTCGCATTACGAGCAACTCGTGATGGTTGCCCCTCTTCTCCATTTCCACCTTTAGCGGCGGGATGAGGGCATATTTTTATATTAAATATTATTTTATTCAGGGATTGTTATTAATCATTATAATATAAGTACAGTATATATATTTAATACATACATACACCCCACTACTGCAGCCTATGGATCAGCAGGTCATTTCCAACTTTAAGAAAATATATATCAAAGAACTTTTTCAGAGATGCTTCGAATTAACTGAAGAAACAAACCTTACTCTCCGAGAGTTTTGGCAGAATCATTTCAACATTGTCCACTGCCTTAAGATCATTGATAAAGCATGGAATGGAGTCTCCCAGAGAACTCTCGTTTCTGCTTGGACAAAATTGTGGCCTCACATCGTCCATGCATATGATTTTAAGGGGTTGTCTGGTGAACAGGAGCCACCAATTATCGATGTTATTGTGTCTCTGGGGAAAACTTTAGGACTGGAGGTGAATGAGCCAATCATTCAAGAGCTTGTGGAGGAAGAAGATCAGGAGCTTACCACAAATGAACTGATCGATCTTCATCGCGAGCAACACCAAGAGGTTAAGGAGGTGATCTCGTCTGGGGAAGAGGAGGATGAAAATTCACTGGGATCCCTCCCTTCAGATCAGATTCGGGAAATATGTAAAATGTGGGAAACTGTGCAATTGTTCGTAGCAAAGCACCACCCGAATAAGCCGGCTGCTTTGCGAGCGACGGATCAGTTCAACGATAATGCGATGTCGCATTTCCGTGAAATTCTCAAAAAAGAGGCAGAAGCAACAGTCATTGGACCAGTTCTTCGATAAAACTGAAAGAAAAAAATAAAATGTTATAAAATAACCATTTTATGCCATTTTTCCCTCAAATAGTGGTTTTTTAACGCAATTGCATCAGCCATCCCAACATTATCTTTTATTTTTGTTTATTTTATCTTTTTTATACATTTATTTATGCATTATCTTTTTATTTACTTATCACTAGGTTTGAAATTCAGTAACTATCACGTGTAAAATTTTTCTTTCGAATCTTTCATTAAAAATATGATAGCTATGATTTCAAATATTGAATAGAGTACAAGCTTCTCTTATACTTATCACGAAGTGTTTATCGACTCTAATTAAACTAAAATTCATGGAAGAATTGCCCGAGTTTCAATTATTAAAAATAAGAAATTAGTTTCGCACTACGAGCGTTTTGGAGTACGAGCATGGCTCTGGAACGGATTATGCTCGCAAACCGAGGGTCCACTGTATATATATTTATGTGATAATATAAGCCCACACATTTCATGACACCGTTATAAATAGTCGCCCTTTCTTAATTAATATTTTGTTACTTTTAAATAATTAACCAATTAATTAATCATAATCAAGATCGAGGACATTGCTGTGATAGAGATGCATGGGGACATCTGATGCTCTTCATTGGACACGACAAAAGCAGAAAATTGACATGGACCCAGAGCAGCAGCTTTACACACCCAAAATAGAGGAAATTGCTACTGCTGTGATAGAGATGTACGGGGACATCTGAGGCTCTTCATTGGACACGACAAAAACAGAAATTTGACATGGACCCAGAACAGCAGCTTTACACACCCAAAATAGAGGACATTGCGACTGCTGTGATAGAGATGCATGGGGACATCTGAGGCTCTTCATTGGACACAACAACAACAGAAAATTGACATGGACCCAGAACAGCAGCTTTACACACCCAAGATAGAGGACATTGTGATTGCTGTGATAGAAATGTATGGAGACATCTGAGGCTCTTCATTGGATACAACAACAGCAGAAAATTGACATGGACCCAGAACAGCAGCTTTACACACCCAAAATAGAGGACATTGCGACTGCTGTGATAGAGGTGTATGGAGACATCTGAGGCTCTTCATTGGACACAACAACAACAACAGAAAATTGACATGGACCCAGAACAGCAGCTTTACACATCCAAAATAGAGGATATTGCGACTGCTGTGATAGAGATGTATGGAGACATCTGAGGCTCTTCATTGGACACGACAAAAACAGAAAATTGACATGGACCCAGAACAGCAGCTTTACACATCCAAAATAGAGGACATTGCTACTGCTGTGATAAAGATGTATGGAGACATCTGAGGCTCTTCACTGGATACAACAACAACATTAATCATAATTCAAATTATATATGTACCAATTATCCTTCAACAATATTCCATTGCATGTCTGTAATTTGCAATAAAATTCAATAAATTTAGGTTACCCAAGCCAAAATAAAATATAAATATTTAAGTTGTAGTAGTTTTTTTGCTTACGCCACTTCCCACCTGGTACGAGAAATAGACCAATCCGCTGCGAGTAGACTTGTGGATATTTGAGGCCTACGTCCCCAGTAAAACGTCTTTTTTTAAAGACTTTTTTTTTTTAAACTTGCTTCCGTGTTTGTCTGTCCAAATTTTTAATATACAAGTAACTTGTACTTCCAGATCACATGAAGTCTGATATTTGATATACTTATCAACTAATGAACACTGTTCAACCTTCCTAGCAGAACTCATGGTCGTTTTTCAAGCGATTAAATCTTTCCATATTTTCTCACATGAAAACTTCAAAATTGTTGCTAGACTACCAATTGACTCTTTCTGCCATATGCAGTCCTCGGCCACGAAAAAAGCCAGCTCTATTCAGAAATCATCTGTAGCCTACATTCTAGACCTAATGTACAACTTCGCTGTGTCAAAGGTAATGACGTATTCCTGTACATTCTTACTTACTACAAAGCATTGCCAGCAATAAAAGAACTCGGTTCACACAGAATCTACGGATAGGCCTATACATTATGGGTTACTCAACCAGAAATCTATAAAGATGTATATGTGGGATCGGTGCGAATTACCTTTTGAAGTTGGCTGAGTTGATTGTTTATGGTGGGCGCAGTCGTTTTTGCTGAGTTGGTAAGGTATTCAAACAGGGGAAAATAACGAGAAAACACAGAATTTGGGTTGGAAAAAAGGCTAGCAATCTAGGGAGAAAAGGAGTTGAAGCTATTTTGCTGAGTTGGCTATTAATTATCGTTGTTCACATTATTGAAGATGGGACTTATCTGAGGGGTTGTGGAGATGGGATTGGCTCCAAACTGGTCTCAACGGCGGTCCAGGTGCTAACTCGCTCCGGTCCAGCTCCCAACTCGACTCTATGGTGCCACACTCCTGACTGCCTATACTTGGTTCCCGATTTAAGACGAAAGCTCTTCCGGGCTCTCATTGGATGGATTTCCAGGGGTGCTCGATTCCCATTGGTTCCTAACTAATGTTCCTATCCTCTGTTTGGGCCTTTGCTGTCCTTTTGTTCTGGACTTGTCCTGACCTGACCCAGGAAATACTAGGTTCTTGAACCCAGTTTTATGAGTTCCTGGATAATAAAACCTGCTAATGATTGCTTCCTCTCTTGGCCTTTCTCTCCCAGATTTCTTAAGCCTTGTCTCATTAAAATCTTTTAAAACATACATTGCATACATATTGGGGCGGGTTGCATCCAGTTATGTACAAATTATGACATATATCCACGCCGAATATTTATATCGCAATTCTACCAAGAATCTAATATGAGGGCACATCGTAACAACAACCATCGTAATTGGCCATAGCTACGCACAATACAACGTGAAACTTTTGAAAGAGGATCCGATATCCCTAAGTCCTAGAATGAAGACCAAACAGTGAATCATCTTTATCTGTTCAGTTTTCCAACACCAAATATTTTAGATGGCCACTCTCATAGGAATTCCCAACCTCAACTTGGTATCGCTGGAAAATATTCCTACAAATAACTCTGTTTAATGCTATTTAATATCTTAGACTTTGGTCGCTATTGTAAATAAACCAAATGTCAGATTGACATCCCGGGTAGAGTCAAATACATATTTGATTCTTCTAAGAACCTGGGTTCCTGGGTTTTATATATATACACGGTAGTAATTGAAAATGTGACGGTGAAGCTAAACAAGCTTAGAAATATTTACTTTAAACTAGCATTTCAACAGCTTTTTTCACGCTGGAAAAAATGTGTAGATAACCAAGGCTCCTATTTTGAAAAAATTTGATGTTTAAATTACTATACTATGAATAAATAATTAATTTTAAAAAAAGTTCTGGAACCTTTTGATCCTACCTTGTATATGTCGTATTATATGTTGTACATAGGAATATCCTACATAGAAACACCAAGCCTGATGTAACTTCAAAATGACGTTCAATAAAATCTACTCCCATAAAAGAAGGACACGGCACCCAGTAAGGTCGAATAACAGACATTGACATTGTTCAAGAAGTTAAGAGAACATAAATATCAAGCAGGTCAATCCTTGATTGGACACGAACACCCAAAAAGATCCGCCCCTCTGACATCACCATTAGCATATAAGCTGGGTTCCTTCTGAGCCCACAGACACAGTATAGACAGCAGCCAGGTCGCCAGATTAACCAGAGATCCCAGGACTCCCATAGTCCACCTCACCTTCCCGGGTGTTGCCCCCTCTAAACCGAGCTAACCATATTCCTATGTCTTCATTTATCTTAACGCTAGTACACTCCCACTCTGGCCCCATGACTGCATATTGGGTGAGGAGCTTACTGCGATGATATGTCGGCTACACGCATTTACAACATATATATTCAATAAAAAAGGCATATATGGGATCAAATAATCATTTATTTTACCAACATTTCAATTGACGTTATGTGGCGCGGAGTTTGTTGTTGACACACATTAAATATGTTATAACACCTTGATAAAGGTTGGCGATCAGCCAACTGAAATATTGGTAAAATAAATTATTTTTGATCCAATATATGCCTTTTTAATTAAAGATTTATCTATGGATTTCTCTATTTTCAAATATATATTAAAAACAAAGTAGGCATATCCTGACCTGGAGCAAATGTGCTTTTCAGAAGGCAGAGCGCCATCTGGTGGAACAGAAATCAACTAAACATTGATTTACCCTGTTCCCTGATATTTTGCCAACCCAATTTCTCGATAAATCAAGAAAAGCCATCCACGTACGCATTCCGGGCTTTTGGCCCTCGTAAGCATGGTACAGCGTGGTTTTCTTTATTTATCAAGAATGGATATTTGGCCAATTCTGGAATAATTAAAATCAACGAATAGTTGATATTTATTCCGATAGATGGAACAAGCCATCAGTAACTTTTATTTGCACAATCAGGAGATGCTTTTTTATTATTTTATTCATCTGATTCCAGTACAATTTCATTTTTGTACTATTTTTTATTTTGATAAATTTGTAAATTTAGAAATCATGACTAACAATTAATACTTTCTGTGGATCAGGAATAACAACGGAGATGTTGCACTACTTATTTGACTGTGCTGCTCTGTCTGAGGAAAGACGAAAACTAAATGATAAAACGGGGCAACTTTGTCCTTCATTTCCGGCACTAATTAATGAAATATCAAAGAATAGGTATATAGCGATGGCGATATTTGGATTCCACAAGACTATATCCCGGAAATAGGCCACACAGTGTTCTCCCCATCCATTGTGAACTGGCGAATCCTGTATAGGGCGAGAGGCCCTAAATAAAGGCTTTTTGTTGTTGTTGTTGTTGACTAACAATTAATAAATTTCCGCCAGCTGCTTATACAAATTGACTAAAGACAAAAAAAAAATTATATGGCTTATTTTTACTGAGTTTTTACGACACATTATGTAGAATAAAGAATTATCTATATACACGACAATTCTTAAGACACTACACCGTAACGCGTACTAGTTATTACTCTTTTTTAGAGGTTACAACTATTTTTCAACCATGACATTCCTTGTGTCCAAGTGCTTTCCTTTTAGATCTGGTTTGAGAATTCAGAGAATAGCAAGAACTCATATAGAGGTGCTATATCCGGGGAATAAGATAAGTGGAGTAGAATTTTAAAGTGCTTTCCTTTTAATCCTGGTTAGAGTTTTCAGAGAATAGCAAGAACTCATATAGAGGTGCTAAATCCGGGGAATAAGGTGAATGGAGTAGAATTTCAAAGTGCTTTCCTTTTAATCTTGGTTTGAGTTTTCAGATAATAGCAAGAACTCATATAGGTACTATATCCGGAGAATAAGAGGAGTGGAGTAGAATTTCAAAGTATTTTCCTATTAGTCCTGATTTGAGATTTCAGAGAATAGCAAAAAAACTCATATATAGGTGCTAAATAAGGTGCTTGGGGTAAAATTTCGATCCTTTTTTTGTAAAAAAAAAAAAAAAAGTCAGAATCAATGACGTCCTGTGTAAGCAAGCATTGTCATGGTTTAAGAGTTAATTACCTTTTACCCTTTTTCTTCCCTTTATACCAGAATTGCTTCCCATAAAGGTTTCAAAATGTCTAAATAAACTACCCCTTGATAGCTGTGCCTTCTGGAAGATAATCGGGGTAAGCAATGACCTTATTGTCCAAAAAGTAACCAGCATAACTTATATTTGTATATGAGTATTTATTTACTTTTCAGTGCTAGATTTACCCTGACCTTGCCATTTGGAAAATTAATGCTTGGTTTCAGGGTCATAGCCTCCATTGTTCATCTCCATTGTAATTATCCTGTCCTCTCCGTTCATTGCCATTTTTACCATGTTATCATAACTTTTGAGCTGATGTAACTGCTACTTGTTTGTGAGGAATCGTGAGATGGATTTTCAAATCTTCTTTTACAATGATCCAATCCTTATTTTTGAGATGATTGTCTCTCCCTACAGTTTTATTAGGAACATAATCGAAGATTTTCTTTAATTAATTTACTGATTTGTGTCACATTTTTGTTATTCCTTTGCAAAATATGACAACCTTGGGCGGAGAAGACCGACCACACCTCCCTGGACTCTTGGAATATTCGATCAGATTATGGTCCGTTTCCAAGATGACTAACGTGGCAACGGCACCCATTTTCCAATGAAGAGAAAAACCAAAGCTCTTCATTGGACACGACAACAACAACATATGACAACCTTGACGAGGATCAACTTCAATTGTGATTCTGTCATCTTTTAAAATTCTTAGAGATACTATTTATTATTTTTGAAGATCATTTGTGTTGGTTGGAAGTTTGTATGGAAAAATATATGGATACATCAACCATTTTTTATAATATAAACTACATAATTTGATTCGGGTTTATTCCATATATATAGTATACATATATTTTAACACAATATAATGCGGCTTATGATTGTAGAACGACGTTTAACAAATTTTACCGCAAATGTTTCTTTTGAACGAAAAATCGTAATTTTATTTTAAGGAGAAATAACGACTATTTCTATCCTTAGAGATGAAGTATGAAAAGATGAATTGTGAAGAGTAATGATAAACGGAAAAATAAAAGTGTCCATATAGTATAGTGTTTATAGTTAGCTGGAAGTTATACTTCTAGGTACTCCTGCTGAAGGACATGTTAGCCTAAAAGTTAGAGAAATAAAAATGGTGCAAGAAACTTAGTCCTGGATTGCTTGTTGTGATTTTATAAAGTTATAAGTCAGGGATGAAAGTGTATTGTAAAATATTCATTTGTAATCTATTTTTCTATAAATAAAAAAAAAATTTTTTTTTTCATTATGCTACTTGTTAAAAGTGGTAATTGTAGAATATTTCAACGATATAATACTCTAATTTGTATATTGTTGTAATATTATAATATAATATACTGCGGCCTGGGGGGGGGGTGATTGTAAAACGACATTTGAAATACTATCCCGCGTGTGTTTCTTTTCAACAAAATTCAAAATTTATTTCAAGGAGAAATAACGATTATTTCTAACCTTTTGGATGAGGTATGAAAGGTTGAATTGTGAAGAGTAATAATAAACGGAAAAATAAAAGTGTCCAGGGAATTTTCGTTGAAAAGAAACACATGCGGGATAGTATTTCAAATGTTGTAATATTGTCTATGCTAATTTACATATCTGCTTATATATCACAGCTTTGTTGAATTGTTGTGTTAGCTAGCGGTTATTGGATAGGTCAGGCCGCTGATAGGTGTGAGTTGCTAGTGTATATATATAATTTTATCTAGTTCAATTTCTTTAATCTCTTGTCCTTCCTTATTGTTTATAAATACTTTAAGTAATAAAGGATATTCGTAATTATCAGCTTTCTTTCTGTGGGGGCCGAGAGACTTCCTTACAGCCTGCTGGGATGACAGACCACGACAAACATACAAGCGGGGCCATGAAATAGGAGATAACCACCGCTGCGCGGCGCGGCAGATCGGCGGAAGCCAATAGAACCAGAATAGACATTCTAGGGTGTTGTCCTTTTTGTCTTCCTCTAAAAATGTAGCTAATAAGTAATACCAATAAAAACTAACTTTGAAATACTTTTCTGAGCCATCGCTGGACTAATAAATCGACACTACATTTCTCTTCTACGAATCTATAATTTTTTTCTCAACACTGCTATTATTAATTGTTGAGTTATAATGAAGTTATATTTTTAAAATTTTCTAAATGGAAAGCATTCCTCGCAAAATTAGATTTCCCGCCATTTCCTTATATAAAAACGATCTTCTGGTGTCATTCGCGGCCAAAATACTTTTCCTTCTTCCTCGATGTTTTAATTAATCTCTATGAAATTTTCCCCTCAAAATTCCCAGCTCGACAACCCTGATTAAAAAAAAAAACAATAACAAAAGGTAGTTGCCACCCACTCCAAATTGCAACCTCAATTTAAAATGGATTCCATAAAAAAATAATAATGAGGTAACACACTATTTTGTATTGAATGTAAAATTATCCTTATTGTTCTTTTATGTTTTAATATTGGACACTTATAATTATTCAATGTATTTCAATTTAAACCGAAATATTTTATATATAGAGTTCTCTCTGTCATTAAATTATATTATTTTTAAAATAAATAGGTTGCATAAGTAATTTATATTAATGTATTTTATAAAATAATATATATATTATTGTATATATATTAATTGAAAGGCTTATTTTGAATTTAAAATAAAATAAAACATTTTATTTATAATTATATAATATAATTATTTATAATATATATACTTATTATATATAAGCAATTCTTAAAATATTTATTGGCATATTATCGATTATTTTTTATTTTTAAAATTTATTTCGAGGCTTAATTATTTGAGAAATTGCTGTTTCTCGACCTTGAATTTTTTGTTACACTTTTTGGAGGAGAGGTAAAAAAAGAAGTAGAAGAGATAATTGGATGCTCAAACTTCTCTTTATAAAAACTCAGAAAGTCTTTGCTTGACCAAACAATATGGCGACTTTAAATCTAGACAGACGATGCAAAAACTAAGCCGCGCGGTGGAATCTGGGAAAGTCAATGGACCGAATCGTTTTTACCGAAGTAATTTCAGATATTTTGGGTCATCTTTGTCTAATAAGGATGAAGTGAAGTTGAAGAAAAATTGAGGTCTTCTCAGTGAAGGAAAATTTGACAATTATATTCGGTGTTCGATATCTATACTACCTAGTTTTTTATCTGACAACTCTGATATTTCTATCAGACGAACATTTAAATGGCTCTAGGTCAGAGGTTAGAGAACGTCAAAAGTTCTTCTGCTTCCATTAAAGTTTCATTTCCAAGACGATGCGTTCTTCGTAACAATGCACCTCTATCATTACTTCTTGTGAGAAGGTATTGTACCAACCTTTTTTCTTTTTCTATTTTTGGAAATGATGACGAAACTCTTGACCTTTCTACTATATTCTAAATACTTGCATAGCTATTACATTTTTAAATATTTGTTTTAAAACAACAATAAAAAGTCGGTGGACGAGTGAGTAACACCCTCGATTCCCGACAGTCATGAACTGGGATTAAATCCCTGGGTTAACATTTTGTTTAATATGTGAATAACCTTCACATGTTATTCATTGTTTCAATTATCATAAACTAGGTTGTTCTTGTTGAGCGGTACCTAATAAAGTGATTTTGGAACCGAATATTTGTTTTCGTGACAAGTCAAGGTTAAAAAATTTATTAATAATATAAAGAGAATTTTGGTAATAGAATTATTTTGTTGAATATTTTTATACATAAAAAGAATAACATAGCCTATAATTCAATAAAAATAATCCCTTGTTATAATTATTAGATGAAAATTTCAGTTTTCCAGGGATAAATTTCTTTCAAAAAATTGTATTTCCAATCTCTACTTTGGTCATGATAGACCTTCTACAGGAGAAACAATATATCTCTCCGATAGGACATTTATTTATCACCAGTTGCAACACGCTATATCCGATTTGAATAATTACGCGTGAAACTATTTACAATAATTCATATTATAAATAAAAAAATGCATATCCTGACCAGGAGCACATGTGCTTTTCAGAAGGCAGAGCGACATCTGGTGGAACAGAAATCAACTAAACATTGATTTAACCTGTTCCCTGATATTTGACCAACCCAATTTCTCGATAAATCAAGAAAAGCCATATATATTATAGTATAGTAGGTAACAGAATTATCAAAAGGAAAATAAACAATTATGAAAAAGAGCATTAAATAAACATATACATTAAACAAATAAGCAACAAAATAAGCAGATAGAAGAAATCGCAAGGTAGTTATTTACAGTATGTTAAGCAATGATGGAAGTTGACGAAGTTATCTGTAATAATTAGTATCGTGGAGAGAGAAAGTTGATCAAGTTGAGCTATTTACAATGAGTTATGTTCTAAAGTAACTTATTAATTATTTACATTGATGTAAATCAAGTTGCATAGTAGTGTAGTTCCTCAAGCTGCTTGAATACTTTCATTTTTTATATATAGATGGTGCTTTACAAAAACATAATATTTGATTACTAAATATACGGCAATCTACTTATATATTTGCCTTATTCTGTCTGTCTGAAGCTCACGGATGGGATTTTTCATAACCATCTGTGGTTCAGTGGTAGAATGCTCGCCTGCCACGCGGGTTCGATTCCCGGCCGATACATTTTTTTTTTTTTTTACAATTTTTAAAACTCATTTATATATTATACAAGAATGACATCCACGGCGCCAATTTATAATTGTAACGAATAGTATTTGAACAAAAGCATTTAATCGGGTAAAACCCGGGCGTTGCCCGGGTCATTCGTATATAATAATTGTATAAACGAATGCAAGACAAAATCACCGCGAATGTTTCTTTTTTTTAAGGCAATTTCTTTTTAAGGCAATTATCGTTATTTATCGTTAATTTTTGATTCGATTTTATTGAAAAAAAAACGATATGGTGCCTTTAAAAAATGATCTTTATTACTATGCAGTTTTCTATTTAGTCAATATACCTAAGTTCATGTTGCAAATGTAATTATCTCTATCGATTTAGTAGGTGAAATGCAAAAAAAAAAAAAATCGACATGATATAATCTTTATGAAAATTCACATTTTTATTTTTATATTTTCAAGACACACACAGTTTGGAACGCGACGTTTCACAAGAGTGACATCCATGGCGCCAATTTATAATTGTAACGAATAGTATTTGAATTAAAACGTTTTTAAAATATATACGCACTCGGGTAAAACCCGGGCGTTGCCCGGGCCATTCGTCTAGTAAAATAATATTTAAAATAAATAGGACATATTCTGACCTCTCACGTGAACATTCTAGATGTCAGAACACCATCTAGTGACACATAAATCAACTAAACGTTGGACACATTTATTTTCCCGTTCAGTCATTACTCTTCACAATTCATCTTTTCATTATTCATCCCTAAGGATAGAAATAGTCGTTATTTCTCCTTAAAATAAATTACGATTTTCCGTTCAAAAGAAACATTTGCGGTAAAAAAATTGTCAAACGTCGTTTTACAATTAAAGTTTGTTCCATGATATTTGTCTTCAACCCATTTCCTTGATAATTCAAGAAAAGCTAACCACGCACGCGTTTCGGGCTGTTGGCCCTCATCAGCGTGGTGCAAGCTGTACCTCAACGACCAAAAAAACTGGTTATTCAGGCGTCCTGAAAAATCATGAAACGGGTATTTAAGGCCAGAATTACGTGAGACCGCGAAACAATATTTATTGTAATTGTCTGTCTATATGTTTAAATATACACCTATCCCCCGATTTACACGGTAGATACGTTACTGAGAAAAACGTGTAAATCGAGGGATAGGTGTATATTAAACTGTCAAATCTGAATAGGTGTTCGTCCCCTCATGAATCAGAGCCTCCCAATATTCTTTTCAACATAGGTAGTATAGAGTACCCTATCCCCCGATTTACACGGTAGATACGTTCCTGAGAAAAACGTGTAAATCGAGGGATAGGTGTATATTAAACTGTCAAATCTGAATAGGTGTTCGCCCCCTCATGAATCAGAGCCTCTCAATATTCTTTTCAACATAGGTAGTATAGAGTAGAATATCGCATTTTAGTATAATGCGATAAAAACAAAAAAAAAACTTATTTGGAAAACCGTGTAAAAGCGAAAACGTGTAAAACAAGTACCGTATAAATCGGGGGATAGGTGTATATTTCAAATATATTGGCCCATACACGTTATCTCTGATAAGCCAATAGAAGAACGACTTCCCTCAACAGCTCTCTTAGTTTCACAGTAAAAAGTTACTTAGTTTCTCTCTCTGTGAAAAATAGACACTTCGGCCAGTTAGAGTTTTTTATTTTCTCAACGTTTCAATAATTTTTTTTTTGTCTTCGTCAGAAGAAATGAATAAAAATAAAGCATTTGGCAAGGCGTTAGAACAATTTTTAACGCCGTGCCAAATGCTTTATTTTTATTCATTTCTCCTGTTGTTGTTGTCATGTCCAATGAAGAGCCTCAGATGTATCCATGCATCTCTATCACAGCAGCAGCAATATCCACTATCTTCATTGGAAAATAGGTGCCGATGCCACGTTAGTCACCTTGGAAATGAACCAGAATATTCATTTCTCCTAACGAAGACAAAAGATTTTTGAAACGTTGAGAAAATAAAAACTCTAACTGGCCGAAGTGTCTATTTTTCACAGAAATATGAATGCCGGCCAGACAACCTCTATCCTCAAGTTACATAGTGTTAATTAAAAGTACAAAAGTCGTCTAATAAAAAATCATTTTCTCCCGGCACTTTAGTTTATAGTATTTATATTCCAAGGAGAAAGTTTCTATGTTTAAATAAGTGTGAAATTTTAATGGTATCAAGATGGATGAAACAATAGAAAAAGACATCTCCTTTTGTCGTGCAACTAAAAGTAGACGATGGCCATCTTTTTTTAAAATAAAATTCAACAACTTTTAGTTATATGGTTAGTAGGATCTTTATTCCTTTCCCATTGTTACATTTTTCTTTCAAAAGTCTTTATTAAATATTTTTGAATAAGAGAGATTTTGTAAAGCGCGTGGAATCATATTTCGCGCATCAAACTGCTTTGTAATTTACAATTTGAAGCAGCAATATTGGTATTTCGCCAGCCAATTTTTCACAGTAGCTGTCATTTACAACTGCTAGTAATTAATTATATCTTCATTTGAAGATTCTTCGTGTCTCTTCCGAAGTAACAATCATTTCCCTCAGCAAGAGTGAAGCTAATACTTGAAGATTTTGTACATCTTCCCTAAAGATCTCCTTAAGAGAGAGAAAGTCCCGATATAATATTTTTGAAAGTTGATTAATTGAAATTTCAGTTGAGATTAAAGAGAAAAAGAGTTGGTGTAGTTACGGGTTTTAGGGGAAGATTTCATCTTCGAAGTTGATAATTTAGAAGAGAAAAAATGGTTCTAAAGAAAGTTATACAAGCTCAGCCTACATTCTTGGCTAAATCAATCAAATGTAAGCTTAAGTATTCACGAAATCATCGAGAAAAATCTCTGAAGAGAAAAAGAAAGAATCGAAAACGTTCTTCGAGAAGTTCGGATTGTTCAAGGAAATCCTCCAGAAGAAGAAGCAGAAGACGGGGATCCTTGCCACGTAGCTACAGATCGGGTCCTACAGTTAACTCTACGATAAAGAAGCGAAGAAGAAGTAAGCTTAGAAGATCTTCAAGTTCTTCGTATCGTGATCGTAGTACGGATCGTGCAGTGAAATCTACGAAAGCAAGGATCCGAAGCAGATCTAGACGTTCTTCAAGGTCCCTTCCTCGAAGTTATAGATCAGGTCGTACAAGGAATTCAACTCGAAGTCGTTCTAGACGTTCTTCAAGATCTCTTCCTCGAAGTTATAGATCAGGTCGTACAGTGAATTCGGCACAGAGTCGAAGCAGATCTCCCTGTTCTTCAAAGTCCCTGCCTCTAAGTTATAGATCAGGTCGTACAGTGAATTCGGCACGGAGTCGGTCTAGACATTCTTCAAAGTCCCTGCCTCTAAGTTACAGATCAGGTCGTACAGTAAATTCGGCACGGAGTCGGTCTAGACATTCTTCCAGGTCCCTGCCTCTAAGTTATAGATCAGATCGAACAGTGACCTCGACGCGGAACCGAAGCCGATCTAGACGCTCCACAAGTCCCAAATCAGCGAGATCTGTTAGCTTGAAGAAAGATATGAGAACCTCAAGTTCTATAAGTCATTCAAGTCTCAAATCCGTGCAATCAGCTAATGTGAAGAAAGCGAGGATAAGTAAAAGTCCCTCAAATCACAAATCGGCTCCATCTGTTAATGTAAAGACAGAGAGGAGAACCCTAAGTCCTTCTAGAAGTTCCTCAAGTCTCAAATCGGTTCCATCTATTAACGTGAAGACAGAGTTGAGAACCCCAAGTCCTATAAATCCTTCAAGTCACAAATCAGTTCAATCTGTCAATGTGAAAAAAGAGAGGAGATCCCTAAGTAGTTCTAAAAGTCCCTTAAGTCTCAAATCGACGCTATGTGTTAATGTAAAGAAAGAGAACAGGTCTCTAAGTAGTTCTAAAAGTCCCTCAAGTCTAAAATCGGGGCGATCTGTAAATTTAATGAAAGATAGGAGATCACTAAGTCCTTCTAGAAGTTCCTTAAGTCTCAAATCGATGCTATCTGTTAACGTGAAGAAAGAAAGGAGATCCGTAAGTCCTAGAAGTTCCTCAAGTCACAAATCAGCACGATCTGTTAATGTGAAGAAAGAGAGAAAATCCCTAAGTCGTTCTAAAAGTCCTTCAAGTCACAAATCGGTGCGATCTGTAAATTTAAAAAAAGAGAGGATAACTCCAAGTCGTTCTATAAGTCCCTCAATTCAAAAATCGGCACATTCTGTTAATATTAAGAAAGAAAAGAGAACCCGAAGTCGCTCCCTAAGCGCCATAAGTCACAAATCAGCACGATCTGTTAGTCCGAAGAGAGCAAAGAGGACTCGAAGCCGTTCTAGAAGTTCCTCAAGTCACTCAAGCAGCTACAGTTCGATAGAATCAAATTCACCAGAGACTGAACGTATAAAATCAAATAAACGCAAATGCCTAAAGACTAAACGTACAAATATACGTCATCAAAGATATAAGAACAAAAGGAAGACGCCGAAAGACTTGCTGGATTTAAAACCGGATGAGATTAAGGACTTGACGGATCCTCGTTGGAGAAGATTCATCGTGCCGAATGATCAAAAACGATGTATCGACACCCTGAGATACTGGAAACGAGAGTTCCCCAATCCCACCGAGAACTGCACCAGGTACGGCTTCCTCAAGAAAAGACTTGGCCTCGACAGAAAGAGATTGCGTGAGGAAGATTCCTCCAGTCCAGAACCTCCACTCAAGAAGTTCAAATCCCAAGACCATCCTATCGACCGATTCGTAAAGCATAGCGATTCAAACACACCGAAGATAAGCCCAGCTTCCTCTCAGGATTCCCTGAAAGAATTCTTGGACTTTACCAAACTTGAATTCGATAGTTTTTCCAGTTTTTACAAAAGGAGATATGATATTGATATCTTAGATAGAGTGGATAAAAGAGAATTAGAAGAAATGGAACAAACGTTCGCCATGGCTTATTCCATATACATGGATGTACCAAGTGAATTTGGCTTCAAGAACTCTCTACCTGCTAAAAAATCGAAGCCCTTGTCTTGATGTATTTCTAGATGTCGTTCATGTGTGGTGTCGTCTGTGAATAAATCGTTTTGATGTCTCTTTCCTTCCTTCCTTTTCTTTACCCTATAAGGTTGTCTCAAAAGTTCGTGTTTTCCTTGAAACGTTGTTTTTATTATTACTTGCGAATAATATTATTACGGCGAATACATAATAATACATAATACAATTACTTTATATATAATATAAAGACCTTATTATAAAATAAATAAAGCTTCCAGGGTAAATTTTCTTGTTCAAATTTTTATTTTCAAACTTTCGGACTTGTCAGTCCTTCAACAGGAGTATCACGATAATAAATTGATGATATATACTATTTTTATATACAAATTAATTTTTACATATTTTAAATATTAATGATATTGAAAGGGAAAATATATATATATTACCTTCTTTGTGTGTTATAAACAATTTTTGAAAATATACGTGAATGGGTGGATGTTACGTGCTGGTCAAATGATATCTCGAGATCTCAAATTAAACCCAATAAGTCCGTGAACTATTGTGGTATATTTAGAATACTGCTTACATCTATGGGGTAGTATTTGTCAATATTGTTTCATATGTTTCTGATATTTCTATGCATCTGTTTATGATTTTTTGCCGTTTGGTTATCATAGATTCTATTAAATCAGGAAAGAACGTTTATATATAACAAATACATTATACATAACGGCGAATAATATTGGTATTTCAATTTTTTTGCAAGTGTTCACGAACTTTTGGGACAACTTCGTATATTGACATTCGCTATGGAGTATTCCACGACTAAGCAGCTGAGTTTCCTTATTCCATTTTAAAAAGAATCAGGATGGCAAACATTCGAGTATTAGAAACTCTTCTATGGGCGTATTTAAATTAAAAAGATAGTAAATAAAGATACATAAAAAAGCTTTAAAACGATAGACTAGATACGAGATACTGTCCAACCATGATAAATCTACTTTTATTAAACTGCTATTACGTTCTTCTATTTACAACCTTGCCATTATGAATTTTTTCACATTGTGTCGCAGTCTCACGCAATTCTGGCCTTAACTACCCGTTTAATGATTTTTCAGGATGCCTGAATGACCAGTTTTTTGGTCGTTGATGAGGGCCAACAGCCCGAAACTCGTCCGTGATTAGCTTTTCTTGATTAATCAAAAATGGGTATTTGGCCAATTCTGGAATAATTAAAAATCAACGAGAAAAGCTGATATTTATTTCGATAGATGGCGCAAGCCATCAGCAACTTTCAGTTGCACAATAAGGAGATGCCTTTTTCATAAATTATGAATATTGTTACACGGTATTGCAACTTTTTAGGGTTATCCACCTTGACAACACCAGGTTTCGGGGAAATTTCAGACCAAGTTATACTCCATAGTGTCGGGCTATGGGCCTCATCAGTACAGGGACGGCTTGGATTTGATGACATCCTACTAGAGGGGTTATAAAACCGGCTGAATTGATCCAAACCTATCAGTATATACATTGTGTACAGGGGTGATGAATGTGTTGCTTTGATGGATTGTTATAAAGATTAAATACGATTTTTCGCTTAAATATATATAGTAGAACATACTCCATGAGAAGACACTTCTCTACAGTAGAACATACTTCATGAGAGGACATTCCCGCTAGAGGACATCTCTCTACAGTAGAACATACTCCATGAGAGGACACTCGCGCTAGAAGACACCTCTCTACAGTAGAACATACTCCATGAGAGGACACTCGCGCTAGAAGACACCTATCTACAGTAGAACATACTCCATGAGAAGACACTCCCGCTAAAGGACATCTCTCTACAGTAGAACATACTTCATGAGAGGACACTCGCGCTAGAAGACATCTCTCTACAGTAGAACATACTCCATGAGAGGACACTCGCGCTAGAAGACACCTCTCTACAGTAGAACATACTCCATGAGAGGACACTCCCGCTAAAGGACATCTCTCTACAGTAGAACATACTTCATGAGAGGACACTCCCGCTAGAAGACACCTCTCTACAGTAGAACATACTCCATTAGAGGACACTCCCGCTAAAGGACATCTCTCTACAGTAGAACATACTTCATGAGAGGACACTCGCGCTAGAAGACACCTCTCTACAGTAGAACATACTCCATGAGAGGACACTCGCGCTAGAAGACACCTCTCTACAGTAGAACATACTCCATGAGAAGACACTCCCGCTAAAGGACATCTCTCTACAGTAGAACATACTTCATGAGAGGACACTCGCGCTAGAAGACATCTCTCTACAGTAGAACATACTCCATGAGAGGACACTCGCGCTAGAAGACACCTCTCTACAGTAGAACATACTCCATGAGAGGACACTCCCGCTAAAGGACATCTCTCTACAGTAGAACATACTTCATGAGAGGACACTCCCGCTAGAAGACACCTCTCTACAGTAGAACATACTCCATGAGAGGACACTGCCGCTAAAGGACATCTCTCTACAGTAGAACATACTTCATGAGAGGACACTCCCGCTAAAGGACATCTCTCTACAGTAGAACATACTTCATGAGAGGACACTCCTGCTAGAGGACATCTCTCTACAGTAGAACATACTTCATGAGAGGACATTCGCGCTAGAAGACACCTCTCTACAGTAGAACATACTCCATTAGAGGACACTCCCGCTAAAGGACATCTCTCTACAGTAGAACATACTCAATGAAAGGACACTCGCGATAGAAGACACCTCTCTACAGTAGAACATACTCAATGAGAGGACACTCCCGCTAAAGGACATCTCTCTACAGTAGAACATACTCAATGAAAGGACACTCGCGATAGAAGACACCTCTCTACAGTAGAACATACTCCATGAGAGGACACTCCCGCTAAAGGACATCTCTCTACAGTAGAACATACTTCATGAGAGGACACTCGCGCTAGAAGACACCTCTCTACAGTAGAACATACTCCATGAGAGGACACTCCCACTAGAAGACACCTCTCTACAGTAGAACATACTCAATGAGAGGACACTCCCGCTAGAGGACATCTCTCTACAGTAGAACATACTCCATGAGAGGACAACTGCTAGAAGACACCTCTCTACAGTAGAACATACTCAATGAGAGGACACTCGCGCTAGAAGGCATCTCTCTACAGTAGAACATACTCCATGAGAGGACACTCCCGCTAGAGGACATCTCTCTACAGTAGAACATACTCCATGAGAGGACACTCCCGCTAAAGGACATCTCTCTACAGTAGAACATACTCAATGAGAGGACACTCGCGATAGAAGACATCTCTCTACAGTAGAACATACTCCATGAGAGGACACTCCCGCTAGAGGACATCTCTCTACAGTAGAACATACTCCATGAGAGGAAAACTGCTAGAAGACACCTCTCTACAGTAGAACATACTCCATGAGAGGACACTCGCGCTAGAAGACACCTCTCTACAGTAGAACATACTCAATGAGAGGACACTCGTGCTAGAAGACACCTCTCTACAGTAGAACATACTCCATGAGAGGACACTCGCGCTAGAAGACACCTCTCTACAGTAGAACATACTCAATGAGAGGACACTCGCGCTAGAAGACACCTCTCTACAGTAGAACATACTCCATGAGAGGACACTCGTGCTAGAAGACACCTCTCTACAGTAGAACATACTCAATGAGAGGACACTCGCGCTAGAAGACACCTCTCTACAGTAGAACATACTCCATGAGAGGACACTGCCGCTAGAAGACATCTCTCTACAGTAGAACATACTCCATGAGAGGACACTGCCGCTAGAAGACATCTCTCTACAGTAGAACATACTCCATGAGAGGACACTGCCGCTAGAAGACATCTCTCTACAGTCGAACATACTCCATGAGAGGACACTGCCGCTAGAAGACATCTCTCCTACAGTGGAACATACTCCATGAGAGGACACTGCCGCTAGAAGACATCTCTCTACAGTCGAACATACTCAATGAGAGGACACTCCCGCTAGAGGACATCTCTCTACAGTGGAACATACTCCATGAGAGGACAACTGCTAGAAGACACCTCTCTACAGTAGAACATACTCCATGAGAGGACACTCGCGCTAGAAGACATCTCTCTACAGTAGAACATACTCCATGAGAGGACACTCCCGCTAGAGGACACCTCTCTACAGTAGAACATACTCCATGAGAGGAAAACTGCTAGAAGACACCTCTCTACAGTAGAACATACTCAATGAGAGGACACTCGCGCTAGAAGACACCTCTCTACAGTAGAACATACTCAATGAGAGGACACTCGTGCTAGAAGACACCTCTCTACAGTAGAACATACTCCATGAGAGGACACTCGCGCTAGAAGACACCTTTCTACAGTAGAACATACTCAATGAGAGGACACTCGCGCTAGAAGACACCTCTCTACAGTAGAACATACTCCATGAGAGGACACTGCCGCTAGAAGACATCTCTCTACAGTAGAACATACTCCATGAGAGGACACTGCCGCTAGAAGACATCTCTCTACAGTAGAACATACTCCATGAGAGGATACTCGCGCTAGAAGACATCTCTCTACAGTAGAACATACTCAATGAGAGGACACTGCCGCTAGAAGACATCTCTCTACAGTAGAACATACTCCATGAGAGGACACTGCCGCTAGAAGACATCTCTCTACAGTAGAACATACTCAATGATAGGACATTGCCGCTAGAAGACATCTCTCTACAGTAGAACATACTCCATGAGAGGACACTGCCGCTAGAAGACATCTCTCTACAGTAGAACATACTCCATGAGAGGACACTGCCGCTAGAAGACATCTCTCTACAGTAGAACATATTCCATGAGAGGACACTGCCGCTAGAAGACATCTCTCTACCGTAGAACATACTCCATGAGAGGACACTCGCTAGAGGACACCTCTCTACAGTAGAACATACTCAATGAGAGGACACTGCCACTAGAAGACATCTCTCTACAGTAGAACATACTCCATGAGAGGACACTGCGGCTAAAAGACATCTCTCTACAGTCGAACATACTCCATGAGAGGACACTGCCGCTAGAAGACATCTCTCTACAGTGGAACATACTCAATGAGAGGACACTGCCGCTAGAAGACATCTCTCTACAGTAGAAGATACTCCATGAGAGGACACTCCCGCTAGAAGACATCTCTCTACAGTAGTACATACTCCATGAGAGGACACTCCCGCTAGAAGACATCTCTCTACAGTAGAACATACTCCATGAGAGGACACTGCCGCTAGAAGACATCTCTCTACAGTAGAACATACTCAACGAGAGGACACTCGCGCTAGAAGACATCTCTCTACAGTAGAACATACTCAATGAGAGGACACTGCCGCTAGAAGACATCTCTCTACAGTAGAACATACTCAATGAGAGGACACTGCCGCTAGAAGACATCTCTCTACAGTAGAACATACTCCATGAGAGGACACTGCCGCTAGAAGACATCTCTCTACAGTAGAACATACTCAATGAGAGGACACTGCCGCTAGAAGACATCTCTCTACAGTAGAACATACTCCATGAGAGGACACTGCCGCTAGAAGACATCTCTCTACAGTAGAACATACTCCATGAGAGGACACTGCCGCTAGAAGACATCTCTCTACAGTAGAACATATTCCATGAGAGGACACTGCCGCTAGAAGACATCTCTCTACAGTAGAACATACTCCATGAGAGGACACTCGCTAGAGGACACCTCTCTACAGTAGAACATACTCAATGAGAGGACACTGCCGCTAGAAGACATCTCTCTACAGTAGAACACACTCCAAGAGAGGACACTGCCGCTAGAAGACATCTCTCTACAGTAGAACATACTCAATGAGAGGACACTGCCGCTAGAAGACATCTCTCTACAGTAGAACATACTCCATGAGAGGACACTGCCGCTAGAAGACATCTCTCTACAGTAGAACATACTCAATGAGAGGACACTGCCGCTAGAAGACATCTCTCTACAGTAGAACATACTCCATGAGAGGACACTGCCGCTAGAAGACATCTCTCTACAGTAGAACATATTCCATGAGAGGACACTGCCGCTAGAAGACATCTCTCTACAGTAGAACATACTCAATGAGAGGACACTGCCGCTAGAAGACATCTCTCTACAGTAGAACATACTCAATGAGAGGACACTCGCGCTAGAAGACATCTCTCTACAGTAGAACATACTCCATGAGAAGACACTGCCGCTAGAAGACATCTCTCTACAGTAGAACATACTCCATGAGAGGACACTCGCGCTAGAGGACACCTCTCTACAGTAGAACATACTCAATGAGAGGACACTGCCGCTAGAAGACATCTCTCTACAGTAGAACATATTCCATGAGAGGACACTGCCGCTAGAAGACATCTCTCTACAGTAGAACTCACTCAATCAGAGTACACTGCCGCTAGAAGACATCTCTCTACAGTAGAACATACTCAATGAGAGGACACTGCCGCTAGAAGACATCTCTCTACAGTAGAACATACTCAATGAGAGGACACTCGCGCTAGAAGACATCTCTCTACAGTAGAACATACTCCATGAGAGGACACTGCCGCTAGAAGACATCTCTCTACAGTAGAACATACTCCATGAGAGGACACTGCCGCTAGAAGACATCTCTCTACAGTAGAACATACTCAATGAGAGGACACTCGCGCTAGAAGACATCTCTCTACAGTAGAACATACTCAATGAGAGGACACTGCCGCTAGAAGACATCTCTCTACAGTAGAACATACTCAATGAGAGGACACTCGCTCTAGAAGACATCTCTCTACAGTAGAACATACTCCATGAGAGGACACTGCCGCTAGAAGACATCTCTCTACAGTAGAACATACTCAATGAGAGGACACTGCCGCTAGAAGACATCTCCCTACAGTAGAACATACTCAATGAGAGGACACTGCCGCTAGAAGACATCTCTCTACAGTAGAACATACTCAATGAGAGGACACTGCCGCTAGAAGACATCTCTCTACAGTAGAACATACTCAATGAGAGGACACTGCCGCTAGAAGACATCTCCCTACAGTAGAACATACTCAATGAGAGGACACTGCCGCTAGAAGACATCTCTCTACAGTAGAACATACTCAATGAGAGGACACTGCCGCTAGAAGACATCTCTCTACAGTAGAACATACTCCATGAGAGGACACTGCCGCTAGAAGACATCTCTCTACAGTAGAACATACTCAATGAGAGGACACTGCCCCTAGAAGACATCTCTCTACAGTAGAACATACTCCATGAGAGGACACTCGCGCTAGAGGACACCTCTCTACAGTAGAACATACTCAATGAGAGGACACTGCCGCTAGAAGACATCTCTCTACAGTAGAACATACTCAATGAGAGGACACTGCCGCTAGAAGACATCTCTCTACAGTAGAACATACTCAATGAGAGGACACTGCCGCTAGAAGACATCTCTCTACAGTAGAACATACTCAATGAGAGGACACTGCCGCTAGAAGACATCTCTCTACAGTAGAACATACTCAATGAGAGGACACTGCCACTAGAAGACATCTCTCTACAGTAGAACATACTCCATGAGAGGACACTGCCGCTAGAAGACATCTCTCTACAGTAGAACATACTCAATGAGAGGACACTGCCGCTAGAAGACTTCTCTCTACAGTAGAACATACTCCATGAGAGGACACTGCCGCTAGAAGACATCTCTCTACAGTAGAACATACTCCATGAGAGGACACTGCCGCTAGAAGACATCTCTCTACAGTAGAACATACTCAATGAGAGGACACTGCCTCTAGAAGACATCTCTCTACAGTAGAACATACTCCATGAGAGGACACTGCCGCTAGAAGACATCTCTCTACAGTAGAACATACTCAATGAGAGGACACTGCCGCTAGAAGACATCTCTCTACAGTAGAACATACTCCATGAGAGGACACTGCCGCTAAAAGACATCTCTCTACAGTAGAACATACTCCATGAGAGGACACTGCCGCTAAAAGACATCTCTCTACAGTAGAACATACTCAATGAGAGGACAACTCAAGCTAGAGAACACCTCTCTACAGTAGAACATACTCCATGAGAGGACAAGGCCGCTAGAAGACATCTCTCTACAGTAGAACATACTCAATGAGAGGACACTGCCGCTAGAAGACATCTCTCTACAGTAGAACATACTCCATGAGAGGACAAGGCCGCTAGAAGACATCTCTCTACAGTAGAACATACTCAATGAGAGGACACTCGCGCTAGAGAACACCTCTCTACAGTAGAACATACTCCATGAGAGGACAAGGCCGCTAGAAGACATCTCTCTACAGTAGAACATACTCAATGAGAGGACACTCGCGCTAGAGAACACCTCTCTACAGTAGAACATACTCAATGAGAGGACACTTCTCTACAGTAGAACATACCCCATGGGAGGACACTCGCGCTAGAGGACACCTCTCTACAGTAGAACATACCCCATGAGAGGACACTCGCGCTAGAGGACACCTCTCTACAGTAGAACATACTCCATGAGAGGACACTCGCGCTAGAGAACACCTCTCTACAGTAGAACATACTCCATGAGAGGACACTCCCGCTAGAGGACACCTCTCTACAGTAGAACATACTCCATGAGAGGACACTCGCGCTATAAGACATCTATCTACAGTAGAACATCATCAATGAGAGGACACTCCCGCTAGAAGAAATCTCTCTACAGTAGAACATACTCCATGAGAGGACACTGCCGCTAGAAGACATCTCTCTACAGTAGAACATACTCCATGAGAGGACACTCCCGCTAGAGGACACCTCTCTACAGTAGAACATACTCCATGAGAGGACACTCCCGCTAGAGGACACCTCTCTACAGTAGAACATACTCCATGAGAGGACAAGGCCGCTAGAAGACATCTCTCTACAGTAGAACATACTCAATGAGAGGACACTGCCGCTAGAAGACATCTCTCTACAGTAGAACATACTCCATGAGAGGACAAGGCCGCTAGAAGACATCTCTCTACAGTAGAACATACTCAATGAGAGGACACTCGCGCTAGAGAACACCTCTCTACAGTAGAACATACTCCATGAGAGGACAAGGCCGCTAGAAGACATCTCTCTACAGTAGAACATACTCAATGAGAGGACACTCGCGCTAGAGAACACCTCTCTACAGTAGAACATACTCAATGAGAGGACACTTCTCTACAGTAGAACATACCCCATGGGAGGACACTCGCGCTAGAGGACACCTCTCTACAGTAGAACATACCCCATGAGAGGACACTCGCGCTAGAGGACACCTCTCTACAGTAGAACATACTCCATGAGAGGACACTCGCGCTAGAGAACACCTCTCTACAGTAGAACATACTCCATGAGAGGACACTCCCGCTAGAGGACACCTCTCTACAGTAGAACATACTCCATGAGAGGACACTCGCGCTATAAGACATCTATCTACAGTAGAACATCATCAATGAGAGGACACTCCCGCTAGAAGAAATCTCTCTACAGTAGAACATACTCCATGAGAGGACACTGCCGCTAGAAGACATCTCTCTACAGTAGAACATACTCCATGAGAGGACACTCCCGCTAGAGGACACCTATCTACAGTAGAACATACTCCATGAGAGGACACTCCCGCTAGAGGACACCTCTCTACAGTAGAACATACTCCATGAGAGGACACTCCTGCTAGAGGACATCTCCCTACAGTAGAACATACTCCATGAGAGGACACTGCCGCTAGAAGACATCTCTCTACAGTAGAACATACTCCATGAGAGGACACTCCCGCTAGAGGACACCTCTCTACAGTAGAACATACTCCATGAAAGGACACTCCCGCTAGAGGACACCTCTCTACAGTAGAACATACTCCATGAGAGGACACTCCTGCTAGAGGACATCTCTCTACAGTAGAACATACTCCATGAGAGGACACTCCCGCTAGAGGACACCTCTCTACAGTAGAACATACTCCATGAGAGGACACTCCTGCTAGAGGACACCTCTCTACAGTAGAACATACTCCATGAGAGGACACTCCTGCTAGAGGACATCTCTCTACAGTAGAACATACTCCATGAGAGGACACTGCCGCTAGAAGACATCTCTCTACAGTAGAACATACTCCATGAGAGGACACTCCCGCTAGAGGACACCTCTCTACAGTAGAACATACTCCATGAGAGGACACTCCCGCTAGAGGACACCTCTCTACAGTAGAACATACTCCATGAGAGGACACTCCTGCTAGAGGACATCTCTCTACAGTAGAACATACTCCATGAGAGGACACTCGCGCTATAAGACATCTATCTACAGTAGAACATACTCAATGAGAGGACACTCGCGCTATAAGATATCTATCTACAGTAGAACATACTCCATGAGAGGACACTCGCTAGAGGACACCTCTCTACAGTAGAACATACTCCATGATAGGACACTGCCGCTAGAAGACATCTCTCTACAGTAGAACATACTCCATGAGAGGACACTCGCTAGAGGACACCTCTCTACAGTAGAACATACCCCATGAGAGGACACTCGCTAGAGGACACCTCTCTACAGTAGAACATACTCCATGAGAGGACACCTCTCTACAGTAGAACATACCCCATGAGAGGACACTCGCTAGAGGACATCTCTCTATAAAGGGCAGTTTTCATTTGCAAAATCACCATTTTTGCTATTTAGTAACTCTCCGGTAAGAGAACACTTTTTCCTAAAGGACACTTCAGCTCGGCAATTAGGTGTCTTCTACAGGGAGGTATTTCTACTGTATTTTTATACAGATTTAAAATATTATAAATATACTGAAGAGGGTATCTTTACATATCTCTCTCTCTAGATGGAGTAACGGCCAATGACCACTTGACCGCCCATTCCTACCTACGTCGGGATTGTCTGTCTGCTCTGTTTACCATTATGTAAATACGTTTACGCAAGCTTTGATTTTGTTTTCTATTCAACCATTTTGTTCTTTTTATAATCCAATAAAACTGGACATGCGTCGGACCTGGAAGCTGTTGATGGGTGCTGTGCTGCCTGGAGTATAGGAATTCCATCTATGCTTCCTTTCTTCCTGTGGTGAATCTATATAAGACCGGTATTGTGTGTGTGTCTTAATAATAATCCAATAAAACTAAAGTTTACATATAAAGATTTCTCTGATAATTGTGCTAACACATAAACTTCAAATATTCTTCCAGTTAGTTTACATATGTACATATGTGTTTGCGAGGGGACAATGGGATGGATTTTTAGTCCCTATTTGTAATTCCGTTGACACGTTCTTCCGTCACTCTGAGGCCAAGCAAAATGATAAATAGATAAATATTAAGCATTAAATTACGATGCACTAGCGCGTCATCTGTTATCAAAATTCGAAACTATTTTAAACGCGTAAGATTCTTTTTGAAATTAAACAATTTCTATTGCCCTTACTGCAATGGAAAAATTATAGGGAGGGCCCCTGGCTCATCAGTGGTGAATATCAGTGGTAGATAAAACTGTCGAAACCGCTGGGAGGGTTCACCACTGATGATCCAGACCCTCCCATTATTTTATCATTACAGTGAGGGCAGTAGAAAATTGATTTATTTAAAAAGAATCATACGCGTTTATAATAGTTTTGAATTTTCATAACAGATGGTGCACTAATGCATCATAATATAAATATATTTTAAGACATTAAAATTCATTATTAGATTACTATGCAATGAAATAGGTTCCTCTCTTCCTTCAAAAATTCGTTAAAACAATTTTAATGGAGGATTTATTCTTAATTGTAAATGTGAAAACCATTCTCCTCTCTGCCTAATTATACATGGTATAAGTTAATACATGGTATTAACTCTTTATTTATTAAGAAAAAAAAGGCATCTCCTTATCGTGTAACTGCCTTTTTTTTTCTCAATTTATGAACCTTATCCCAGCGTCAAAAATAGTTCAATTATTTAAAACAGATGGCGCTCTAATGCATCATATTAACTCAATATGTAATCATTATATTTATATAAAATATGTAATTTGTAAATTCTGCAAAACTGAAAGCATAGAAGAAATGACCCTACTACATCTCTTAATGCACTATTGTTAACGAGGAACGGAATAAGATCTTAAAGAACCCAAGTCTACGTGAACCCAGTTCAGCTAATCAGAATAATATCCGAGAAAAAATATATAGAGATAGAATTGTTTAACTTTCATAAAGCGTTAGAGAACAAGGTAATTTCTAAGAACTAAAATTACAGAACAATTTCCTTCATAGTTAATTTGTATAGTTATGTTGAATACTTTGATTTCATTTTCCCTTCTCTCCTTTGTTTATGTTTTTTTTTTTCTTTTCTCCATGAAAATGATGTATGGCGAGTCCTTACAGGACGGAAATGTCCTAATAAAGCTGTTGTTGTTGATGATTTGTATAAAAAAAGTGCGTACCTGGATTTGTGAAAGAGCTGTTTCATAAATTTTGCACACAACACTACACAGTGTATGCATCCTTCTAAAGTAACCTCTATATAAAAAATAAAGAAGGCATATCCTGACCAGGAGCACATGTGCTTTTTAAGGAGGCAGAGCGCCATCTAGTGGAACAGAAATCAACTAAACATTGATTTAACTTGTTCCCTGATATTTGGTCAAACCATTTTCTTTATAATTCAAGTAAAGCCATCAACAAATGCCTTTCACGCTGTTGGCGATCGTCAGCGTTGAGCAGACTGTACCACTGCGACCTATATATAAAACCTCTTTAAATATAAAGACATATATTGGATCAAAATATAATTTATTTTACCAATATTTATGTTGGCTGAACGCCAACCTTTATCAAGGTATTATAACATTTGTCAACAAATGTTATAATTCCTTGATAAAGGTTGGCGTTCAGCAGGTAAACTATATTTTAATCCAATATATGCCTTTTTATTTAACGAGGTTTTATATATAGGTCGCAGTGGTACAGCCTTGCTCAACGCTGACGAGCGCCAACAGCGTGAAATGCGTTCGTGGATGACTTTTCTTGATTTATAAAGAAAATGGTTTGGCCAAATATCAGGGAACAGGTTAAATCAATGTTTAGTTGATTTCTGTTCCACTAGATGGCGTTCTGCCATCTAAAAAGCACATATGTGCTTCTGGTCAGGATATGCCTTCTTCATTTTTATATAGAGGTTACTTTAGAAGCATACTTGATCCAATATTGGTAAGTACCGCTCACTCAGATCACTTAGACAGAACCCACACATTATAGTTACCAGATCAGATAAAGGATCTCAAACCGTCATCTTGGATACGGATGATTACATCACCAAGATGATGGACATTCTCAATGACCAAACAACTTTCAAGCCCATTACCAGACTAGATTCGACCGCCTCCACCAGAGCTTTCAGATTGGAGCTGTTGCGCCTAAAAAGGTCTGGCTCTATTACAGCTGATCAGTATCACACATTCACTTCAGATATGGCCAATACGCCCTACATATACGGGCTACCCAAAATCCATAAACCAACTGTTCCCCTCCGCCCCATCATAGCATATCACCTCTCACCAGCTTACAAACTTTCCAAGTACCTCTCATCCTATTTAACACCCCTTGTCAAAACCCGGCCACAGTCTTACTCCGTAACAGACATCCCGGCTTTCATACAATTCATCCAATCTCTTACCCCTATTCAGAACTCAACCATGGTTTCCTATGATGTAAAATCAATGTATTTATCACTTCCCCATCAACTGATCATTTCCCAGCTTACAAAATTCCTGCAGGACGCCCAATTAGAATCTGGCATAGTTGCCACAATAGTAGCGCTTACCTCCATATGCTTAAACACTACAGATTTTACCTTTAATAACTTACTTTATAAACAGATTAGAGGCTCACCAATGGGCAGCCCATTATCGTCACCCTTGGCCGAGATAGTTATGTCTACACTAGACACCTGGATCCAACAGCAATTCACACCGGGCATTCACATATGGAGGAGATATATTGATGATATCCTCTGTATATGTGAAACCGGACAGGAGAACAGTATCTTATCTGTTCTAAACTCCTTCCACCCAGACATTTCCTTTAGCTTTGAATCAGAAGCCAATAATGTAATACCTTTCCTGGACATACTGATCATCCGAACCCCATCACACTACCATACTACAGTATACCATAAAATCAATAACCCAACTTTTTACACCAATTTCAAGTCTTACTGTCCGTTATCCCATAAAATTAATACAGTTAGAACGCTTACCAAGAGATTGGTTACACATTGCTCCCTGTCCATTTTCAGATCAATAGAGTTCGCTAACATTAAGAAACAACTTGCCCTCTCCCAATACCCACACCAGTTCATATATAAATATCAATACAACCCGGCCCATACGAAACCCAATTTACCCCATAGAAATACCTGCATCTTACCATACTCAACACAATCCGCTGCAATATCCCACCTTCTTAAGCCTCATGGCATTAACACCTACTATACAAACAATAGAAGCTTGGCCACCATTCTAAGACATCCAATTACCCGATTGCCGAGACCTGCCAGTGCGCAGTCATCGGGTGGCTCGGTCTACTCAGTCTCATGCAACGATTGTAGTGCAACCTATATAGGTGAGACTGGTAGGTCCGTGGCCATCAGGATGACTGAGCATGGCAGGTGCGTCAATAACAAAGACAATAGGTCCCTCATCTACAACCATATTCTCGACACAGGCCACTCCTTTGATTTAACTTCACCCACCACATTATACAATAACATCACTAATAAATACCAAAGACTGATCATAGAAGCCATAATATCCATATCAAAAAATAGCATTAACCGACATATAGATTTACCAGCACAATATCAGGATATATGTAGTAACTTGAATAACCGTTAAACCCCCCCCCCCCCCCCCCCCCCTTCCCCCAGTATACTTCCAATAGGGCCGCTGATGGCGGGCTGAACAGTCGATATCCTAATACTTGTTCTCTCTTCATTATATAGTCACATGATTTATCCAATTTCAAACCTACCATTTATTTGTCAACCGCCATTACAGGATTAGCATAGTTACATAAATATATTATATAATAGTTTAGATTTGCAAATATTTTTAACTAAATTGTTTTTTAGCCGTCCTATATTATTTTTCTCATATGTAAAAATATCTCTTTAAAAACGGAATCCTATTTAAGGCTATTGCCATCATGTATCATTACCAGTTGAAGGGCGTGACTGCATGAAAGCTCGTGTATTCGATTAATAAAAAACATTTTCTCCTGGCACTTAACTTTATATTTTTAATATCCCAAGGAGAAAGTTTCTACGATTAAATAAATATGCCTTTTTATTTAAAGATTTATTTATGGAATGCTCTATTTTCGAAAAAAAAAAACCTCTTTATGTGAAAATGTAATTATATTATAAAGAATTCTTTCATTTCTACCATCTCTCTTCAATGTATAGTTACCATTGAGAGAATTGACCTTTATTCTTTACAAAAAAAAACCCTCTTCTCTAACCAATTATGCTTGACATAGAAAAAGACACCCGATATAACCCCAATATTCCAATTTGATTAAATGGCAAACAATTTAAAATGTAAAAGACATTTTTTTTTGTGTTCTCTAATCGAATAGGAGAAAAAAACCTTCTCAGGAATTGTTTCGACAAAAGAGTCAAATAATAATCTTTGGTGAAGAAATGAGGTCAAACCAATATGGCGTGGAATGTACAACTTTTCTATAAACGGTAAAAACAGATACTTTATGGAAGCATGAGAACTGTAATTTCGCTTTCTTCTATTTGAAGGGACTTCTATTTCAGGACACCCTGTCTTCAAGGAGGCCATTAAGATGTTTGTAGAAGGACCCTTTGACGTCCTATTGTCTTCAAATTAGTTCGTCTGTCCTCTAATTTGTTCGTCCGCATGTTTTTGCGAGGTTTGGGCCCCCTCACTCGTCTGCTGTATATTTGCACATCATGTTTACCTAACCCGGAACACACAGGAATTATTACATATGGAGTTTATTGATTAACAATTATCAGCGCACCTAAGTATTAGCTATATATTTTCTTTGAAAATTAAGAAATTTCTAAAGACTATTTATTAGCAAGGCCTAAAAATTAGTACAGTTAAACCTGTCTATAGCGCCCCCTTGGGACTCACCAAAATAGGGTGCTATAGAAAGGGTGTGCTATAGACAGGTCACTTTTTAATGTAAATCGCATCGTACTACGTATTTAAAATCGGGCGCTATAGAGAGGGAGGCGCTATTTAGAGGGATGTTATAGACAGGTTTAACCGTATATCCTTTTATTAACCCATATATATTGTCTTTTTTCAAAGGAAAAACAGGGTAACGTGGTAAGATTCTTTAATAGAACACGACGAGCTTTCAGGCAGCAACTGCCCTTCTTCAGGTCTTATACAAGTGTAGACAAAGAAGTGCCATATTTATAAGCGAAAATATTTACATATATACGCGCAAGGAATAAGGAATTTTACATACTGAAGATTGGAAAGGGGAATTTGCATATTTACAAATAAAAATAAAACAAACTCTGTGTGAGAAATAGAGGCAAAAACGGAGATAAAAATTAAACCTGAAGGCAAAACACGGAGATAAGAATTGAACCGTAAATAACAATAAAACCCAGAAACATATCAGCGAGTGAGGCCGTAAAATATTGTATATTGCGGTGGGAGATCAATCTTCCGGTTAAAACTGGGAGTACAGTTGGACACCAGTGCTTCCAGAACCAAGCGTTGGTACTTGTTTCCAATATCCCTGTATACAGAAATCGTATCGTCTAAATTAAAGGAATGGTCGAAATCTGCCATGTGTTGAAAGATGAGAGATTTTCGATCTTTGGAACGTATATTACGGTTGTGTTCGCGGATTCTAGTGGCGATGGTTCGACCAGTTTCACCAATGTAGCATTGCTCACAATCGTTGCATGATATTTTATAGATGCCGTTATTGAGGGATAGAGGGTTAAGTTTGATGGAGCTTTTTGTTATGGGGTGCCGTAAGGATGCTTCTAGGGAAGGCGAATTTTTGAAAAACGTGCGAATACCGAATTTTCGTAAAAATAACGCAATATCAGAGTTCGTGGTCGAAAAAGGAAGGACACAGACGTTTTTATACAGCGGAGGTGTAACTTTTTTTGTGGTTCGGAACGTAAAAATGGCGGTCAATAAAATTATGAGGGTAACCGGCGGATAAAAGATGGGTGTAAACGGTACGCTTCTCGATCGTTCTAAATAAGGCAAGGGAACAATGAGTATATACCCGTTTGGAGAGAGTTTTTACCGTGGTGATTTTGTGAGAAACCGGGGCATGTGATAAAAAGTGTAAATAGGAGGGAGTGAAGTTAGGCTTGCGAAATACGGTGGTCTGAAAAGTGCCATTAGTGTTGATGACTAAAACGTCTAAAAACGGGATGCAATTAAAACAGGATGGGTTGTGAGTAAAACGGAGATCATGATGGTATGAGTTTAAAACCGTGAGTATGGGGAGATGGTCGGTATCACGATGGAGGCAAAAAATGTCGTCAACGTACCTCGACCACATCTCGATCCCCAAATGATTATGGGAAACTAACCACCGGTCCAGATTAGACATAACAATCTCAGCTGCTATTGTGGAAAGAGGGCTGCCCATAGGGGAGCCTCTCATCTGTACAAAGAAACAGCCATTGAATTCTAAAGCATTCATGTCAAGGCAGATGGTGAATAGATCCAAGATGGTTTTTTGATCATTACTAGGAAGAGTGGAAGAAGAAAGAAGTTGCTCTAGGCCATCTATGATCAGAGAATGCGGGAGGCACAGAAAGAGTGATGTCACGTCAAAAGTCGACATGGTGAGACCACGAGGTTGGGGGACATTCTTTAATCTTGTAAAAAATTCAGATGGATCTTGTACCGAGTAAAGATTATGAGTTTTGACCAGGGGTTTTAGAAGGCTAGAAAGGTATTTGGCTAGTGGTAAGGCGGGTGACAGATGGTAAGCAACTATGGGTCTAAGGGGGACACTGGGCTTATGGGTTTTTGGTAGGCCATATATATATGGAACCCTAGAAAGATTGGAGGTAAACTGCTGGAACTGATCGGGAGTAATGCATTCGTTTCTTCTGAGCAATCTGAGTGATGATTTGTAGGCACCAGAAATAGCACAAACACGTTCAGATGAAATCTCTTGGAAGGTATCGGAGTCTGAAAGGATATCAGACATTTTCTTCTTGTAATCATCAACTTTTAACACAACTACTTGTGAGCCCTTATCTGATTTAGTGATGAGGATATAATGATGGCTCTTGAGGGCTTTCAAGGAGGCAAGATCGCTCTTGACGGAATTGGAGCGAGATGAAGAACTCTTGTAAGCAGCAAGAAGTTTGTTGGCTATGGTAGAACGGATGTGATGTTTGTCTGTGTGGGACTGGTGCTGGAGGGAAGATTCAATACAGCTAATCGTGTATAAAAGATCAGGTTCATTGGGCAACCGAAAACTAAGGCCTTTCTCTAGTAGGGATATCTGCTTGTCTGAAAATACGATGTCGGTTAGGTTAACAATGGTATCTTCAGAGGGGGAGCGGGTGCGCAAGGGAAAACCATATTTCACGTGCCAGAATTCCAGCTTCCTCTGGTGCCGGAGTTCAATCTCAGAGTTCTGAAGTTTAACTCGGGCGGTTATGCCTTGTACAAGAGAGCCGAGATCATTGGAAGGGATTCTGGGAGAGAGCAGGCAAAGCAGACCTCTGATGTTTTTTTGTAAAAAACGGATCATAGCACGGGAGCCTCTAATTCTCGAGTTAAGAAGCTGTTCTTCGGTTCTGTGTATAATTGCAGCGGAGTAATGGTTTTGTACTGGATCCCTAATCCTAAGAGAGGGTGGTATGAAGGAGGCCTGGGAACATTTTAGGTTAAAGGCAAGATGACAGCGCCAACGGGCGAGCTGCAAAGACTTCTTGTTCAGCTGCCGCTTATAAAAGGCAAGATATTCAAGGTTAGGATCAGACATCATATCGCCACGCTGTAAGATTCAAAGGAAAAACAGGGTAACGTGGTAAGATTCTTTAATAGAACACGACGAGCTTTCAGGCAGCAACTGCCCTTCTTCAGGTCTTATACAAGGGTAGACAAAGAAGTGCCATATTTATAAGCGAAAATATTTACATATATACGCGCAAGGAATAAGGAATTTTACATACTGAAGATTGGAAAGGGGAATTTGCATATTTACAAATAAAAATAAAACAAACTCTGTGTGAGAAATAGAGGCAAAAAACGGAGATAAAAATTAAACCTGAAGGCAAAACACGGAGATAAAAATTGAACCGTAAATAACAATAAAACCCAGAAACATATCAGTGAGTGAGGCCGTAAAATATTGTATATTGCGGTGGGAGATCAATCTTCCGGTTAAAACTGGGAGTACAGTTGGACACCAGTCCAATTGGCTTGTATATAGCCAATTTGATATGATGTAAAGAAATGTATTGACGCAAATATCCCTGAGTTTGGGATATCGTGTTAAAGGATGTTAATAAAGTTAATCAACCCATTTATATAGGGGGTTATGAAGGTACTCTTCAACTGATATCACTACTAATATGTAAAGAAGCAAATTATTATGTGCAAATTTATCTCTCAGAGATATATTTACATTTTAATATATTTACATATTCAAAGTACATTTTAACTTCTATATTAGGTCTAAAGGTTACCCGCTGTATAGCTTAATAAAAAGATCCTATAAATCTTTGTTAAAGTACACTTATGGACAAAACTTAAGGAAGTTGTACCATTCAGCATGTACTACTCTGATCAAATATTTTCGACACTTTGCTCATAAAATCTCTTATTAAAATATTTTTATCTTCTTGAGTCAAATCTCATATTGAATACCCAATCAATAAAGTTTAATAGTTTTCTGAATAAATTAAAAATGCCTTGATCTTGAGAGAGCCGAATCTCATATTGAATAACCAATCAATAAAGTTTAATAGTTTTCTGAATAAATTAAAAATGCCTTGATCTTGAGAGAGCCGAATCTCATATTGAATAACCAATCAATAAAGTTTGATAGTTTTCTGAATAAATTAAAAATGCTTTGATCTTGAGAGAGCCAAATCTCATATTGAATAACTATTTAATAAAGTTTGATATTTTCTAAATCAAAATAATTGCCACGATCTTCTTGTGAGTCTAAGATAATATTAAATAACAAATTAATAAAGTTTGTAAGTTTTCTCAATCAAAATAACTATCATGGTCTTGAGTCAAATATATTAAATAACCAATCAATGAGGTTTTTGTGATAATCGTTTAGATAAAAAAAATTACCACGATTATCTTGAGAATCGAATTTCATGTTCAATAATGAAAATAATTTTATAATCTTCTAAATCAGCTTTATACGAAATTTTGATACGAACTTGGTCATTTCTCTGTTGTTCATTCTTGAGAGCAAACGAATTAAAATAGAAGTTGTTGTTGGGAAATTGAAGGAAGAGAGGAAGACATGCAATGAGCTGGCTATAAAGGGTCAAGGAAACTACCGGAAGGTCATTAGATGAGCTAGTGATAATCACTGGTAGATCAAATTGGAGATATTGGTCCATAGTGTCACCAAAAGTCGACTTGATAGACTCTGGCAACCACCAATCTTGAGCATTATCAATAGTGAGGAGTAACTTTGGATTTTGTCGAAAGGAAGTTGAAAGTTAGAGCGATCTATTGTCTTTGATTTGGTTTCCTTAGATAGCTTCCATTGTTGACACATCCATAATTCTGTAAACAGCCTTCTTTGACATCCACATTCCGACAATGTATGGAATAGAATATCCCTGAAGATAACGATTGGACAAGAGAAGATGTGGATTTGTTGGTAAACTCTTTTTCTCTGTATCTCTTTTGCACAATAAAAATAAACTATTGATTATAAAATTTAATAACATTGGTCAATACAGGATAGTCTATAGAAAGGATAAGATGAAATTTAGAATCCATCATTTTCTATTTATTTGATCTTGATCAATCATAGAGAGGCATCTACACTTCATGGACAAGACTTAAAGAAGTTTTTTTTTTTAATTACAAAATATTTTCTCACAATGAGTTTCTTTTTATTTCAAAGAAAGCGATTGTCACTTGAAAGCTAGCGTTTTGTGAAAAAAAGAAAAGAAACTCATTGTGAGAAATATATTTTGTAATTTTAAAACGTTTTTCACAATTTTAGCAGGTTTTGAAGGTCATTCTCGATTGAATGATAGGTTCTTCTAACAATGGATATTACAAGCTCTTTGTAGCTGCTGTGATAGCAGAGTCATACAATGTTGTGATAACACTGAAACTCTTTTAATGGCACATAAGTCACTTTCTACCAGTTAACTTTCAACTTACTAAAAAACGCTTCAAAAACAACTTCTAAAGCGTTATTAAGATCAAGCTCTAACACGAAAGAGTCCTATGTACTTATCAATACCAACGGCAATACTGCACATATATTGCAATTCTTTTTAATGGTACATAAGTTACTTTCTACCAGTTAACTTTCAACTTACTCAAAAAAAAAACCCTTCAAAATCAACTTAAACGTTATTGTGATAAAGAAGGGCTAAAAAACACGATAGACTTATGTACAAATCAATACCAACTGCAATACTGCAAATATATTGCAACTCTTTTTAATAGTACATAGGTAACTTTCTACCAGTTAACTTCCAACTTACTAAAAAACGCTTCAAAAACAACTTCTAAAGCGTTATTAAGATGAAGCTCTAACACGAAAGAGTCCTATGTACTTATCAATGCCAACTGCAATACTGCACAAAGACTGTACCACTTTTTGATAGTACATAGGTAACTTTCTACCAGTTAACTTCCAACTTCTAAAAAACGCTTCAAAAACCACTTCTAAAGCGTTATTAAGATGAAGTTCTAACACGAAAGAGTCCTATGTACTTATCAATGCCAACGGCAATACTGCACATATATTGCAACACTTTTTAATAGTACATAAGTCACTTTCTACCAGTTAACTTTCAACTTACTAAAAAAAACCTTCAAAATCAACTTCTAAAGCGTTATTAAGATGAAGCTCTAACATGAAAGAGTCCTATGACTTATCAATACCAACTGTGACACTGCACATAGACTGAAACACTTTTTAATGGTACATATGTAAATTTAAAAAATATGACTTATTTTGGATTGTAATAAGATTATTTATTAATCCAATATTTCGATGGACCAATCGTCCATCTTTTACGACGTTTTTGTTATGAAGCACACAGCTATGTAAATTTCTACCAGTTAACTTTCAACTGACTAAAAAACGCTTTAAACTCAACTTCTAAAGTGTTACAAGTTACACATGTATTAAGAATACACAAGTTACACATGTATAAAGATGAAGAAGGGCTAACACGAGAGAGTCCTATGTACTGATCCAAAAGAGAAGCGGTGTGTTTATTTATATTTCTAAGCTTTCTAAGAAATCCGCAGATATAGTTAGAGTACTAGTTTATTCTTAGTTATGTCATTACTGGAAGTTCGTGACTTGGCTGATGACATCTCGCTCCGTTCCTGCCAGTCTTCCCATGTCATCCCGGGGATTTGTCTAATTTGGTCACTCCATCTTCTTCCATTTGTTCCTCTTCCTTTCCCCCCATTACTATCCATTGAGCAATGGATTCTTTGACAATTTTGACAATTGAAACAAATTTTATTGACTTCTTGTCAATAATTTACATTAAAAATGGAAATAAAACTAATATAAGGATGATCATGCGGGGGATGTGCCCCTGCGGGTGAGCCTTCTTTCCCAGTCGATGAGCGGGTGGTCAGCCCAACCTGTACGAAGTACCGGTAGATGATGGATTTGGCCGACGCCAGGATGGCCAAGTCGTCATTTTCGAGGCCAGACCCGAAGATCCAGGGCCGCAGGTCAGGGGCTCGCCCGAGGACACTGAAGGCTTCGATGATGAGGGGCCTGATATGCCTGCAGCTCCAGTAGGCATGATGAACTGGTCGAAGACGGGTGGGGCAGGGCATGGAGGGCCAACCTAAGCTCCATAATGGTGTCTATGGTGGCATGTAATTAGTAGACATTTTATCGACTCTTAGTTCCGGTTTTGTTATAATCCGTCGGTTGACACCTATGACCCGGGATCAAATCCTCATTGGGAACTTTTTTTTCTGAAGAAAAATTGCTCCACTGGCCCCAAATCTTGTATATAAGTCCATCCGCACTCACTAGTATGGTTGGGTGAAGGGTGTATGCGTGTTACATGGTCCAAGTACATGTGATAAAGGCCATGATAAGGGACGAGTGGGTAAAATCCTCGATTCCCGACAGCCATGAAACGGGATCGAACCCCATGTTTGGACTCTTTATTTTAATATGTGAATAACCCTCAAATAGTATTCATTGTTGCAAATATCATAAACAACAACAACAAAAAGCCTTTATTTAGTGTCACTGACCCTATACAGGATTCACCAGAGGTATGCATAAGAACAAAGCAGTGAGACAAAGGAAACAACGATATAAACAGAAGAAAAAGAAAAAAAGAAAGAGAAAGAGGTAAGCAAGAAAAACAACACAAAAAGAGTAGCAGTAAGAAAGTGAGGAGTGAGTGTCACTTGGCCTTCTTCTGAGATATGGACTTGTGGAAACCATAAAACGCCGTAGCAATATACTTATTCTGGGTAATATTGTCAATTATTGATGGAAGTGAAGCACAGAGTTACCCACTTTTGAGCATAAGGGTTCTTCTTTCTTCTTTCAGGCAAATATCATAAACTAGGTTGCTCATTTTGAGCGGTACCTAATAAAGTGATTTTGGAACAAGGCTATGATAAGTGAGTAGTTAATACAACGATAATTTCCCTATTCTTATAGAATAAGACAAATAAACCGTGGAAGAAAGATTCTTTATATTACAATTATTTTATTTCCAAAGCGCTATATCCCGCAAGGGATACTTGCGCCAAACAAGGAGAAAAGTTTATTTACATAAGTTATTTACATTATTCAATGCATGAAAACATTATAGATCCACATTTTGTAGAAAGTTTAGAATGTATTTACAAAATGAATTGAACTTTAAATATGATTTTTTATCGCGGAAATCAAATCGTTAAGTTCACAAACAACTAATTCATTCTTCATTCTATAATCTTGAAATGCTAGGCAATCGATCAGTAGATGTCTTGAGGTTTGTTCCTCAATACCACAAAAGCAACTTGAATCCTCCACTGCCTTTATTCTATTTTAAAAACTTTTGAAATTTCCGTGGTTTGTAACAAATTAAGTATTATAAAAATTTGTAAAAAAAGTTCTTCTCTTCGACTTGTTGTTTCTTCTTCTTTTGTGGGTAGTTATCGACTGTTTCAGTTTGAGTTAGTGGTGGACACTGGTCAGTTTGTGTTAGTAGTGGACACTGGTCAGTTTGTGTCAGTGGTGGACACTGGTCAGTTTGTGTCAGTGGTGGACACTGGTCAGTTTGTGTTAGTGGTGGACACTGGTCAGTTTGTGTCAGTGGTGGACACTGGTCAGTTTGTGTTAGTGGTGGACACTGGTCAGTTTGTGTTAGTGGTGGACACTGGTCAGTTTGTGTTAGTGGTGGACACTGGTCAGTTTGTGTTAGTGGTGGACACTGGTCAGTTTGTGTTAGTGGTGGACACTGGTCAGTTTGTGTTAGTGGTGAACACTGGTCAGTTTGTGTCAGTGGTGGACACTGGTCAGTTTGTGTTAGTGGTGGACACTGGTCAGTTTGTGTCAGTGGTGGACACTGGTAAACCACATATTTATACGTGTAGAAAGGAGTTCCACTTTTGCGCTTACAGATGTGTCAAAACCACGTTTGGATGTTATTTGCATTCAATAATATGATTGGACTTCTGCAAGAATAGAGGGTGACATTGAAGCAATTTTTCTTCAGAAAAGAAAAAAAAAAGGTTTTCGGGATTCGATCCCGGATTGTCGAGAACTGACGGTTCAAACCAATCCTCTCAGCAGAACATCCTCGAGAATTTCTCCATTCCTTTATTAGTCAGATTCCCGGAGACAAATTGGGACTCCGAGGTTTTCAGGGCGCCACGGCTGGATGACTCTGGAGTGTGGAATATGTTAGAGGTCAGAGCTGTATGGGAGCTGGCTAATTGAACTCAAGAACTGAGAATAATTTACCTTTTTTACCTCTGGAACATTTGTAAGTGCAAAAGTCGAACTGCTTTTCACATGTGTAGACATGTAGTGAACTTACAGTAAAAGCAGTCGACAACTTCTAACTACCATGATTATCATGGCCTGTACCACGTGTACTAGGGATAATAATATATAATGTGGTTGAAAAAAGCCATGGTCCGCCTGTGCTCCAAATCCATATTCTTATTTTCCATAGGATCATTCAAATAATAATCTGTATATATTTATCATGTGTATATAATCCTTCTCCATTTTTACTTCTTTGTATATTTCCCACTTTCATAGGTTTCTCCGTCTTGTAACCCCAAGGAGAATCCTCTGTAAGACCTGTGTGTCTTAATAAAGGTTTTTGGGTGAAAAAAAATATATATATATATAATGTGAGTGACATTTCGGCATGGATCTTGTTATATATTCAATATTTGCACATTTTCAAAATTCCTGAATCTCCTTAAATTTTATTATACAAATGATTACATTTCTCTATTCAACTTATATATGCAAATATTTTCAACCTTAAAATTAAATTTTTGTTTTATTTTAAAAAGATATGCAATAAATACTTTAATTAAAAAGACATATATTAAGATCTATTAGGGTGCCATTTGTTATGAAAATTCTAAACTATATAGACGCGTATAATTCTTTTAAACATTAAACAATATCTGCCATTAAACTGGCGAAACCGCTGGGAGGGTTCACCACTGATGAGCCAGGCCCTCCCATTAATTTTTCCATTGCAGTAAGGGTAGTAGAAATTGTTTAATTTTTAAAAGAATTATACGCGTCTATAATAGTTTCGAATTTTCATAAAAAGGCATACAGTAAACTCTTCTATAACGCGATTAATGTGTTCCGTGTTGTATCAAATCACGTTATAGGAATTCGCGTTGTACGAAATAAAACTTGTATAACGCGAATGTTGTTAGGGTAAATTGTTTTATTTTATAACGCGTTATACGAAAATTCGCGTTGTATAAATAAATTTGTCGCAATTTTTTTATCGCGTTGTACGAAATCGCGTTGTAAAAACTCGCGTTATAGGAGAGTCTACTGTATAATGAATAAAAAAATTATTTATTTACCAATTTGATCCAATATATGTCTTTTTAATTAACTATTTATGGATTGCTTCTATTTTTAAATGATAAATACTTTGTTATTGTTTAATTTTACTACAGAATATTGACCAAAACGTATTCTGAATAAATATAGAAAACCCGTTCAAGCTGTTGACAATCTCAGCCTTCTTATTCTTTATATTTTGAATGATACAGAAATAAACATGACTTATAAATTTATATTATTATCTGTATATAAGCCAATATATTCTTTGTTGTTGTTGTGTCCAATGAAGAGCCTCAGATGTCTCCATACATCTCTATCACAGCAGTCACAATGTCCTCTATCTTGGATGTGTAAAGCTGCTGTTCTGGGTCCATATCAATTTTCTGTTGTTGTTGTCGTGTCCAAAGAAGAGCCTCAGATGTCTCCATACATCTCTATCACAGCAGTCACAATGTCCTCTATCTTGGATGTGTAAAGCTGCTGCTCTGGGTCCATATCAATTTTCTGTTGTTGTTGTCGTGTCCAATGAAGAGACTCAGATGTCTCCATGCATCTCTATCACAGCAATCACAATGTCCTCTATCTTGGGTGTGTAAAGTTGCTGCTCTGGGTCCATGTCAATTTTCTGTTGTTGTTGTCGTGTCCAATGAAGAGCCGCAGATGTCTCCATACATCTCTATCACAGCAGTCACAATGTCCTCTATCTTGGGTGTGTAAAGCTGCTGCTCTGGGTGCATGTCAATTTTCTGTTGTTGTTGTCGTGTCCAATGAAGAGCCGCAGATGTCTCCATACATCTCTATCACAGCAGTCACAATGTCCTCTATCTTGGGTGTATAAAGCTGCTGCTCTGGGTGCATGTCAATTTTCTGTTGTTGTTGTCGTGTCCAATGAAGAGCCGCAGATGTCTCCATACATCTCTATCACAGCAGTCACAATGTCCTCTATCTTGGGTGTATAAAGCTGCTGCTCTGGGTCCATGTCAATTTTCTGTTGTTGTTGTCGTGTCCAATGCAGAGCCTCAGATGTCTCCATACATCTCTATCACAGCACTCGCAATGTCCTCTATCTTGGGTGTGTAAAGCTGCTGCTCTGGATCCATGTGAATTTTCTGTTGTTGTCGTGTCCAATGAAGAGCCTCAGATGTCTCCATACATCTCTATCACAGCAGTCGCAATGTCCTCTATTTTAGGTGTGTAAAGCTGCTGTTCTGGGTCCATTTCAATTTTCTGCAAGGCTGCGACTATTGCTGGCCATGAGAATATGTGAGTAGGTGTTAGTTCCACACCAGGACAGTTGTTACATGTCCTATAGGTTCTTGTGTCATCTGGATGTATTGTCATTCCTTTGTAGTGTTTTGTTCTGTGTCTTGTTATAGTTTTTGTAATTCTCTTCTCTCGGAGTTTATTTCTTTCTATAAATTCTTCCTTCACACTTTTAATCTCTTTATTTTTAATTTCGGAGGAAATTTGATGTAAAATGTTCTAATAAAGTTCTTCTAGTTTTGTTTAAATGATACAATTATATTAAAACAAATTCTATGGGGATATCTTTATTTACGGGGCTGTAAACCAAAATGGATGATTTTTGAGCCCAGAAACAAATTCTATAAGGTATTTGTTAATAAGAACGTTTATAGCGGCTGTCAAAGAGGTTATCTACAGCGGCCGTCAAAGGGTTAATATTTGGCGGCTGTCAAAGAGACAATCGCAGATGTAGGAGGGACCAATCAGAAGCGCCGGTGGTGTATTTTGGGAACATACCGCGTGTGAAACCAGGAAACATTGATGAAGACGAGACCTGACCTTTGCGAGTGTAAAAATATAAAATCGTGACCACTGTTAAATACAAAAAAAAAAAAACTTATTAAAAAAGGAAGTGTTTTCGAAATGGGTTCGTTCAATATTTATTATATTAATCAATTACAATAATCAAAATTCGTATTTTGTAAAAAAATATAATAGACATCAGTTCGATTTTCTTATAAGGATTTTCTACACTTTGGTTATTAGCCCGTAAAACCACTCACTTTCTTATAAAGAACAGATCATATTAGCCTGGAAATAAGCAGAATTGACAAGAAATTTTGAATATTGATTTCACACACACAAAAACCTTTATTAAGACACACAGGTCTTACAGAGGATTCTCCTTGGGGTTACAAGACGGAGAAACCCATGAAAGTGGGAAATATACAAAGGGGTAAAAATGGAGAAAGATTATATACACATGGTAAATATATACAGATTATTATTTGAATAATCCTATGGAAAATAAGAATATGGATTTGGAAAAAAAAAATTTCGGAAATATGAATATTGATTTCTCTTTTTCTTTAAAAAATGTAATTAGAAGTGTTGTTACAGCCCAGTTTTACTGTGTACAAGTATCGTTTCAAATTTTAAAGCCTCTGTTCATCTATTAAAGAATTTTAGCATAAAACGTAAAGTCTTAATAAAGAATTGTGTGAAATAAAAAGTATTTTTATACCGTATGATTCTTTTTTAAATAAAACAATTTTCTACTGCCATTTTTGCGATGATAAAGTAATGGTAGGGTCTGACTTATCATTGCAGAGTAAGGAAAGTAAAAAAAAATTGTTCTATTTTAAAAAGAAACAAGTTTCAAAAATTGTTTCAATTACAAATAACAGATGCCGAGCTAATGCAACATACAACAAAGCCTTTATTTAGGGCCTCTCGCCCTATACAGGATTCGCCAGTTCACAAGGATTGGGGAGAACACTGTGTGGCCTTTTTCCGGGATATAATCCCGTGGAATCCAAATATCGCCACCGCTACATACCTATTCTTTGATATTTCATTAATTAGTGCCGGAAATGAAGGACAAAGTTGCCCCGTTTTATCATTTAGTTTTCGTCTTTCCTCAGACAGAGCAGCACAATCAAATAAGTAGTGCAACATCTCCTTTGTTATTCCTGATCCACAGATAGGCTAATGCAACATATTAATAGTATGGTTTAAAAAGGATTATATGCATTATATATCATATGTAAATATGTTTTTTTTATTATTATTATTTTATTTATTTTTTTTTTGTATTCCTTGGATTTATCTTACAAATTCGTTTACAAGACTGTCTTAATTAGGATTTTGTGTATGTATTATCTCCATTATCATCATTAAATGTAAATAATACTCAAATTTTCTATCGTGTACGTGACTATAATATTGTCCTAATTAGGTTTTTGTATATATACCATCACATCATTATATGTAAATAATACTCCATTTTTCTATCGTGTACGTGACTATAATATTGTCCTAATTAGGTTTTTGTATATATACCATCACATCATTATATGTAAATAATACTCAATTTTTCTATCGTGTACGTGACTATAATATATTGTCCTAATTAGGTTTTTGTATATATACCTTCACATCATTATATGTAAATAATACTCAATTTTTCTATCGTGTACGTGACTATAATATATTGTCCTAATTAGGTTTTTGTATATATACCTTCACATCATTATATGTAAATAATACTCAATTTTTCTATCGTGTACGTGACTATAATATATTGTCCTAATTAGGTTTTTGTATATATACCATCACATCATTATATGTAACTAGCCGAATGACCCGGGCAACGCCCGTGTTTTACCCGATTGAATGTTTTTATTCCAATACTATTTGTTACAATTATAAATTGGAGCCGTGGATGTCACTCTTGTGAAACGTCCCGCTCCAAACTTTACATGTACATTAGGTCAGCTGGTATTACCCCTCATTTTCACCGCTAGAGGCGCGAGCGAATTGACTTTTTTGTAAATATACATAATTATAAAGATAGAAGCTTCTATAGAAGATAATGATCATAATGATGATGCGCGCGCATCCGTGACATGAGGAATTGAGGAAAGACGGTCGTGACTATATATATTAATAATAAAATAATAAAATAATAATAATAATAATTATTATTATTATTATCATTAGATAATGATAATGATCATAATGATGATGCGCGCGCATCCGTGACATGAGGAATTGACGGTGGAAAGACGGTCGTGACTATATATGTTGATAATACTTGCAGACTTCGTGATGAAATCATGTGTAAGATTATAGGTGTAAATAAAGGGTTGTGTGTATGTTACAGTACAGTTCTGTATTAAATAGTGTTATTCCATCCACTCATTTGTTTCTTAATCCTCTGACATTTTAAAATTTTATCCCTAGTAAACGTAGTACAGGTCATGATAATCATGGTGGGTAGTTATTGACTGCTTTTACTGTAAGTGCACCACATGTCTACACATTATTTAAAAAGGCATATATTGGATCAAAATATCATTTATTTTACCAATATTTCAGTCCGTTATGTGGCGCTGAGTTTGTTGTTGACACACTTTAAAATGTTATAACACCTTGATAAAGGTTAGCGTTCAGCCAACTGAAATATTGGTAAAATAAATGATATTTTGATCCAATATATGCCTTTTTAATTAAAGATTTATTTATGGATTGCTCTATTTTCAAAATGCCTACACATGTGGATAGCAGTTCGACTTTTGCACTTACAAATGTGCCAGAGCCCTGTTTGATTACTTGCATTCGCGGGTGGAGTTGGACTTTTGCAAACCAGTGAAATTCCGCTTAAGACATGATGTGACGCCAGGCAGATTTCTTTTTTGGGAGATTTTTTCTAAGGATGCTGTATTTAGGTTGGTGATCTCTATGTGGGCGGACGTCAGGAATCTTATGCATAAGATTTAAAATATAGGGTACACACATTAGAATATAGGACATAGAAATGAAGAATAAATGTGATCCCAGTTCAACAAAATAGAAAAAAAAATCCAATCAATTGACATATGTCCAGTTAAAGGTCGCGTCCCAACCAATAATACAACAAACGATGACCAGCGAACCGCGTCGGCTGCCCCAATATTCTCAAGGTCAAGAAGTACCCGGATCTTGATAACCCAGTAGCTTGTTAGCTCTTCATGGCACCTAATTTCCTTCCAGCACATAATTCCCTCCATCTATTTGAAATAACGCTTGTTTCGATCAAATATTTGAATATTGTTTATTTCGTTATTTTTATAAATAGCTGTTATCAAAATACGAAACTATTTTAGACACGTATGATTCTTTTTGAAATAAAACAATTTCTACTGCCCTTACTGCAATGGAAAAATTAATGGGAAGGCCTGGCTTATCAGTGGTTAACCCTCCCAGCGGTTTCGCCAGTTTAATCTACAATACCGCTGTTATATTGCATTTTTGGAACTTTCTTTTTATAATTTTTCCATTGCAGTAAGGGCAGTAGAAATTGTTTTATTTTGAAAAGAATCATACGCGTCTAAAATAGTTTCGTATTTTGATAACAGATGGCAGGGGGTCGGTGGAAGGCTGGTTAAACCGTTTGGTTTTCGACCACTACGACCCGGGTTCGATTCCCGCATTGGACACTTTTTTTTTCGGATTTTATAAAAAAAATGCTCCAATGGCCCCCGATTCTTGCAAAAGTCCGACCCCACCAGCGAGTGCAAGTAACCAAACGGGGCTCTGGCACATTTGTAAGTGCAAAGTCGAACTGCTTTTCACATGTGTAGACATGTGGTGCACTTACAGTAAAAGCAGTCGCTAACTACCCACCATGATTATCATGGCCTGTACCACGTGTACTAGGGATAATTAAAAAATAATAATAATAACAGATGGCGCACTAATGCATCATAGATAGCTGTGTAAAATAAGGAAACCCTCTATGGAGAGCCTCTATTGAAGATACTGAGGAATATCTTCAACATTTAAAATAAAAAAGGCATATCCTGACCAGAAGCACATGTGCTTTTTAGATGGCAGAGCGCCATCTAGTGGAACAGAAATCACCTAAACATTGATTTAACCTGTTCCCTGATATTTGGCCAACTCATTTTCGTTATAAATCAAGAAAAGCCATCCACCAACGCGTTTCGCGCTCGTCAGCGTGGAGTAAGCTGTACCACTGTAACTAAAAATATTTTTGGTCCCAGAGGCTTCTTGAGAAACCAAGAAATGGGTATTTAAGGTCAAATTTGCGTAAATACGCTTAACACATGAAAAAACAATAGAAAAATAAAAAATAAGTGGGTCAGGTGTTGATATTAAAAATAAATAAAGCATATCCTGACCAGGAGCACATGTGCTTTTTAGATGGAAGAGCGCCATCTAGTGGAACAGAAATCAACTAAACATTGATTTAACCTGTTCACTGATATTGTCACACATATATATATTGTCACACATTTGTCACTCTAAATTATATCTCTATATGAATAGAATGTAAAAAACAGGGAGAGATTCATAACTGGAATTAAAATTGGTAGCAGAAGGTGCCGGAAGTCAGGAGAAACTCCGGATACGTCTGGTGATATTTACCAACCAATCATGGGGCGTAAAACTTGGAACAGTGGCTTAATTAAGGCGGGAAAGTGGGTCACCATCTTTTGCTTTGTTGTGTTGAGGCAAACATCCAGATTTAACTCTGAGTGTTTTCCCGCTTTCTAAAATCAATAAAAACATTTTCAGCCATTTGTACTTTACGTTCTATATAAAGTTTTTTTTATTTTTATAATCCAAAATAAAAATTAATTCTGATAATTTCACACCAAATTTTATTTGTACCCATGTAATTATTTCTTCAGAGTTCCAACTCTATTTTTTCTTTTCAAAATTGGCTTTATTTGGGGTCAAAACTCACTAAAGGCAAAACCTAGATAAAGATATTACATATTCGTTGTTGAAATCATTTACCCCTGTTATGAGTTTGTTTTAAAAAGTATATAAATTAAACCTGTCTATAACGCCCCCTCTAAATAGCGTCTTCCTCTCTATAGCGCCCGATTTTATACATTAAAATGTAAATATTTTACATTAAAAGCGACCTGTCTATAGCAACCCCTCTCTATAACCCTCTATTTTGGTGAGTCCCAAGAGGGGGCGCTATAGACAGGTTTAACTGTAGCTACATCAAATCAAGTTTTCTTGAGTTTTTTCTTGACAATTCGGTAATTAATTCCACTAAAGACAACAACAAAAAGCCTTTATTAAGGAAATTCGTTCCATACAGAATTCATACATATTAATTCATACAGTGTATTATTTTTGAGTCCAAAAATGGACGTGTGTTGATTAGATAAGAAGCGTAAATAAAACGGGAATAATTCAACAGGTGCTGGGAAAAGATAAATTTTCTTTTGGTAAAAATATAAAATATATATATTATTAAATAAAAATGTTAGCTATATAAAAATAATTGAAATTAAGGTATTTTATCAAGGATTATCAGTGAGGGTACCAGTACTAAGACAACCAACCACAAAAGTACACCAGAGATTGCATAGCGCGTTCAAATGGGTCGCTGCTGTACGAGTCGATTTACCGATCGGCCCGCGCCGTCGAATCACCAAACCATTTGCCTTCTGTCGTAGAATGTAGGAAGGAAGGAGGAAAGAGGGAATGGTCTGAAGACCTGGAAGTACCACTAAGTGTGACTTTGCTTCTTTTGGTCTCCTGACATGGAGCCGCTCCTATGGAGAACAGATGCTACCAATTGATACCTTCCTACATTAGCCGAGTGTGTAGCACAAGGTGGCCCTACCAGGAGTTAAACTCTCGACGTCTTGTGCTACCTGTTTACACCCTCCCGCCACTTTGAGGCTGTAAGATATGATTTTGGGAAGGTAACAAAACCCCAGGACTATAATAGAAAAGCTGAGAAAATGGAACCTAATGGAGATCGTTTAAACTACTTGAAGAATAAGCAACAACAGGAGAATTAACTGTAATATACAACTATCGTCTGCCTTTTTAAGTCTTTATTTAATCAGACGATGTATTTTTAGGTTTACTGCGCAGAGGAAGGCGCTGCTAAAAAGGCGGTCATTGTTTTTTTAAAACATATGCAAATCGTGTGACAACATTTAGGGATCTTCAGTTCCCCACAAACTTGACATAACCCTGAGGGATGTTATGTCACGTGACCCCTTTTCAAGGATTCCAGTGAAGTGTGTTTAGAAAGCTTGGAAAAACACGTGGCAAAATTCAGGGTCACCATACTTTTGCTAATGGTATAGTTTCTATCTATTGAAATAAATATTATATGAACGTTGAGATTTTTTTTTTTATATTTCTGTGTAAATTGGCCAAATACATCGATTTTCTTGACTTGTGTTGAAAGAAAGTACACCATAAACGTGTTTCGGAGTGTTGGCAAGCATTACTGTAGTGAAGGTTGTACCTCAAAGATCCACATCTGGAGCTATTATGAAACTTTTAGGTAAGTTTCTTTTAAAATAAAGAAGTGTAGATTTATGACCAAGTGTGCTCACCCGGCGATAATCCCCTGGCCACCCATCCCCAGGACCCTCCAACAGTACAAGGTATACGAGCTTTGTATAGTGCTTTGTATATATTACGCTTTATGTGTCCATCGGGGCTCAAAAATCATCTATTCTGGCTAGCAGCCCCGTAAATAAAAATATTTCCAGACCAAGTGTGAGTGAATATACACTGAAACCTTACCGTCTCAAAAAGTTCACATCTGTTGGCTTCAAATCTTATGATAAAATTTATATCCCTCTATACATAAATGTCAACTTGGGAAAATATAAACTCATTGATAAAACTTAAGGAAGTGGAAAATCTTTGATGTAGTAAAGGAGACATAGTCCATTTTGTTCACACTTGATTATCTCGTGTGTCTTCAATAAACTGTGTATCAAATATATCAAGAGGTAAGCAATTTCTACTGCCCTCACTGCAATGAAAAATTAATGGGAGGGCCTGACTCATCAGTGGTGAACCAGACCCTCCCATTAATTTTTCATTGCAGTAAGGGTAGTAGAAATTATTTAATTTTTAAAAAAGAATCATACGCGTCTATAATAGTTTCGAATTTTCATAACAGATGGCGCACTAATGCATCATTATATCAAGAAATATTGTCTGAATTCCAATATACATGCTAAAAGGTAAAACTTTCTCAAGTTTTGTCCATGAGTGTATCTTTCAGACTTATTGTCTGAATCCCGATATACATGCTAAAAGGTAAAACTCTCTTAAGTTTGTCCATGAGTGTATCTTTCAGAGTTATTGTCTGAATCCCGATATACATGCTAAAAGGTACAAACTCAAGTTTTGCCTCTCCATGGGCCAATGGTATTAAAATTGCCCCTATAAACATTTATTATTAAATTATGTCTTCAAAGTTTATAATAACTTCAAATATTATCCGTAAACCTCTCCTCAACAAAAGGGGGTTAAGAGACGAAAGTGTTTTTCCCCCAAAAAACGAACTTGGTGTAAAAAATAGAAATGGTCACCAACTTTTGTTGAGTCCCCCATTGTGAAGGGTTAAGCTGGGGTAAGAAGGTCATGCGGTTTTGTCTCTCGGCCAATGACCGTCGGCCATGAAAGTTTTATGATTTGACACATGGCATTTACATAGCGGTTCTTCCTTCTACCTACGTTCCCGCGGTGTATTCTTGGCCTGCTGAATGGACGGTCAATGTGGGAGTTCAACCAAACTGGAGTTGAACAATTCTATTTTGGAGGTTTTAGCTATAGAAGCTATAAGGTAGTAAGCCTTTTACATTAGTGCAGTAAACCAGCTTTGCATCCTGTTGATAGAAAGGAAGGAACGAACTTTCTCTTGTTAGATAAAATGCTACGTTGACATCGTCTTCGAGTTGGCTCAATTCTTTTAATCTTGATGCAAGCAGTTCCGCATCTTGCTTTTAAGTGTCAGGTCACGTGTCAAATCATTCAGTTTTGGTTGTGAAAAACATTTTGGACATTCTTGTTCTCCATAGTTCTCACTATCAGAATCATCCAGTTCGATATATTTTTGTATGGTGTCTTCTGATTCATCATAAAGAGATGTTTGCTTGGACATAAAAGAAAGTGAG
>CP092875.1:85568045-85600536 GCA_030710605.1 Cordylochernes scorpioides | reverse complement strand
TAGGGAATTCAAACTTAAATTTTTTTTTTTTTTTTGCTTATCCCTAGTACACATGGTACAGGCCATGATAATCATGGCGGGTAGTTAACGACTGCTTTTTTACTGTAAGCGCACCACATGTCTACACATGTGAAAAGCAGTTCGACTTTGCACTTACAAATGTGCCAGAGCCCCGTTTGGTAACTTGAACTCGCTGGTGGGGTTGGACTTTTGCAGGAATCGGGGACCATTGGAGCATTTTCTTTTTAAATCAGAAAAAAGTGTCCAATGCGAGAATCGAACCCGGGTCGTAGTGGTCGAAAACCAAACAGTTTAATCAGCCTTCCACCGACCCCCCCCAGGGATGAAATTAACTTTGACAGTAAATAGAGATAGAGCACATCTGATAAAGCACAATTTAGATTATAGTTTATAATACAAGAAAATAAGACCCAATCCAAAAAATTTAATAGTGTGTGACGTTTAGGAATCAGCATTGATTTTTTTTATTCTTTTGGCTAATGATGGTGACAATGCTGTTGCCGAAACGTCACACACTATTAAATTATTTTCTTGTAGATAAAAGCTCTGTCTGCTCTTGTCTCCCATGCAATAAATTCTAGGGCATTTAAACTGAAATAACCTTTGAAAGGAAAACTTTTATTTTTTAAGGATAATAAAAATACAAGATAATAAGACCAAGCCCAAATAAATAAATAGTGACATTTCAGTAACAGCATTGTTAAGGAAGCTTCGCACACTATATTTATCTATTTAGATTTGTTCTTATTACATTTCTAATCTATAATCCATATTTTTTGTGCCTTATAGTTGCTATATAGTAAAAATGCTAATTTGGATGATGAAAGCTGTCTTATAGAGATATGTCATTTCCTGGAAGTTCTACTATATATATATATATCTTTTTTTCTATTGTTTTTTTCATGTGTTAAACGTCTTTACACAAATTTGGCCTTAAATACCCATTTCTTGATTTCTCGGGAAGCCCCTGGGACCAAAAAATATTTTTGGACGCAGTGGTTACAGCCTACTCCACGCTGACGAGCGCGAAACGCGTTCGTGGATGGCTTTTCTTGATTTATCAAGAAATTGGGTTGGCCAAATATCACGGAGCAAGCTAAATAAACGTTTAGTTTATTTTTTGCTCCACTAGATGGCGCTCTGCCATCTAAAAAGCACATGTGCTCGTGGTCAGGAGATGCCTTCTTTATTTTTAATATATCTCTTTGTTATATCAGGGAACAGGTTAAATCAATGAATAGTTGATTTCTCTTCCACCAGATGGCGCTCTGCCTTCTGAAAAGCACATGTGTTCCTGGTTAGGATATGCCTTTTTTTATTCTTATATATCTCTTTGTGCATTCATAATAACCAATTGTTATTGAGGTTGCCACCAACATTGTAAGTTGGAGAAGTTGTAGAAGCAAAGAGGTATCCTTATAGTTGTACTTAAAGAAGTACTTATATTGTATTGTTTCTCAGATAACTATCTTCTTCTTATCTGTTATCTTGTTTACACACTTGATAACAGTAACTATTTAAAACATGCTGTGGTAAAATTTCTCATTCAGTACTCTTGTCTGAAGATGGTAACAACGCTGAAATGTCACACACTATTTATTTGGATTTGGTCTTATTACCTTGTATTATAATCTATAATCCAAATTGTGCCATATCAAGTACTTATATTGTATGTTCTTATACAATTTTCACTAGAGAAAGGATTTTTTTGGGCATTAAAATTGGGTTAATTTTGGTGAAAAAATACAGTACAGCCTCTTTAAGTTTTTTTTTTTTTTCAAAAAACCCAATAAGGCTATTTAACAGAATATAATTCAACTTTAATTTAGAAAGAGATGTCCTCTTACATAGAAGTTACTAATTAGTAAAAATGGTAATTTTTTGAAGATGAAAAATGTTCTTTGCAGTGAGATGTCCTCTCATGGAGTATATGAGAGCCAGTTAAGAAAGAATGAGATTTTTATATTTTGTAACTTGTATATAGTTGATGGCCAATGAAACCAATTTGAAGACGATAAAGCACAATTTGATAGATTATAAACACAAGGTAATAAGACCAAATCCAAATAAATAATTAGTGTGTGACGTTTCGGTAACAGCGTTGTTATCATCATCAGACAAAAGTACTGAATGAGAAATTTTACCACAGCTTTTTTTGAATAGTTACTGTTTTTACTTATTTATTTGGATTTAAACAGTAACTATTTAAAACATGCTGTGGTAAAATTTCTCATTCAGTACTTTTGTCTGAAGATGGTAACAACACTGTTACCGAAACGTCCCACACTATTTATTTATTTGGATTTGGTCTTATTACCTTGTGTCCAATTTGAAAACAAAACATTCTTGGCAGAATGCCTAGAAAAATAGAAGGAATATCTGTGAATACTGATTAACATAGAAACCCTTCTTGTTGGGGAAAATATCAAAACAATCCTTGATGAACTGGTTGTCATACAGTAGTTCATTCCACAGTTTTCATAGGGGGTCGGTGGACAAGTGATCTAAACCATCGAATTTCAGAAGCCATGACCTGGGATGGAATCTCATATATTGGGTACTTTTTTTTAGTTTGAAAAAAAAAAAAATGATCCAATGGACTTCAATTCTTGTCAAAGTCCAACCCAACAAGTCTTCTTCTTCTTCTTTCTTATCTCCACACTTGGTGAAGTAGAATGCGTCTGCCTTTGTCATTAAGACTGGGAGCACTACACAGTGGCAGGCTGACTTAGCTCCAAAAGAAATGGCCGCCTCTGACATAGGAACAAACACCATGTGCAGCCGCTCCTAACATGGAGTACAAACGCTGCTCATCCTGTATCACTGGATTAGGAGCCCTTACAGGGTACTATCAGCCGGGCCGGCTGAATCCAGGTTTTTTAGCGAGCTTGTTACTGCTTCCCTCCTCCTTTTTCATTTGGGCTTGGGACCGGCAAAGGCGGAGTGAGTGCAAGTAACCAACCAAACGGGGCTTTGGCATACTTGAAAATACAAAAGTCTAACTGCTTTTCACATGTGTAGACATGGTAGACACAGTAAAAGCAGTTGCCCATTTCTACCCATCATGATTATGATGGTCTGTACCACATGTACTAGGGATGATAATGACAAAAAGCATTTTGCATGTGAGACGGGTCTGATTGAGAAGAATCACAAGGTTGTGTTCACACCTGAACATAAGCAAGTTCTACAACTTCAATACATGGACAAATTTGAACATTTCTGATAATGAGGATTGGCTATGCAAATACAACTCTGAGAACATACAAGAGAGCACAGACTGGAAAACATTTCCTATCCCAAAGAAAGCCAAGGTTCCCTTGTTAGCAGGAAAGATAATGGAGATTTCCTTATTAAGGTGAAAAACATCAGGATTTTAGAGATAATGTGAAAAAATAGTACAAATGTAATATTGTACTGGGATAAGAGAGGTGCATAAATTAAGAAAAAGGCATCTTCTTATCGTGCAACTGAAAGTTGCTGATGGCTTGCGCCATCTATCTGAATAAATATCAACTATTCTCGTTGATTTTTAAATATTCCAGAATTGGCCAAATACCCATTATTGATTAATCAAGAAAAGTCAATCAAGAAAATTCAGTTGCACGATAAGGAGATGCCTTTTTCTTAATTTTAGAGATAAGTTTCTTTTTAAACATTTTAATTCAAATTTCCAGCTTTCGGGCATGTAAGCCTTTCTACAGCAGAAACACAATATAATAAACCCATCCAATAAGACACGAGTTATAATTAATTCAATATTAATTCAAATTGTGCCTTATTAATATAATTAGATACTATTTTAGTTTATATAAAAGTTGAAGAGAAATAGATTTTCAATTTTTGAAAAACATTGGTAAAAAAAATGTGTAACATAAATACAAGAAAATTAGACCTAATCCAATTATTATCTATATTATAATATAGATTATAGATAGATATAATATAGGTTATATATTATTAATATATACAGTTAAACCTGTCTATAGCGCCCCCTCTTGGGACTCACCAAAATAGGGTGCTATAAAGAGGGGGTGCTATAGACAGGTCACTTTTAATGTAAAATGTTTACATTTTAATGTTTAAAATCTGGCGCTATAGAGAGGAAGGCGCTATATAGACATGTTTAACTGTGTATATATATTGTATCATAATTTATAATCCAAATTGTGTTTTATCATGTATAACATAAATTAGAGATTTTCCTTCTTTGACCGCCATGGGAATAGTTTACCAGTATGATGTAGCCCTTAATAGGAATCGTCAGTATCATGCAACAGTTAGGATGATCCCTACATATTCAACAGAAACTGCATTAAATTGACCACCACAACAACACTTGGCCTCATATCTCATCATTTGTTGCCAATTGTTGAGCAAAAGAAGATAAAATGTGGGCCACATCCTTCTTACAGCCCAGACCTGGCTACTTGTGATGTTTACCTGTTCACGCACCATCAGGATTCTTCAAATGAAGAAATAAGTTTCTGAAAATCATGGGCAACATGAGGCACCTTTCTTTCTAACTATCCATTAGAACAACACATCATGTTTATCTTACCCCAGTAAAAAAACTTGACTGTCTTCTTCTTTCTTATCTCCACTCAATCACACTAAGGTATCAAGCTTGTAAAGCTTGTTGATGGTGTCTGCCGGGGAAGAGTAGAGCTCATCAATGGATGACTCAATAAAATGATTAACTCATATTTCTAAGCAATTATGCACCTACACCTATACAGTCAATAATATGTCTTGGGGTGGCAGGCTGAGAATTGCACTTAGTACATAGTGGGAAGACCCTGCAACCATTCTGGAAAGTAAAACACTTTATGGTGATGATAAGGAATAAACCACATCACCAGTTTTTTTTAAGTAAAGTTTTTTTTTTTTTACTTGAGAGAGATAAACATATGGTAGATTAAAACTGGCGAAACCGCTGGGAGGGTTCACCACTGATGAGCCAGGCCCTCCCTTTAATTTTTCCATCGCAGTAAGGACAGTAGAAATTGTTTTATTTTAAAAAGAATATTACGCCTCTAAAATAGTTTTATAATTTGATAACAGATGGCGCCCTAGTACATCATAAACATAATGTACTGTTCTAACTCCTAATCAAAGGGAGAACTGTTGATTTTGTAACATGAATATCTTCAACTTTGTTATATATAGTTTTTTTTATTTCTTATCCCTTGTACACGTGGTACAGGCCATGATAATCATGGTAGGTAGAAGTAGTCGACTGCTTTTCTGTAAGTACACCACATGTTTACTCATATGAAAAGCAGTTCGACTTTGCACTTATAAATGTGTCAGAGCACCATTTGGTTACTTGCACTTGCTGGTGGGGTTGAACTTTTGCAAGAATCGGAGGCCATAAAGTACAATGTGCATATGCTAACTACGGCCGCTGCCAAAGTATTGTTACAGTAGAACTTGGATAATTCGAACTTCTTTAATTCGAAAACCTCTTTAATTCGAATATTTATCTTGGTCCCTAGAAGCCTTAAGCCTTTATTCAAAACATCTTTAATTCGAATTTTTGGATAATTCGAATTTTTTTTATGGTCCCTTGGGGTTCGAATTATCCAAGTTCGACTGTATTTTAATAATATATTTAACGAATTAATGCGAATGTTTCTTTTCACAAATAAATCTAACTTCTACTGTCCTTACTGCGATGAATATATTGTGAGGGCTTGGCTCATCAGTGGTGAACCCTCCCAACGGTTTCGCCAATTTAATCTACTAGACCACTTCTACCAGAAGCAGTTTGGTAGATTAAATTGAGCCAAGTCCTCCCAATATTTTTCCATCGCAATAAGGACAGTAGAAGTTTGATTTATTTGTGAAAAGAAACATTCGTGTCTTAATGTCTTCATTAGTTATATATAGATGGCGCATTATTGCTTTGTAACAATATACAGTCGAACTTGGATAATTCGAACCCCAAGGGACCATAAAAAAAAATCGAATTATCCAAAAATTCAAATTAAAAACGGAAATTATAATTATAGGAAATTCTGAGGACCAAGATAAATATTCGAATTAAAGAGGTTTTCGAATTAAAGAAGTTCGAATTATCCAAGTTCTACTGTATTTGTATTTACAAATTGGAGACTTAGCAACCCACTGAAGACATTGAGAACTATTTCAGAAAATGAAAAATATAGCAATAGAACTCTATAATTTCTACAGATCAATTGTAAATAGATTCATACACAAAAGAGATAGTGAGGAAAGTTTTAGAACAGATGCCTAAATAAATCCTTTTTCAAACAAAGACTCGCGTGCACAAGGAGAAAGGGAGAGTAATTGCTGTATTTTGTTGTATGGCGAATCCATACAGGGCAATGGGCTCTAATAAAAGCCTTTTGTTGTTGTTGTTTGTTTGTTGTTGTTGTTGTAATTACAAAATAGATGTGAATCTCCTGGATAATAATTGGGATAAAAATGGTTTCTACACACTATTAAATTATTTGGATTATTTTCTTGTATCTATATTCCAAATTGTGCTTTATCATTACCAAAGGTGTTTAAAATTTACTGCCAATTAAACAATAGTCCGGAAATACAAGAAAATAAGACCTAATCCAAAAAATTTATTAAGTGTGTGACTTTTCGGCAACAACATTGTCACCATCATCAGACTCTCCATTCTTTTATTATGGGGGGTTGGTGGAAGGCTGGTTAAACCGTTTGGTTTTCGACCACTACGACCCAGGTTCAATTCCCGCATTGGACACTTTTTCTGTTTAAAAACAAAATGCTCCAATGGCCCTCGATTCTTGCAAAAGTCCAACCCCACCAGCGAGTGCAAGTAACCAAACGGGGCTCTGGCACATTTGTAAGCGCAAAGTCGAACTGCTTTTCACAAGTGTAGACATGTGGTGCGCTTACAGTAAAAGCGGTCGCTAACTACCCACCATTACCACCATTATTATCTTCTTTTATTATAATCTATAATCCAAATTGTGCCTTATCAAAAGTCCAGAAATAAAAAGTATTTTAGCCCCAACTGTAGTAATGGTTAGGAACATAGAGATTCTGTTGGTTGTGGCACACATGAGGGCATGTGTGCGTAGCTTCAAACATTCTCATGTTTATAAGCTCCTTTTAGACTCTAACAAACACTGGCAGATGAATAGGCAAAGGAAGCCAGAAAGTTGAGTCAAAGAAAAGAATACATGTCAGTATTTGACGCTGATGCTTTGACAAAATACTAGATAATTCAACAAAAAATAAGAAAAGATCAAATATGTGAAATAAACTCTGAGAGAATAATTACGAAAACAATAACAAGACTCAAAACAAAACACTTCAAAGTAATGACAATATATCCAGATGGCACAAGAACCTATAGGACATTCAACAATTGTCCTGGTGTGGAACTAACGCCTACCCACATATTCTCAAGCCCAGCAATGGCCACAGCCTTGAAGAAAATTGACATGTACCCAGAGCAGCAGCTTTACACACCCAAGATAGTGGACATTACTGCTTCTGTGATAGAGATACATTGAGACATCTGAGGCTCTTCATTGGACACAACAACAACAACAATACAGTGTACACACCCAAGATAGAGGACATTGCAACTGCTGTGATAGAGAGGCATGGAGACATCTGAAGCTCTACATTGGACAAGACAACAAACACTGAAGTATAAGATAAATTTGCTTAATGTGTACGTAAGCCTTCTTGTTCTTGTGGAGTCACAAGGTGTCAAGCTGAGAGGAGAGCATGAGCTTGAAAGATGACATTGTGAAGATATGCTGTGAAAAAAACTTATCAATAAAAATTGTCTCATATAACATATACTAACACAAAGATAGGAATACGACTTATGTCTGTTGAATTTAGCTGGGGCTCCCTCTCTGTTACTTTGAGAAAATCTAAAAGAAGGAAAAAGTTCATTGTAAGCTGTGAAGAGAGACTCAGAAAGTTAGATGTAAGAGGAGTTGTCTGAAAGAGGAGGATATAGGAGATGACTTGGGGACAGAGGCTTGTTTTACCTCCTGTAACTACAGTGGAACCTGGTTATAACAGCAGCTTTGCTTTATCATTTTAAAGTTCCAAATTGTTTACACAAAGTAATAAGCCCAAATCCAAATAAATAAATAGTGTTTGACGTTTTGGTAACAGCATTGTCTGATGATGATAACAATGCTGTTACTAAAACGTCAAACACTATTTATTTATTTGTATTTGGTCTTATTACCTTGTGTTTCTAATCTATAATTCAAATTGTGACTTATCATTCCCAATTACAGTATAACCTCGTTAATTCGACACACCCCAATTCGACACTCGGCGATAATTCGACCATGTTCCGATGTCCCGACCTCCGGCCTATCAAATAACAAACCGTAATTCGACAGTATCGATAATACGACAGTTCCGATAGTTCGACCATTTTAAAATTCGAATTTCGACAGTTGAATGTTATTTTACATGCAACTTTACCGCTAAACGGTATTATGGCGGGCGCCGATCGGCATCGGCGAGCCCCGATCGGATCGCGCCTGCGCACTTTTGGTTTCTGGTTAGTTTAAGTTTCACTTTACAGTGCCGTTGCGCAATTTCGCGGATGTTATTGTTGTTTTTTTACGCGGGAATTTCGGCATCATGCGCTAACTAATAATAATTTTTATTTTTTTATTTTTAACATTGAAATATTTTAGCTATTTTTAAATTTATAAATAATTTCTTTTTAAATAAATAAATCTTTATAAAATGATCCAACAATGATTATGATAACATTTTAATTCAATATTCTGTGTTAATTTGAATAAATGAGTGGGGCAAGAATGTCAGGTTCTGCCAAAAAAAATTGTAAACGTAGTCAGTATCACCAGCTCACTTATGTGGAAAAAATGAAAATTATAGAAGAAATAGAACAAGGAAAATCACATAGTCAAGTTTCCAGAGAGAGAAATATTCCACGGTCCACCATTAGCACAATTTTAAAAAATAAATTCGCCATAAAATCTGCCTTTTTAAAATCTAATTTTAGCTCTACCTTGAAACGTGATCGTGGTGGGGAATTCCCAGAGATTGAAGAAGCCCTGTTTAGGTGGATAAGGCAGGCAAATGCCATGAAACTTGCCATAAATGGCAATATCTTGAAAGAAAAGGCTATACTCTTGGCCTTGAAAAAATGGGTCAAGATAATTTTGAAGCTAGCAATGGCTGGCTAGAAAAGTTTAAGGCCAGAAGGAATATTGCTTTTAAACGACTTCATGGAGAAGCTGGAAGTGTGGATGCCAATAGTGTAGCCACTTGGAAAGGTGAGATTATTCCTTCACTTTTAGCTAAATACAGCCCACAGGACATTTTCAATGCTGATGAAACAGGGTTATTTTATAAACTTTTGCCTAATCAAACAATGACTATCAGAGGTGAGAAATGTGAAGGGGGTAAGAAGTCTCAAGAGAGAATTACAGTGTTGGTATGCTGTAATATGGATGGAAGTGAAAAACTGCCTTTACTTTATATTGGGAAATATAGAAGACCACGATGCTTCCATGGCATGAATATTCCCTCAAATTATCATTTTAATAAAAAAGCCTGGATGACTGGGGCAATTTTTACGGATTGGCTGAAAAAATTGGACCAAATATTCAAAAGAAGAGAAAGAAATTTTTTATTAATTTTAGATAATTGCCCAGCCCACCAAATACCTGAAGGGTTACAGAACATTGAAATAAGATTTTTGCCCGCCCTAACTACAAGTGCATTACAACCCTGTGATATGGGTATCATTAAAGCCCTAAAAGACCAATATAGGAAACGAATGATAACGTATCTTCTCACTTGCATGGAAGAAAAAAAAATGCTCAAGTTCATTTACTCTTTGCAATTAGCTAGCTAGAGGCTGCATGGGCTGGGGTTAGTTCTTCCACAATAAAAAATTGTTTTTCTCATTCAGGATTTGTGATGGGTGAAGCAATGGAAGAAGTTGTTGAAGAAGAAATGAACAGATGTTTTGAGGCATTAAAAAAACATCAAGCCATTGATGTCAACTATATTGACTTCTTGGAAGTTGATAAAGATGTGCAAGTTGCTGGGGAACAGTCCATTGAATAAATTGTAAAGGAGGTAATGGGAAAAGAAGAAGATGAAGAGGTAGAGCCAACAGAAAAAGATTTAAACAAAACATCAATAACACCTGCAGCAGCAGTGGATGCCTTTAATACAATAAAAACTCTTTGTTATTTAAAAGACATTTCTGAGGAAGAAAGGCATGCATGTCTTTCAAAAATAGACTATCTGGAATACATCCTGAATAGGATTTCAGAGAAAAAACAGACATCTATAAAATATATATATTTTTTAATCTTGATTATTTTCAAAATTTTTTTTTTAATTTTCTTTTTATTTTCCATATTTATTTTCTTTAAACTATTATTCAATTGGAATAAAATATTATTTGTTTCGAAAATATGTATTATTGCCATTTTGTCCCAGATACTAAAAGTTAATCATGAAAATAAAAAAATAAATATAAAAAAGTACACACACAATGGTTTCAATTAATATCATTAATTTATATTACAAAGCTATTTATAAAAAATATATTATTTTAGCTAGTTAGATGATTAGCTAATCATCTCACCTTAATTCAACACTTCCTTTAATTCAACCGAAAGCTCTGATCCCTTGGGGTGTTGAATTAAAGAGGTTCGACTGTATATTTGTTTTATTATAACAACAAATCTTGGTGTCCCAATTTATTTTTGTTTATAACACACAAGGAGTATATTTCTCTCTAGATGTAAACTCTTCCCAGATATTGTGGCAAGAAATTCAAGCTTGGAGAGAAATAAACCAAATCTAAGGCCACTTGTCCTATAGTGATAAGTCTCTAGAAGATAATGTCTTATACATTTCAACACTATTACATCATTTTCTAGTAGCACAAGATAATCCAAATTAAAAATATATATTTATATTGTGATATTATAACACTATGCGGCTCTGAGTTTGTGTATACAAAAATGTAATGCCTCGATAAAGGTTGGCGTTCAGCCAGCCGAAATATTGGCAAAATAAATATTTTATTAAATCCAATATATGCCTTTTATTATCTAATGAATTAAGTATGGATTGCTCTATTCTCAAAATATATTTATATATATATATCAATTGAAAAAGCCCTGTACGATTTATAAATGAATAAAACAAAGCATCAAATTGTTCTAATAAAGATACGCAGCCCTTGATGCTTTGTTTTATTCATTTATATATATATATATATATATATTTTTTTTTTTTGCTTATCCCTAGTACACATGGTACAGGCCATGGTAATCATGGTGGGTAGTTAGCGACTGCTATTACAGTAAGCGCACCACATGTCTACACATGTGAAAAGCAGTTCGACTTTGCACTTACAAATGTGCCAGAGCCCCGTTAGGTTACTTGCACTCGCTTGGTGGGATCGGACTTTTGCAAGAATCGGGGGTCATTGGAGCATTTTTTTTTTAAACAGAAAAAAGTGTCCATTGCGGAAATCAAACCCGGGTCATAGTAGTCGAAAACCAAATGGTTTAACCAGCCTTCCACCGACCCCCCCAAAATATATATTTACCTTATTAATGTGAACAATAGTACAAAAGTGAAATTGTAATGGAATCAGGTAGATAAATTAAGAAAAAGGCCTCTCCTGATTGTGTAACTAAAAGTTGCTGATGGCTTGCGCCATCTGTCGGAGTAAAATTTTATTTAAAATTCAATAATTAGTTGATATTTACTCCAAAAGATGGTGAAAGCAATTAACAACTTTTAGTTGTCCGATCAGATGCCTTTTTCTTAATTTACCTTATTGTTACCTCTCTTATTACCTTGTATTTCTAATCCAAATTGTACCTAATCATTATGTAATATAAGAGAAGAAAGGAAAGGAGAGAAAGCTATAAATTGTTTGCCCGCCGAGTGCCCCCTTCGCGCTTGAGTGACGTCACGAGATGCTTGCGCTGGCCGTTAGCTGCGCATTAAACGGTTGTTGTTACCTTTTGTTCGTCAAATAATAAAGTTTATTTATCTTTTGTTTCTTATTTTTGTTAATTTTAATAAAAATAAAAAAGAATATAACACATTATTTTCTCGGTGGCTTTTCTTGATTTATCAAGAAATTGGGTTGGCCAAATATCAGGGAACAGGCTAAATCCATGATTAGTTGATTTCTGTTCCACCAGATGGCGTTCTGCCTTCTGTAAAGCACATGTGCTCCTGGTCAGGATATGCCATTTTTATTTTCTAGGTGAAACATTTTTATTGCTCTATACAGGTATGGATCTCTAATACAATACAAAGAGCTACCAGCATCTTGGAGCTGACACTAAGAGGAATGTTCAGGTGTTCCTGACTACCCCCGGTCGTTCGCGGATGTGGCGCAGCAGGAATATGACCTCGACACTCACCCACTCTGTCCCTATGCAGTTGAGGGCATCGAGTGCGCCCTTAACTGTCCGTTCCTGCACGGGGATGCCTGTGACATCTGTGACAAGCTCTGCCTCCATCCTACAGACACAGAACAGCGGAATCAGCACAGAGAAGTAAGTCTAAGTGGATGGAGACTTTCTTATCTAGATGTGAATTGCCTTTTTTCATAATAACCAAGAACAGGGTTTAACACCATACATTCCAAGTTTATATATGTATACAGTTAAACCTGTCTATAGCGCGCCCCCTCTTAGGACTCACCAAAATAGGGTGCAATAGAGGGGGTGCTATAGACAGGTCACTTTTAATGTAAAATGTTTACATTTTAATGTTTAAAATCGGGTGCTATGGAGAGGAAAGCGCTATTTAGAGGGGGTGCTATAAACAGGTTTAACTGTATTTGTTTTATAGATTTTCAAATGGGGGTTTAAAACATGTGTGTGTAACATAGAATCCAAGTTGCTGTTTTAAAAGAGGTCGTTATAGATAACAATTTGCATAGTATTTGCTAATTCATATTTCATTGTATCTTTAATTAAAAAGGCATATATTGGATCAAGATATAATTTATTTTACCAATATTTCAGTTGGCTAAACGCCAACATTTTTCAAGGTATTATATAATATATTAATGTGTGTTATTTGTTGACAAACATAAATATGTTATGATACACACCGTGAAAATGGTTTGCGTTTAGCCAACTGAAATATTGGTAAAATAAATTATATCTTGATCCAATATATGCCTTTTTAATTAAAGATATATTTATGGATTGCTCTATTTTAAAATTTTCAATATTTAAGTTTTTAATTTAATCTGTATCCAACTACCTAATTTTTATTAATTCAGAGTAAAAATTTGAATGAAGAACCGGCCTGAGCTAGACTAAAGCACTGTCAAAAACAGACTCAAACTTCGATAAGGCACAATTTGGATTATAGATTATAAACACAAGGTAATAAGACCAAATCCAAATAAATAGTGTGTGATGTTTTGGTAACAACGTTTTTACCATCATCAGACAAAAGTACTGAATTCACATTCACTGGTAACAACGGCGTGGTAACAACGCTGTTGCAGAAACGTCAAACACTATTTATTTGGATTTGCTTTTATTACCTTGTGTTTAGACAACAAACTTCATTGAGAGACCATCTCTAGGAGACACCAGGATTGAAATTTGGTGGTCCCAGCTACTAATTTGTATGTGCGGCAGGAGTGTTTGCGAGAGATTGAGACCAACATGGAACACTCCTTCGCCATCCAGCGCAGCCTGGGGAAGACCTGTGGGATATGTATGGAGGTCATCATGGACAAAGAACCTCTCAATGAGAGGAGGTTTGGGATCCTGGAGCGCTGCAGCCATGTCTTCTGTCTCAACTGTATCCGGCAGTGGAGGCAGACCAAGCAGTTTGACAGTAAGAATACCAGGTGAGTGGCCTGTCTTAGGTGCCATCTAACATAGACAAATATATATACACTCATGGACAAAACTTAAGGAAGTAGTACCTTTTAACATGTATATCGTCAATATTCAGACAATAACTCTGAAAGATATTTGATACACAGTAACGATAAGGAACAATTAATAATGATTATAGATAGGAGGAACTACAAGGTAATATAAGACCAAATTCAAATAAATAAATAGTGTATGATGTTTTGGTAACAACACTTATCAAAATGTCACGCACTTTATTTATTTGGATTTGGTCTTATTACCTTGTGGTAATACACTGTGACCTTTTTTGAAGACACACAAGATAATCAAGTGCAAACAATATTTCCTCAGTCTCCTTAAAAAAAAAGACGACTGGTCATATCAAAGAATTTCCACTTAAGTTTTGTCAATGAAGGTATATTCCTTCAGTAATATGTGTAAATGGCTTCAAACAAAGCAGAGTTTCTGATGAGTGATCACGCCTCCAGAAGAGACCAGGTATTTAGGGGATGTTCTCTCATTGGAGACATCGGTAGTTGATGAATACTAATGGGGTTGAAGTATGATGGAAGTTGTTTGTCACAGGGGCTGCCCGGAGTGTCGGACCCTCTCTGACTTTGTCACCCCCAGCAAGTACTGGGTGGAGGACCAGGAAGAGAAGAAGCAGATAATCAAGGAATACAAGGATGCCATGAGGTAGGTTCCCTCCCCACCTCTGGTATAAATGTGGCTTTTTTTAAAACTTGTATTTATTTATGAAAAAGGCATCTCCTTATCGTGCAACTGAAAGTTGCTGATGCCTTGCGCCATCTTTTTCACATTGTGTTTATTTGTTGCATTTTTTACGGTAGAACCTCTCCAAACCACATTTCTCTCAAGATGAAGGAGAGAATTGTAGAGAGGTGTTTCTAAGAGTTGTCCTCTCATGGAGTATGTTCTACTGTAGAGAGATGTCCTTTAGCGGGAGTGTCCTCTCATGGAGTATGTTCTAATGTAGAGAGATGTCTTCTAGCGGGAGTTGTCCTCTCATGGAGTATGTTCTACTGTAGAGAGGTGTCCTTTAGCGGGAGTTGTCCTCTCATGGAGTATGTTCTAATGTAGAGAGATGTCTTCTAGCGGGAGTTGTCCTCTCATGGAGTATGTTCTACTGTAGAGAGGTGTCTTCTAGCGGGAGTTGTCCTCTCATGGAGTATGTTCTACTGTAGAGAGGTGTCCTTTAGCGGGAGTTGTCCTCTCATGGAGTATGTTCTACTGTAGAGAGATGTCTTCTAGCGGGAGTTGTCCTCTCATGGAGTATGTTCTACTGTAGAGAGGTGTCCTTTAGCGGGAGTTGTCCTCTCATGGAGTATGTTCTACTGTAGAGAGGTGTCCTTTAGCGGGAGTTGTCCTCTCATGGAGTATGTTCTACTGTAGAGAGGTGTCCTTTAGCGGGAGTTGTCCTCTCATGGAGTATGTTCTACTGTAGAGAGGTGTCCTTTAGCGGGAGTTGTCCTCTCATGGAGTATGTTCTACTGTAGAGAGATGTCTTCTAGCGGGAGTTGTCCTCTCATGGAGTATGTTCTACTGTAGAGAGGTGTCCTTTAGCGGGAGTTGTCCTCTCATGGAGTATGTTCTACAGTAGAGAGGTGTCCTTTAGCGGGAGTTGTCCTCTCATGGAGTATGTTCTACCGTAGAGAGGTGTCCTTTAGCGGGAGTTGTCCTCTCATGGAGTATGTTCTACCGTAGAGAGGTGTCCTTTAGCGGGAGTTGTCCTCTCATGGAGTATGTTCTACTGTAGAGAGATGTCTTCTAGCGGGAGTTGTCCTCTCATGGAGTATGTTCTACTGTAGAGAGGTGTCCTTTAGCGGGAGTTGTCCTCTCATGGAGTATGTTCTACTGTAGAGAGATGTCTTCTAGCGGGAGTTGTCCTCTCATGGAGTATGTTCTACTGTAGAGAGATGTCTTCTAGCGGGAGTTGTCCTCTCATGGAGTATGTTCTACTGTAGAGAGATGTCCTTTAGCGGGAGTTGTCCTCTCATGGAGTATGTTCTACTGTAGAGAGGTGTCCTTTAGCGGGAGTTGTCCTCTCATGGAGTATGTTCTACTGTAGAGAGGTGTCCTTTAGCGGGAGTGTCCTCTCATGGAGTATGTTCTACTGTAGAGAGATGTCTTCTAGCGGGAGTTGTCCTCTCATGGAGTATGTTCTACTGTAGAGAGATGTCCTTTAGCGGGAGTTGTCCTCTCATGGAGTATGTTCTACTGTAGAGAGATGTCCTTTAGCGGGAGTGTCCTCTCATGGAGTATGTTCTACTGTAGAGAGATGTCTTCTAGCGGGAGTTGTCCTCTCATGGAGTATGTTCTACTGTAGAGAGGTGTCCTTTAGCGGGAGTTGTCCTCTCATGGAGTATGTTCTACTGTAGAGAGGTGTCCTTTAGCGGGAGTGTCCTCTCATGGAGTATGTTCTACTGTAGAGAGATGTCCTTTAGCGGGAGTTGTCCTCTCATGGAGTATGTTCTACTGTAGAGAGGTGTCCTTTAGCGGGAGTGTCCTCTCATGGAGTATGTTCTACTGTAGAGAGATGTCTTCTAGCGGGAGTTGTCCTCTCATGGAGTATGTTCTACTGTAGAGAGGTGTCCTTTAGCGGGAGTTGTCCTCTCATGGAGTATGTTCTACTGTAGAGAGATGTCCTTTAGCGGGAGTTGTCCTCTCATGGAGTATGTTCTACTGTAGAGAGGTGTCCTTTAGTGGGAGTTGTCCTCTCATGGAGTATGTTCTACCGTAGAGAGGTGTCCTTTAGCGGGAGTTGTCCTCTCATGGAGTATGTTCTACTGTAGAGAGATGTCTTCTAGCGGGAGTTGTCCTCTCATGGAGTATGTTCTACTGTAGAGAGGTGTCCTTTAGCGGGAGTTGTCCTCTCATGGAGTATGTTCTACTGTAGAGAGGTGTCCTCTCATAGAGATTGTTCTACTTTATGTGTTGTATAAAGGATTTTCCCTCAATAGGTACTCTATACTAGGTACCTATGTTATTAGCTGGTGCATGCATGCATCGTGTAAATTTTGTTGTGGATCATTGTAATCTCCAACTTCTCTGGCTTAAACTCTGCCTAATGAATGATGGTTTGTGGTTCATTCAGCAAAAAGCCATGCAAGTATTTCAAGCAAGGTCAGGGTATGTGCCCCTTCGGTGGAGCCTGCTTCTACAACCACACTCTTTCAGACGGCACCAAGGTAGATCTGCCTCTGCCCAGACCGCGTAGGCGGCGTAATCCAGAGGGCAGGGCCATTGAGCAGTACTTCCTGTGGGAGTTTCTGGAACCAGATGACAACTGGAGCCACGTCGAAGATCTGGAATGGAGCAGCTTCCTCTCCGATTCAGAAGACACCTCCTCGGAAATCTCCTTTGAACTCATCTTTAGCTAGGTCTACTTTCTCCCTTCCTTCCTTTCTCCTCCATTTCAGCACATTCCTAGGGACATCAGCAACTTTTCTCTGGTTGGACACTCCCATCTCCCAAATCATATGAAATTTTTTTTCCTCCCCCGTTTTTGTAAATTTTTGGAAAAAAAAAAGTTCTTTGTCTCTCTTATCCCTTCTTGACTTCAATCATCTTTCTTTCCTTTTCTTTTGGACGGGTTGATGTAATGCTTCCACGTGTGTTGACCTTTATTGGTAAAGTTTACTTTATTTTATGAAATTTCTCTATCCTCTTCCTCCACCCTACAAAAAAAAACCCATTAAAATATCATTATTTAAATAAAAACTGACAAAGTATTTGGGAAATTTTCCATTTTTCTCTTTCTCTCTATATATAGAGTTTTTTTCTCTCCAAAAAAAAAAGCTATCTTCTTGTGATACCAAATTATAGAATTAACATTAGCTAGAGAATTTATTATGGACTCTTTCTCTTCCAACTAACTGGATTTTTTTTTGTGTGTGTATAGAGATTGAAGTGAAAAAAAAAATGTAAAATAATATTTTTTTTTTATATATATTAAAAAAAGATAAATGATTTTTAAACTGTTTTTTTTTTTCTTTCTTTCTTTTTCATCTCTTGTATATTTTCTTTGTAAAACCCCTCCTTTCTTCTTAAATTTGGAGTTTTTTTTCTTCTTCTTCTTCTCTCTCTCTCCATTTATATTCTTCTACATAACTATTTAAGAAACAAAAAATGTAATAAATTTTTTTTTTTTTTAGATAATAGGTTTTTTTTTTTTAGTTTGTAAGAGTAGTGAAAAAAAAAATTTTTTTTTTTTTTCAATTTTTTAGATTGCGTGTTTGGCGTTTTATTTTTTTATTTCCCAACTTATACCTCATTTTTAAAAACTATTATGTAATTTAAGGGTTTTTTTTTTTTTTAGATTGACTGTCAAATACAGTTTTTTTTTTTATACATACCCCCGGGTTTAACTTTGGGATCAACCCCCAGGTTTAAGACATCGTTAAACCTTCTTCAACCAATCTTTAAACTTTCTTTAGAATCAAGATTTTTCTGGTTCTATGATCCCAAAAATAATTTTCAGTAAATACAAGATAATAAGACCAAATTCATATAAATAGTGTGACGTTACATTCAGTAACAGCGTTGTTACCGTCATCAAACAATTGTACTGAAACTTTTCAGTGTCAAAATTCTTTTTTTTTTTTTTTCTTCAAGATCTCAATTTTTCAGAATTTATTCAGTAATTTTTGTTTAATTTATGAAAGGTCGCTGCTTATCATAAAACGGCTTAAGATGCATGAACATGTGGAATTTGTGTAATCTTTACACAAAGGGATAAAAAAACAATAGCAATATTCTGTTACGGAAATGTCACATACTATATATTTTTTGGTGTTAATCTTGTTGCCTTGTGTTTTACATTTAGACACCTCAGCTAGTATACATAAGTTATCACATTTGTAAGTGTAATGTCGAACTGCTTTTCACATGTGTAGACATGTGGTGCACTTACAGTAAAAGCAGTCACTAACTACCCACCATGATTATCATGGCCCGTACCATGTGTACTAGGGATAAGCACAAAAAAAATACATAGGTTATAAGCATTCTCCTGCTCTTTGGTGGTCTATAGAGAATCATTTTTCTGTCTAATGTTATTGGCTTTATTTTCCAAAATGTTACTAATTTATAACACTGGTCCATATAGGGGATTAACAATAATTTAAAACTTAGATTTAAGGTGATATGGCACAATTTGGATTATAAACACAAGGTAATAAGACCAAATCCAAATAAATAAATTGTGTGTGACGTTTCGGTAACAGTGTTGTTACCATCTTCAGACATAAGTACTGAATGAATTGTTCTGATAGTGGAATAAAGACCCAACAAACATTTTGGTCCACATAGCTTTATCTTAAATAGGGAATTAATTGTAAAAATTTAATGAAGAGGGTTTATAGTAGGTATGTTTTTTATTTATTTATTTAGTGTTCATCTTTTTGTTTTTATTTATTGGCTTGATCCTAAAAATATAAATTTAGGTGTTTGGCAATACATTTAGAAAGTGTGTCATTTTTTTCCCCTCTCAAAACTATATATACATTGCTAAAAAGTAAAGGTAATTATTTTGAAGCGATTTTTAATGAAAGATTTTTTTTTTTCTTCTTTTTAATACTCTTAGGTATTTTTATATAGATAAATTGCTGAGCATAGTCATTATATTTATAGAAAAAAGCAGAAATTTGCTATTTACTGCCATTGTGAAACCTGATTTAGTTAATGATAAAGTACAATTTGGATTATAGATTATAAACACAAGGTAATAAAACCAAATACAAATAAATTAACAATGTGTGATGTTTTGATAACAATGCTGTTACTGAAATATAACACACACTATTAATTCATTTAGATTTGGTCTTATTATCTTGTGTTTATATAGGTTAATCAGTGTCTTTAAAATTAAGTTTTTTTGGTGTTGTTTTATTTTTCATGTTTTTTTTAGTTTAGAAAAATTTGTCTTTTTAAGGATGTTTTTTTTTTTAATCTTTGAGTATAAATGGAGTGTCTTAAGTATTAGAAATGGTTTTTTTTTCTTCATATTTTTTCTTGTTTGTTCTTTCGCATATCTCAATTTCCATTCAGACAATATCATGTCCACTACTCTCATCCAGATCATTTGTTCCTCTTTAAAATAGAATATAGTAGTATTTGAAAAAGGAAAAAATCAGGTAAAAAGTTTCTTTCAATTTTGAATTTACAAGCTTTCAAGCAAATATACTGTTCTTCAACTGGCTGATACTCTATGTACAATCTCTAAATAATCTTTATACAGAATAATTGAAACATTTTGTTATTGGCTTGTGTGGGTGTGCATCAGACTGCTTACAGCTTTTCCTTTTTCAAATAATTTCTGTGTAACTATTGCTTATCAATTTCCATTCAGACAGCTACCATCACCCAGGTCATTTGTTCCTCTTTGAAAGAGAATAGAGTAGTATTTCATTATCATTAGAAAATATTCGTTAATAGTTTTTTTATTCATTTTTAACAAAAACTATAGGACTATAGTGATGATAAGTCCATATGTAATGAATATTTCAACTTTTTTTTGCTGTTAAACTACTAAAAAAATGCATGCAGGTCTTTACACATCTTTGAAAACTGTAGTACAGTTATGTTTCAAGTCTAAATAGCTTTCGTTTTTTTTTTTTTTTCACTTTCCCCCAAAGTAATATTATATTTGATGAGGGCCAACAGCCTGAAACGCGTCCGTGGTTATCTTTTCTTGATTAATCAAGAATGGGGGCCGATTCTGGAATAATTAAAAATCAATGAGAATAGTTGATATTTATTCCGATAGATGGCGCAAGCCATCAGCAACTTTCAGTTGCACGATAAGGACATGCCTTTTTCTTAATTATATTTTGAGTTGTATAATCACCTGAAGCAAATTCATAAAAAGAGCGAAATCATAAGTCATGCCGAGCTTTCGAGCATTACTGCCCTTCAACAGGAGAAAAATAGAAAACATATTCTTATACTATAAATATTTATTTATCTAAGGCTATAAAAGTATTAAATATGTTTCTACACTAAAGTATGTTTGGTTAATAATTGATATGCTACAAAAAGAGCAAACAAAATAAGTAATGAATAAATAATAAGTATAAATAAGAATAAATAAGTTTTCGCTGAGAAGTAAGTTTTTGACTATTGTCAATGTAAAGTTTTGAGTATTGTCAAGTAAATGATATGATGGCTTGCGCCATCTATCTGCATAAATATCTACTAATCATTGATTTTTTAATTATTCCAGAATTTTCTCAATTTATTTACCTGATTAAAGAACAAATTCACACTTTTGTACTATTTTTAAAATAAGGAATGATTAAAAAGTTAAAAAGAGAATTAAGTTTTTCTAATGACTAGTTTCACATCTCAACTATTTATATTTCTTCAGTGTTTTTAACATCTCTCTGTATCACCCTCATCAAATATATATTTGCATACCTTTAAGACAATGATAATTTCCCTATTCACTATAAATAAACACAAGTCAGGGAGAAAAGATTATATAAGAAGATGATTGTACAAGCTTTAGGGCAAGACGTCTCTTCTACGGGTACAGAATTGCCACTCTTGTAATTTTGTACCCGTCAAAGGGCGTCTTTCACGAAAGCTTGTACAATCATCCTCTTAGAAAAGAAGCTTTTCTCCTTAGCTTGTGTTTTTTCTTCTTATACTTTTGATAGGCTAATCCCCTAATAGAATGTTCAAATCAATAAGCTTGAGGGATAAGTATCTTTTTTGCAAATAAATTTATTTCAAGCTTTCGAGCACAACCGCCCTTTGACAGGAAAAAAATATTATGCTACTAAAGTTTTCAGATCTAATCTAAATATATACATATATAGGAGCAGAAAAAAAATACGTATACTTTTGGTTTAGATGGTACCCAGGTGACTATGGAAGGCTAAGCATTATGCTAAAAACTGATGAGGGATATGGTCTAACTGGAACAATGATAAAGAGTAGAATCGGCTTGTTTTTAGACATCTTTAACAGATACTCAGAGTCATAAGATAATAAGATCAAATAAATAGTGTGTAACATTTCTGTTGTTGTTGTTTCTTATCCCTTGTGTAAAGATTACACAAATTCCATGAGTTCATGCTCCTCGAGCTGTTTTATGATGAGCAGCGGCCTCTCCCAAATTTCCTGTTTAGTGTATCTAATGCAAGCCAAAATGTGTTCTGGATCTGCAGGTACCAAACTACATTTTGGGCAAGTGGGATACATTTTGTTATTATTTTCCATCTTCAATGGCTTGAGATGGCCTGTTCTAAATCTTGTTAGTGTTGTTTGATGCTGTCTATTTCTGATGTTCAGAGCTCCTCCTGGGTTCACTCCACTGTAACATTTCTGTAATAGCGTTGTTACCATCATTACTTTTGGCTGAAGTGAACTCCTGGAAGTTGTGTAACTTTTACACAAGGGGATAAGAAACAACTTTTGGCTGAATGCACTAAACTGGATCATTGGAGGAGGCTGTGCTTATCATAAAATAGCTACATGGACTCATGGAATTAGTGTAACTTTGTACAATGGGGATAAGAAACAGCAACAACTTTTGGCTGATAATGTTAAAAATGATATTACCGAAACATCACATACTATTTATTTATTTGGTCTTGTTATCTTATGTTTCTAATCTATAATACAAATACCTTATCAGCCACTCAGAATGGATAAAGTTATTGCTGGAGAGATGTATGGAAGGAAGAAGAAAGCTGAGAATGGAATTTGTGGAAATTTTCAGATGTTCCTAAGATACAATCAAGACAGATAACCAAAATACTGCCAGCTTATGGGTCAGACAGAACTAGTAAGAGATACACCCATTACTTGCTCTTCATTTGTTCCTTCTCCATCTAAAAAATATAATTCCAAAAAGTATAATAAGCTTTGATAAAGGTGACAGAGATGTTAAAACATTGATAAATAAAGCAAATATATGGTTTTGATGTGGAAAAACATGCATTATAAACTCCTCATGGTGTTTGCTAGCAGATTGAATCTGTTTACCTATATGGATTACGTCTTGTTAGCTTTGATTTGCATATCTTTAAATTTACATATTGGACCATCTCTTGCTAGTAATTAGATAATTTTGCATATCTCCTTGGTTGGTGTAACAACTCAAAAAGTTGTTCACCATTCTCTTCGAATAAATATTTAATTGAAGATAGCAATACAATATCACATTGGCAATGCATTATCAGTGCAATATCAGATTAGCAATACATTTTTGTGTGTCTTTAAAATGACTCTTTGCCTCCTAATATTGAAATATGCTATTTCTTTTTGAGAGAAAAAAAGATTGAAATGGTAAATTTGCATTCTAGTTAAAAATAGCAAGATAACAAGACCAAATAATTTCTATGTGAGGCTACAGTTCTGTTACACACCACACACATATTAATTACATATTTAGCTTTGTTACTTTGTGATCTCTTACAAAAAAAAATACACTTTGTCTTCATATAGATATAACAAAGATATAATAATTTTTTAAAATCTTGATGAGAACAAAAGGTATTTCTAATGAAACTGATTTTAAAAAAGCATTTTTCCTTGGGTGAGATACAAGTATTTCTTAAGGCAAATAATGGTGAAGCACATACTATAATCCCATTCCATGAGATCAGATGTTGATTTGCATGCTGCATCACCCATCGCGCAGAATACTTGAGGAGAGGCCACTGCTTATCATCAAACAGCTCGAGGAACATGAACTCATGGAATTCATGTAATCTTTCCACAAGGGGATAAGAAACAACAACACATACTAGAATGTAATGCTAGTATAGTATGCATTACATTTTTCTTCTGTTACTAAAGATTAGTATTGCATTATAGAAATGTTGGTCTCTATTTGCATACTTTCTACGACACAAATATAAACAACAACAAGGCTTTTATTAGGGCCCATTGCCCTGTATTGATTCGCCATACAACAACAAAATAATGCAGTAATTTTTTTTTCTCACATGGGGAATGTGCGCGTGAGCCATTGTTTGAAAAGGGATTTATTTACATATCTGTTCTAATATTACGCAAGTATAGGAATGGGGGTTTATTCATTAGTAGATCTTCACTTTTTTTGTATTTGTTTTGGATAGGTTAGGCATGAAACAATTTTCTTTATACGACCAAAGCTTGATCTCTATAACAAAGTAACTTCAATAGAAAATTTCATTTCTTTCAATAGATTGAACAGTAGAATCTTGACCTTAATAAAGAGAAAACTGTAAGAATATTCTGGAGGGGTTTTACTCTTTTTTTTTTTTTTTTAGAAAATTGCATCTACACTCATGGACAAAACTTAAGGAAGTTGTACCTTTTATCATGTATATCGGGATTCAGACTGAAAGATATTAATGATAATGCACAATTTGGATTATAGATTATAAATGTAATAAGACAAAATCCAAATAAATAAATAGTGTGTGACGTTTCAGTGACAGAATTGTTACCATCTTCATTCACGACTTTTGTATGAAGATGGTAATAACGCTGTTACTGAAACGTCACATACTATTTTTTTGGATTTGGTCTTATTACCTTGTTCTGAAAGATATTACAGTGACCTTTATTGAAGACACACAAGATAACCAAGTGTCAACAGCCTCTGTCTCCTTCAAAAAAGATAGATTACCTAATACATCAAAATATAAAATTTCCTAAAGTTTTGTCCATGAGTATTGTATTCCTATTTTAATTATAAACCTTTATTTTTATAATGAACCAATGCTTTTTCTTTTAATAAATATTTTTTCATATTAGCAATTTTTCATTCATATCTTATAATAAATTAATTATAATTGAAATATAGATGCATATTATATAATTTTTTTTGCTACCTCATATAAAATCTTTATTATTATTTATATATATATATTAGTTTTATTTGGTAAATCCAATAAATATTATAAATTAGTTCACCAATAGGTTATTTGGATTTTCCACTGAGTGAACTTTTTCTTTTTTTTCCAAAAGCAATTACTGTTTTGGATTAGTTTTTCTATCTTATCCTTATATATTTTTTTCTTGTGTGTGTTTTCCTTTTATCTTATTATAATCTTCTTATTTGAATTATCTTTATAGCTATTATATAAACATATATATACAGTAGAACCTCCCTTTAGTGGACAACCTGCTAGCGGACACCTGTCTATAAAGGACAGTTTTCATTTGCAAAATTACCATTTTTACTGATAAGGTACAATTTGGATTATAGATTATAAACACAAGGTAATAAGACCAAATAAATAAATAGTATGTGACGTTTCGGTAACAGTGTTGTTACCAGTTTTGTCTGAAGATGGTAACAACGCTGTTACCGAAACATCACATACTATTTATTTATTTGGATTTGATCTTATTACCTTGTGTTTATACCATTTTTACTATTTAGAAACTCTTTGGTAATAGGACATCTCGCTAAAAGACAGTTTGGCTCTGTAATTAGATGTTGTCCTTTACAGGGAGGTTCTACTGTATATATAAGGTTTTATCTAAAAATTATTCATTATTTATTCTTTCAAAATGTTTTTGACACAATACTCTGTTGATCTAAATGTAAGATAAATTTTAGGAGAAAATTTACACATTCAATGGTAAATTCTCCTTCACCAAATTCAAATCTTACCAATCAGCATTACCTGTTTTTGCCCTTTCACTGTCTGAATTTTGTTATTTACTCAGGAAAATTAGATTTAGCAATATTTTGAATGGTTGTAGAACTTAGAGATATCTGTTTTTTTTTTTAATTTGAAAGCTTATACTATAGACCTAATGGACAAAGTTTAAAAATTAGTTTTAAAGATAGATCGAAGGCGCTTATATGTGTTTGTGTGTAGAGAACAACTTTTTTGATTACCATTACTATATTGCGATAATATAAAAAAAAACAAAAAGGAGCTTCTTGTGTAGAATACGTTTATTCTGCTAGCTTTCGAATCTTTCTTCAACTGGCGTAAAGATAAAGCATAATTTGAAAACCATCCCGCATGTGTTTCTTTTCAACGAAAAATCAAAATTTAGGAGAAATAACGATTATTTCTAACCTCTGGGATGAGGTATGAAAGGATGAATTGTGAAGAATAATGATAAACGGGAAAAATAAAAGTGTCCAGGGATAGAAATTTTATTTTTCCGTTTATCATTACTCTTCACAATTCATACTTCATCCCAAAGGTTAGAAATAATCGTTATTTCTCCTTAAAAATAAATTTTGATTTTTCGTTGAAAAGAAACACATGCCGGATGGTTTTCAAATGTCGTTTTACAATCATAAGCAGCATTATATTGTATTATAAAGCATAATGTATTACAATACATAGAAGTATAATGACAACTTGTCATGTTTTTATCTTCACGCCGTTGAAGATTGATGTTGTTCGAAAGCTAGCGGAATAAACATGTTCTATACAAGAAGCTCCTTTTTGTCTTCTTCTTTTTTCTTATCTCCACTTATTCATATTAAGGTATCAAGCTTGTAAAGCTTGTTGATGGTGTCTGCCGGGCTCCTTTTTTGCTCTTTTATATTATCGCAATATATGTGTTTGTATTGATTCTAGATGTTTCTGTAAGATTGGTAAATATGTTTTGATTGCTGTTTTAACTACTATACTTAAATGGTGATATAACTCTGACAAAGTTATGTATAATGGACCCACCCACCTCTATCCCAATCTTTGTACCAATTTAGGATTGCTAGAGAGGGAAACTTGTAGGATGACTTTTGACGCACATAGTGATTAATGGTACCTGATGTGATACAGTTAGCTCTTCTTGCTCTTTTGGATCTATTCGCTGTATTCTGTCCTTCTCTGATCAAATAATTTAACAATTGGGTAAATATTATGGGACTGGTGGTATTAGGGATTATACTGATTGATTGGGTTTGCTGATAATAGGTACTGTTGATTGATTGGAATTACTGATAATTGGGACTGCTGAGTAATTAAAATTCCTGATAATTGGGACTGCGGTTGAAGAAAACTGCTGATATTTGGTGACTGCTTATTGATTGAAATTACTGATAATTGGGGACTCCTCATTGATTGGAATTACTGATAATTGGGACTGATGAGTAATTGAAATTCCTGATAATTGGGACTGCAGTTAAAGAAAACTGCTGATATTTGGTGACTGCTTATTGATTCAAATTACTGATAATTAGGAATGCTAATAATTGGGGACTGCTGATTAATTGAAGTTACTGATAATTGGGACTGTAGGTAAAGAAAACTGCTTATAATTGGGACTGCAGGTAAAGAGGAATGCTAATAACTGTAACTCCTGAATATTAATTGAAGCTATTAATAATATTAGAACGAGTGATAATTGGGATCATAATTTATTGTTTGGCTTTTCTCCAGTGAAGATCCAAAAGAGCTGACTGTATCAGTTTTAAATTTAATATCATTGAAGTCTTTCATCTATCCTACCTACTATTGGAATGTGTTAAGTCTTGGCACTTACACTACCTCCCTCTCTCTTTCTCTCTCTAGCATTCGCCACAGCAATAATAAATTAGTTTTTTCCATGTTCCATAGATTGTTTTAATTTGCATAGTGCCTAGTTGGGTCCTTATACACTACTGTAAATGTCATCATAAAATACTACATACATAAATGGTCAAAAATCTTTTTTTTTTATCAGTGATTTTATATATACAGTAGAACCTCCATAAGAGAATACACCTATCCCCCAATATACACGGTAGATACGTTCCTGAGAAAAATGTGTAAATAGAGGGATAGGTGTATATTAAACTGTCAAATCTGAATAGGTGTTCGCCCCCTCATGAATCAGAGCCTCCCAATATTCTTTTCAATATAGGTAGTATAGAGTAGAATATCGCATTTTAGTATAGTGCGATAAAAAAAAAAAAAGAAAACTTATTTGGAAAACCGTGTAAAAGCGAAAACGTGTAAAACAAGTACCGTGTAAATCGGGGGATAGGTGTACTTTCTTTAAAGGACACCTCTCTATAAAGGACAGTTATCATTATCAAAATTACCCATTAATACTAACTAGCAACTCTCCGGTAAGAGGATACATCTCCCTAAAAAGGACACTTTTGCTCTGTGACTAGGTATTCTTTACAGAGAGGTTCTACTGTATATATATATATTGTTTCTAAAAAAATGTTAAGATTTTGTTTTAAAAAATATATTTAGTCCTCATATAGATATCTGTTGTTATATATATATACTTTTCACCAATATTCAATTATTTTAAAATTGAAAAAAAATGCTTTTGTAAATTTTAAAAATTGTGAATTTGATATCAATTATCTATTAAAAGTAAATTTGAAGAAAAAAAACATTGTTAGCATCATTATATAGTAGGCTATGAATTAAACATTTTTATAGATGGAACTTTTGTTGGGAGAAATAATATGTCCGGAGACCAGCAATATCTGACTCCCTCTTTGTTATAGTATCTGTTTTGATGGGTAAGGCAATTTTTATGTTTAATTTCACATTGTCAGTTAGATTTGTAACCTCTTATTTTATTATTGATTGAAATTACTGATAATTGGGACTGCTGATTATTTGGGACTGCTTATTAATTGAAATTACTGGTAATTGGGACTGCTGATTATTTGGGACTGCTTATTGATTGAAATTACTGGTAATTGGGACTGCTGATTATTTGGGACTGCTTATTGATTGAAATTACTGGTAATTGGGACTGCTGATTATTTGGGACTGCTTATTGATTGAAATTACTGGTAATTGGGACTGCAGTTAAAGATGTTTGATAATTGGGACTGCAGTTAAAGAAGATTGCTGATAATTGGGGATTGCTGATTGATTTAAATTACTGATAATTGGGCACTCCTCATTGATTGAAATTACTGATAATTGGGACTGCAGTTAAAGAAGATGTTTGATAATTGGGGATTGCTGATTGATTGAAATTACTGATAATTGGGACTGCAGTTAAAGAAGACACTGATAATTGTGATAGAGAGGGAATACAGATTCTGTTTTAGGAATGCCTGGGTATAACATATCTTGGACTATGTTTATTCTGAAAGAAAAAAAAAAATTTTTTTCTGAAGAAACCAATGTCCGCCACCTCTAAATGATTCTTCACAACCTCCATGGTGTGAAAAACATGGCAATAAGCATTTATCACCATTATTATTATGTTAGTGTTATTATATTAAGTTACCAACTAACATTTTTTGAGGCTCCAATTATTAAATAGCAGTTTTTTTAAGTGTGTGTCTATTTTGTCAATCAAATGATTTCCTATCTTGATTTCCCAACATGGATTTTTTGAAAAATATAGATTCAACTCATTTTTTTATGCAAATTGTTTTAAATACATATTTGCATATTTACCCATTTACTTGGCAATATGCTACTTCTATAATGATGCTAACAATGTTTTTTTTTGTTTGTTTGTTTATCAATTCTATGTATAATATTTACCTTTAAATTTCATATATATATTTGTTCTTTTGTGTGTAATTGAGCTTTATATAAAAATAGAAGATAAAAAAAAAGAAAAACAAAATCATTTTCAGACAATTTTTGTGAATTAAAAAAAAATTTCTGCGAGTATTTTATATTTTCTTTTTAGTTTTATCAATTATTTTTGACCACTCATCTCATCATTAAATCATAACCATACGTGATATAACCAAAGGGACTGGCTTTTTTATTCATAGTCATTAGGAATTTTCTTCAGGTTTTTATTAAAATGCCGTACAAATCTTCAATTTTTATCTATCAATTAGTGATATATCCAATGGGGACTCTGGATTTTTTTCATAGCTTTTGACATTCATAGTGTTTACATTTCTTTTTAACTAGTTACTGTGTGTCAATTTATTGTATAAAACTACGTGATATAGTTGAAAGGAATGATGGTTTTTTTTTTTCTTACGTAATGTGTATAGTGGAAACATTTTTTAAAAAGTAGTATTTAATTGAATATTGTTATTCTCTCTCCTTCTATCCTAAAAATGAATATTATAAGTGATATAACTAAAAAAATGAATTTACAACTTTTCTCATGTCTTGAAAGTTTTTATGATTATATATACAAATAACATATATATTTGCCTTTTATTTTATCCATTATTAAAAAAAAAAAGAATTAAAAAAAAAAAAAGTGATAACTCTTAAAAGAGGGACTGGACTTTACTTATAGTCATTAGTCAAAATATTTATAAATATTATGATTTCTATCTATTTATGTATATATATATATATATATAAAGTAAGATATAGATTGTGTGGTTTATATATACAGGGTGTCTCAATAAAGGTGTATTTATAATACAGACCACAAGATAATTGCAAGATTTCACATAAGCACAATATATTACATCACTTACAGATTTGAAATAGTTCCTCTCTATTCTAGTTCATAGTTATTTTTATTTTTAGTGAAAATCGCAATTAGTAGAAATGTGCTAGAGAGTCCACAGAAATAATCACTAAAAAAATAGAAGTGTTTTTTGCATTTATAGAAATTGCCAAATGCACAGCTTTCTTTTTTTGGGACATCCTGTATATATATATATATATATGTGGTGATTAACTATATATATATGTGTGGTATAATATTTCTCCCTTTATATCAAGCTTTGATATCTCTTAAACCTGAAATAAAGGGAGTTAATAATATTGTATTAATAATTTTAGATTTCTCCCCCTCTATATCCCTTAGTATTATTACATCACTGCTGTAGTAAAAAATTTTTTAGTAAATACTTTTTATCTATAGTTTGTATCCAAGCTTGGTATATATATATATATATCCTCCAAAAAAGATCCTGCCATTATACAACAGAGCATGGTGTACAACTTTGAAGAATTATCGCTTTCTTTTTCTTCTTCTATTATATTTTTTATTACAGCAGTGTTGTAATAAGATTGTATTTTAAACTGTAAATTTTTGACCTCCCTCCTTTGATACCGCCCTATAAAAAAAAAATGATAGCCTTTCTATCTATGCACATATTGAAAAGTTATGTTACTATATATTGTTTTTTCAAACATCCCAATATTTTAAAACCTTTCTCTCTTTCAATGGTGACTAATTACCCTTGCCAGTGCTTTCAATTCTCTTTCTGCATAGAGAGTTAACAACACTCTGTTGTCTTCCTAAACTGAATGATTGAAGAAAACATCATTTTTAAAATTTGAATAATATAATGCAGAGTGTTGGCAATAATTCCAGCTGATCTATATCTACATATTCTCCATCATATTTGCATATTTACCACTATTTTGATTGATTTGTTCCATATCTCACAAGAGTGCCTTCAGTTTTTTTTTTGGTCCCTTTCGCATCTTAAATGTTAAATTTATACCATTTTCTCCCCTCTCTCCTTTATTATAAAATTACTATATCCTATATTATATATATATATAAGTCTCTTTTATTGAGATTTATATTCTTTTTTTTTTTTAAAGAAAATTAAATTTAAAAAAATATATATAAATAAATACATAATCTATATATATATATCCCTATATATATTCCTCTATAATATATATATATTGTGGTTTTGTTATATATTCAGAAGAAGCTTTTGTTGTTTTGTAACTTTGTTGTTTTTTTTTTTTTTGGTATTATATCATTAAAGTGTGAGTGTGTATGTGTGCAAATAGGCTTGATCGCAAAATCCTTCTCATTCCATCCATCTGAATTCTTGGTTTAATTTGTATCCCCTTCCCTCCCTCTCTTTCTCTCTCTCATTGTTTTTTTTTGTTTGTTTATTTTTTTTTGTCATTTTGCACCAAATTTTTGCTTACCTTTAAAATAATATATAAAATATATGGATGGTCAGTATATAATAAAAAGAAAAGTGAAAATTGTGAAATGGGTTTTGTGTTCAGTTATTATAAATTATTCTGACAGATTTACCTTTATATGTATAAATGTGAAATTGTTTTTTTTTTGTTTATCTCTAGTACACATGGTAGAGGCCATGGTAAACATGGTGGGTGGAAGTAGGTGATTGCTTCTACTGTAAGTACAAGTGCACTACATGTCTACACATGAGAAAAACAGTTTGACGTTGCACTTACAAATATTCAAATATTCAAGCCCGGTTTGGTTACTTGCACTTGCTGGTGGGGTTGGACTTTTGCAAGAATCAGGGGTCACTGAAGCATTTATTTTTTTTAATCAGAAAAAAGTGCCCAATGCAGGAATCAAACCCAGGTGGTAGTGGTCAAAAACCAACCAGTTTTAGATAGACCTCCAACCAGTACACCACCCCCTCTGAAATTGTAATTCTATGTGACATTTAGAGGAAAATCCCCTGATTGTGCAAATGAAAGTTTCTTGATTAGGAGATTCCTTTTTTCTTAATGATATGCCTTTGTTGTGTTTGTTAATAAATGTTCAAACCTTAATATAACCACATCATTTGGGACCAAGGTTTCATGTTGTTATAACCATGGCTAAAAAAATATTAAAAACAAAGGACTTTACAATAAAAATTTAATAACCAGATCATATATGTAGTCAAACACATCACTATATCAACATTATTTGGGACCAATATTTTATGTTATTGTTATAACTATGGTAAAAAAAAAAAAAAAATTAAA
>CP092875.1:85490750-85567945 GCA_030710605.1 Cordylochernes scorpioides | reverse complement strand
ATTTATACGATAATAACAAGGCGAAGGAAGACGAGTATCTTTAGATAGAAAGATACTCGTCTTCCTTCGCCTTGTTATTATCGTATAAGTTCATTCCAGGAAGAATTACTCTACTATTATTCTACTATATATATATCTCTTTTTTTCTATTGTTTTTTCATGTGTTAAACGTCTTTACACAAAATTTGGCCTTAAATACCCATTTCTTGATTTCTCGGGAAGCCTCTGGGGCCAAAAAATATTTTTGGGCGCAGTGGTTACAGCCCACTCCACGCTGACGAGCGCGAAACGCGTTCGTGGATTGGTTTTCTTGATTTGTCAAGAAATTGGGTTGGCCAAATATCACGGAGCAAGCTAAATAAACGTTTAGTTTATTTTTGCTCCACTAGATGGCGCTCTGCCATCTAAAAAGCACATGTGCTCGTGGTCAGGAGATGCCTTCTTTATTTTTAATATATCTCTTTGTTATATCAGGGAACAGGTTAAATCAATGAATAGTTGATTTCTGTTCCACCAGATCTGCCTTCTGAAAAGCACATGTGCTCCTGGTTAGGATATGCCTTTTTTATTTTTATACTAGCCGAATGACCCGGACAACGCCCGGGTTTTACCCTATTAAATGTACCCTATTCAAATACTATTCGTTACAATTATAAATTGGCGCCGTGGATGTCACTCTTGTAAAATGTCCCGCTCCAAACTTTGTGTCTGAGAAGCGAAATTTTTATAGAAAGATGATCTGGCTTTTGTTTTCTGCTCGAATGAATGTTTTTCTGTTAAAATTTTGTTCCTGCGTACAAAATAATGAACTGGTTTCACCCGTGGTCTCTGCTTTTTGGAATTTTTCCCGATATAATTTTGTATCTGATAATCAAACATGATACAGCAATATCGTCATCATCATTTTCTGACTAAAAATATATAGTTTTAATAATTGATTTATATATTTTTTTAAAAATAGCCTATCGTCTTCCCCGTATTCTTTTGCCTATGTATGGAAATTTTGGTTTGAATTAGTGAACTATTGTGAATTTGTATACCGGACATACAGACAGACAAACATTCATTTATATATATATATATATAGAGATATCTCTTTGTGCATTCATAATAACCAATTGTTATTGAGGTTGCCACCAACATTGTAAGTTGGAGAAGTTGCAGAAGCAAAGAGGTGTCCTTATAGTTGTACTTAAAGAAGTCTTATATTGTATAAAAATATACAATTTTCACTAGAGAAAGGATTTTTAGGCATTAAAATTGGGTTAATTTTGGTGAAAAAATACAGTACAGCCTCTTTAAAGTTTTTTTTTTTTTTTTTTAAAAACCCAATAAGGATATTTAACAGAATATAATTCAATGCCAACTTTAATTTAGAAAGAGATGTCCCCTCTTACCTGGGAGTTACTAATTAGTAAAAATGGTAAATTTTTTTGAAGATGAAAACTGTTCTTTGCATGTAGATGTCCTCTCATGGAGTATATGAAAGCCAGTTAAGAAAAAATGAGATTTTTTTTGTAACTTTTATATTAGTTGATGGCCAATGAAACGAATTTGAAGATGATAAAGCACAATTTGGGTTATAGATTATAAACACAAGGTAATAAGACCAAATAAATAAATAGTGTGTGATGTTTTGGTAACAGCGTTGTTACCATCATCAGACAAAAGTACTGAATGAGAAATTTTACCACAGCTTTTTTTGAATAGTTACTGTTTTTACTTATTTATTTGGATTTTAACAGTCTATTCAAAACATGCTGTGGTAAAATTTCTCATTCAGTACTTTTGTCTGAAGATGGTAACAACGCTGTTACCAAAATGTCACACACTATTTATTTATTATTTGGATTTGGTCTTATTACCTTGTGTCCAATTTGAAGACAAAACATTCTTGGCAGAATGCCTAGAAAAATAGAGGGAATATCTGTGAATACTGATTAACATAGAAACCCTTCTTGTTGGGGAAAATATAAAAAAATCCTTGATGAACTGGTTGTCTTACAATAGTTCATTCCACATTTTTCATAGGGGGTCGGTGAACAAGTGGTCTAAACCATCGGTTTAAGAAGCCATGACCTGGGGTGGAATCCCATATATTGGGCACTTTTTTTTAATTTGAAAAAAAAAAAAGTTCCAATGGACTTCAATTCTTGTCAAAGTCCAACCCAACTAGTGAGTGCAAGTAACCAAACGGGGCTTTGGCACACTTGAAAATGTAAAAGTCTGCTTTTCACATGTGTAGATATGGTATACACAGTAAAAGCAGTTGCCCATTTCTACCCATCATGATTATCATGGTCTGTACCATGTGTACTAGGGATGATAATGACAAAAAGCATTTGTATGTGAGACGAGACTGATTGAGAAGAATCACAAGGTTGTGTTCACACCTGAACATAAGCAAGTTCTACAACTTCAATACAGGGCCAAATTTGATCATTTCTGATAATGAGGATTGGCTATACAACTAGAACTCTGAGAACATGCAGGAGAGCACAGTCTGGAAAACATTTCCTATCCCAAAGAAGGCCAAGGTTCTCTTGTTAGCAGGAAAGATAATGGAGATTTCCTTATTAAGATGAAAACATCAGGATTTTAGAGATAATGTGAAAAAAATAGTACAAATGTAATATTGTACTGGGATAAGGTGCATAAATTAAGAAAAAGGCATCTCCTTATCGTGCAACTGAAAGTTGTTGATGGCTTGCGCCATCTATCGGAATAAATATCAACTATTCTTGTTGATTTTTAATTATTCCAGAATTGGCCAAATACCCATTATTGATTAATCAAGAAAAGTCAAACAAGAAAATTCAGTTGCACGATAAGGAGATGCCTTTTTCTTAATTTTAGAGATAAGTTTCTTTTTAAACATTTTAATTCAAATTTCCAGCTTTCAGACATGAAAGCCCTTCTACAGCAGAAACATAACATAATAAACCCATCCAATAAGACACTAGTTATAATTTGTTTAATATTAATTCAAATTGTGCCTTATTAATATAATTAGATACTATTTTAGTTTATATAAAAGTTGAAGAGAATAGATTTTCAATTTTTGAAAAACATTGGTAAAAAAAATGTGTAACATAAATACAAGAAAATTAGACCTAATCCAACTATTATCTATATTATAATATAGATTATAGATAGATATAATATATGGTTATATATTATTAATATATACAGTTAAACCTGTCTATAGCGCCCCCTCTTGGGACTCACCAAAATAGGGTGCTATAAAGAGGGGGTGCTATAGACAGGTCACTTTTAATGTAAAATGTTTACATTTTAATGTTTAAAATCTGGCGCTATAGAGAGGAAGGCGCTATATAGACAGGTTTAAACTGTATATATATATTGTATCATAATTTATAATCCAAATTGTGTTTTATCATGTATAACATAAATTAGAGATTTTCCTTCTTTGATCGTCAGGGGAATAGTTTACCAGTATGATGTAGCCCTTAATAGGAATCGTTAGTATCATGCATCAGTTAGGAAGATCCCTACATATTCAACAGAAACATCCTGAACTGTATTGAATTGACCATCACAACAACACTTGGCCTCATATCTCAACGTTTGTTGCCAATTGTTGAGCAAAAGAAGATAAAATGTGGGCCACATCCTTCTTACAGCCCAGACCATTTACCTGTTCACTCACCATCAGGATTCTTCAAATGAAGAAATAAGTTTCTGAAGATCATGGGCACCATGAGGCACCTTTCTTTCTAACTATCCATTAGAACAACACATTATGTTCATCTTACCCCAGTAAAAAACTTGACTGTCTTCTTCTTCTTTCTTATCTCCACTCAATCACACTAAGGTATCAAGCTTGTAAAGCTTGAGACTTTTGATGGTGTCTGCTGGGGAAGAGTAGAGCTCATCAATGGATGACTCAATAAAATGACTAACTCATCTTTCTAAGCAATTATGCACCTACGCCTATACAGTCAATAATATGTCTTGGGGTTGCAGGCTGAGAATTGCACTTAGTACATAGTGGGAAGACCCTGCAACCATTCTGGAAAGTAAAACACTTTATGGTGATGATAAGGAATAAACCATATCACCAGTTTTTTTAAGTAAAGTTTTTTTTTTTTTACTTGAGAGAGATAAACATATGGTAGATTAAAACTGGCGAAACCGCTGGGAGGGTTCACCACTGATGAGCCAGGCCCTCCCTTTAATTTTTCCATCTCAGTAAGGACAGTAGAAATTGTTTTATTTTAAAAAGAATATTATGCCTCTAAAATAGTTTTATAATTTGATAACAGATGGCGCTCTAGTACATCATAAACATATTGTATTGTTCTAACTCCTAATTAAAGGGAGAACTGTTGATTTTGTAACATGAATATCATCAACTTTGTTATATACAGTTTTTTTATTTCTTATCCCTTGTACACGTGGTACAGGCCATGATAATCATGGTAGGTAGAAGTAGGCGACTGCTTTTACTGTAAGTACACCACACATGTCTACTCATATGAAAAGCAGTTTGACTTTGCACTTATAAATGTGTCAGAGCACCATTTGGTTACTTGCACTTGCTGGTGGGGTTGGACTTTTGCAAGAATCGGGGGCCATCGGAGCATTTTTTTTTTTAATCAGAAAAAAAGTACCCAATGCTGGAATCGAACCCGGGTCGTACTGTCAAAAACCAACAGTTTAGACCCTCCTTCCACCGACCTCCAGTATAACTTCTTTAATTCAACATTCCCTAGAGATAATAACTTTCGATTGAATGAAGTAAGTGAGATATAATTTCATCACAATATTCAATGCCGGTGGACATCTCTCTAAGATTACCAAATATATATAATTAATACAAATGAAAACCCCCCAAAAGTGAATGTTTCTTTTCACAAATAAATCTTAACTTCTACTGTCCTTACTGCGATGAAAATATTGGGAGGGCTTGGCTCATCAGTGGTGAATCCTCCCAGCGGTTTCGCCAATTTAATCTACTAGACCACTTCTACCAGAAGCAGTTTGGTAGATTAAATTGAGCCAAGCCCTCCCAATATTTTTTCATCGCAGTAAGAACAGTAGAAGTTTGATTTATTTGTGAAAAGAAACATTCGTGTCTTAATGTCTTCATTCGTTATATATAGATGGCGCATTATTGCTTTGTAACAATATATTTGTTTTTACAAATTGGAGCAACCCACTGAAGACGCTGAGAACTATTTCAGAAAATGAAAAATATAGCAATAGAACTCTATAATTTCTACAGATCAATTGTAAATAGATTCATACACAAAAAAGGTAGTGAGGAAAGTTTCAAACAGATGCCTAAATAAATACTTTTTCAAACAAAGACTCGCGTGCACAAGGGGAAAGGGAGAGTAATTGCTGTATTGTTTTGTTGTTGTATGGCGAATCCATACAGGGCAATGGGCTCTAATAAAAGCCTTTTGTTGTTGTATTTACAAAATAGATGTGAATCTCCTGGATAATAATTGGGATAAAAAATGGTTTCTACACACTATTAAATTATTTGGATTATTTTCTTGTATCTATATTCCAAATTGTGCTTTATCATTACCAAAGGTGTTCAAAATTTTCTGCCAATTAAACAATAGTCCGGAAATACAAGAAAATAAGACCTAATCCAAATAATTTATTAGTGTGTGACGTTTCGGCAACAACATTGTCAACATCATCAGACTCACCAACTCACCATTCTTTTATTATAATCTATAATCCAAATTGTGCTTTATCAGCAGCTTTGTGTTATCATTATAAAGTTCCAAATTGTTTACACAAAGTAATAAGCCCAAATCCAAATAAATAAATAAATAGCATGTGCTATAACAGCATTGTTATCATCGTCAGACAACGCTGTTCGTCAAACACTTTATTTATTTGGATTTGGTCTTATTACCTTGTGTTTATAATCTATAATCCAAATTGTGACTTATCATTCCCAATTATATTTGTTTTATTATAACAATAAATCTTGGTGTCCCAATTGATGTTGTTATATCACACAAGGAGTATATTTCTCTCTAGATAGAAACTTCCCAGATATTGTGGCAAGAAATTCAAGCTTGGAGAAAAATAAACCAAATCTAAGGCCACTTGTCTTATAGTGATAAGTCTCTAGAAGATAATGTCTTATACATTTCAACACTATTACATCATTTTCTAGTAGCACAAGATAATCCAAATTAAAAATATATATTTATATTGTGATATTATAACACTATGCGGCTCTGAGTTTGTGTATACAAAAATGTAATGCCTCGATAAAGGTTGGCATTCAGCCAGCCGAAATATTGGCAAAATAAATATTTTATTAAATCCAATATATGCTTTTTATTATCTAATGAATTAAGTATGGATTGCTCTATTCTCAAAATATATTTATATATATATATCAATTGAAAAAGCCCTGTACGATTTATAAATGAATAAAACAAAGCATCAAATTGTTCTAATAAAGATACGCAGCCCTTGATGCTTTGTTTTATTCATTTATATATATATATATATATATATATATATATTTTTTTTGCTTATCCCTAGTACACATGGTACAGGCCATGGTAATCATGGTGGGTAGTTAGCGACTGCTATTACAGTAAGCGCACCACATGTCTACACATGTGAAAAGCAGTTCGACTTTGCACTTACAAATGTGCCAGAACCCCGTTAGGTTACTTGCGCTCGCTTGGTGGGGTTGGACTTTTGCAAGAATCGGGGGGCCATTGGAGCATTTTTTTTTTTTTTTAACAGAAAAAAGTGTCCAATGCGGAAATCGAACCCGGGTCATAGTAGTCGAAAACCAAATGGTTTAACCAGCCTTCCACCGACTCCCCAAAATATATATTTACCTTATTAATGTGAACAATAGTACAAGAGTGAAATTGTACTGGGATCTGGTAGATATATCAAGAAAATGACATCTCCTGATTGTGAGACTAAAAGTTGCTGATGGCTTGTGCCATCTGTCGGAGTAAAATTTTATTTTAAAATCAACAATTCTTTGATATTTACTCCAACAGATGGCGAAAGTAATCAGCAACTTTTAGTTGTCTGATCAGGTGATGCCTTTTTCTTAATTTACCTTATTGTTAACTCACACACAAAGTAATAAGACCAAATCCAAATAAATAGTGTGTGATGTTTCGGTAACAGTGTTGTTACCATCTTCAGACAAAAGTACTGAATGAGAAATTTTACCACAGCATGTTTTAAATAGTTACTGTTTGCTGTGGTAAAATTTCTCATTCAGTACTTTTGTCTGAAGATGGTAACAACGCTGTTACCGAAACGTCAATACATTATTTATTTATTTGGATTTGGTTTTATTACCTTGTGTTTATAATCTATAATCCAAATTGTGCATTATTAACCTTATTGTTAACTGTCTGATTACCTTGTGTTTCTAATCCAAATTGTACCTAATCATTATGTAATATACCTTGTAATATAAGAGAAGAAAGGAAAGGAGAGAAATCTATAAATTGTTTGGCCGCCGCGCTTGCCCTTCGTTCTTGAGTGACATCACAAGACGCGCGCGCCGGCCGTTGGCTGCGCATTAAACGGATGTTGTTACTTTTTGTTCATTGAATAATAAAGTTTATTTATCTTTTGTTTATTTAATAAAAATAAAAAGGAATATAACACATTATTTTCTAGGTGGCTGGCTTTTCTTGATTTATCAAGAAATTGGGTTGGCCAAATATCAGGGAACAGGTTAAATCAATGATTAGTTGATTTCTGTTCCACCAGATGGCGTTCTGCCTTCTGTAAAGCACATGTGCTCCTGGTCAGGATATGCCATTTTTATTTTCTAGGTGAAACATTTTTATTTCTCTATACAGGAATGGCAATACAATACAAAGAACTACCAGCATCAGCTGAGCTGACACTAAGAGGAATGTTGATGTTTAGGTGTTCCTGACTACCCCCGGTCGTTCGCGGATGTGGCGCAGCAGGAATATGACCTCGACACTCACCCACTCTGTCCCTATGCAGTTGAGGGCATCGAGTGTGCTCTTAACTGCCCGTTCCTGCACGGGGACGCCTGTGACATCTGTGACAAGCTCTGCCTCCATCCTACAGACACAGAACAGCGGAACCAGCACAGAGAAGTAAGTCTAAGTGGAGGGAGACTTTCTTATCTAGATGTGAATTGTCTTTTTTTGTAAAGAGCAGGGTTTGAAACCATACATTCCAAATTTATATATGTATACAGTTAAACCTGTCTATAGCGCCCCTCTCTTGGGACTCACCAAAATAGGGTGCTATATAGAGGAGGTGCTATAGACAGGTCACTTTTAATGTAAAATTTTTACATTTTAATGTTTAAAATCGGGTGCTATGAAGAGGAAGGCGCTATTTAGAGGGGTGCTATAAACAGTTTTAACTGTATTTGTTTTATAGAATCGCACATGGGGTTTTAAAACAATTAGGACTTATATATGTGTAACACAGAATCCAAGTTGCTCTTTTAAAAGAGGCCATTATAGATAACAAGTTTGCATAGTATTTGCTAATTCATATTTCATTATATCTTTAATTAAAAAGGCATATATTGGATCAAGATATAATTTATTTTACCAATATTTCAGTTGGCTAAACGCCAACTTTTTTCAAGGTATTATATAATATATTAATGTGTGTCATTTGTTGATAAACATTAATATGTCATAATACTGTGATAAAGGTTGGCGTTTAGCCAACTGAAATATTGGTAAAATAAATTATATCTTGATCCAATATATGCCTTTTTAATTAAAGATATATTTATGGATTGCTTTATTTTAAACTTTTCAATATTTAAGTTTAGTTTAATCGGTATCCACCTACCTAATTTTTATTAATTCAGAGTAAAAATTTGAATGAAGAACCGGCCTGAGCTAGACTAAAGCACCGTCAAAAACAGACACAAACTTCGATAAGGTACAATTTGGATTATAGATTATAAACACAAGGTAATAAGACCAAATCCAAATAAATAGTGTGTGATGTTTTGGTAACAACGTTTTTACCATCATCAGACAAAAGTACTGAATTCACATTCACTGGTAACAACGGCGTGGTAACAATGCTGTTGCAGAAACGTCAAACACTATTTATTTGAATTTGCTTTTATTACCTTGTGTTTAGACACAAACTTCAATGAGGCTGGTAGCTGGGGCTACCAAATTTCAATGTTGATCCTATTCTCTCCTAGAGATGGTCTTTCATTGAAGTTTGTGTCTAAACACAAGGTAATAAAAGCAAATCCAAATAAATAGTGTTTGACGTTTCTGCAACAACGTTGTTACCACACTGTTGTTACCACTGAATGTGAATTCAGTACTTTCTGAAAATGGTAAAAACGTTACCGAAACATCACACACTATTTATTTGGATTTGGTCTTATTAACTTGTGTTTATAATCTATAATCCAAATTGTGCCTTATCATAGTGTCTGTTTTTGACAGTGCTTTAGTGTAGCTCAGGCCGGTTCTTCATTCAAATTTTTACTCTGAATTAATAAAAATGAGGTAGTTGGATACATTGAAATTTGGTAGCCCCAGCTACTAATTTGTATGTGCGGCAGGAGTGTTTGCGGGAGATTGAGACCAACATGGAACACTCCTTTGCCATCCAGCGCAGCCTGGGGAAGACCTGTGGGATATGTATGGAGGTCATCATGGACAAAGAACCTCTCAATGAGAGGAGGTTTGGGATCCTGGAGCGCTGCAGCCATGTCTTCTGTCTCAACTGTATCCGGCAGTGGAGGCAGACCAAGCAGTTTGACAGTAAGAATACCAGGTGAGTAGCCTTAGGAGCCATCTAACATCAACAAATATATATACACTCATGGACAAAACTTAAGGAAGTAGTACCTTTTAAACATGTATATTGTCAATATTCAGACAATAACTCTGAAAGATATTTGATACACTGTAACGATAAGGAACAATTAATAATGATTATAGATAGGAGGAACTACAAGGTAATAAGACCAAATTCAAATAAATAAATAGTGTATGATGTTTTGGTAACAACACTTATCAAAATGTCACACACTCTTTTTATTTGGATTTGGTCTTAGTACCTTGTGGTAATACACTGTAACCTTTTTTGAAGACACACAAGATAATCAAGTACAAACAAAATTTCCTCAGTCTCCTTAAAAAAAAGACGACTGGTCATATCAAAGAATTTCCACTTAAGTTTTGTCAATGAAGGTATATTCCTTCAGTAATATTGCTAGCCATTCGTATGTATGTGTGAATGGCTTCAAACAAAGCAGATTTTCTGATGAGTGATCACGCCTACAGGAGAGACCAGGTATTTAGGGGATGTTCTTCGGTAGTTGATGAATACTAATGGGGTTGAAGTATGATGGAAGTTGTTTGTCACAGGGGCTGCCCGGAGTGTCGGACCCTCTCTGACTTTGTCACCCCCAGCAAGTACTGGGTGGAGGACCAGGAGGAGAAGAAGCAGATCATCAAGGAATACAAGGATGCCATGAGGTAGGTTCCCTCCCCACTTCTGGTATAAATGTGGCTTTTTTTAAAACTTGTATTTAACTTGCTTCCCTGTCTGTCCATTCATCTGTCTGTCTGTCCACAAATCTTGTAATCAAATTTTAATATACTTTTAGAGCACGTAGGAATCTGAAATTTGGTACACTTTTTAGAACCCGATGACAATGCAAGTTGGTCAAATTTTCAGACTTCTTGGTTAATCAGATTGGCCGGGACAAATTTCTAAATTGCCTTTCAAATTTTGTAAATTAATTTTATATTCTTCCAGATCACATAGAATTATGAAACTTTTAACACTCATCTCAGTTCAATGAACATTGCAAGTGAACAAGTTTTCAGACTTCTGGGTTGTCGGAATGGCCAGGAATGAACAAATTTCTATATTTCGTTTTAAAGTCTTATGTTACACCCCTTTTAAAGGGGCACTGTGAGCAGGCTTCCATCTATTTACGGCCTAATTCCCAGTGAACTTTTGATTCTAAGTTTTGTAAATTCATGACTAAAAACTAAATAAATAATTAATTATATAAAAATACATTTAAAAAAAAAAAAAATCTTTCATTCAAATTGATAAGACACAATTTGAATTATAGATTATAAACACAAGGTAATAAGACACACACACACTATTTATTTATTTGGATTTTGTCTTATTACCTTGTGTCTTTCATTCAAATGCACTAAAAATAAAAAATAAAATATTTTATCTCCTGTCATTGAGCAATTAGATGTATCTGAGTGAAAATAAAAGCGGCGGGTGACGATCATATTTAGAGAAGAGGTAAAAATATCGCAAACACTTAAAAAATCAGCTGCTCCATATTAAATCACATTAGGTTAGAAATCCATGATGATAGTCCCCCCGCCTTTTTTATTTACACTCAGATACATCTAATTGCTCAATGACAGAAGATAAAATATTTTATTCTTTATTTTTAGTGCATTTAAATAAAAGCTTTTTTTAAAATGTATTTTTATTTATTAATTACTAGCGGATGTGTACCCGGCTTCGCCCGGGTTTTATCCGAGTGAAAGTTTGCCTAACGAATATTATATATTATGAAGTATAATAAACAATGCTAAAGATTAGTTTTAATTATTAATCAAGATTGTGTGTGAATATGTGAGAAAGATGTAATATCGTTGTTGTTTTCTTGGCCGACTGTTTTACATATGGTGTTATCTTAAAATTGCTTGTTTGAATATTTTTTTAGATTGAGTTGAATGAATTGCTGAATTTTTTTTTTGTATTTATATATAAATAAAATTAACTCTGTTGATTTTTTTGTATTTAATCGATAACAGCAAAGTTACGCATGTTAATGTTAGGGAAAAATATTTTGATGTTAAGCAAAACCTGCTCCATCTCGTTTTACATAAATGTTGAAAATTTGGTCGAAATTGATGCATTGTAACAAAAGTTTTTAGCGAACACCACTTATGAAATTTGCATTTTATTAATATAGATTTAAAATTTGTATTTATATGTGGCAGAAAACTATCAAAACCACATTTCTCTCAAGACAAAAGAGAGAATTGTAGAGAGAGGTGTCTTCTAGCAGGAGTTGTCCTTTCAAGGAGTATGTTCTACTGTAGAGAGATGTCCTCTAGCAGTTGTCCTCTCAAGGAGTATGTTCTACTGTAGAGAGATGTCCTCTAGCAGTTGTCCTCTCAAGGAGTATGTTCTACTGTAGAGAGATGTCCTCTAGCAGTTGTCCTCTCAAGGAGTATGTTCTACTGTAGAGAGATGTCCTCTAGCAGTTGTCCTCTCAAGGAGTATGTTCTACTGTAGAGAGATGTCCTCTAGCAGTTGTCCTCTCAAGGAGTATGTTCTACTGTAGAGAGGTGTCCTCTAGCAGTTGTCCTCTCAAGGAGTATGTTCTACTGTAGAGAGGTGTCCTCTAGCAGTTGTCCTCTCAAGGAGTATGTTCTACTGTAGAGAGATGTCCTCTAGCAGTTGTCCTCTCAAGGAGTATGTTCTACTGTAGAGAGATGTCCTCTAGCAGTTGTCCTCTCAAGGAGTATGTTCTACTGTAGAGAGATGTCCTCTAGCAGTTGTCCTCTCAAGGAGTATGTTCTACTGTAGAGAGATGTCCTCTAGCAGTTGTCCTCTCAAGGAGTATGTTCTACTGTAGAGAGATGTCCTCTAGCAGTTGTCCTCTCAAGGAGTATGTTCTACTGTAGAGAGATGTCCTCTAGCAGTTGTCCTCTCAAGGAGTATGTTCTACTGTAGAGAGATGTCCTCTAGCAGTTGTCCTCTCAAGGAGTATGTTCTACTGTAGAGAGATGTCCTCTAGCAGTTGTCCTCTCAAGGAGTATGTTCTACTGTAGAGAGATGTCCTCTAGCAGTTGTCCTCTCAAGGAGTATGTTCTACTGTAGAGAGATGTCCTCTAGCAGTTGTCCTCTCAAGGAGTATGTTCTACTGTAGAGAGGTGTCCTCTAGCAGTTGTCCTCTCAAGGAGTATGTTCTACTGTAGAGAGATGTCCTCTAGCAGTTGTCCTCTCAAGGAGTATGTTCTACTGTAGAGAGGTGTCCTCTAGCAGTTGTCCTCTCAAGGAGTATGTTCTACTGTAGAGAGATGTCCTCTAGCAGTTGTCCTCTCAAGGAGTATGTTCTACTGTAGAGAGGTGTCCTCTAGCAGTTGTCCTCTCAAGGAGTATGTTCTACTGTAGAGAGGTGTCCTCTAGCAGTTGTCCTCTCAAGGAGTATGTTCTACTGTAGAGAGGTGTCCTCTAGCAGTTGTCCTCTCAAGGAGTATGTTCTACTGTAGAGAGGTGTCCTCTAGCAGTTGTCCTCTCAAGGAGTATGTTCTACTGTAGAGAGGTGTCCTCTAGCAGTTGTCCTCTCAAGGAGTATGTTCTACTGTAGAGAGATGTCCTCTAGCAGTTGTCCTCTCAAGGAGTATGTTCTACTGTAGAGAGGTGTCCTCTAGCAGTTGTCCTCTCAAGGAGTATGTTCTACTGTAGAGAGATGTCCTCTAGCAGTTGTCCTCTCAAGGAGTATGTTCTACTGTAGAGAGGTGTCCTCTAGCAGTTGTCCTCTCAAGGAGTATGTTCTACTGTAGAGAGGTGTCCTCTAGCAGTTGTCCTCTCAAGGAGTATGTTCTACTGTAGAGAGGTGTCCTCTAGCAGTTGTCCTCTCAAGGAGTATGTTCTACTGTAGAGAGGTGTCCTCTAGCAGTTGTCCTCTCAAGGAGTATGTTCTACTGTAGAGAGGTGTCCTCTAGCAGTTGTCCTCTCAAGGAGTATGTTCTACTGTAGAGAGATGTCCTCTAGCAGTTGTCCTCTCAAGGAGTATGTTCTACTGTAGAGAGGTGTCCTCTAGCAGTTGTCCTCTCAAGGAGTATGTTCTACTGTAGAGAGATGTCCTCTAGCAGTTGTCCTCTCAAGGAGTATGTTCTACTGTAGAGAGGTGTCCTCTAGCAGTTGTCCTCTCAAGGAGTATGTTCTACTGTAGAGAGGTGTCCTCTAGCAGTTGTCCTCTCAAGGAGTATGTTCTACTGTAGAGAGATGTCCTCTAGCAGTTGTCCTCTCAAGGAGTATGTTCTACTGTAGAGAGATGTCCTCTAGCAGTTGTCCTCTCAAGGAGTATGTTCTACTGTAGAGAGGTGTCCTCTAGCAGTTGTCCTCTCAAGGAGTATGTTCTACTGTAGAGAGGTGTCCTCTAGCAGTTGTCCTCTCAAGGAGTATGTTCTACTGTAGAGAGATGTCCTCTAGCAGTTGTCCTCTCAAGGAGTATGTTCTACTGTAGAGAGATGTCCTCTAGCAGTTGTCCTCTCAAGGAGTATGTTCTACTGTAGAGAGGTGTCCTCTAGCAGTTGTCCTCTCATGGAGTATGTTCTACTGTAGAGAGGTGTCCTCTCACAGAGTATGTCCTACTGTAGAGAGTTCTACTCTATGTGTTGTATAAAGGATTTTCCCTCAATAGGTACTCTATATTGGTGCATGCATGCATAGTGTAAATTTTGTTGTGGATCATTGTAATCTCCAACTTCCCTGGCTTATACTCTGCCTAATGAACGATGGTTTGTGGTTCATTCAGCAAAAAGCCATGCAAGTATTTCAAGCAAGGTCAGGGTATGTGCCCCTTCGGTGGAGCCTGCTTCTACAACCACACTCTTTCAGACGGCACCAAGGTAGATCTTCCTCTGCCCAGACCACGTAGGCGGCGTAATCCAGAGGGCAGGGCTATCGAGCAGTACTTCCTGTGGGAGTTTCTGGAACCAGATGACAACTGGAGCCACGTCGAAGATCTGGAATGGAGCAGCTTCCTCTCCGATTCAGAAGACACCTCCTCGGAAATCTCCTTTGAACTCATCTTTAGCTAGGTCTACTTTCTCCCTTCCTTACTTCCTCCTCCATTTCAGCACATTCCTAGGGACATCAGCAACTTTTCTCTGGTTGGACACTCCCATCTCCCAAATCATGATTTTTTTTCCTCCCCCGTTTTTGTAAATTTTTGGAAAAAAAAAAGTTCTTTGTCTCTCTTATCCCTTCTTGACTTCAATCATCTTTCTTTCCTTTTCTTTTGGACGGGTTGATGTAATGCTTCCACGTGTGTTGACCTTTATTGGTAAAGTTTACTTTATTTTATGAAATTTCTCTATCCTCTTCCTCCTCCCTACAAAAAAAAAACCCATTAAAATATCATTATTTAAATAAAAACTGACAAAGTATTTGGGAAATTTTCCATTTTTCTCTTTCTCTCTATATAGAGTTTTTTCTCTCCAAAAAAAAAAGCTATCTTCTTGTGATACCAAATTATAGAATTAACATTAGCTAGAGAATTTATTATGGACTCTTTCTCACCCAACTAACTGGATTTTTTTTGCGTGTGTATAGAGATTGAAGTGAAAAAAAAAAATGTAAAATAATAATTTTTTTTTATATATTTATATATATTAAAAAAAGATAAATGATTTTTAAACTGTTTTTTTTTTCTTTCTTTCTTTTTCATCTCTTGTATATTTTCTTTGTAAAACCCCTCCTTTCTTCTTAAATTTGGAGTTTTTTTTCTTCTTCTTCTTCTCTCTCTCTCCATTTATATTCTTCTACATAACTATTTAAGAAACAAAAAATGTAATAAATTTTTTTTTTTTTTAGATAATAGGTTTTTTTTTTTAGTTTGTAAGAGTAGTGAAAAAAAAAATTTTTTTTTTTTCAATTTTTTAGATTGCGTGTTTGGCGTTTTATTTTTTTATTTCCCAACTTATACCTCATTTTTAAAAACTATTATGTAATTTAAGGGTTTTTTTTTTTTTAGATTGACTGTCAAATACAGTTTTTTTTTTTATACATACCCCCGGGTTTAACTTTGGGATCAACCCCCAGGTTTAAGACATCTTTAAACCTTCTTCAACCAATCTTTAAACCTTCTTTAGGATCAAGATTTTTCTGGTTCTATGATCCCAAAAATAATTTTCAGTAAATACAAGATAATAAGACCAAATTCATATAAATAGTGTGACGTTACATTCAGTAACAGCGTTGTTACCGTCATCAAACAATTGTACTGAAACTTTTCAGTGTCAAAATTCTTTTTTTTTTCAAGATCTCAATTTTTCAGAATGTATTCAGTAATTTTTGTTTAATTTATGAAAGGTCGCTGCTTATCATAAAACGGCTTAAGATGCATGAACATGTGGAATTTGTGTAATCTTTACACAAAGGTATAAAAAAATAATAGCAATATTCTGTTACGGAAATGTCACACACTGTTTTTTTTTTTTTTGGTGTTAATCTTGTTGCCTTGTGTTTTACATTTAGACACCTCAGTTAGTATACCTAGGTTATCACATTTGTAAGTGTAAAGTCGAACTGCTTTTCACATGTGTAGACATGTGGTGCACTTACAGTAAAATCAGTCGCTAACTACCCACTATGATTATCATAGCCCGTACCATGTGTACTAAGGATAAGCAAAAAAAAAAATACATAGGTTATAAGCATTCTCCTGCTCTTTGGTGGTCTATAGAGAATCATTTTTCTGTCTAATATTATTGGCTCTTTTTTTCCAAAATGTTACTAATTTATAACACTGGTCCATATAGAGGGTTAACAATAATTTAAAACTTAGATTTAAGGTGATAAGACACAATTTGGATTATAAATTATAAACACAAGGTAATAAGACCAAATCCAAATAAATAAATTGTGTGTGACGGCAACAGCGTTGTTACCATCTTCAGACATAAGTACTGAATGAATTGTTCTGATAGTGGAATAAAGACCCAACAAACATTTTGGTCCACATGGCTTTGTGTTAAATAGGGAATTAATTGTAAAAATTTAATGAAGAGGGTTTATAGTAGGTATGTTTTTTTATTTATATTCATTTAGTGTTCATCTTTTTGTTTTTATTTATTGGCTTGATCCTAAATATATAAATTTAGGTGTTTGGCAATACATTTAGAAAGTGTGTCATTTTTTCTCCCTCTCTCAAAACTATATATACATTGCTAAAAAGTAAAATTAATTATTTTGAAGCGATTTTTAATGAAAGATTTTTTTTTTTCTTCTTTTTAATACTCTTAGGTATTTTTATATAGATAAATTGCTGAGCATAGTCATTATATTTATAGAAAAAAGCAGAAATTTGCTATTTACTGCCATTGTGAAACCTGATTTAGTTAATGATAAAGTACAATTTGGATTATAGATTATAAACACAAGGTAATAAAACCAAATACAAATAAATTAACAATGTGTGATGTTTTGATAACAACGCTGTTACTGAAATATAACACACACTATTAATTCATTTAGATTTGGTCTTATTATCTTGTGTTTATATAGGTTAATCAGTGTCTTTAAAATTAAGTTTTTTTGGTGTTGTTTTATTTTTCATGTTTTTTTTTAGTTTAGAAAAATTTGTCTTTTTAAGGATGTTTTTTTTTTTAATCTTTGAGTATAAATGGAGTGTCTTAAGTATTAGAAATGGCTTTTTTTCTCCATATTTTTTCTTGTATGTTCTTTCGCATATCTCAATTTCCATTCAGACAGCTACCGTCACCCAAGTCATTTGTTCCTCTTTAAAAGAGAATATAGTGGTATTTCATTATCATTAGAAAATATTAATTAATAATTTTTCTATCCATTTTTAACAAAAACTATAGGACTATAGTGATGATAAGTCCATATGTAATGAATATTTCAACTTTTTTTGCTGTTAAACTACTAAAAAAATGCATGCAGGTCTTTACACATCTTTGAAAACTGTAGTACAGTTATGTTTCAAGTCTAAATAGCTTTTTTTTTTTTTCACTTTCCCCCAAAGTAATATTATATTTGATGAGGGCCAACAGCCCGAAACGCGTCCGTGGTTAGCTTTTCTTATTTAATCAAGAATGGGTATTTGGCCAATTCTGGAATAATTAAAAATCAACGAGAATAGTTGATATTTATTCCGATAGATGGCGCAAGCCATCAGCAACTTTCAGTTGCACGATAAGGAGATGCCTTTTTCTTAATTATATTTTGAGTTGTATAATCACCTGAAGCAAATTCATAAAAAGAGCGAAATCATAAGTCATGCCGAGCTTTCGAGCATTTACTGCCCTTCAACAGGAGAAAAATAGAAAACATATTCTTATACTATAAATATTTATCTAAGGCTTTAATAGTATTAAATATGTTTCTACACTAAAGTATGTGTTGGTTAATAATTGATATTCTACAAAAAGAGCAAACAAAATAAGTAATGAATAAATAATAAGTTTTCGCTGAGAAGTAAGTTTTTGACTATTGTCAATGTAAAGTTTTGAGTATTGTCAATGTAAAGTTTTGAGTATTGTCAATGTAAAGTTTTGAGTATTGTCAATGTAAAGTTTTGAGTATTGTCAATGTAAAGTTTTGAGTATTGTCAATGTAAAGTTTTGAGTATTGTCAATGTAAAGTTTTGAGTATTGTCAATGTAAAGTTTTGAGTATTGTCAATGTAAAGTTTTGAGTATTGTCAATGTAAAGTTTTGAGTATTGTCAAGTAAATGATATGATGGCTTGCACCATCTATCGTAATAAATATCAACTAATCATTGTTTTTTAATTATTCCAGAATTTTCTCAATTTATCCGCCTGATTAAAGTACATATTCACTTTTGTACTATTTTTAAAATAAGTAATGATTAAAAATAAGTTTTCGCTGAGAATTAAGTTTTTCTAATGACTAGTTTCACATCTCAACTATTTATATTTCTTCAGTGTTTTTAACATCATCTCTGTATCACCCTTATCAAATATTTGCATACCTTTAAGACAATGATAAACTCCCTATTCACTATAAATAAACACAAGTCAGGGAGAAAAGATTATATAAGAAGATGATTGTACAAGCTTTAGGGCAAGATGTCTCTTCTTCGGGTACAGAATTGCCACTCTTGTAATTTTGTACCCGTCAAAGGACATCTTTCAGGAAAGCTTGTACAATCATCCTCTTAGAAAATAAGCTCTTCTCCTTGACTTTTGTTTTTTTCTTCTTATACTTTTGATAGGCTTAATCCCCTAATAGAATGTTCAAATCAATAAGCTTGAGGGATAAGTATCTTTTTGCAAATAAATTTATTTCAAGCTTTCGGGCACAACCGCCCTTTGACAGAAAAAAAATATTACGCTACTAAAGTTTTGAATCTAATCTAAATATATACATATATAGGAGCAGAAAATAATACTTATACTTTTGTTTTAGATGGTACCTAAGTGACTGGCAGGCTAAGCATTATGCTAAAAAACTGAAGAGGGATATGGTCTAACTGGAACAATGATGAAGAGTAGAATCACCTTGTTTTTTGACATCTTTAACAGATACTCAGAGTCATAAGATCAAATAAATAGTGTGTAACATTTCTGTAATAGCGTCGTTATCATAATTACTTTGGCTGAAGTGAACTCATAGAATTCGTGTAACTTTTACACAAGGGGATAAGAAACAACTTTTGGCTGAATGCACTAAACGGGATCATTGGAGGAGGCTGTGCTTATCATAAAATAGCTGCATGGAATTTGTGCATCTTGTACAAGGGGATAAGAAACAGCAACAACTTCTGGCTGATAATGGTAAAAATTATGTTACCGAAACATCACATACTATTTATTTATTTGGTCCTGTTATCTTATATTTCTAATCTATAATCCAAATACCTTATCAGACACTCAGAATGGATAAAGTTATTGATGGAGAGATGTATGGAAGGAAGAAGAAAGCTGAGAATGGAATTTGTGGAAATTTTCAGATGTTCCTAAGATACAATAAAAAGACAGATAACCAAAATACTGTCAGCTTATGGGTCAGACAGAACTAGTAAGAGATACACCCATTACTTGCTCTTCATTTGTTCCTTCTCCATCTAAAAAATATACTTCAAAAAGTATAATAAGCTTTGATAAGGTTACAGAGATGTTAAAACATTGAAAAATAAAGCAAATATATGGTTTTGATGTGAAAAAACATGCATTATAAACTCTTAATGGTGTATGCTAGCAGATTGAATATGTTTACCTATATGGATTACGTCTTGTTAGCTTTGATTTGCATATCTTTAAATTTACATATTGGAGCATCTCTTGCTAGTAATTAGATAATTTTGCATATCTCCTTGGTTGGTGTAACAACTCAAGAAGTTCACCACTCTCTTCGAATAAATATTTAATTGAAGATAGCAATACAATATCACATTGGCAATGCATGAGCAGTGCAATATCAGATTAGCAATACATTTTTGTGTCTTTAAAATGACTCTTTGCCTCGTAATATTGAAATATGATATTTCTTTTTGAGAGAAACAAGATTGAAATGGTAAATTTGCATTCTAGTTAAAAATAGCAAGATAACAAGACCAAATAATTTCTATGTGAGGCTACAGTTCTGTTATACATGCCACATATAAATTACATATTTAGTTTTGTTACTTTGTGATCTTACAAAAAAAAATACACTTTGTCTCCATATAGATATAACAAAGATATAATAATTTTTTTAATTCTTGATGAGAACAAAAGGTATTTCTAATGAAACTGATTTTTAAAAACCATTTTCCTTGGGTGAGATACAAGCAAATAATACATACAGGAAAATAATGGTAAAGCACATACTAGAATTCCATTCCATGAGATCAGATGTTGATTTGCATGCTGCATCACCCATCGCGCAGAATACTTGAGGAGAGGCCACTGCTTATCATCAAACAGCTCGAGGAACATGAACTCATGGAATTCATGTAATCTTTCCACAAGGGGATAAGAAACAACAACACATACTAGAATGTAATGCTAGTATAGTATGCATTACATTTTTCTTCTGTTACTAAAGATTAGTATTGCATTATAGAAATGTTGGTCTCTATTTGCATACTTTCTACGACACAAATATAAACAACAACAAGGCTTTTATTAGGGCCCATTGCCCTGTATTGATTCGCCATACAACAACAAAATAATGTAGTAATTTTTTTTTTCTTTCATGGGGAATGTGCGCGAGCCTTTGTTTGAAAAGGGATTTATTTACACATCTGTTCTAATACTACGCAAATATAGGAATGGGGGTTTATTAATTAGTAGATCTTCACTTTTTTTGTATTTGTTTTGGATAGGTTAGGCATGGAACAATTTTCTTGATACGACCTAAGCTTGATCTCTTTATAACAAAGTAACCTCAATAAAAAAATTCCATTTCTTTCAATAGATTGAACAGTAGAATCTTGACCTTGATAAAGATAAAACTGTAAGAATATTCCGGAGGGGTTTTACTCTTTTTTTAGAAAATTGCAACTACACTCATGGACAAAACTTAAGGAAGTTGTACCTTTTAGCATGTATATCGGGATTCAGACTGAAAGATATTAATGATAGGCACAATTTGGATTATAGATTATAAACACAAGGTGATAAGACCAAATCCAAATAAATAATTATTGTGTGACGTTTCGGTAACATCGTTGTTACCATCTTCCTTCAGTACTTTTGTCTGAAGATGGTAATAACGCTGTTACTGAAACGTCACATACTATTTTTTTGGATTTGGTCTTATTACCTTGTTTTGAAAGATATTACAGTGACCTTTATTGAAGACACACAAGATAACCAAGTGTCAACAGCCTCTGTCTCCTTCAAAAAGACAGATGACCTGATACATCAAAATATAAAATTTCCTAAAGTTTTGTCCATGAGTATTGTTTTCCTATTTTAACTATAAACCTTTATTTTTATAATGAACCAATGCCTTTTAATAAATATTTTTTCATATTAGCAATTTTTCATTCATATCTTATAATAAATTAATTATAATTGAAATATAGATGCCTATTATATAATTTTTTTGCTACCTCATATAAAATCTTTATTATTATTTATATATATTAGTTTTAATTGGTAAATCCAATAAATATTATAAATTAGTTCACCAATAGGTTATTTGGATTTTCCACTGAGTGAACTTTTTCTTTTTTTTCCAAAAGCAATTACTGTTTTGGATTTGTTTTTCTATCTTATCCATATATTTTTTTTTCTTGTGTGTGTTTTCCTTTTATCTCATTATAATCTTATTTGAATTATCTATATAGCTATTATATAAATATATATACAGTAGAACCTCCCTTTAGTGGACAACCTGCTAGCGGACACCTGTCTATAAAGGACAGTTTTCATTTGCAAAATTACCATTTTTACTGATAAGGCACAATTTGATTATAGATTATAAACACAAGGTAATAAGACCAAATAAATAAATAGTATGTGATGTTTTGGTAACAGCGTTGTTACCAGTTTTGTCTGAAGATGGTAACAACGCTGTTACCGAAACATCACATACTATTTATTTATTTGGATTTGATCTTATTACCTTGTGTTTATACCATTTTTACTATTTAGAAACTCTCCAGTAAGATGACACCTATCCCTAAAGGACAGTTTGGTTCTGCAATTAGATGTTGTCCTTTACAGAGAGGTTCTACTGTATATATAAGGTTTTATTTAAAAATTATTCATTATTTATTCTTTCAATATGTTTTTGACACAATACTCTGTTGATCTAAATGTAAGATAAATTTTAGGAGAAAATTTACACATCAAAGGTAAATTCTCCTTCACCAAATTCAAATCTTACCAATCAGCATTACCTGTTTTTCCCCTTACACTGTCTGAATTTTGTTATTTACTCAGGAAAATTAGATTTAGCAATATTTTGAATGGTTGTAGAAATTAGAGATATTTGTTTTTTCTAATTTGAGAAAGCTTATACTATAGACCTAATGGACAAAGTTTGAAAATTAGTTTTAAAGATAGATCGAAGGCGCTTATATGTGTTTGTGTGTAGAGAACAACTTTTTTGATTACCATTACTATATTGCGGTAATATAAAAGAATAAAAAAGTAGCTAATTGTGTAGAACACGTTTATTCTGCTAGCTTTCGAATCTTTCTTCAACTGGCGTAAAGATAAAGCATAATTTGAAATACCATCCCGCATGTGTTTCTTTTCAACGAAAAATCAAAATTTAGGAGAAATAACCATTATTTCTAACCTTTGGGATGAGGTATGAAAGGATGAATTGTGAAGAGTAATGATAAACGGGAAAAATAAAAGTGTCCAGGGATAGAAATTTTATTTTTCCGTTTATCATTACTCTTCACAATTCATACTTCATCCCAAAGGTTAGAAATAATCGTTATTTCTCCTTAAAAATAAATTTTGATTTTTCGTTGAAAAGAAACACATGCCGGATGGTTTTCAAATGTCGTTTTACAATCATAAGCAGCATTATATTGTATTATAAAGCATAATGTATTACAATGCATAGAAGTATAATGACAACTTGTCATGTTTTTATCTTCACGCCGTTGAAGATTGATGTTGTTCGAAAGCTAGCGGAATAAACATGTTCTATACAAGAAGCTCCTTTTTGTCTTCTTCTTTTTTCTTATCTCCACTTATTCATATTAAGGTATCAAGCTTGTAAAGCTTGTTGATGGTGTCTGCCGGGCTCCTTTTTTGCTCTTTTATATTATCGCAATATATGTGTTTGTATTGATTCTAGATGTTTCTGTAAGATTGGTAAATATGTTTTGATTGCTGTTTTAACTACTATACTTAAATGGTGATATAACTCTGACAAAGTTATGTATAATGGACCCACCCACCTCTATCCAATCTTTGTACCAATTTAGGATTGCTAGAGAGGGAAACTTGTAGGATGACTTTTGACGCACATAGTGATTAATGGTACCTGATGTGATACAGTTAGCTCTTTTGGATCTATTCGCTGTATTCTGTCCTTCTCTGATCAAATAATTTAACAATTGGGTAAATATTATGGGACTGGTGGTATTAGGGATTATACTGATTGATTGGGTTTGCTGATAATAGGTACTGTTGATTGATTGGAATTACTGATAATTGGGACTGCTGAGTAATTAAAATTCCTGATAATTGGGACTGCAGTTGAAGAAAACTGCTGATATTTGGTGACTGCTTATTGATTGAAATTACTGATAATTGGGGACTCCTCATTGATTGGAATTACTGATAATTGGGACTGATGAGTAATTGAAATTCCTGATAATTGGGACTGCAGTTAAAGAAAACTGCTGATATTTGGTGACTGCTTATTGATTCAAATTACTGATAATTAGGAATGCTAATAATTGGGGACTGCTGATTAATTGAAGTTACTGATAATTGGGACTGTAGGTAAAGAAACTGCTTATAATTGGAACTGCAGGTAAAGAGGAATGCTAATAACTGTAACTCCTGAATATTAATTGAAGCTATTAATAATATTAGAACGAGTGATAATTGGGATCATAATTTATTGTTTGGCTTTTCTCCAGTGAAGATCCAAAAGAGCTGACTGTATCAGTTTTAAATTTAATATCATTGAAGTCTTTCATCTATCCTACCTACTATTGGAATGTGTTAAGTCTTGGCACTTACACTACCTCCCTCTCTCTTTCTCTCTCTAGCATTCGCCACAGCAATAATAAATTAGTTTTTTCCATGTTCCATAGATTGTTTTAATTTGCATAGTGCCTAGTTGGGTCCTTATACACTACTGTAAATGTCATCATAAAATACTACATACATAAATGGTCAAAAATCTTTTTTTTTTATCAGTGATTTTATATATACAGTAGAACCTCCATAAGAGAATACACCTATCCCCCAATATACACGGTAGATACGTTCCTGAGAAAAACGTGTAAATCGAGGGATAGGTGTATATTAAACTGTCAAATCTGAATAGGTGTTCGCCCCCTCATGAATCAGAGCCTCTCAATATTCTTTTCAATATAGGTAGTATAGAGCAGAATATCGCATTTTAGTATAGTGCGATAAAAAAAAAAAAAGAAAACTTATTTGGAAAACCGTGTAAAAGCGAAAACGTGTAAAACAAGTACCTTGTAAATTGGGGGATAGGTGTACTTTCTTTAAAGGACACCTCTCTATAAAGGACAGTTATCATTATCAAAATTACCCATTAATACTAACTAGCAACTCTCCGGTAAGAGGATACATCTCCCTAAAAAGGACACTTTTGCTCTGTGACTAGGTATTCTTTACAGAGAGGTTCTACTGTATATATATATATTTATTGTTTCTAAAAAAATGTTAAGATTTTGTTTTAAAAAATATATTTAGTTCTCATTTAGATATCTGTTGTTAAAAATATATACTTTTCACCAATATTCAATTATTTTTAAAATTGAAAAAAAAATGCTTTTGTAAATTTTAAAAATTGTGAATTTGATATCAATTATCTATTAAAAGTAAATTTGAAGAAAAAAAAACATTGTTAGCATCATTATATAGTAGGCTATGAATTAAACATTTTTATAGATGGAACTTTTGTTGGGAGAAATAATATGTCCGGAGACCAGCAATATCTGACTCCCTCTTTGTTATAGTATCTGTTTTGATGGGGAAGGCAATTTTTATGTTTAATTTCACATTGTCAGTTAGATTTGTAACCTCTTATTTTATTATTGATTGAAATTACTGATAATTGGGACTGCTGATTATTTGGGACTGCTTATTAATTGAAATTACTGGTAATTGGGACTGCTGATTATTTGGGACTGCTTATTGATTGAAATTACTGGTAATTGGGACTGCTGATTAGTTGGGACTGCTTATTGATTGAAATTACTGATAATTGGGACTGCAGTTAAAGATGTTTGATAATTGGGACTGCAGTTAAAGATGTTTGATAATTGGGACTGCAGTTAAAGAAGATTGCTGATAATTGGAGATTGCTGATTGATTTAAATTACTGATAATTGGGCACTCCTCATTGATTGAAATTACTGATAATTGGGACTGCAGTTAAAGAAGATGTTTGATAATTGGGGATTGCTGATTGATTGAAATTACTGATAATTGGGACTGCAGTTAAAGAAGACACTGATAATTGGAGACTGCTCATTGACTGAATTTACTGATAATTGTGATAGAGAGGGAATACAGATTCTGTTTTAGGAATGCCTGGGTATAACATATCTTGGACTATGTTTATTCTGAAAGAAAAAAAAAAAAATTTTTTCTAAAGAAACCAATGTCCGCCACCTCTAAATGATTCTTCACAACCTCCATGGTGTGAAAAACATGGCAATAAGCATTTATCACCATTATTATTATGTTAGTGTTATTATATTAAGTTACCAACTAACATTTTTTGAGGCTCCAATTATTAAATAGCAGTTTTTTTAAGTGTGTGTCTATTTTGTCAATCAAATGATTTCCTATCTTGATTTCCCAACATGGATTTTTTGAAAAATATAGATTCAACTCATTTTTTTATGCAAATTGTTTTAAGTACATATTTGCATATTTACCCATTTACTTGGCAATATGTTACTTCTATAATGATGCTAACAATGTTTTTTTTTGTTTGTTTGTTTGTTTATCAATTCTATATATAATATTTACCTTTAAATTTCATATATATATTTGTTCTTTTGTGTGTAATTGAGCTTTATATAAAAATAGAAGATAGAAAAAAGAAAAACAAAATCATTTTCAGACAATTTTTGTGAATTAAAAAAAAAAATTCTGCGAGTATTTTATATTTTTTCTTTAGTTGTATCAATTATTTTTGACCACTCATCTCATCTTTAAATCATAACCATACGTGATATAACCAAAGGGACTGGCTTTTTTATTCATAGTCATTAGGAATTTTCTTCAGGTTTTTATTAAAATGCCGTACAAATCTTCAATTTTATCAATTAGTGATATATCCAATGGGGACTCTGGATTTTTTCATAGCTTTTGACATTCATAGTGTTTACATTTCTTTTTAACTAGTTACTGTGTGTCAATTTATTGTATAAAACTACGTGATATAGTTGAAAGGAATGATGTTTTTTTTCTTCTTATGTAATGTGTATAGTGGAAACATTTTTTAAAAAGTAGTATTTAATTGAATATAGTTATTCTCTCTCCTTCTATCCTAAAAATGAATATTATAAGTGATATAACTAAAAAAATGAATTTACAACTTTTCTCATGTCTTGAAAGTTTTTATGATTATATATACAAATAACATATATATTTGCCTTTTATTTTATCCATTATAAAAAAAAAAAAAGTGATAACTCTTAAAAGAGGGACTGGACTTTACTTATAGTCAATAGTCAAAATATTTATAAATATTATGATTTCTATCTATTTATGTATATATATATATATAAAGTAAGATATAGATTGTGTGGTTTTTTATATATACAGGGTGTCTCAATAAAGGTGTATTTATAATACAAACCACAAGATAATTGCAAGATTTCACATAAGCACAATATATTACATCACTTACAGATTTGAAATAGTTCCTCTCTATTCTAGTTCATAGTTATTTTTATTTTTTAGTGAGAATCGCAATTAGTAGAAATGTGCTAGATAACCACAGAAATAATCACTAAAAAATAGAAGTGTTTTTTGCATTTATAGAAATTGCCAAATGCACATCTTTCTTTTTTTGGGACATCCTGTATATATATATATGTGGTGATTAACTATATATATATGTGTGGTATAATATTTCTCCCTTTATATCAAGCTTTGATATCTCTTAAACCTGAAATAAAGGGAGTTAATAATATTGTATTAATAATTTTAGATTTTTTCCCCCCTCTATATCCCTTAGTATTATTACATCACTGCTGTAGTAAACAATATTTTATTAATAATTTTTATCTAGTTTGTATCCAAGCTTGGTATATATATATATATCCTCCAAAAAAGATCCTGCCATTATACAACAGAGCATGGTGTACAACTTTGAAGAATTATCGCTTTCTTTTTCTTCTTCTATTATATTTTTTATTACAGCAGTGTTGTAATAAGATTGTATTTTAAACTGTAAATTTTTGACCTCCCTCCTTTGATACCGCCCTATAAAAAAAAAATGATAGCCTTTCTATCTATGCACATATTGAAAAGTTATGTTACTATATATTGTTTTTTCAAACATCCCAATATTTTAAAACCTTTCTCTCTTTCAATGGTGACTAATTACCCTTGCCAGTGCTTTCAATTCTCTTTCTGCATAGAGAGTTAACAACACTCTGTTGTCTTCCTAAACTGAATGATTGAAGAAAACATCATTTTAAAATTTGAATCATATAATGCAGAGTGTTGGCAATAATTCCAGCTGATCTATATCTACATATTCTCCATCATATTTGCATATTTACCACTATTTTGATTGATTTGTTCCATATCTCACAAGAGTGCCTTCAGTTTTTTTTTTGGTCCCCTTCGCATCTTAAATGTTAAATTTATACCATTTTCTCCCCTCTCTCCTTTATTATAAAATTACTATATCCTATATTATATATATATATAAGTCTCTTTTATTGAGATTTATATTCTTTTTTTTTTTTTTAAAGAAAATTAAATTTAAAAAAATATATATAAATAAATACATAATCTATATATATATATCCCTATATATATTCCTCTATAATATATATATATTGTGGTTTTGTTATATATTCAGAAGAAGCTTTTGTTGTTTTGTAACTTTGTTGTTTTTTTTTGGTATTATATCATTAAAGTGTGAGTGTGTATGTGTGCAAATAGGCTTGATCGCAAAATCCTTCTCATTCCATCCATCTGAATTCTTGGTTTAATTTGTATCCCCTTCCCTCCCTCTCTTTCTCTCTCTCATTGTTTTTTTTTTTGTTTGTTTTTTTTGTCATTTTGCACCAAATTTTTGCTTACCTTTAAAATAATATATAAAATATATGGATGGTCAGTATATAATAAAAAGAAAAGTGAAAATTGTGAAATGGGTTTTGTGTTCAGTTATTATAAATTATTCTGACAGATTTACCTTTATATGTATAAATGTGAAATTGTTTTTTTTTTTTTTGTTTATCTCTAGTACACATGGTAGAGACCATGGTAAACATGGTGGGTGGAAGTAGGTGATTGCTTCTACTGTAAGTGCAAGTGCACTACATGTCTACACATGAGAAAAACAGTTTGACGTTGCACTTACAAATATTCAAATATTCAAGCCCGGTTTGGTTACTTGCACTTGCTGGTGGGGTTGGACTTTTGCAAGAATCAGGGGTCACTGAAGCATTTATTTTTTTTAATCAGAAAAAAGTGCCCAATGCAGGAATCAAACCCAGGTGGTAGTGGTCAAAAACCAACCAGTTTTAGATAGACCTCCAACCAGTACACCACCCCCTCTGAAATTGTAATTCTATGTGACATTTAGAGGAAAATCCCCTGATTGTGCAAATGAAAGTTTCTTGATTAGGAGATTCCTTTTTTCTTAATGATATGCCTTTGTTGTGTTTGTTAATAAATGTTCAAACCTTAATATAACCACATCATTTGGGACCAAGGTTTCATGTTGTTATAACCATGGCTAAAAAAATATTAAAAACAAAGGACTTTACAATAAAAATTTAATAACCAGATCATATATGTAGTCAAACACATCACTATATCAACATTATTTGGGACTAATATTTTATGTTATTGTTATAACCATGGTAAAAAAAAAATTAAAATGTAAGACTTTATAACAGCAACTCAGTTCTAACATTGTTATTGTAAAGGAAGTCTTATATATGTTCAAACCTCACTATAACAACACCATTTGGGACCAAGATTGTATGCTGTTATAACCTCACACAAATGGATAAAAAAGATTTAAAACTAGGGACTTGACAATAATAATGGTATAATGAGATTCCATGGTATTTTATAAATATTCTGTTTTAGAATTGATGACATACACAATAGCCAAGAGGAATTTCTAGTTTGTAGTTATTTGATCAAGAGTAGATTTAAAATACAAATTTCTGCAACCACTAAATGGAAGATAAAAAATATTGTTTAAAGGACTTGGCTCATAGGTTCCCTCTGGCTCCCTCTCAGCGATCGTCTATTTGGTGAAATCAATAAATTGGTTGAAGTTCTGAGAGGCTTCACCATTGATGAGCCAAGCCCTCTCAATTTGTAGAAATTTGCCTTTGAAAATAGAGCAAAATACTGTAAACTTTTCTTGGGTTTTTACATTTGGTTCTAAACAAAAATGCACCCGCAAGAAAGTTCGACTCCCAAGACAGGCAACTCACAAGTTATACACACATAAACGTCTTTATTAATACATATACTCTTATACACAGATTTACCTCAGAGTCTGTAAATGAAAAAAAGAAAAAGTTGATCACTTTTAATGGTGATACTGAAATTTCTATAGAGGAAAACTTAATTAAGACAATCAAGCTCATAAATTGATTTGTCTGGGTAAAGAGGGAAAAAGAAATTTATTATAAATGTAGAATTACCATGGAGTCTGCAAATGAAAAAAAAAAGTAAAAACTAAGAAATTTTTAGGTGGCTTGTGGTATATCTCTCTCTCTCTCGACTTATTAGTCCAACGATGTCCCAGAAAGTATTTCAAAGTTAGTGTCTTATTGGTATTGTTGAGTTCCCGGTTTGGATAGATGAAAAGGGAGGATACACGATGTGACTTATTAAAGTTTCCTTACTTAAGTATATATATATATATATAGCAATTTAGGCCAACAACCCCATGTATATAACCCGCAGCAAGACCTTAATGTTGTATAATAGAAGCACAGCTGTCAATGATGCACTATCGACATATGTCTTTACATCATCACATGTAATGCAATTTGTGCAAACAGGATAAATAAAATAAAAAAAGGGGGGAAAACTCTGTAATTGATTAAGAGTTGAGCTAAAGCAGGGATCGAACATATAATATTGTCAGAACAAAGGTCTAAAAAGATGGAAACAGCCACGACACTAGTATACAATTTCATCAGACAACCCATGAAATCGTTATTAAATTGGGCAATCTATAAAATACTCCTTCTGGAGGTTTAGCAACCCACTGAAGACGCTGGGAGCTATTTCATAGAGGAAAATTATAGCAACAGATCTCTATAATTTCTACAGATCAACTGTAAATAGATTCATATTAAGGCATTTTTATAGCCCAAATAACACAAACAATAGTCAAACATACAAATCTGTTTGCATCATGCCGTACCCTCCTAACAGCGTAACAATAGCCCGAGGAATCAGAAAATATGGTATAATGGTAAATATGATGGAATAACGCACTGAAACACATAAAAGTACAAACATTACTAAAACCTGACAGATAGATACCCTCAAAGTAGCCCTAATAAAGTCGTAATTTGCAACTGTCGCTGTGTCAATATATCACAGCAAAGATATAGTACACAACTCTATTCCAACAGAGTCGGTAGTTCTATATTTAGTACAATTTGTGAAATTAAGGTGTGGGGGGTAGTACCATAAAGCAAAAGGAATGAAATATGTATGAGAGGAAACAAGAAAATTTCTCTAGATATTTATTTAAATAAATTAAAATTTGGGAACATGTCTATACTGACGAGATATGCTATTTACATAGTAAAATTTAGATAGAGGTGACCTGAAGTTACTTTATAGCCCTTTAGGGCCCATGCGAAATCTAGGTTGGTTACTACACAAAAAAGGGGGGGGGGGGCGCTAAGTCATAATGACAAATGGCTTACCTTTTCTCGAAAGTGCCGGCAAAGGTCTGGTCTCCCGACTGAAGACTGTCCTCTCACTGAGCGACTCAGATTCCATCCGCCTTTTGGCAAAGAAACCCTCTTTTATTCTTGTCTCTCTCCGTTTTCATTCGCTGGCCGCGCCAAAGTTTCTATTGGCTGGCATTTTCATTCGCCCAAAGAAACACCAATCAAAATGGCCAACGGCTCCAGTATACGATTTCACAGACGCCCCAGGCCTCTCCCATCAAAATAGAACATATAGTATTACCAAAACAAAAAAAATCTAAAGAGAGAAACAGCCACGGCAATAGTGTAAAATTTCATCAGACCCCAGGCCTCCTCCACATGGGCTGTAATACGATCCTCCCTTTTCTCGGGACGGTATGCCCCCCGTCTTGGCTAAAAATCGACCCAGGCCCCTTTTACCTGGACTGTAATGTGATGCTTCCTTTTTTCGGGAAGGATATTTATAAGGCTTAGTCTTTTAGAAATCTTCCTTCTCCATTTCTTCTGGTCACCTTTACCTAAATTTTTGGTGAGGGGAATATATGTACATATGGAACAACAGCTTCCAGCGCGGATGTCACTGGTGTCTTCTTCACCAGGCATCAGCTTTCGGCATGGAAGTCTGGTGTCATCAATTGTCTAGGTTTCTGGGCAAAAAGGTGGTCTATAAGTCTATGTGGGAGGGAAGCCATGTATCCATTTGATGTTGATTATACATACGCCTTCTGTTGGGGTATGGTTACAAAAACGTGCCCCAACAATCCTCCCCCTGCCAAGTAATGGACAAATGCGTTTGTGCTATTCATTATTCATCTGCCTTTCATCAGTTACTATGAAAGCAGGCCCATTTCTAGCAAAATGCATTTTCCATTACTAGGTGAAGCCAGATGTACCGAAACCTATAGGGAAGATAAGGCTAATCAAAATGATGGTATGCTATTCTAGATGTTTATTATTCCGAACATTAGTGGGCATTGTGCATCCTGGCAAAGGGGTTTTTATGTGTTATTATTCTGTCAGCACACTGTTATCAACATAGGTTATGGGGGACAGTCATATCATATGTATGGAAGTAAGCAAGGTCATCTGTCTCACCATTCATGGGTATATATACCACCCTTCCACTTTCTTCTTTGGCCTTGAGGAGTAGGCCATCCTTGTGGTGAGTCCTCTCACCTCATCCTTGCCTCTTGGTGTGCTGGTTTCATTGCTACCTTCTTTCTGTTAGCAATACAGTTAGAACATTTCCCTATTACATATTATATTTAAAAAATATTGGGCGCCAAGAAGTCGTTTAGAAATAACTGACTAGTCCAACTTCTAAAACATGCCAGTATCTTTATTTAAGTACCAATCAAGACATTCGTGTGGTATAGTTATATATATACAATCAAAGGAAAGGATAATTATAGTTAGCTGAAAGAAATATCTTGGTATATAATGATTAGCCTATGACATGATGACTTTTGCTAAATAAAAAAAATTACAGAAAACAAATTGTGAAAGTAATTATTAAATAAGGCACGAAATATGTAATGATAAAATGAATCCTTCCATGTTATATGATGGGTATAATATATATATTGAAGAAAACACGTATCATGCAGATAGTGATTAAATATGATAAAAATCATCCCATGATAGATGATAAAGAAAACCACTACAAAATTATATATGATGACAAAATATATATACATATACAAGTAAGGCGGATAAAAGACAATAAGGATAAAATAGATCATGCCTTGAGGGAAGAATAAGCCACGACAACATGTTAAAAAAAATCGCAATATGGCAGGTAAATATTACTAATATCATGAATATCAAAGGAAATAAAATTGTTGAAATGAATAGTATATGATTATAATATAATACAGGGTGATCCAAAAGTCCCGCACAACTTTAAAAATTAATAACTCCGCGAATATTTGCGCTAGAGCAATGCGGTAAACACCATTGTGTTCAGGATGCAATGGGATTTTTTATGGCAAATAATGAAAATTTCGAAATTGATTTTAGTTACAACTTTATTCGCTAGATGGCGCTCTACCAGAATCAGCTATTAAGCGGCCAAATTGTTTGATAAATTGAAAAATATAACTGAACGACACGTATTTTTCCTTTTTGAATACCAGGAAAGAACCCAAATAATATCAAATGATAAATTAATAAAACACCATTACGCCAAAAGTTAGAAGAAATGGTTAACGATTTTTAAATACAATCTGAGATATGTAAAATAGGTATATGCAAATTAAAACATGTAGCAAAAAATATTTATATTTTAGATGGAGTTCTGTGAAATATAATGAATGTTTGAAAATAACTACTGATATCAATACACGATTTTTGAAATGTTAATATAGTACCAAAAATTATGATGGCACTACTAATAGGATTTCGTGCTATAAGGAATGTATAGTTTCTTGACTAATTGGCGACACTTGACTATTTAACTGGATATGTGTCATGATACAAAGATGAAATATAGAGGGGAGTGACAAAATATATTTGTCGTACTTTTTTCCAAATAGCCTATGGGTTTGTCAAATGTTATCATTGTTTATTATACTGTACATAATTTTGAAAATGTATCCCCTCAAAAAAAAAATCATTTTAAAATCGACCTTTTGCGTTTAAAAACGTGGTAGCAAAAACATTTTGTATTATTTTTTGCGCAAAATTTCTAAAGTTGGGGGGGATACAGAGAATATTCCTTATGCTATTTTTTCTAATGGGCGAAAAGCGATAAACTAAACATAAGGGTTAAAATTGTGTATACCAGTGTTATTCGAGAAGTTATAACACTTTGGCCTGCACGACATAATATAAGATGTGGGCAAATGATTAACAAAAAAATTACTGTTCACAGAAAAAAAAAAGGTCAAGATGTGAGGACAGCATTTATTATTCCCATAACCCAAAACAAAGAGCTGCAAAATATAACACATGAGGTAACTGCCTTCTCTCTTGTATTAGGTCACAATCCTTGCTCAATGTGGCGCCCTTCATTCTCAAACACCGCCTGCAGACGATAGATGACAGAATGGTCACAATTAAATAGTTGAAATTTATAAAACGTGCCATCTGATAGAAGCCTTCAACATGGCCAATGTGGTAGGCCGGCATCGATAAAAACGCGACTTAATGTACCCCCATAACCGAAATTGTAAGGCGTCAAGTCTGGTATATAAAGTGGCGACTTATCAACGAATTTCACCGAACGTATCCTTCAGCAATTGTTTGGCACCGCGGGAGATATGAGGAGGTCCTCCATCTTGCATGAATGTTATTTCGCTTAGTGCTTGTCTGTCCTGCAATATGAGAATAACCTTTTCTCTCAAAAGTTGAACATAACGTTCACCAGTTACAAAAACGGTTTTAAAAGTTCTTCCATTGATATTTTCAAAGAAAATTGGCCCAAAAATAAAAGAAGAAGTGAACCCACATAAAAATGTAACTCTGTGCTGATGAAGTGGTATTTCTGTAAAGTTCCTAGGGGTTTCTGTTGCCAAAATGAGGCAGTTTTGAATGTTAAATTCTCCCTTTAGATAAAAGTGAGCATCATCTGTTCTTAGAACATTTGACAGCCAGTTTCCATCAATATCAATTTGCCTGAAAACCCATGCAGCGAATCCTTGACGCTTCTCAAAATCGCTGACTTTCAACTCGTGAAAACTTTGAATTTTGTTAGGGTATTTTTATAGAAAAATTCTAAATGTGTGCTCTCTCCAAACTGTTCCATACGAAATCCCCGTTTGTCGAGAAACTTGTCTAGCACTTACTTCTCCATACGTGGATAACGTTTCAATAGCTTCAGCATTCTGCAAAACCGTAACAGCCACTGACTTGCATGTCGATGGTCTTCCACTCCGAGGTTTTGTTTCCAGAGATCCAGTTTCCTCAAAACTTTTAATCAATCGCTTTAGAGAGTAGCAATTCATTGGTCCTTTACCGCTTCGAATACTTTTAAAGGAACGAAACGCTCGTAAAGCTTCAGTGGCAGATTCTGAATCACAATTAAAATAATTCACCAAGAGTGCTTTATCCTGTAGTGACGGCATTCCAGGGGGAAGGGGAGAAGTCCGACCACACCTCCTTGCGGTCCCCCCTGGACCCTTGGAATATTTGACCAAATTCTGGTTCGTTTTGAAGATGACTAACGTTGCAACGGCACCCATTTTTAAATGAAGAGCAAAACTGATATCTCCAGTAATGCTACCGCGTCCGGGGTAACCGCCGCGTCAGGAGCTGCAGCTCGAGCTCATGATGAGAAATCTACTACGAGGACACAATTCAATCTACTACAACTCAATATAAATGGTACCCAGAGGTAAATAAAGAGCTGACTTGTCTTCTCTGTGACAACAATGTACATATTACCTGTCTTCAGGAGACAAAATTGAATCAGAATCTGAGATTCAATATCAAAGATTACACAACACTACGAAAGGACAAACCGGGAAAATTCGGAGGAGGACTTGCCGTTTTGATTAAAACTCTAGAAATCAAATTTAAGGGTATCGCCTATAATCAGAGTAAGCCTAGAGAAAGCACGACAGAAGCTCAGGCAATAGAAATCTATCTTACAGATAAAACAATTACAATCATAAATGTTTATGACCACGATAATACTAGCATCAATACAGGCCTGATAGAGACATTAAGTGAAGCGTCTTCGGATATCGCAATCATACTTGGTGATTTTAACGCCGAAAGACCAACTTGGGGATCACCTTTCCAGGATAACAAAGGTCAGCAGATTGAGGACATGCTAACCGACCTCGACCTTACACCGTTAAATAACGAAAATGACACCTATCTATCCAAGTCCACAGGCACAGAATCCGCAATAGACATCACAGCGATAAATTACAACATCGCACCCACAACACAATGGAAAATTCTGAAAAGTGCAATCAGTGACCACAGACCAATTTTAACAACCATAAAATTCAAAATTGAGAATTTCCAACAGAATAAAAGCTCACTGGAAAAAAATCACAGAAAAGCTTGAAGAACTGTGCAACGAAGAATTAAATCACAAAACGATTGACAAAAAATTGGAAAATTTCTTTTCGAACATATCCAAAGCTGTAAAAGTATCGATACCTAGAGGTAGACGTAAAGACCTGTGAATACTTTACTGGAAGGACCACAATATCGAGGCAATGATTGCAGAGAGAGACAAACTCAATCAACTTCTTAAAACAAATAAAACAGAAGAAATCATAAAGGAACTCATTGAAATTAGTCACAAAATAGAACAAAAAATTTGGATATTCAAACAAGAGAGAGAGAAAAATGGGCAGAATTCTGCGGAAAAAATGGATCCAAAAAAGGAAAGCCATCACTGGAATTTAATTAGTGTTATTAAACAATCAAAACCAACACTAATCCTCCATTACTCTAACCGATATGAATAGCGAGAACGAACAAACAGATGGCTGAAATAATTGCTGAAAATCTTTCAAGCACTTCCAGACTCAGCTATATGAATGAAGGCAGGACTCTAAAAAATAATGTAAACAGGTTAGTTAAACAAGCAAGAAATTACCATCAACAAGATATTTACTCGAGAGACTTCACACTGAATGAACTAAACTCATCAATAGGAAAGTTAAATCCAAGATGTCACCTGGAGATGCTCTAATCTTTGGTCAAATGATTAAACACTTTGGAGACGAAGCTAAAAATCAACTCCTACGAATACTGAAGATTTCATGGCAAACTGGTAAACTACCAAAGTATTGGAAGATATCAATTATAGTGCCAATACTGAGACCAAGCAAAGATGCCAAGGAATGCAAGAACTATCGGCCACTTGCTCTTACCAGCATACTTTGTAAAATAACAGAATGAATTATCCACTCTAGGCTCATAGTCTGGCTCACTAACAATAATAAAATAAACTTCTACCAAACTGCCTAAAGATCCAGTCACTGTACAACTGATAAACTGTTCTACTTCTGTCAATCAATAATAGATTTCTAGGAAAAACCGCCAAAGAAGACAACGGCTGTATTCCTGGATATGACCTCAGATTTTGATCGAGTGTAGAAATTATTTGAAAGGCTGCACAACATCGGAGTAAGAGGAAAAGCCTTAATCTGGATTGCAGACATCTTAAGGGAAAGAAGGATAAAGGTTCGGGTCAATGGAACATTTTCCAAGGACCGAAGAACATGGGCTGGTGTACCTCAGGGATCTGTGCTCAGTCCTCTACTCTTCTCGCTATATATTAACTGTTGTTTATGTAAATAGATGAATATTATTTGTATCATTTAAAGCCTCATTATGTAAAAATATATGTATATACAAATTGGGCATTTGTTGTTGGCAATGGTCAAGTTTGAGCTCTTGTACGTCTAATTACGACACAACAAAATTGGCGACGAGGATGCGCGATCTACAGAGCCAGCAAAAAGCTGAGGAAAACGGCGTCTATGCAAGTATAACAACTACATCTTTTAAACTATCTGGATCAAGAAAACAAAGGAGTAGAAAAGATAAGCATGACAAGTCCAAAGTTAATAGTACCTTTTAGATGCTATAGCCCAGTGGAGGACACTTCGATCTTTTTGTACAAAAATTTGAGGCTCTCTTTTTGGCATCTGAAGGAGGAGATTAACGTGCTGATTTTTACCTCGCTAACAGATTCTGAAACTTTGAAGCAGGGAAACGACATTTTCTTCCTGGACTAATGAAAGATCAACCCTATGATACTATCATTCAAAGAATTAAGCTGCATTTGGATCCAAAGAAGAAAGTGATACCACAGTGATGCAGATTTTTAAAGAGAATTCAACAGGAAGGAGAATCAATTTCGGAATATCTTAGAGAATTGAAACATTTAGCAATAAATTGTAATTTCGGCGATATGCTGGGAACCATGATGCGAGACCGTTTTGTGACTGGAATCAAGTTGGAAAGCCTGCAAAAGAAGCTACTACAAGAAAACGACGATGTCACCCTGGATAAAGTTTTTGCAGTGGCGATCTGGTTCGAACTGGCGGAGATAAATACAAGAGAATTACAAGATAAATTAGTGGCCAAAATATCCCCTGTGAATGGAAAAGATAAAAGGGTGAGTACAATAATAGTATGGTGCAGCATAGGCCTTTCAGGCAAAGGGGAGAAATAATGTGTTATAGATGTGGCGAAAGACATTCACACGTGGCCTCTATTTGCCCTCATAGAACAAAGACTTGTTTTAAAATGAAAAAAACTGGGTCATTTAAGTAGGATCTGCAAAGCTAGTAAAAAATGTGGGGATGTAAATTTGTACAAGAGGACTCTATATATTCTGTACAGGGCGAAACTGATGCCACAATAAATTTAACAGTAGATGATTATTCTTTGTGCTTTACAATAGATACAGGAAGTCCAGTTACGTTAATACCTAAAGATATTTATAAGATTTATTGGCAAGGTAAAAATGTATTTCCAACAAATTTAAGATTAAAATCCTTTTGTGGTAAATCAATAGAGATTATAGGTCAAAAGTGTTTTTGTAAAAGAAGACAACCAATATTTACGATTAATAGTTGTAAATGAAAAATCCAGGTAATTTTGTTAGAAAGAGAATGTGGCTTAAACAGTTAAAACTTGATTATTCTTGATTGTTTAGCATTAAAATTTTAATTATGAATCTAATAGAAATAGTTTGATTGATAGATATGCAGATTTGTTTAACAAAGATTTGGGCTGTCTAAAGGATGTTAAAATAAATTTTAATTTTAAAAAGGATGTGACTCCTGTGTTTTGTAAGGCCAGAAGTTTACCTTTCTCTCTAAAAAACAAAGTAGAGAATGAAATTGATCGTTTAGTGAATTCTTGCATTTTATAACCTATAGTTCATGCATATTGGACCGCTCCAATAGTACCAGTATTAAAAAAGGATGGTAGTGTAAGGAGATATGTGGTGATTTTAGATGTACAGCTAATAAAGCAATAGAATTAGATAGGTATCCCCTTTCATCGATCGATGAGATCTTTTCAAAATTATCTACAAGCACCGTACTTTCGACTCTAGACCTATCACAGGCTTACTTACATGTAATGTTAGCGGTAGAAGCCAAAGCTGTTTTTGGTATAAACACAACAAATGGGTTGTTTTCTTATAAAAGACTACCATATGACGTAGCGGTAGCACCAAATAAATTTCAGAGGATTATGGAAGGTCTATTTGCTGATTTGCCAGGTGTGGCCTGCTACATAGATGATATTTTGGTTGCAGGAAAAGACTTTGAAGATCATGAACAAAAGTTGGATCTATTGTTTAGATGATTGCCAGAAAAAGGTTTAAAGATAAACAGATATAATTGTAAATTTAAAAAGAAATCGGTGTAATATTTAGGGTTTAAAATGGATAAATATGGACTGCATCCCTTAGAAAATAAAAATAAAGCAGTGATAGAGACGCGTGAACCTAAAGAATGTTTTGCAATTAAGATCTTTCATAGAACTCAATTTATTATTATAGATTCATAAAAAATATAGCAAACATTTTAGCGCTATTCTATCAACTTTTGAATAAATATTGTAGATGGAATTGGACGAAAGAATATCGAATGTTATTTTAAAAATGTAAATCATTATTAATGGACTATGGACTAGGCGTAATTCTGAGTCATAGAAATTATAGAAAGGAAGAATGCCCTATGGCTTTTGCTTCTAGAACATTAACTGAAGCGGAAAAACGTTTCTCTCAACTAGAAAAGAAAGCGTTGAGCATACCTTTGGCGTTGAGAAATTCAGACAATACTTACTGGGACGAAAATTTGAATTGGTCACAGACACCCGTTCCTATATTCATATATTTTCACCTCATAAACCAATTCCCATATGTGCATCATCCAGAATTAAAATATGGTCCTTAAAATTAGCTTCATTTAATTATAATGTGGAATTTCGAAAAACTAGTGATAATTCCAATGTTGACGCATTGTCACGTCTTCCTTTAGAATCGAGTGTCAGGTAGTCTCTTGATGAAGACCAGGTACTTCTTCTCAGGAGGTTGAATGAGGTACCGTTCTCTTTTATGGAGGTGGCATATGAGACGCCCCAAGATAAAATACTGTCTATAGTATTAAGGAATGTTAGAGAAGGCAACTGTGTGGAAATTCACAAGGGTGTACCGAGAGAAAACCCACTAGCTCCTCATTATAAGATCAATGAGGAATTAAGTTTGGAGTTTGGTTGTCTTCAATGGCGTGAAAGAGTGGTAATTCCCCAAAAATTAAGATCTTTAATTTTAAATGACTTGCATGAAATACACATGGGGATTGTTAAAATGAAGATGATTGCCAGGCGGTTTTTTTGGTGGCCAGGCATAGACAGTAACATCGAGGAGTTACCTAGAGAATGTAGAGTATGCCAAGAATCGGCAAGCATGCCCCCGGCTACCATCTCGGAATGGACTTGGCCCGAAAAACCGTGGCATCGACTTCATCTTGATTTAGCGGGTCCGTTCATGGGAAGAATGTTTTTGGTTCTCGTGGACGCATACTCAAAGTGGATAGACATTTTTTCATCAAAGATATTACCAGCCAAACGATTATAAATCATCTTAGAGAAATTTTTGCCAGATTTGGATTGCCCTAACATTTGGTTACAGATAACGGAAGACAGTTTGTCTCCGGTGAATTCGAGCAATTTACCAAAATGAATGGTATACGGCACACTAAGACCAGTCCGTATAATCCTAGTACAAATGGTTTAGCTGAGAGATATGTAAGAGAGTTTAAAAACCTTTTGAGAAAGAATAATGGGAAGGATGATTTAGAGACGAATCTACAAAGATTCCTATTTGCTCATAGAGCATTCCGCCAAACTGTAATAAAGGAATTCCCCCGCGGAACTGCTGATGAAGAGAAGTTTAAGATCAAGATTCTGGAATTTAATACCAAGATGGGAAATCCGCGAGAGGTATTTCATGAGGCCGTAAGAAGGCAGGAGCAGTTTACTACAGTTTGCTAGGTTTATTTCCGCAACTATGCTACTGGACCTAAACGGTAAAAAGGTACCATTTTGAAATTACTGAGCTACCGTCACTACCTTATAAGTTGCGAGGGCGTCGTGTATAAGAGGCATATCAATCAATTGCGACCTGTGAGAAAGAAACAAGTGGAGACAAGACATTTGATACTTCCTCGAACATCAGGAGAGAAGCCTGTAGGTGGAAGTCAGAAATAAAGTGAAGAGGAGGTTCGAGAGGTTACATCAGGAAACAAGGAGGAGCCTGCTTCTGTGCACGTACCCTCTTGCACTCCTAGACCAGGGCCTGTTGCTGTGCACGTGCCCTCTTGCACTCCTAAACCGGAGTCTGCCGCTGTGCAAGTGCCCGTCCGCAATCCTAGATCTCAGAGAGCAAGGAAACCCCCAGACCGACTGGAGTATTATTAAGGGGGAGATGTGTTGTGTATGTAAATAGATGAAGATCATTTGCATTCTTTAAAGTCTCAGTATGTAAGAATATATGTGTATATAAATTGAACATTCTTTGTTGGCCAAACGAAAAGAATAAGAGCTAAAAAAAGAGTCATGGTCAAGTTTGAGTTGTTGTACATCTAATTACGACACTACCTTAACAACATCCATCCTTACCTCACTGAAGACACAAAAGTTGCTTGTTATGCAGATTATATAGCCATATGGCACACAAAGTATAGAAATATCAGAAAAATACTGAACACATCAATGAGAAGTGGGCAATGAAACTCAAAATGACAAAAACCCAATAAAAACAAACCTATAGGTCTCCTTCACTGACAGGTAAAAGGGCATGAATTTAACTCTAAAATAAGCATAAACAACCATATAATTGATAAAATTTGTTCTCCAAATTACCTAGGTGTGATACTTGATGAGGAATTGCGATTTACAGAACACATAATTAGCACCTCAAATAGAGCTACCAGAAACCTAAACATTCTGAGAAGGCTATGTGGAACAAATTGGGGAGCAAAACCCAAAATTCTCACAACTTATATCACCTTAATAAGGCCAATAATGGAATATGCAACACCCGTCTGGGCTCCCTCAAGTTCATCACTAAAAAGAAGACTAGACAGTGTTCAAGCAAAAGCGGCCAAATTAATCACTGGTTCTGTTTTAAATACCAACAATTAGAAAATTCAGAGAGAATGTGGTCTAGACCTACTTGAAAGCAGAAGACAATTTAAAACAATAAAATTCACCAATAGCTTAAAAACTAAAGAAACCGAACACATATCCCATAGAACCTATTTAAACTGGACACAAAAAGAAAGGCTCAAAAGATCTTCAACACTTCAGTACGACAACAATATTAGAAAGAGCATAAATATGAAACATAATGAATTTCGATTTCGAGAATAACCAATATTTCTTACCCCATTGCCATCAAATGTAATCATCAATCTTAACCTGAATGAACCCTGCAATAAAAAAAAGAGAACAAAAACATTCTTAAAAAGAAAGGACTTAACACAATTGGTTTATGCGATCAGATAAATTATTTAACAGCATATACAGATGGATCATCAGACCTTACCATAAGTAATGGAGGGGCTGGAATTAACATAATACTGCAAGATGGAACATACATCAAAATCAAAGAAGGAGCAAGAAAGATTCCGTCAAACTTCACTTGTGAACCGACAGCTATCTGGAAAGCTCTTGATGTATGCCTTAACCAACCATCCCTGCATCAAGCAGAAGGAATTATAATATACCGTACAACGACTTCATATCCGATCTAGAAGCAATTCAGAAGGGCAATACTATAATCACACAGAACATACATTCGTTACTTACTCAACTGATATCATTGGAGAATAACTGCATTCTACAATGGATTCCTGCCCGTGGGGGTAATGAAATGGCAGTTGAATTTGCAAAGGAAGCCAGAAAGTTGACCCAAAGGAAAGAACAAATGTCATTATTTGACGCTAATGCTTTTGCAAAATACAAGATAATTAAACAAAAAATAAGAAAAGATCAAAATGTGAAATAAACTCCGAGAGAAAAATGACAAAACTATAACAATATTTAGAACAAAACATTATAAAGGATGACAATAAATCCAGATGGCACAAGAACCTATAGAACATGCAACAACTGTCCTGGTGTGGAACTAACACCTACCCACATATTCTCATGCCCGCAGCCTTGCAGAAAATTGACATAGACCCAGAGCAGCTGCTTTACACACCCAAGATAGTGGACAATGCTGCTGCTGTGATAGAGATGCATGGAGAAATCTGAGGCTCTTTATTGGACACGACAAAAACAACAACGGCATTCCAGAGTAAAATAAATCATCAGAGATAGATAAATATTTTTCATATGAATTAAAATAAACATAATCGATACTGAGAGAGAGTTGAATTAAAAAATTAGAAATTTATTATTTTCTAAATATAAATATCTGAGAGGATTCAAGCAAACCGCATCTAAAATATCAATTTTTTTGCTACATGTTTTAATTTGCATATACCTATTTTACATATCTCAGATTGTATTTAAAAATCGTTAACCATTTCTTCTAACTTTTGGCGAAATGGTGTTTTATTAATTTATCATTTGATATTATTTGGGTTCTTTCCTGGTATTCAAAAAGGAAAAATACGTGTCGTTCAGTTATATTTTTCAATTTATCAAACAATTTGGCCGCTGAATAGCTGATTCTGGTAGAGCGCCATCTAGCGAATAAAGTTGTAACTAGAATCAATTTCGAATTTTTCATTATTTGCCATAAAAAATCCCATTGCATCCTGAACACAATGGTGTTTACCGCATTGCTCTAGCGCAAATATTCGCGGAGTTATTAATTTTTAAAGTTGTGCGGGACTTTTGGATCACCCTGTATATATGATATAAAATAATAACATGTTCAATAAGAAAATGAAAACACATTATATATATTTGTGCGCTGAAGGTTCAAGGTTTAGTATCTCAGTTAAGTTTTTAATCTTATTCATTCTGGAATCACGAGTTGGTCACTGGGTAATATTCGTCTATCCCGATCCTACTGGAGGGTGTGTTCTCTCTTATGTGTTAGATTCCTCTGTTACAATACTCTCTCAACCCAGGTGGGAACGTCATTCAGATTCTTGGTCAAATGGAACATAGCCCAGACCTCTATTAAGCTACACAGTCCTTTTGAATCTAGGGTGACAACCGTATGAAGAAAGCTCTCTGTTTGACAGAGAAACTAATCAACTTCTCCCATTTTGTTTGTGACTCCGTTTACCTTGTCTCTGGGGTGTGTACAGTTCAGCTACCTCCCCCCCTTCCAAGAAATTCATATTACTTTCATCTACCAATATACTCTCTATTCATTGACCTGAACCCTATAAATCTACATCTTATAAATTTGAATTTTATCAATCTGAAATTTTGGTTCTTTTATAAATTCCTTCAGAATTCTACTCCCTGTATAACTGCTCTTAATCCTACTGTCCTCTATACAACACTTCTAAAACTTTGACTCATTGGCTCGTTCTGGCGTCTCGTTCGCGGTCCTTATAGTTAACTAATACTTTAAAATCTTATCCTATCATGGAACGAGTCTAAACTCGTTGAAGGTCCTAATAATTACTTATTCTGTCTCTCGAATGGTGCGCCGGTAGCTCGACAAGTGTTATGTACCTAATCTCCGATAGATGGCGCGCGCTAGGCGGAAAGTCTTGTAAACATTAGCCGCCATTTTTGGAGCTTAGCCGATAGCCAGCCGTTTTGGGTCTTTGAAATTGCTTCTTTAATTTATAATTATTTTTATTTAATCAATTAGTTTTTCTATTCTCTTTTAAAATCCCAAACTAACTTAAATATTTAAAGCTATTTAAAATATTATTATTTATTCCATCCAAACACGATCCGCCACCTTTATTACTGTGACAATAATAATAATAATTTCAATATTTTTTCAATCATAAAATGTATTGCCTGTCCAATTTTTATTGCTTCATTGCTCTAAGAATTCGAACAATGGCCCATTATTGCTAGGCCTAGTGCACGGAGACTCTCTTGAAGAACTCACCCATATTTTTATCGAGAGAGTTTGAATGTGCTCTGGCTGCATTAAGAAGAGTCTGGTCCACCTGCACTTTAGCAACCAAGACGAATTGTCGATGCCCAATAGCAAGAAATAGGATTGCTATCTCGACTTCTTCGATGTCCCTCAAGCCCAGTCACGTGGTGCTATAAGCACTTTGTTGGACCTCTCAATCCATGAAGGTCCATCACCTTCAGAGCATCAGGGGATCTAGGGGACGGGGAGCCTGTGACCCTCAAGGTCCTGAAGGACAAAACAGGCCGACAATTTTTGACAGTAGCCGGATGCTACAGTTTGCCGGCCAGTCTGCCGTATGAAATTGAGCATGTGCGTCCAGGGAGAAAAGAAAATTAAAAAGTTGGTGGTTAGAGAAATATCCTCCACAAGCGGCACTGATGTACCTCCCTCCACCGTCAGTGCTTTTGATGTACCTCCCACTTCACCAAGCGCCTGTGATGTCTTTCCCTCCATCTCTAGCTCCTGTGATGTCACTCCTTTCTTCACAACGAGTCTGTCATATGAAGTGATGCACCTCTGCGTCTGGGGTGAGAAAATAGAGAAGAGGATAAGAAATATGAACTTCTGCAATATTGTCAAAGAGGAAGAGAAGCCGTTGTATTGAGAGAAGGACTCACATCTGCTGATGAAAATGTTTCATTCTCCTCCAGCATGTCTGATGTCTCATCTCCTTCCCCATCACTCTTGATGTCCCTTGGGCTTGCGACGTCCTTCAACTCACCCTCCGAGGATATTTCTCTCTGACCTGACAGACCTCATAACTCTACAGCCATTAGACAATTTGGAATGATGAGTTCGCTCTTCACTTTGAAAAGAGTGATATCAATTCACTGCACGTGAAATAATAATCTTTTTAATTTGGTGATTCCGAATATTGATTTAGTCATAATTAAAACTACAAATATTCATATTTTTTCAACTTTCATTAAAAGCAGACGCCAACTTCCCACCATGATTATCATGGCTTGTACCACGAGCAAAAAGTGATAATAAAAAAAAAAGATAACATAAAAGAGTAGAAACATCAAATTGGAGAGAAATATCTCTAAATATAATATATATATATTAAATTTTCTGAATAATTATTGATATTCCTAGAAAATAAACTTTAAAAAAAATAAGCCTGTGCTTGGATTTCAACAAAATTAACTTTATATAAAATATTCTATGATTGGAAAAATGATGTTAAAAATATATGTCGCACTAGAAGTAATGGGGCCCGGGGGTTTCAGTCGTCTATAAGGACAACATAAAGTACGAGGCAAGCTGGATGGCACTAAGAGAGAGGCCAGCGACTGAAGACACGGAAATGTACATGGGGGTGATATTTTCTAGAGTTGGATAGATTATCTGTTGTTTTCCGACGGCCTGTCGTAAAATTCACTAATAACTTGTGGAAGTTCCCCGGGAAGCATTCTCGATGAAAATGATTTCGTCTTTCCTGGATTTTGCTGACTATCTTTGAAACTTTGTTGCCTTATTTGTGAATAATTGATCGCCAAATTGGGGTGTTGAAGTTACATTGACAATATATCCAATTATAGTACATACGAATATCAATTGAATATTCACTTATATTTCTACAGCTTATCCGCAGGTGATGAAAATTAAAGCATAGAGGGAAGGTATTAGGTGTATAAATTGGTTTGGAATGAAGGGTAAATATGGGGTTGTAAATATTGGGTATTCTTGGCCAACTTATAACAATGAATGAAAGTAAAAAGGTGTTTGTGTTGACATATTTTAATTGATAATAATTTTAGGCGTAATTTAGAAAAATAATGGGGGGTAAAAATATATATAATTTTGAGGGATTATATTGAATTTTACAATTAATATTATAACTTATAATATTATACTGAAATCCTTATACTCAGGAGAAATGCCTGTGGAAGTATTTTCACCTCGTATATAAGCTTGTGGATAAATGGGTGAAGAAACCTTTTTACAGAATAGATGATTAATTATTTGAAAAAAAAACTTTAATTTCAAACACGCGATGGAATAGAATGAAATCAATTGTCAATTTTTGTATTGATATCAATATATTCCAGAAAAAAATATTTTTTGAATATTTCCATTATTTTCAAAAAAAATGTTAGAAAAATATGATAAAAGTCTAAATGATTGTAGAAATAATATATCTTAAGATTTCTAGCAAAAGAGAGAGAGAGAGAGGTGACAAATATTAAAACAAGAAGGATATTCTCTCTAAGTTTTTGGCTTAGGTTTAGAAGGGTAGTGATTCTATATGCTGATTTGTTATTTTTTTTAAGAAGAAAACCTCGTGACAAAAGTCATATTCCTGCTGTGACCTCGTGACATTCTCGGAATGTCTCATGTCTGGCAAATCACGGCTAATTCCGTCTTCTGTAACATTCTCGGTAGGATCACTCTTTCTGGGAATATCTCGACATTGTCGATAGTTCTCTTGGCATTACTCTAATATCCTGAAGCTTTAGACATTTTTATGAAAATCCTTAATAATCTAGACATATCTTACGAATCCAATAATATTCTAAACATGTACTTATCTTTATCCTTTTTTAGCTGTTTAAAATTAACATTAAACTTCTAAAAAATATTCAAAATGGTTAGGTTTATCTGACTAAAGTACCTTAAAATACATGTCCTAATTCTCTGTCTTCGACATCAAAAAATCATGCTTTTCATTTTATATATTCACCAGTTATTTTCAACACAATCAAATGCCCATTCAGCCTAATGAAATTTGTCATCCCTATTCTGCAACCAAATATCTGAACTCCCCACAAAAGGCAACCTTCGCCTTCTCTCTGCTTCTAGCAAACCTTCAACCTCCCCAACACCCCTGGTGTCCAGCTCATTACCATGCCTTTCTTACCAAACTCACCAGTGGCTTCCAAGGCCATGCCAATTTAATTGGTTTGAATAAAAATTCAATAGGAACACTGATAATTCAATATGATATTTTTCAAATAAATGATGTAGTTTTTAATTTTATTTTTATGTTTTATATGAAGATTTTCTAATAGGTTTGGCTCTCTGAATATTTGAACTTTTTCAAGATAACTTCTAATAAATTAATCCATATTTTTTACCATTTATTCTGATATACTTTATATCTTTAAGATTCAATTATTATTTTTTACTTTATAATAATGTATATTTCGCTTCTTAAATATTAATTCCTTTTTCTCATAAACATTTTTAATTGAACGATATATAGTATAACTTAGAATAACTTCTATCTTTCATTTTGTATGAAAAATATTATATCATATGAAAACGTTTATTTTATTGAACAATTCCTTTTTTTTGAATAATACTTTGGAAAGAAAAATTTAACCTCGGCAAAACTTGTTGAATCTTTTGAATTCTAAATTATGACTTGAATAATTGATTGCAATAATAGTTTCATCATTTTAAATGTAAAAACTAGTTATACTCATATTTGTAGAAATGCATTTCACACCATATTCATTTTTAAATATTCCAATGCTGAAAAAAATTATTGTCTCTTTTAATATCGGCGCGAAATAAGTATATATTATACTGATATATATATTTTACTATTATTATTTTGCACGTTGTATGTGTACAGACGATGATAATCATTGTGGGTAGATTTTAGCTTTTACTGTAAATACACCACATTACCCTATATGTCTAAACAAATTAAAATAAGTTTGATTTTGGCACTTATATCGTGATACTCCTGTGGAAGGACTGACAGGCCCGAAAAGCTAGAGAATAAAGAATTTGAGCAAGAAACTTAGCCCTGGAGACTTTATTTTCTTTATAAACTTATAAGTTTGCCAGTAGCCAATTTGGTTACTTGTGTGTCAGAATTGAATTTTTCAATAATCGATGACATTTTAGAACATTTATTTTAATAAGTAAGTAAATGAACAATGTGAGATTCGATCCCTGGTCGAAGCAGTGGAAAACCAACGGTCCACTGACATCCTACATCGATACAGATTTCTCGAGGTATGATTATCATTTTTGCTAATTCTTTAAGAGACATACTTGCCATTCTACAAGAAAAAAAAAAAGGTTTCTGTCATTAAATATTATACATCTCCAAATAGAAAATAGATCAATTTATATACAATACAATAAAAAATGGCACATCTTGGATCGAATTAAAAACGGGTTATTGCTTCAAATTGCGACGATCAGAACGTTATTTTTCTTGAAAAGTTTTTTTTTATTTAGGAAGCTATTGAAAAAGAAAAAAGGTATGCTCTTCGAAAATGCCAGAGGTAGTGGTATAGAGAGAAATAAGGATAACCCAGGTCCCTGGAGCGCAAAAGACACCAACTGCCCGGGCTGTCCAGCTAACTAGTAGAAACCAGTTACTCTAGATTATATTTACATAAAGCCAATTGCAAAGCCGAACCAGCTGGTCAGGAAGTTCCATGCCTGCAGAGATTCCGGGAGTCCAGCCAACGAGACTGGGTCGAAGGAGGTCTTCCCAAGCAGCAGTGCTGTCTGCATTCTGTGTCGCATGGTAGCAGGACATCTGAATAGAAGGTGGTCCACAGTCTGTTGTTCCTCCATACAATGTGGGCAAGATGGGTCTTCACCAGGACGCCAGAGAACCAAGTCTTCCCGATCATGGCCATGTCCTGTATAGTGATATATCATAGTTTTACTATATATTATATTATCTAAATATAAATATTCGGTGCATAGAAGAAATACTATTTTATTTTCATGCCTTTTTTATTTATAGATAAAAGTGTCTTTTATATATATATTAAGAAAAAGGCATCTCTCCTTATCGTGCAACTAAAGGTTGCTAATGTCTTGCGCCATCTTTCGGAATAAATATCAACTATTCGTTGATTTTTAATTAAACCAGAAATTAACGAATAGTTATGGCGTATGTGGTACTTCAACGTCCAAATATTTGGCCTCATAGACTTCCTGAGAAATGAGGAAATAGGTATTTTATGGAAAATACTCGGGTTCTGGCTTAGAATTCTAAAAATGAACAGCAGCCGACTCCCCCATATATGCTTAGCTCAACTATATGAAATATCAAGAAATAGAAATATATATATTGGACTTGCGGAAAGTTTGGCCAACATACTCAACTCAACAGGATTTTCTTGGTTAATTAACTGCAACGATGCAAGGATTATTCGGCAAAAAATACCTTTAATAACTAAAATTGCAATAGAACAATCTATTCAAAGTGACCAGGCAAAAATAGAGAATTCTAAATTCTACTCTCACTATAAGTATTTACACAGTTCATTCCGAATTGAAAACTATTTACTTAGCAACTTTCCATTCCCAGTAAAACGCTATATCGCACAACCACCCTGCGCAAGGATGACACGCAAAATCGTGAAGCGTTCCATATATCGCACAACAGAGAATACTATATTCGTTTTTCAAGGAAAACCATACAAACATTTTCAAAGAGGGTGATAAGATTTGTGATCTCTGCAAAGAAAATATGGAAACTGAACTATCTCATTACATCTATGAATGCCAAGATATTAGTGAGGAGAGAAGGACATTCTTTTCAATGGTAGACACCAGCCAACTTAGGTCAATCCATATGATGTTAACCATGGCCCAAACAATCAGACAAGTTGCTCAGGCCCTATATAATTTTTACAAGGCAGTAGGTGTAAAGAGGAAGAAAAAAGATCTTGGAAGCGATTGTTCTTACACCTCAGAATGATGACGAAACATCGAGGGGCCATCGTGTTATTATAATAATTGTATATAGTTGCGGAACTACTGGTTTCCTGTGCTGCTCTTTTCCTGTTATTGCACCTTGTACGGAGAATCTGTATAAGACAAATGTCTTAATAAAGGCTTTGTGTGTGTGTGTGTATTTTATGGAAAATATGCGTAATTACTCTGTTGTAATTACTTATTTTGTAACATTCTTGGTATGATCAGTCTTTCAGGGAATACCTCGACATTGTCGATAGTTCTCTTGGCAGTATCATAATTTCTTGGCCCTCTCTTAATCCTAGATGATCCCGATATCTATTGTGAATACCTGGAACTCCTAATATACTTGACATGTGCTAGAATATTTTGTACCCTTTCTTATATTTAATAACAGTTTTTTATTTTATAAAAGTGTTAATCCGACTACAGTGTCAGGTAAATGTGAGTTTAATCTCTCTGTATTTGACATATATATTTATGTTCTTTATTTCATATATTTATTAGTTGTCTTCATCGCAATCAAATGTCGTTGACAACGGCTCCATTGTTGTACAGACTCTAACGAGAGTCATTATTGCTAAGGATATTGCATGGAGGCCCTCTAGATCTCTTCCTCTTATCTCTAAAGAGAGGGTCAAAATGTTCCTGGCTGCATAGAGAAAAGTCTTGTCAACATGTATAATCAGGAACAATAACAATTCCTCCATGGTAAAGGACAAGCAAAAGGATGCCCAGGAGAGTTTACGAAAACACACAAAGTTCATTCACCGGCTGCTGCGTGGACTCCGCGGGAACACTCGATCTCAGAAGGTCCTTCAGAGCCGTCAGGAATCTAGAGGTCGGCGAGCCTGTGGCACTCAAGTTCTTGAAGGACAAACCGTTTCGAAAACACATGACTGTAGCGCGGTGCTACCATTCGCCGGCCAGTCTGCCGTATCAAACCGAACACATATGCGTCCGGGTGAAAAGAAAAAGAAAAAGGTGGTGGTTAGAGAAATATACTTCCGGATCTTTGTCGGAGAGGAAGGGAAGGCGGGCATCTTGAGAGGAGCAGTCTCACCAGCTGTTGGTGATGGATTGCTTTACTCCCTCGGTGCTCTCAATATCAGCCTTGTACCAGGAGTACAAGTGATAATATAAAAAGAAGAATTGAAATGGCAAAAAATAATGCAAATTAGAGAAATGCTAGAATATATAATACATTTGAATTCATGAATATTCATCGAATTTCCTATAAAAGATAACTTCAATAAAATAATCTTTTTTTTTTTTTGTAGTTATACAAAATTCTCTTTATTAAAATATCGTGACGTGGGAAATGCTCGCCTTTTATATATACATTCTCTCCATTCTATATATATATTAGCCGAATGACCCAGGCAACGCCCGGGTTTTTCCCGATTAAATGCTTTTATTCAAATACTATTCGTTACAATTATAAATTGGCGCCGTAGATATCATTCTTGTATAATAAAAATTGTAAAAAAAAAAAAAATGCATCGGCCGGGAATCGAACCCGGGCCGCCCGCGTGGCAGGCGAGCATTCTACCACTGAACCACCGATGGTTATGAGAAATGGCCATATATTTGGGTATTTATTCCATTCACAAAGCAAACGGTGACAGAATTGATTAAGAATTGTTGCTTGATTATGACGCTTATAACTGTATATATTAATACGTGAAAAATAATAAAAAGTAATATAAAGTGCTTGCTAGTGGTTAGGAGGTGCCTAATTTGTTTTTAAAATATATATAACCTAAAATGTAAATAGCTTATTTTTTAGAAACACGTATTTCATTTTCATCATTGACTATTCTTTTATTTTTGACCATAGATTTAGAATACTTTGAATATTGATGTAAATATGTATAGTTAACCTACCTATTTTTTTAATTCAAGCATATAGGATTCTTTTTATGAATTCTATATTACTGTGAAAAATATATATATGTTTGAAAATTGAACAATTCATATATTCATTCATTCAATGCTAAGAAACTAATTCAGCGTTTCGGTTTGAGCGGTTGTACACCAGTCCAGACTCCAATTTTAAGAGAAACCTATAAAAACCAGAACAGCAAAGAAACTAGAGAAACATCCCATTTTCCATATCGAGAAGCAGTTAAAGCCCTAATGTATCTTATGATGGGAACCAGACTTCTAGCTTATACAATTAGCTTACTATCAAGAAAATTAAAAATTCTTCAAAAGAAGATTTTATAAAGAGGGTCTTCCAGTATATCGCAGGTTCTGAGGAGAAGAACATTGTTTTTCAACCAGACTGCAATCTCGGCATTCTTATTTGAAACAGTGATGAGGAATTCTGTCTACACACTGGTCGATCGACAAGAGATGTTCTAAACAAGTATTCATTTAAACATTTTGCACTATAAACTCTAAACATATCTGTTTGTTATTGCTTTCAATATAAGAGAGTTGTTAGACGAGTGACAAAAACCGTCAATTTTCGACATCCATTGTTCGGTATCAACTCCTGCATTGGGGACTTTTTCCATTATAAAAAATAGCTACAATGGTTCCCAATTCTTGCAAACTTCAAAACCCACCAGTTAGTGCAAGTAAACAGAAAGAGGTCTGACATATGGTTGTGAGTACAAATATAATTCCAACTTCTTTATACATGAAAATACAATTGGTACAGTTACAATAAAATACAATTGGTGCAGTTACAATAAAATACAATTGGTACAGTTACAATAAAATACAATTGGTGCAGTTACAATAAAATACAATTGGTACAGTTACAATAAAAAACAATTGGTACAGTTACAATAAAAAACAATTACTAAACTTTAAAAACTATATAAATTGTATTTCATGTTATTGGAAATATTAACGAATCACTCGTTAAAGCAGAGTGCCAATTGATTTATTGGTTATACAAGTTTAGAGAAAATCAAAAGAGAGATAGAATGTCAGTTGTAAACAGTCAGCAGCAGGCAAGGCAGGGGTAGGTAGTGACGTCACATGGTATCAGGTGGCGCCACCGCACTGTACACGTGTCAAGGTCGACTTGGGATGAAAACAGCGACTCTATAAATTTCACATTTCTAACACATGTATATATTATATTATTCATATATATTACATATATGTATAGAGTGTGCGTGAAAAACTACAAAAAAAGGACTAGATCAAGATATGCATTTTTAATTTTAATATGTATATATATAGGTGTGGTGAATTGTTAAACAGTCGAGGAATTTGTGGCAAGTGGCAAAGACACACACAGGAATCAGAATCCAAGAACAATAAGTTCCAAAATGAAAACTGAAAATAAAAGCATACTCAATATATGGAGAATAATAATAAAGAAAAATATACTCAAAATGTGTGAAAAGATTGATAATGTTATATAACATGGCAATATAGGTTGGTGATCTTTGGAATCTCTTTGTCTTCCAGTTTCAATTCTTTCTGCGATGTCCTCAATATAATCCAGGCATGTTAATGTTGTCGTTACATTTTATAATATCTTCACGAAAAATATTGAATATTGTATTTTATAATCAAATTTTCTATTATTTACAAAAATAATGTTAATCTTTCATTCATATTTTGAACTTCTTCAAGATGTCTTTAGAGTTCATACATTTTATGGTATTCTCAGCTAGTCCTAGTTCTGCTTATCGCCATAACACTCCATGGATATTTCGGCTGGTCTGGCCAACCATGGCTTATTCCTTATTTTGTAACATTCTCGGTAGGATCAGTCTTTCAGTGAATATCTCGACATTGTCGATAGTTCTCTTGGCAGTATCATAATTTCCTGACCTTCTATATAGACCTTTTCTCTCTTCAAATCCAGTAGATCCAGATATCTATTGTGAATACCTGGAACTCCTAATATTCTTGACCTGTGCTAGAATATATTTCCCCCTTTCTTATATGTTTAATAACATTTTTTTAAATTTTATAAAGGTGTTAATCCGACTCCAGTATCTTGAAAATGTGAGTTTAATATCTCTGTATTTGACATATATATTTATGTTCTTTATTTCATATATTTATCAGTTGTCTTCCTAGCAATCAAATGTCGTTGACAACGGCTCCATTGTTGTACAGACTCTAACAAAGAGTTATTATTGCTAAGGATTTAGCATGAAGGCTATTTGATAATTTCTCCTAAATTCTAACGAAGTAGCCAAAAGATGTTCTTGGCTGCACGGGGAAAGTGTGATAATCTTGGGCAATCAAGAACGTTAGCAATTTGTCCATGAACATGGACAAGAATAAGGATGCCCTGGAGGGTTCACGATAACCCAATCACTTCAGTAACGGGCTGTTACAAGTTCTCCGTGGGACCTTACGATCTCAGAAGATCGTTGATGGTCCCTTTGAGCCATCGGGGATCTAGGGAGAGGCGATCCCGTACTCTTGAGGTTAAAGCGTGTCGAATACACATAATGGTGGAGAGTGCTACCAGCTTCCTCTCTAATTCACCGATCCGTCCTCCTCCTCTCTAACTCACCAATCCATCCAACTCCTCAAGCGCCTGCGACGTCTCCCCTCCCATCCCGAGAAAATTCACGCTGACCCGGCCGACAGCTAATGCCATAATTTTGGCAAACTTTCCTGGAAGCTTTCTGCTTAGGAAAAGTCGTTAACGAATTACTTCTCGTTAAAAAAATAAATTTACAGGATTGTTAAAGTCTTATTCAATTATAATGCAAACTACAAATTACCATATTCTCTATTTAGATCAAAAGCCGCTGCTTATCATTCACCATGATTATCATGGCTAGTACCACGAGAAAAAGTGAGAAAAAAGATAAAACAAAAAGGCAATAACTTCAAATTGAAAATAATTAATAAAAAATACATTGAATTTATAAATGATTATTGATATTTCTAAAGAGGATAACTTCAATAAAAATATTAGGTTTCTGGCTTCTTTAAAACTTTAATTTCTTATATTTGATTACATGTTAGCAAAGCTGGCGTGTTGAAGTTTATATTCATTTTGGGGTTGACATTAATAATAATTTTGATACATATGAACATCTAGTGAATACTATCATATATCACCACGATTTATGTCTCGGGTGTTGAAAGTTAGTATATGGTGAGTGAAGATGAAAACAAAGATAAATTATAATGAGAGAATAATTTTCATACAAATTGGATGTGTGGTTATAATATAGTTATAACTAGTATGATATAAGGTTGAAGAATTAAATAATATTTCATAACACTTATAATAGTGTTTAATAATAGAAAACGGTGTTGGTGTGATAAATTATAAATAAAAATAATGTTAACCCAATTTATACACGAAATGAATAAAGATGTTAAAACAAAAAATGATGAATATATAAAAATATATTTGGGTGATTATCGACTCGAAAATCCTAAAAAAGTGAATATGCGACGTTTATGGTACCCTCTATAAATTTTTTCTAGATGTAAAGCTTCAAGCGACAAACTTTGGTTGTATCGATCCACGTTGAAGAGAGTTTCAGTCGGTACAGAAATGTCGCATAATAACTTTTTAAAATTGAGGAGTTCATATCTTGTATTGATTAAAATACAAACTTCAAATTATGATACTCTCCACTTGAAGCACAAGCAGTTTTAAACTACCTACCATGATTATCATGGCCTATACTATGAGTGAAGGATATAATAAAAAAGTTATTCACAAAAATGTGTATCATCTCTAAATTATTTATACCTTTATATATATGTTTATTGAAAGAAATTCTTATAAAAGATTACTTCAATGAAAGAGGCTTCTTTGAACTTTGCCAATAAATAAGGCGGATTGCAATATTTAAATTTCGATTTGCTTTACTATATTATTATGTTCTATGCATATTGTTTGCGCCTAGCTATGCAAATCGCTAGCTAGGCTGCATTGATTCATAGTCATGCAAATTCTTCTTTCTTTCTTTTGACTATGTAAATATGTATGTATATAAAAGGAGTGGATGATTGAATAAAGTGTGTGTTAGCAAAACGCCGTGAGGCTGTGTGGCCATTCTCTTGTTGTTACATCGCATTAGGATAGGTACAATCTCTCGGTAGTCAATCACGCAGGTCGAGGTGAAAGCATACAGTCCAAGTTAAGCTCTGCCGAAAGATAGTCAACATCAAAAACAAAAGGTTAAGAAGCTATACGGATGTCCAAACTACTACTGTGAGGATCCAAGCTCCAACATATGGTCCATATCGACCCGGATTTCAAGAGAAAGAGCGTGATTCTGCTGAGGAAAAACCTTCAAAACTGAAAATATGCCTAAGGCAATCAAAGGCCTAAAAGTCAAGATCCGTTTCCAGATAAGACGAATGGATAAATACCTGGCATCCATAGATGCAGAAATAGAGGCAGGAGATCTCCAGAATTTAAAGCTGATACATGAAGATATATCCGAAATAAAAACGGAAACAAAGAACTTATTTGACGAGTTATTAGAACAGGAGGAAGTAGATGAGGAGAAGGAATTCGAAGGTTATGAAACAATTCAAGATAAAATGAAGAAACTGGAATTAAAGCTCGGGCGTGCATTAGAAGGAAACCAAGGTACAGTTGATACAAAGCCAGCAAAGGGCCTCGAAACGGTGATATTGCCCAAGTTCGAGTTGCCTCACTTCTATGGAGATGCGAACTCTTGGTTCAACTTCAAGGAGGTATTCGGAATGACCATAGATCAAAATCCAGGGCTGAGTGATCTACAAAGGCTGCAGTATTTGGGCTCCGCGGTGAAGGGAGAAGCGGCCAGACTGATACGTGGGTTCCCAATATCATCGGCAAGCTACAGGCAAGCATGGGATACTCTAGTATCAAGGTACGACAACCAAAGAGAGTTGGCTTATGCGCAACTGAACGGAATATTCAAGATCAAGAAAATGAAGTATCCTTCAGCAAAGGCCCTAAGGGAACTTCTGGATACATGTAACGAGTCTGTACGCAATCTAGGATCCCTCGGATTGCAAAGAAATGAGTTGGTGGACATAATATTGGTGCAGTTCTTGAGGAACAGAATCGATGAGGATATGAAACGGCAGTGGGAGTTGACCCAGGATGAGAGATCATTTCCCTGCTATGAGGACTTCATTCTGTTTCTTGAGAGACAAGCTAGAAGTCTGCCACAGGGACCTAGGGAATACCAAAGAAAGGAAAATGAGATTCATAAGGACTATGCAAATGTACACCTTGCGATTAATGCCAATGCTCAAATATGCATAGCATGCAAAGCAAGTCACAGAATCTACAACTGCACTACATTTAGTGCAATGCCCATCGAACAAAAATGGGAATTTGTCAAACAACACAAAATGTGCTACAATTGTCTAAAGAGAGGTCATATGGGAAAAAATTGTTACCAAGGACCTTGCAAGAAGTGCAACAAAAGGCACCATACCTTGCTCCATAGGCTTGACACAGAGGTGACTAATACTCAGAAGGGTGCGAAGCCACAGATCTTTACACCTGTAAGTGAAATCAACAATACCAGTATTGAACAGGGAAGTGAGACCATCAATCAAGTGCTCCTTGCGACAGCTCAAATAATTGTGGAAGGTGCAAACGGTACACAGCAGATCTGCCGAGCACTTTTAGATAGTGGATCACAAGTTAGTTTGATCACAAAAGAAATTTGTGAGAGACTTGAGCTCAAAGGACAAACATCACGACGCTCACTTAGGGGTATTGGAGATAATCCAGTCCAGGTGTCAACTACATCTGTTGACTTGACATTCAGGTCGATTTATAGATCCGAAATTTATGAAACGAATGCTCTAGTGATGGAGGTCTTAACCACCGAAATTCCAAACTTTAAATTGGCAGAACCGACCTGGATCATGCAGAGAGGGCTTGAGTTGGCAGACCCTCTGTTTCACATTTCGGCACCAATCGACATCATTCTAGGTGCAGAGATGTGTGCATATCTGATGCAAGGAGAGAAAAAAATTCTAGGAAGGAACCAGCCTATAGCGGTGAAATCAAGGCTCGGTTGGATTCTGATGGGCAAGGTGGAAGGCTCTCTCTCGTCGAGCTATAAAGGTGGACCTTGCAGCCTTGTGGTTCAAACAACGTCAGAATTAGATGGTCAGGTGGGAGATTTCAGGGAATCGGAGTCAGTGCCGTCATTGCACGACCAGAATCCAAGGGAAGAAAAGTACGAGACTTATTGCCAGAAAACCTATTCTAGAGGCGGCCAAGGAAGATACAGTGTGAAACTGCTATTAAGGAAGGCTCATCAAAACAACTCCATTCCTACCTCTAGATCGCCAATAACGCAACGGAGGAGCCTTCAGGAGACCAATCGCCAAGCTGGCCCCTCTTCCCATTGCGCCTCAAGATCTGAACTGAAGTTCAGCGGTGGGGGGGAGTATGTTTGCGCCTAGCTATGCAAATCGCTAGCTAGGCTGCATTGATTCATAGTCATGCAAATTCTTCTTTCTTTCTTTTGACTATGTAAATATGTATGTATATAAAAGGAGTGGATGATTGAATAAAGTGTGTGTTAGCAAAACGCCGTGAGGCTGTGTGGCCATTCTCTTGTTGTTACATCGCATTAGGATAGGTACAATCTCTCGGTAGTCAATCACGCAGGTCGAGGTGAAAGCATACAGTCCAAGTTAAGCTCTGCCGAAAGATAGTCAACATCAAAAACAAAAGGTTAAGAAGCTATACAGATGTCCAAACTACTACTGTGAGGATCCAAGCTCCAACACATATATTTATATATGTATAGTTTTATTTGTCTTTTCAAAACATCATTTTCATAGTTTTTCCAAAATAGCCTTACAAAATATTATTCAATATTGAATGCTAAAATTAAACTAACTGATATTTCCATGAATAATGCTAAATTTCAAGTCATCATTCAGACCTCTTTAATATTTCCTAGAAATTCAAGCATCTCTTGACATTCTCGAAATGTTCTGCCCTTAGTACCTGGATCCCTCGAATATCTAGATATTTCGGCGGGTAGGTTTATTTACAACACATCCAAAGTTTTTTAACATTATAGTAATGATTAGACCGTCACAGAATGCCCCGATATTGTAGGTAGGTCTGTTGGCGAGGTGCGATAATTTCCTGATACTTATTTCTTGACATGTACCAACATATCTTGTACCTTTTCTTATATGTGTACAATATAAATACCAGTTTTTTTTTAATTTGATTTAACGAATGTCTTAAACCAACTTAAGTGCCTTCCAAATATGAATCCTAAATCACTGTTTTTGACATCAAAATTCGTGATTCTCATCTTATATGTTTTTGGGTATCCTTCATTGGAATCAACTGACTTTAATAGCCATTCCTATTGTAGTACAAACTCTAAGAAAGAGCCATTATTGCTCGTCATAGCAAACTGAAACTCTCATGATAAATCTTTCATAATTTTAATAAAAGAGATAAAATGTTCTTGGTTGCATAGAGAAGAGGCTAGTGAACTAGGACATCATGAACCAGGGAGAATTTTAAGGGTCATCTGCAAGAACAAGGAAGCGCCCATCTCAAGTTGTGCGAGGATCCATAAATTACCGGCCTTGGGGCTACAAGTTCTCTGAGGAGCTTCTAGGTTCCAGAAGGATCAGCACTTTCAGAGACCTCGGGGATACAGGGGTCGGCGAGCCTGTGGCCCTCAAGGTCTTGAAAAAGAAGGCGAGCTAGAAATAAATGGCAGGGGTTGGTTGATACACTTGGCCGCCATTTTTGCCTTATACAATTGTAAACGTCTCGTCTGGAGCTAGAAAAAAAAGTGCAGTCTTGATGGGGTGCAACTCCCACATTTTTGCCTAAAATGAAGGAAAGGTCGAAATCGTGAAAAGAGGACTCTCAACAGCTGCTGGTAATAATGCTTCTACCCCCCAGCACCTCTGATGTCCTTGCGTCCACCGCTAGCACCTGAGATGTACCATCTAAACTAACCCATCCGTTCTTCTTCCCAACCTCACCCATCCGTCCTCCTCCCCAACCTCACCCATCCGTCCTTCTCCCCAACCTTACCCATCCGTTCTCCTCTCCAAGCGCACTCCCAACGCCGAGTAAATTACGCTGACACGGCTGACAGCCCTACTATAGACAGCACTACCGGGCAGTGCATTTGGAAAACCTTTGGCAAACTTTGCTTGAAGCATTCTTCCTTGAAAAGGCCGATAACGGTTCACTTCTCTTTGAGTAATAAATATTCATGATTTTTGGAATCTCATTCAATTATAATGAAAACTACAAATTATCATATTTTCTATTTAGATCAAAAGACGCTACTTTCACCTTGTTCTACGAATAAAAGTGATATTAAATAGAATAAACAAAAGGACAAAACTAAATATTGGAAAATTTTCATAATAAAAATAGCTTCAATGGCCCCGATTCTTGAAAACTTCAAAACCCACCAGTTAGTGCAACTAAACAAAAATAGCCCTAGCAGAGTTGTGAGGGCAAAAAAAAAAAAAAAATCGAAAATATCTATACATGAAAATATATTTGGTGCAGTTATAAAAAATAAGCATTTCTTGAGGGTGAAAATCTGTAAATTATAGTACATAGATAAATCAAACTATAAATGAATGCATATTATATAAATTATTTAATAATCTTCTATATATATATAAAAATGAATGTCTGTGTGTGTGTCCTCTATGGATTCAAAAACCATATTTCCAATCGCCGTGAAATTTTGGGATATTATTAGGCATATCCCCGGAAAGGTTTTCGAAAAATAATTTCTTGAATATCTTTAATATCCTTAGAGTTATTTGCAGATTTGTAGCTTTAACTCGCAAGCAGCGCCACCTTGCGACGGAGATAGGCTTAGGTCTGCCCCACCCCCTGTCGAGAGAATGGAATCGTCCGGCCGCCGGCCGGATGGACAGTCCAAGTTCCCACCGACCAATCAGAGGGATCGAGAGGTCCTGGCGCGCGGGGGCAGAGTTGGTGACACAGCTGTGCCAAGTAGACAAGAAAAAAGCCTCGCGGGTGACCTCCGGGAACTTCGTCCATCTTCTATAAACGACCATGATTTTATACAACTTATCGAGTATTTTTCAAGGGACCGGGAAAAAATGTTCACTAGATAAAACGATGATTTTGTAATGTAGAAAATTAGGAAAGACAAAATTCAGGATGACACGGCACACAGGGACCGGGAAAAAATGAGCACTTTATCGAGAGATTCAAATTTACGAGTTTCAAAATATCAAAATATATCTTTTTTTTTAATAAGTTTATAGAGAATTGTTTTAACAAATGTTCAAGGGACCGGGAAAAAATGTTCACTAGATAAAACGATGATTTTGTAATTTAGAAAATTAGGAAAGAAAAAATTCAGGATGACACGGCACACAGGGACCGGGAAAAAATGTTCACTTTATCGAGAGATTCAAATTTACGAGTTTCAAATTATCAAAATATATATTTTTTTATAAGTTTATAGAGAATTGTTTCAACAAATGTTCGTTAGACAAACCTTTACTCGGGTAAAACCTCGGGCGAAACCGGGTACATCCGCTAGTTTAAAATAAAATATTATTTGATATTTATTCTGACAGAGGGTTCAAGCCATCATCAACTTTCTGCTCAAGACATCGAAATAATTTATTATATTAGCTTCTAAAGATATGTATCGAAAGGATTTTTCAAATCCACGAAATATATATAGTATTTTTTACTCTTTCGGCTCAGGGTTATTTGAATCAAGGATAAAAGAGTGTATATGTGATCTTTGCAAGAGTGACCGCTTCTGAATCCCGCCTGATTGTCAGAAACAATCTCTCTCCTTTCTATCCAGCTGCCTAGACGAGATTTGAGGATTGATGTGAATATTTTTGCTATGTTACAAGAGTGCGATGCCTCGATAGTTAGAGGTATCGTCTTGATCACCATTCTTAAAAATTGTTTGGATGACTGATTTCAGCCATGTTGTCAGGAATTCAGATTTTCTCAGGATTCTATTGAATATACCCTTCAAAGAAATCAAGTATTCTTTAGGGAGGTTCTTTATTGCTTCATTCATTATGTCATCAAAGCCAGTCGCTTTAATACACCATATCCAAAAAATATCTGTTTTTTAAAATAAATATATCATGATATTTAAAGATATTATTTATTAAGCTATATTTTTGTATATTTAAAGTAATATAGCCTAATTTTGATATAAATACATTCAACCAATTAATATAATGAATTTTAATTTCGTTGGTGAAAGTTCAAATTAAATTTCAATTTATACATAGAAGTCGGTTGCCGGTGTACCGTTGATTTCCGACAGTCATGAACCGGGATCGAATTGGACACTTTGTTTTATAGGTGAAGAACCTGTTCAATATATTATTCATTGTAAATAACCTAAGCTATGTTGATCTGTTTGAGTCGTACCTAATAAAGGTATTTTACAACAGGTTTCACTTTAGAAATAAACTGGCAATTTGAATACGAGATAAACCTCTACTTAGTATCAATTAAATAGCTAAATACATTGCTGCTAATATTTCCAGAGAAAATCTCCAAATAATTAAAGTTGTATGAAAGGTTAGAGTTGGACTTCACTAAATCATTCTAAATTTTAGGGAAGGGAGAGGAATGCGACTCTAGAGAATTTGTCGAGATAATTAAATGGGAGAGAGACAATCAACTATCTAATCTATTCCTTAGTGATTTTATTACTACGTTAGTGATTTATACTAGTTAGTTAGCTTTACTATATTTCTTTCCATCTAGAGGGTTCTCTATTGATGAGTTAAGCCCTCCCACTATCTATTTATCATTGCAATAATGAACAGTAGAAGTTTTTATTATTTGTAAAATAAATTTTCGCGTTTAGTGGTTTTATTTCTTATGTATGGTTGTCGAGGGTTTGCCTTTTAATTGATATATGCTTAACTTGATTTATCCTAGTTGTTTGAGTACGGGCATTACATTGCATATATTATTCTACTTTTCTAAAAGCTCATACAAAGAGCACTATGAAAGTTTCACAAAACGCTCCAACCAGGGCACCCACGTTGGCACGCGTTTGAACTTGTTAAGCCCAGTTTATATTTAAACTGCCGTCAAAATTCCATTTGATCGATGTATTAAATATTAAAAATGTCTATCTGGCACAAAATTGAATAACGAGTCATTTTGCGCTATAACTTTGAACGCGGTTTGGGTATGGAATAATGTTTGCAAGAGAAATGACTCCTGTACTGGGAGATGATTGTTCATATCGTACTACCTTATTCAGGTGGTATCGTGAATTTCAGCGAGGAGTATATGGCATAATAGACGCGCCAAGGTCTGGACGTCCAGCCTCGTCAGATAATGTGGAAAACATCGCTGCTGTAACGTAAAATATGGAGACTGATCGACATATAACTTATCACCAGATTGAGGAGAGTTTAGACATTCCTACAATATAAATTCATTCCATTCTGTACGACCATCTAAAAGTGAGTAAAGTTTATTTCCTATGGGTTCCCCATTCCTTAACTGATAAGCAGATGACTCGACGTGTTTCATGGTTCCGAGAGGTGCTCAAAAGGTTTGATAATGGATCATCTCGTTATGTCAATAGCATCATAACAGGTAATGAAACTTGACTTTATATTTTTTGATGTGTCTACTGAAGCCTAGAACAAAGTATGGATCTTTGAAAGTGAAAGCACGCGTCTGTACGAAGTCTGTACGAAAATCCAAATTTATTAAGACAATGTTAGCTGTCTTCTTTACTGGCAGAGTACGCGCGGTGCTGAAAAATCAAAAGAAAGTCACTGCCAAGTGGTACACTGAGGAATGCCTTTATGAAGTTGTTTCAGCTGTCAAAAGGTTACGTCCAAACTCAAGGACTGACACATGGCTTTTCCACCATGACAATGCTCTAGTTCCAGCCAGATAAAGTTTTATTTTATTGATAAAACAAAGAAATAAAAAATTATCTGGCCGAAGTGTATTTTTTTATTTTAGAAATAAAATGTTAATATCTATTATAAAAATATATATAGATCATTATATATTAAATATAAACATATTATACACAATAACTGTTTAATAAAGTTTAAAAATTTAAAAACGAAAATATATTTATTACAGTAACAATAGTATTAATTAAAATAAATATGATCATTTATTTATATTTAATTTGAAATGTAAAAGACATTTTTCCGATTTATGAAATATAAAATTAGAGAATAGATTGATATTACATTTATTAATTTGATAACCTTTTATATAGAATAATATTTTAAAAATTTCGAAAATAATCCGATCTGATATCCGATATTTGTTTGATGAACAAACAATTTTAAATATTGGAATTTTAAGAGGCATATGTAATATGATAAATAGAAGGAAATATTTTCTCAAGGAGATAGAAATAAATTGCTTAAGAGAGAGTGGTGTAATATATCTTTTAAAATAGTTGGTCAAAAGTCAAATGGAAATAAATGTTCATAGAGCAATCTAGCATATCGACAGTCGAAGTTAATGAGGTCATTTCACAAATTTTAAAATGGCTCTAATTAGTAACTTCGGATCTATTGACAAGGGAAGGACGCCTTGATAAGATCGGCTGTAGTCTAATTGCACGTCCTGAACTCTCATTGGTCCATTATAAAGTTCTCCAGACGACCAGCTCCTTTACTTTAGGGAACTTTTCGTCTGCCTTAAAATATATTTGGAAATTAATATTAAAGTAATATATATATATATATATATATATTTAGGAAGGCAAATATATTTTATATTGATTTATATATTCACGATTTTTAACTCTAAAAATATTTTATATATTTTATATCTGACTTGAAAAAAATATAAAATGTTTAACATATATTTATTTCGAGATATATATTGAATAAAGTAATTGCTATATTGAAAATTAATATATATATAAATGATATATATATTTAGATGGTTAATATGCATATAAAGATTTTATATATTAAGGTGGAAATATCAGACCTTAACAGGGATAGGTTTATTTCAAACATTATCATTCACAAATCTCTATCTTTTCCTTTCGGGCATGAAAGATCTTCTGCAGGAGAAAGATATTACACAATGAGTGTCTTAAAAGACACTCTTTTCTTGTTGAATTTTGTTCTTTTAAATTATTAACATTCCTTGCCATTGAAATTTTTCTATCAAGAAAGCGACTCCATACAGGCATGAAATAATTTACACGATAGGAAGATGTTGTGATATGCAAATTATTGGATTTTCAACGCATTAATACAAAATAGGTGCAGGTAGAGACACTTAAAATGTGTTATAAGCACAGATTTCGTGTGCAAAAAGAGGTTTATCATATGTAAATTACTTCTAAATAAAACATTGTGTTTCGTTGAAAAGATTGTCATTATGCCTGATGTAAAGAGAAATGCTTATAAACATTTATGAGTTTGATAGAGGTAGAATTGTAGCATACTGGGATTGTGGTTTATCATATCGCAGTATTTATGCTTGCGTCGGTTGATATCTCATGACTATTAGGATGGGAATATAGAATCTATGGGTTCAGGATGGTCATATGGAACGACGTACAGGATCTCAGCGGCCCGTTATCACTAACAGCCGAGAAGACCGACATGTTACCTGCATGGACTTAATGGATCGTACAGCCAGGCCAAGAGTCCTGGGTCAAGAATGTCGTTTTCAAGTTAAAGGTATCTGAACGAACAGTTAAACGACGTTTGCATTAGCATGGGATTGTCAGCTTTGCGACAATAGCTTCAGCTACCTTTGACATCGCAGACAGAAACGTCTTCAATGGTGTGATCAACGACATACCTGGATGTAGGAATGTTGTGACGTTATATTTTCAGACGAAACCAGGTTGTTTCAACCTGACCATAATGGCTAAATCCGTTTTTAGTTCAATCGTGAAGAAGGCACATTTCCAGCGTGCATTCGAAATCGTAATACTTGCCCATCACCAGGATTATTGATATCGGGAGTCATGTTTCGGTCGCCTCTTGTTCACCTTCCAAGAAACTTGAAAACTTCCTGTTACATTTCTGATGTATTAATGTACTCTTTATTGAAGGCATGGAAAACTCTATGTTTCATCTGGCTATTGTATGAACCTATGTTGTCAGTATTATACGGACCTTCCTAAATACAGAAAATGTTTGGCTACTGCCCTGGTGAGAAAGTATTCCTGATCTGTTACCAATAGAAAACGTCTATTCAATGGATTCCAAGCGACTGACTGGTCACCACACGCCATTCACTACTTACGATAAACTGTGGCATCGTGTTGAAGCTGCATGGGAAGCTGTACCTGTAATTCCGGTAAAACGGTGTCAAGAGAACCGGCCCGACCAAGACGGGAGCCGGCTGTTGGCGAGGAAGATCCTTCTGGTAGCGTATATTGGAGATAGGCAAATGAACCTAATCCTTAATTCTGCTATCAACTACTGATAGTAAAAAACGTCGTGTTAAGCTGTATCTATTAGAATCCTCTTTGTTATTTAGAAGCCTTGTAGGCAAACAACACCAGATGGGTTTCGTCATAACAGTTTTTTACAATATTTTGACCAGGCAACGCTTTTTTGAAGGAATACGCCTCTGGAATACTTCTTTACATACTAACAGATACTCACTGCCATTTTTTAGTACATGTATATTTTAAAATAAAATAAAAAACTTATATTAGTTTTATGTCGGTTAATTGGTATTCTGTACTCCAGGAACCCGAGTTATCCCCCCATATATCAGTTTCAAATTTATAATAAATAAATTCATAAACGATATTTTCAAAGTTTCACAACCCACATAACAGGAGAGAGTAAAGTTTAAAGGACTTTTTAATTCAGTTTTCAATGGGACACCAAACTTGAAATGAGAGAGAGTTTTCGAAATATTTTAAATTATCTACTTATTTTTCACAAAGAAATTTATTCATTTTTGACCACAACGTATTCTATTCACAGATAAAATAAATATATTTCAAGTTTATTTTTCTGCCATTTAAAAATATATAAATATTGTAGTATGAGAGTTTGGAATAAACGACGTAAAAATAAATACATTTATAGTTTATGTTGTCTGAAATTGAATACCATTTTATTGTCATTTGAATTGCCTTTTATTTAATATAACATGAATACATTGTGAATAAAAAATAAAATGAATACCGTAAATATGCCGATATAAATTCTTGCTGTATATTTCAACTTTCTCCTCTCTTAGAATGATGTTTATGGTATAATTTAGAAATGGTTTTGAAGCTATCGGATTTTTTAATAAATAAAATAATGAGTATTTCTTTTACTGGTAAATATATTGATTTATATTGAAATTATTTTTTTGGGTATCGTCTTTTTTTCTCCCTCTCTTCCCTCAGTTTGATTTTTTGCGTCAAGAATAATTTCAAATTCGTTTAAAATTCCCATGCTGAAAATTCCTAATTTATAAAATTTAAAATAACGAGCTTTCGTGTATGGCCTCTAGTTAAACCTTTTTCAAGGTCCATTCTCGAGACCCTTAAATAAAAGTAAAAATGAAACTTTTTATACGTGGATATACAGAAAGAAATTTTAGGTAATCAACGTTAACATGATCATTTTAAGGGAAAAGGGGGAATTTTTTATTAGATTGCCAATTTTACAAGCTTTAGGACATTGTTCTTTACTCTCTTCAAAAGGTACAGCAGAATGCACCTGTTGATAAAGAAACATAATCGAAAGTTTGTGAATTTAGAAATCAGATATAAAATAATCTAATTCTTGAAGATCGTTTTGTTTTATTATTGGTTATCGTTAGCAGAGAGCGCTATCTAGTTGAAAAATAATCAAATAAGCGTTGATTAAGGTTTGTTCCATAATATTTGGCCAACAAATTTCAATGACAAATCAAGAAAAGTCAACCACGTACGCGGTTCGGGCTGTTGGCCCTCGTCAATGTGGTTCAGGCTGTGCCTAAAAAAATTGTTCAAAGAGACTGGATTCCTTAAAAATCAAGGAATAGGTATTCAGGGCAAATTTTTTAAACTCGCTGATCATGTGAAAAAATGTGAGAACATTTGAAAAATGGCAAGTGTTTTTATTAAAAACGATGATATAAATATTTCGTCAGTTATATATGCAAATTTTCTAATATAAGTTACACTGTTTTTATTCGAATTGTTTGAAAATGAAAACATTAATGAAGTTGAAAATGATTTATTTGAATATTAATTCCTATTTTAAAGACGTTTCAAAATGACTTATAATAAAAATTTAAAAAATGATTTACCGCAATTTTATTTTAAAATTAAATTTATACTGGGAGATTTTATTTTTCATTTCTAATGTAACTACTATTATTATTTATAAATAACGCTCACGATTTATTTTTTATATTTTTAAAAAGTCACAGATAGAAGTGTGACCAAATTCATTTTTAAAGAAGAAAAAAAAGAGAAGACAGGGTTAACAATTTCTCCATTCTCCTAAAGAAAAAAAAAAATTCTAGAAAATTCTTTGATCGTCAATTAACTTGGGGGAGAACAAGTATTTAAAAAGAGGCAATTTCAAGATTAAATTTTTACGACCAATGACCACACGTTATTTATGATTTTCTAGAGTAAAATTGGACCTTTAACAATCTCCCAAGAATGCCAGTTCTAATCTCCAACTTTAGTCTTTTGTTTAAATTGTTATTTCTACTCGCTCTCTTTTTTTGAAGTTATCGAATTTGGCAACACTGCTATCAGTACCATTTTTGGGAAATTATTAATCATCTTGTTGAAATTTACTTTCATTAATTCTGAAATTTTCTATGAGAATAATAGAACTACAATTATTTTTTAAATGTAGTTTTTAAAATTAATTTTTACACATTTGAATTTTCCTTTCATTTTGCTCTCTGTTCTATGAATCTTTCTAAATATATTATGAATATATTTTTGATCATTTTAACAGTGAATTGTTTTTTACCTATTCTATATTATAAAATATCAAGTCTTTTTTAATAAAGTAATAAAACATACAAACAAACGAATTCTTAAAAAAAAAGCTAACGAGAAATATTATGGAAATCTATCTTTTTACCAAAAATAAAAAATGTTATTTATAATATATATATATATTATATATTTTAAATAGTGTGTGTGTAACTTAGAAAAATTCATGAAAAAAAAATGATTAAAATAAAATTTTTAAACATAATATTAATATATAATGTACATTATGTGTGTTTGATTTATAAATTGTTAAACATTTTATTTCTCTCTTTCAATAACAAATATTTTTAATGACTGCCACTCTTCCCACATTCCCCTGAGGAGAGTGTCACTGAAACATTGGGAGTTAAATAACACCATTGGTTGATATGACTGTGTTTTTCTGAATCAACTTACAACCAATAAATGATCTTCAAAATCCTTTTGATATATAAAGAGGGTAAATTTTGAAGCGAAGTAACCAACCCAAAATCAAATTATTGAAACTATCCTGACGCTTCGGTAACACATTTTTAACATCACGAACATTTCAATAATTTATACTTTTTGTGCCTAATCTATAGTTCAAATTGTACCTTATCATAGATGAGGCAAAGTGTTTCTTTTATTTTCGATAAAATACTTCTCTTTCAAATATTTATTTGTGTAATATATATATATATAAGCATTAAAATATGATTGAGATTATATTTGACCCCGCGTAAATTTTAAAACACTAATTTCTAATTCTCATTAGAATTCTTGTATAACGAAACATTAAATAGTTAAATTTCTGATAAAATAATCTTATAATAAAAACAGTTCAACTCTCTTTATATAACAAACTCATTCGCTTCAAAATTTTTAAATCTCCAAATGTATTTAAGATTACATTTTAAGAACATCCTTTATCTTTATTTTTTGCCAATTTTATTCAACTTGTCTGGTGAGTGAATCTTTGCTTGGAACAAAATAGAAACTCCTATGGTCAAGATTTAAATGTATATAAATTTCTAAAAATATCGCGGCAATCCATCAAATCAAACATTCAAATAAAATAATGTACATTTTAATCGAAAAATAAACGGGAGTAATTTCTTTATATTTCGACGATCAAAACATATTTTTCAAAAGTGTTCTCGAAATATCAAGTAATAAACCCAGTTAATTTCTCAATCCAGGATGTGTCTCTTTCTAAAGTTTAATATATATAAATACTTTATATAAAAGGGCGTACCTGGATCTGTAAAGAAAAAAAATCTGAAAATATTTCGAGAGATTGCTCCCTCTTTATCAATTTATTGCACAGTGAATTTATTTACAAATTATTGTAGATCACATTGAAAAACAAATTTTTCATTGGTCAAAAGCAATTATTGATATTAATACATAAAATAAAATAATAAGACAATAAAATATTATGAAAATTAAAAGCTTTTTATAAAATGTTTATTAATTCAAACTATATAAATAGTGTTAGTTTTATATTTGGCGATATATAATATTTTATGAGTAATATTTTCCCAGTGGAGGCGAAAGAATGCTTGAAAGTATGAGCAAATATTTTAATATATTTCCAGAAACATATATCCAAATAATATCTTAAATACCTTAATATTTATAGGACGAGTGTGGTCTTAACTGTTTGTTTACCACCGCTACGACCAGAACTTGTATCTCTCATTGTACACCTTTTTTTTCCAATTAAAAAAAAATCTCAATGACCTCGATTATTACAATAGTCCAACCTCACTAGTGAGTGCAAGTAACCAAACGCGTCCATGGCATACTTGTAAATGTACCTATGTCAAACTGATTTTCACATGTTTAGATATGTAGTGCACTTACAGTAAAAGCGGTCGTCAATTTCTACCGACCATGATTTTCACGGCCATTTTTGTACAAAGTATGTAATAGGGTTAATGATAAATATATATTATAATGAACATATAGTTACAAAAGATTACCATTTTTGATCATAGGGATATTAATAAGTGAATATTGTAATTAATCATTTTTACGTCATTATTTTAGAATATTTAGTTGGCAAATTTCAATTTATATGTTCAGCTTGTTTTGATGAGATGATAATTTTCTTTCCAAAGTATTATTCATCGAAACGAGATAAGATTGATAGTAAAGAAATAAATTTAGATTTTAAGGCAAAATACATTATTTTGATGGATAAATAAATAACAAATGAATCTAAAGATAAAAATAATTTGATGATAACTGAATAAAAAATACGGATTCTTTATTAGAGAATATCTTGAATTTTCCAAATACCCGGAGAGCCTAACCTATTAACTTCTGCATATATAAAAAATAGAAGAAAAAAAAAACAGTTTTAGAAAACAATAGACCAAAATATCGGGTGCGTTCAGCGAATTTTATTTCAAATCCAATACCATCGGATAATTTAAGGAACCGCTGGCGATTTTGCCTCGAGTAACAGTGGAGTGAGCTGGGGTGTCGAGGAGTTCTGGAGTTTTGCTAGAGGCAGAAAGATCGTCAGATATTCGGTTAAAGATTTCATAAACATACTGAGCGGTTAACCGTAGCACCTTGACAGTGCCATGAATTGTGCTATATGATACGGCAGACTGGCTGGCAAACTATATAATCCAGCTAGGGTCATATGGTGTCGACCTGTTTTGTCTTTCAGGACCTTTAGGGTCACAGGCTCCCCGTCCCCTAGATCTCCTGAGGCCCTGAAGGTGCTACGCCTTCTCGAATTGAGAGGCCCCACCGAAAGCTTGTAGCACCAATTTGATGCATTTATAGGGTCATCCGGGGTTCTCAAAAAGCAATCCTCGTTTTTCTTTATCGGCATTTTGAATTTTGTTGAAGTGCTGATGTCCAAATCTATCAGCTTCTTTTTGAAAAGGCCACAAAGCACCACTTTCCTGAAATCTTTTCGGTACTCCCAGACTTCCAGATGGGCATCTTCATTCAAGCCGACGGCCATGGAGAGATTGCCCTGGTTCTTGATACGATGATTTCACCAGTTTTTCTTTTAGAAGCCAAGAACATCTTCCCTCTCTTATTGAAAATAAGGAGAAAAAATATCGCGAGGGTCCCTGTGCACTATGCCAAGCAATAATGGCATTTTTAGAGCTTGTACAACAATGAGAGCTGAGGTTAATGAGAGCTGATTGTGGTGAAGAGAACTGATACATATATAAAATGATGAACAATAATTTGATGTCAAAGACATAGAGTTAGGACACGTGTTTAGAAGAATCTGTATTCGGATTAACACTTTTATTAAATTGGTATTTATATTAAACACACACAAAAATATAAGAAAAGGTTGCAAGATTTGTTAATTCTTTTAAAGAATGTTATGGTATTCGCAAGGGATGTAGGGTTGATTCAGTATTTTTGAGAAAGGTTATTAGAAAAGAGCTATGGTACTTGCTAAGAAATCTACGACAATGTTGGGACATTCAGTAAGGATCATATCTAGAAGGTTACAAAGAATGAGATATGCCGTGAATGACCAGACATGTCGGATATGTCAGGATATTACCAGAATGTCAGGACATGACAACAGGACTAGGACATTCCTAAACTGTCACGAGATGCATGGATTGCTAGGATATCCTGTAGTCCAAATATTAACTAGAATGTAAGAATATTCCAGTAAATATCAGACCATTTTATTTAACATGTAATTTTAAAAAATTGTAAAGATATTCGAAAAAAGGCTGAACATGAATTTTAAATTACAAATAATATTATACATATACAAATATATTGATCAAAGCCTTAATAAGGCATATAAAATATTATTTAAATTCAGCAAAGTATCTTCATTCCAGAAAAAAGAACCATTAAAGCATGGATGCTTCTCTCTTTAAAAATAAAATATGCCTATTGTTCTTATTAACAACATTGTCGTATTTGACTTTAGAAAATTTGTCGAGAAATTAAATGGATGAACCTAATATCTAATAATTTATATTTAGTTATTGTGCCAAGACGTTAGTAATTTATTTTTATTTTAGTTAACTTTACCATGTTAACCAGAAAATGTTGACTAGAATCTCTTTACATTTTTGAAGTGCAGTCGCTCGATTTGAAGAGATTTGTACTAGAATCTTTACTACTTCTGTAATTGTCTATTTTTACATAAAATTTATATTTAGGCAATTCGAATCACAAGGAGGGTTTGGTAGAGGAGAAGTATAAATCCTCGTTTTTATGAAAGCAACAACACAGAATCAATTCATCAATATATTATTTTAAATTTTAACTTCTTAGTGAGTGCGAGTAACCAGAGCGGTTATGGCACATTTATAAGTGCAAGAGTCGAACTGATTCCTATATGTAGTAGATGTACTTGAAGTAAAATAATTCGAGATCTGGATTCAGAAATATTGAAAAAGTATTTATACGACATTATGGCGACCCAGTAAATCTCTGTTCAAGGTTGAGAGATATAGGCGGCAAATTTGATTTACAATTTTAAAAGTTGCGAAATTGAAAACTGAAACTTCGGATTATTACTTTTTAGAATTGGAGAGTCCACATCTTAAATAACACTAATAATACAAACTACAAATTGAAAAAACAATAGAAAAAATAACAGATAAGTGGGTCAGATGTCGATATTAAAAATAAAGAAGGCATCTCCTGACCACGAGCACATGTGATTTTTATATGGCAGAGCGCCATCTAGTGGAGCAAAAATAAACAAAACGTTTATTTAGCTAGCTCCTTGATATTTGGCCAACCCAATTTCTTGATAAATCAAGAAAAGTCATCCACGAACGCGTTTCGCGCTGTTGGCGCTCGTCAGCGTGGAGTAGACTGTAACCACTGCGACCAAAAATATTTATCACTTATCTTTTATTTTTTCTATTGTTTTTTCATGTGTTAAGCGTCTTTACGCAAATTTGGCCTTAAATACCCATTTCTTGATTTCTCGAGAAACCATTGGGAGCAAAAATATTTTTGGTCGCAGTGGTTACAGTCTACTCCACGCTGACGAGCGCCAACTGCGCGAAACGCGTTCGTGGATGACTTTTCTTGATTTATCAAGAAATTGGGTTGGCCAAATATCACGGAGCAAGCTAAATAAACGTTTAGTTTATTTTTGCTCCACTAGATGGCGCTCTGCCATCTAAAAAGCACATGTGCTCGTGGTCAGGAGATGCCTTCTTTATTTTTAAACTACAAATTGTACTATTTTTACCTGAAGTAGTATCAGTTATTAACTACCTATAATGATTATCATGGACTATACAACGAGTATAACAAGTTAGAAAAATAATAATCCTAAAGGCGCAAAAAATACAAATTAAAAATAACTAAATAATTAACTTTATAAATATATATTTTAATATTCATATAAAGATTAACTTGAATCAGTGAAGCTCCCTGTGATCTCTTCATAATTACCTTTTACAATATACCAAAGAGTATATAATCTGCTCTATCCATAAAACCTATGGTGAAAAAATTGTTAAGAATATATATTTTATATAAATTTTCCATTCTTCTCTTTCTGGATAGAATGCTGGATGCTGATTTTTATTGTATTTACATTTCTAAAGTTATGGAAATCCTTAAAATCCAACATTTAAATGAAAAAAGAACAATTTGGATAAAAGGAATAAATGGTGATCATTGCACGAGGTATTTTGATGATCAGAACGTTTATTTTTTAAAATATTGGAAAATAAAAGAAGCTTTTTTTCAAAAATATTAATATCCTGATTGCGGAAATATCATTTATTTTCGATAGAGAGATGTGCGGTTTTTATTTAAATGTATATATATTAATTTAGTTTTCTATTTAGCAATGTAATACTTTATGAGTAAGATATTTTGTTGAAGAAGGCGAGAATCACTGTGAAAGCATATACCCCCAGAAAACTATATCTCAGCTTCTGTTAGCGAGTGGTCTAAACTGTTGCTCGAGTATCAGATTGAGCTCTATTCTCTGAGCAAATTGCTCCGATGACCCTGAATCTTGCATATGTCAAACACCACCAGTGATTAAGAATAACTAAAGAGGCACAATTGTAAGTGCCAAAGTTGATGTTTTCACATATCCCGACATTTGTTGCCAACTTCTACCGACTATGAACATCATAGCCTGTTTCCAGTGTACTAAGGATAGTTATAAAATAAATCAGTAGGAATCTTACATTTCCAACCAATCAAATAGATACATTGAATAATCAATTGTGAGCATAGAAATATTGTTATTAGATTCTTCTGCTGAAAATATTGCACACATTCGAGTACGGCTATTTGTGTCATTTAAACTGATGAAATTGATATCAGAATATTCAGGTGGAAAAATTCCTTTTCAATAAATTTAGCAGGTTTTGATGAAAATTAAAAATTTAAATACTTTACAAAGTTATTTTTTATTCAAGAAAAGGATGTTCAATAAAATAATTCAGTCTGATATAATTCTTTTCTTTAAATTAAAGTTTATGAGTCAAACAAAATAATATATTCAAAGCAAAAGGCAAGATATCGAAGGCCAAATAATTAACAATTGAAAAAAAGATGAGGTGTTTTGAAACAACTGAAAAAAAAAAAAGCGACGCTTTCATAAAAACATATCTTCAAAACTCCAAATACCCAGAGAAACTAACCTATTAAAATCTTCATATATAACATTTAAAAAACGAGAACAACATCAGTTTTAGAAAACAATAGGCCAAAATATCGGGTGCCTTCAACGAATTTTATTTCAAATCCAATACTATTGGATAATTTAGGGAACCGCTGGCGATTTTGCCTCGAGTGACAGGGGAGTAGGCTGGGGTGTCAAGGAGTTTGGGATTTTGATAGGGGTGGAAGATCAGTTTGGCGGATGGGTTTGGTTATAGAGGAGGGCAGATGGTTTGGGTTTGAGAGGAGGACGGATGGGTGTGGTTGGAGGGGACGGATTGGTAAGGTTGGAGAGGGGACGGATTGGTGAGTTAGAGAGGGGAACGGATTGGTGAGTTAGAGAGGAGGATGACGGAATGGTGAGTTAGGGAGGAGGAGT
>CP092875.1:85286332-85490650 GCA_030710605.1 Cordylochernes scorpioides | reverse complement strand
ATGTAAGACTTTATAACAGCAACTCAGTTCTAACATTGTTATTGTAAAGGAAGTCTTATATATGTTCAAACCTCACTATAACAACACCATTTGGGACCAAGATTGTATGCTGTTATAACCTCACACAAATGGATAAAAAAGATTTAAAACTAGGGACTTGACAATAATAATGGTATAATGAGATTCCATGGTATTTTATAAATATTCTGTTTTAGAATTGATGACATACACAATAGCCAAGAGGAATTTCTAGTTTGTAGTTATTTGATCTAAGAGTAGATTTAAAATACAAATTTCTGCAACCACTAAATGGAAGATAAAAAATATTGTTTAAAGGACTTGGCTCATAGGTTCCCTCTGGCTCCCTCTCAGCGATCGTCTATTTGGTGAAATCAATAAATTGGTTGAAGTTCTGAGAGGCTTCACCATTGATGAGCCAAGCCCCCTCTATATATTTTTCATCTTTTATTTAGGGTTTGTAGAAATTTGCCTTTGAAAATAGAGCAAAATACTGTAAACTTTTCTTGGGTTTTTACATTTGGTTCTAAACAAAAATGCACCCGCAAGAAAGTTCGACTCCCAAGACAGGCAACTCACAAGTTATACACACATAAACGTCTTTATTAATACATATATTCTTATACACAGATTTACCTCAGAGTCTGTAAATGAAAAAAGAAAAAGTTGATCACTTTTAATGGTGATACTGAAATTTCTATAGAGGAAAACTTAATTAAGACAATCAAGCTCATAAATTGATTGGTCTGGGTAAAGAGGGAAAAATAAATTTATTATAAATGTAGAATTACCATGGAGTCTGCAAATGAAAAAAAAAGTAAAAACTAAGAAATTTTTAGGTGGCTTGTGGTATATCGACTTATTAGTCCAACGATGTCCCAGAAAGTATTTCAAAGTTAGTGTCTTATTGGTATTGTTGAGTTCCCGGTTTGGATAGATGAAAAGGGAGGATACACGATGTGACTTATTAAAGTTTCCTTACTTAAGTATATATATATATAGCAATTTAGGCCAACAACCCCATGTATATAACCCGTAGCAAGACCTTAATGTTGTATAATAGAAGCACAGCTGTCAATGATGCACTATCGACATATGTCTTTACATCATCACATGTAATGCAATTTGTGCAAACAGGATAAATAAAATAAATAAAAGGGGGGGAAAACTCTGTAATTGATTAAGAGTTGAGCTAAAGCAGGGATCGAACATATAATATTGTCAGAACAAAGGTCTAAAGATGGAAACAGCCACGACACTAGTATACAATTTCATCAGACAACCCATGAAATCGTTATTAAATTGGGCAATCTATAAAAGACTCCTTCTGGAGGTTTAGCAACCCACTGAAGACGCTGGGAGCTATTTCATAGAGGAAAATTATAGCAACAGATCTCTATAATTTCTACAGATCAACTGTAAATAGATTCATATTAAGGCATTTTTATAGCCCAAATAACACAAACAATAGTCAAACATACAAATCTGTTTGCATCATGCCGTACCCTCCTAACAGCGTAACAATAGCCCGAGGAATCAGAAAATATGGTATAATGGTAAATATGATGGAATAACGCACTGAAAACACATAAAAGTACAAACATTACTAAAACCTGACAGATAGATACCCTCAAAGTAGCCCTAATAAAGTCGTAATTTGCAACTGTCGCTGTGTCAATATATCACAGCAAAGATATAGTACACAACTCTATTCCAACAGAGTCGGTAGTTCTATATTTAGTACAATTTGTGAAATTAAGGTGTGGGGGGTAGTACCATAAAGCAAAAGGAATGAAATATGTATGAGAGGAAACAAGAAAATTTCTCTAGATATTTATTTAAATAAATTAAAATTTGGGAACATGTCTATACTGACGAGATATGCTATTTACATAGTAAAATTTAGATAGAGGTGACCTGAAGTTACTTTATAGCCCTTTAGGGCCCATGCGAAATCTAGGTTGGTTACTACACAAAAAGGGGGGGGGGGGGGGGGGGGGCGCTAAGTCATAATGACAAATGGCTTACCTTTTCTCGAAAGTGCCGGCAAAGGTCTGGTCTCCCGACTGAAGACTGTCCTCTCACTGAGCGACTCAGATTCCATCCGCCTTTTGGCAAAGAAACCCTCTTTTATTCTTGTCTCTCTCCGTTTTCATTCGCTGGCCGCGCCAAAGTTTCTATTGGCTGGCATTTTCATTCGCCCAAAGAAACACCAATCAAAATGGCCAACGGCTCCAGTATACGATTTCACAGACGCCCCAGGCCTCTCCCATCAAAATAGAACATATAGTATTACCAAAACAAAAAAAATCTAAAGAGAGAAACAGCCACGGCAATAGTGTAAAATTTCATCAGACCCCAGGCCTCCTCCACATGGGCTGTAATACGATCCTCCCTTTTCTCGGGACGGTATGCCCCCCGTCTTGGCTAAAAACCGACCCAGGCCCCTTTTACCTGGACTGTAATGTGATGCTTCCTTTTTTCGGGAAGGATATTTATAAGGCTTAGTCTTTTAGAAATCTTCCTTCTCCATTTCTTCTGGTCACCTTTACCTAAATTTTTGGTGAGGGGAATATATGTACATATGGAACAACAGCTTCCAGCGCGGATGTCCCTGGATGTCACTGGTGTCTTCTTCACCAGGCATCAGCTTTCGGCATGGAAGTCTGGTGTCATCAATTGTCTAGGTTTCTGGGCAAAAAGGTGGTCTATAAGTCTATGTGGGAGGGAAGCCATGTATCCATTTGATGTTGATTATACATACGCCTTCTGTTGGGGTATGGTTACAAAAACGTGCCCCAACAATCCTCCCCCAGCCAAGTAATGGACAAATGCGTTTGTGCTATTCATTATTCATCTGCCTTTCATCAGTTACTATGAAAGCAGGCCCATTTCTAGCAAAATGCATTTTCCATTACTAGGTGAAGCCAGATGTACCGAAACCTATAGGGAAGATAAGGCTAATCAAAATGATGGTATGCTATTCTAGATGTTTATTATTCCGAACATTAGTGGGCATTGTGCATCCTGGCAAAGGGGTTTTTATGTGTTATTATTCTGTCAGCACACTGTTATCAACATAGGTTATGGGGGACAGTCATATCATATGTATGGAAGTAAGCAAGGTCATCTGTCTCACCATTCATGGGTATATATACCACCCTTCCACTTTCTTCTTTGGCCTTGAGGAGTAGGCCATCCTTGTGGTAAGTCCTCTCACCTCATCCTTGCCTCTTGGTGTGCTGGTTTCATTGCTACCTTCTTTCTGTTAGCAATACAGTTAGAACATTTCCCTATTACATATTATATTTTAAAAATATTGGGCGCCAAGAAGTCGTTTAGAAATAACTGACTAGTCCAACTTCTAAAACATGCCAGTATCTTTATTTAAGTACCAATCAAGACATTCGTGTGGTATAGTTATATATATACAATCAAAGGAAAGGATAATTATAGTTAGCTGAAAGAAATATCTTGGTATATAATGATTAGCCTATGACATGATGACTTTTGCTAAATAAAAAAAATTACAGAAAACAAATTGTGAAAGTAATTATTAAATAAGGCACGAAATATGTAATGATAAAATGAATCCTTCCATGTTATATGATGGGTATAATATATATATTGAAGAAAACACGTATCATGCAGATAGTGATTAAATATGATAAAAATCATCCCATGATAGATGATAAAGAAAACCACTACAAAATTATATATGATGACAAAATATATATACATATACAAGTAAGGCGGATAAAAGACAATAAGGATAAAATAGATCATGCCTTGAGGGAAGAATAAGCCACGACAACATGTTAAAAAAAATCGCAATATGGCAGGTAAATATTACTAATATCATGAATATCAAAGGAAATAAAATTGTTGAAATGAATAGTATATGATTATAATATAATATATATGATATAAAATAATAACATATTCAATAAGAAAATGAAAACACATTATATATATTTGTGCGCTGAAGGTTCAAGGTTTAGTATCTCAGTTAAGTTTTTAATCTTATTCAGTCTGGAATCACGAGTTGGTCACTGGGTAATATTCGTCTATCCCGATCCTACTGGAGGGTGTGTTCTCTCTTATGTGTTAGATTCCTCTGTTACAATACTCTCAACCCAGGTGGGAACGTCATTCAGATTCTTGGTCAAATGGAACATAGCCCAGACCTCTATTAAGCTACACAGTCCTTTTGAATCTAGGGTGACAACCGTATGAAGAAAGCTCTCTGTTTGACAGAGAAACTAATCAACTTCTCCCATTTTGTTTGTGACTCCGTTTACCTTGTCTCTGGGGTGTGTACAGTTCAGCTACCTCCCCCCCTTCCAAGAAATTCATATTACTTTCATCTACCAATATACTCTCTATTCATTGACCTGAACCCTATAAATCTACATCTTATAAATTTGAATTTTATCAATCTGAAATTTTGGTTCTTTTATAAATTCCTTCAGAATTCTACTCCCTGTATAACTGCTCTTAATCCTACTGTCCTCAATACAACACTTCTAAAACTTTGACTCATTGGCTCGTTCTGGCGTCTCGTTCGCGGTCCTTATAGTTAACTAATACTTTAAAATCTTATCCTATCATGGAACGAGTCTAAACTCGTTGAAGGTCCTAATAATTACTTATTCAGTCTCTCGAATGGTGCGCCGGTAGCTCGACAAGTGTTATGTACCTAATCTCCGATAGATGGCGCGCGCTAGGCGGAAAGTCTTGTAAACATTAGCCGCCATTTTTGGAGCTTAGCCGATAGCCAGCCGTTTGGGTCTTTGAAATTGCTTCTTTAATTTATAATTATTTTTATTTAATCAATTAGTTTTTCTATTCTCTTTTAAAATCCCAAACTAACTTAAATATTTAAAGCTATTTAAAATATTATTATTTATTCCATCCAAACACGATCCGCCACCTTTATTACTGTGACAATAATAATAATAATTTCAATATTTTTTCAATCATAAAATGTATTGCCTGTCCAATTTTTATTGCTTCATTGCTCTAAGAATTCGAACAATGGCCCATTATTGCTAGGCATAGTGCACGGAGACTCTCTTGAAGAACTCACCCATATTTTTATCGAGAGAGTTTGAATGTGCTCTGGCTGCATTAAGAAGAGTCTGGTCCACCTGCACTTTAGCAACCAAGACGAATTGTCGATGCCCAATAGCAAGAAATAGGATTGCTATCTCGACTTCTTCGATGTCCCTCAAGCCCAGTCACGTGGTGCTATAAGCACTTTGTTGGACCTCTCAATCCATGAAGGTCCATCACCTTCAGAGCATCAGGGGATCTAGGGGACGGGGAGCCTGTGACCCTCAAGGTCCTGAAGGACAAAACAGGCCGACAATTTTTGACAGTAGCCGGATGCTACAGTTTGCCGGCCAGTCTGCCGTATGAAATTGAGCATGTGCGTCCAGGGAGAAAAGAAAATTAAAAAGTTGGTGGTTAGAGAAATATCCTCCACAAGCGGCACTGATGTACCTCCCTCCACCGTCAGTGCTTTTGATGTACCTCCCACTTCACCAAGCGCCTGTGATGTCTTTCCCTCCATCTCTAGCTCCTGTGATGTCACTCCTTTCTTCACAACGAGTCTGTCATATGAAGTGATGCACCTCTGCGTCTGGGGTGAGAAAATAGAGAAGAGGGTAAGAAATATGAACTTCTGCAATATTGTCAAAGAGGAAGAGAAGCCGTTGTATTGAGAGAAGTACTCACATCTGCTGATGAAAATGTTTCATTCTCCTCCAGCATGTCTGATGTCTCATCTCCTTCCCCATCACTCTTGATGTCCCTTGGGCTTGCGACGTCCTTCAACTCACCCTCCGGGGATATTTCTCTCTGACCTGACAGACCTCATAACTCTACAGCCATTAGACAATTTGGAATGATGAGTTCGCTCTTCACTTTGAAAAGAGTGATATCAATTCACTGCAAGTGAAATAATAATCTTTTTAATTTGGTGATTCCGAATATTGATTTAGTCATAATTAAAACTACAAATATTCATATTTTTTCAACTTTCATTAAAAGCAGACGCCAACTTCCCACCATGATTATCATGGCTTGTACCACGAGCAAAAAGTGATAATAAAAAAAAAAAAGATAACATAAAAGAGTAGAAACATCAAATTGGAGAGAAATATCTCTAAATATAATATATATATATATTAAATTTTCTGAATAATTATTGATATTCCTAGAAAATAAACTTTAAAAAAAATAAGCCTGTGCTTGGATTTCAACAAAATTAACTTTATATAAAATATTCTATGATTGGAAAAATGATGTTAAAAATATATGTCGCACTAGAAGTAATGGGGCCCGGGGGTTTCAGTCGTCTATAAGGACAACATAAAGTACGAGGCAGGCTGGATGGCACTAAGAGAGAGGCCAGCGACTGAAGACACGGAAATGTACATGGGGGTGATATTTTCTAGAGTTGGATAGATTATCTGTTGTTTTCCGACGGCCTGTCGTAAAATTCACTAATAACTTGTGGAAGTTCCCCGGGAAGCATTCTCGATGAAAATGATTTCGTCTTTCCTGGATTTTGCTGACTATCTTTGAAACTTTGTTGCCTTATTTGTGAATAATTGATCGCCAAATTGGGGTGTTGAAGTTACATTGACAATATATCCAATTATAGTACATACGAATATCAATTGAATATTCACTTATATTTCTACAGCTTATCCGCAGGTGATGAAAATTAAAGCATAGAGGGAAGGTATTAGGTGTATAAATTGGTTTGGAATGAAGGGTAAATATGGGGTTGTAAATATTGGGTATTCTTGGCCAACTTATAACAATGAATGAAAGTAAAAAGGTGTTTGTGTTGACATATTTTAATTGATAATAATTTTAGGCGTAATTTAGAAAAATAATGGGGGGTAAAAATATATATAATTTTGAGGGATTATATTGAATTTTACAATTAATATTATAACTTATAATATTATACTGAAATCCTTATACTCAGGAGAAATGCCTGTGGAAGTATTTTCACCTCGTATATAAGCTTGTGGATAAATGGGTGAAGAAACCTTTTTACAGAATAGATGATTAATTATTTGAAAAAAAAAACTTTAATTTCAAACACGCGATGGAATAGAATGAAATCAATTGTCAATTTTTGTATTGATATCAATATATTCCAGAAAAAAATATTTTTTGAATATTTCCATTATTTTCAAAAATAATGTTAGAAAAATATGATAAAAGTCTAAATGATTGTAGAAATAATATATCTTAAGATTTCTAGCAAAAGAGAGAGAGAGAGGTGACAAATATTAAAACAAGAAGGATATTCTCCCTAAGTTTTTGGCTTAGGTTTAGAAGGGTAGTGATTCTATATGCTGATTTGTTAATTTTTTTTAAGAAGAAAACCTCGTGACAAAAGTCATATTCCTGCTGTGACCTCGTGACATTCTCGGAATGTCTCATGTCTGGCAAATCACGGCTAATTCCGTCTTCTGTAACATTCTCGGTAGGATCACTCTTTCTGGGAATATCTCGACATTGTCGATAGTTCTCTTGGCATTACTCTAATATCCTGAAGCTTTAGACATTTTTATGAAAATCCTTAATAATCTAGACATATCTTACGAATCCAATAATTATCTAAACATGTACTTATCTTTATCCTTTTTTAGCTGTTTAAAATTAACATTAAACTTCTAAAAAATATTCAAAATGGTTAGGTTTATCTGACTAAAGTACCTTAAAATACATGTCCTAATTCTCTGTCTTCGACATCAAAAATCATGCTTTTCATTTTATATATTCACCAGTTATTTTCAACACAATCAAATGCCCATTCAGCCTAATGAAATTTGTCATCCCTATTCTGCAACCAAATATCTGAACTCCCCACAAAAGGCAACCTTCGCCTTCTCTCTGCTTCTAGCAAACCTTCAACCTCCCCAACACCCCTGGTGTCCAGCTCATTACCATGCCTTTCTTACCAAACTCACCAGTGGCTTCCAAGGCCATGCCAATTTAATTGGTTTGAATAAAAATTCAATAGGAACACTGATAATTCAATATGATATTTTTCAAATAAATGATGTAGTTTTTAATTTTATTTTTATGTTTTATATGAAGATTTTCTAATAGGTTTGGCTCTCTGAATATTTGAACTTTTTCAAGATAACTTCTAATAAATTAATCCATATTTTTTACCATTTATTCTGATATACTTTATATCTTTAAGATTCAATTATTATTTTTTACTTTATAATAATGTATATTTCGCTTCTTAAATATTAATTCCTTTTTCTCATAAACATTTTTAATTGAACGATATATAGTATAACTTAGAATAACTTCTATCTTTCATTTTGTATGAAAAATATTATATCATATGAAAACGTTTATTTTATTGAACAATTCCTTTTTTTTGAATAATACTTTGGAAAGAAAAATTTAACCTCGGCAAAACTTGTTGAATCTTTTGAATTCTAAATTATGACTTGAATAATTGATTGCAATAATAGTTTCATCATTTTAAATGTAAAAACTAGTTATACTCATATTTGTAGAAATGCATTTCACACCATATTCATTTTTAAATATTCCAATGCTGAAAAAAATTATTGTCTCTTTTAATATCGGCGCGAAATAAGTATATATTATACTGATATATATATTTTACTATTATTATTTTGCACGTTGTATGTGTACAGACCAGGATAATCATTGTGGGTAGATTTTAGCGGGTGTGCTTTTACTGTAAATACACCACATTACCCTATATGTCTAAACAAATTAAAATAAGTTTGATTTTGGCACTTATATCGTGATACTCCTGTGGAAGGACTGACAGGCCCGAAAAGCTAGAGAATAAAGAATTTGAGGAAGAAACTTAGCCCTGGAGACTTTATTTTCTTTATAAACTTATAAGTTTGCCAGTAGCCAATTTGGTTACTTGTGTGTCAGAATTGAATTTTTCAATAATCGATGACATTTTAGAACATTTATTTTAATAAGTAAGTAAATGAACAATGTGAGATTCGATCCCTGGTCAAAGCAGTGGAAAACCAACGGTCCACTGACATCCTACATCGATACACATTTCTCGAGGTATGATTATCATTTTTGCTAATTCTTTAAGAGACATACTTGCCATTCTACAAGAAAAAAAAAAAAGGTTTCTGTCATTAAATATTATACATCTCCAAATAGAAAATAGATCAATTTATATACAATACAATAAAAAATGGCACATCTTGGATCGAATTAAAAACGGGTTATTGCTTCAAATTGCGACGATCAGAACGTTATTCTTCTTGAAAAGTTTTTTTTTATTTAGGAAGCTATTGAAAAAGAAAAAAAGGTATGCTCTTCGAAAATGCCAGAGGTAGTGGTATAGAGAGAAATAAGGATAACCCAGGTCCCTGGAGCGCAAAAGACACCAACTGCCCGGGCTGTCCAGCTAACTAGTAGAAACCAGTTACTCTAGATTATATTTACATAAAGCCAATTGCAAAGCCGAACCAGCTGGTCAGGAAGTTCCATGCCTGCAGAGATTCCGGGAGTCCAGCCAACGAGACTGGGTCGAAGGAGGTCTTCCCAAGCAGCAGTGCTGTCTGCATTCTGTGTCGCATGGTAGCAGGGCATCTGAATAGAAGGTGGTCCACAGTCTGTTGTTCCTCCATACAATGTGGGCAAGATGGGTCTTCACCAGGACGCCAGAGAACCAAGTCTTCCCGATCATGGCCATGTCCTGTATAGTGATATATCATAGTTTTACTATATATTATATTATCTAAATATAAATATTCGGTGCATAGAAGAAATACTATTTTATTTTCATGCCTTTTTTATTTATAGATAAAAGTGTCTTTTATATATATATTAAGAAAAAGGCATCTCTCCTTATCGTGCAACTAAAGGTTGCTAATGTCTTGCGCCATCTTTCGGAATAAATATCAACTATTCGTTGTTTTTTAATTAAACCAGAAATTAACGAATAGTTATGGCGTATGTGGTACTTCAACGTCCAAATATTTGGCCTCATAGACTTCCTGAGAAATGAGGAAATAGGTATTTTATGGAAAATACTCGGGTTCTGGCTTAGAATTCTAAAAATGAACAGCAGCCGACTCCCCCATATATGCTTAGCTCAACTATATGAAATATCAAGAAATAGAAATATATATATTGGACTTGCGGAAAGTTTGGCCAACATACTCAACTCAACAGGATTTTCTTGGTTAATTAACTGCAACGATGCAAGGATTATTCGGCAAGAAATACCTTTAATAACTAAAATTGCAATAGAACAATCTATTCAAAGTGACCAGGCAAAAATAGAGAATTCTAAATTCTACTCTCACTATAAGTATTTACACAGTTCATTCCGAATTGAAAACTATTTACTTAGTAACTTTCCATTCCCAGTAAAACGCTATATCGCACAACAGAGAATACTATATTCGTTTTTCAAGGAAAACCATACAAACATTTTCAAAGAGGGTGATAAGATTTGTGATCTCTGCAAAGAAAATATGGAAACTGAACTATCTCATTACATCTATGAATGCCAAGATATTAGCGAGGAGAGAAGGACATTCTTTTCAATGGTAGACACCAGCCAACTTAGGTCAATCCAAATGATGTTAACCATGGCCCAAACAAGCAGACAAGTTGCTCAGGCCCTATATAATTTTTACAAGGCAGTAGGTGTAAAGAGGAAGAAAAAATATCTTGGAAGCGATTGTTCTTACACCTCAGAATGATGACGAAACATCGAGGGGCCATCGTGTTATTATAATAATTGTATATAGTTGCGGAACTACTGGTTTCCTGTGCTGCTCTTTTCCTGTTATTGCACCTTGTACGGAGAATCTGTATAAGACAAATGTCTTAATAAAGGCTTTGTGTGTGTGTGTGTGTATTTTATGGAAAATATGCGTAATTACTCTGTTGTAATTACTTATTTTGTAACATTCTTGGTATGATCAGTCTTTCAGGGAATACCTCGACATTGTCGATAGTTCTCTTGGCAGTATCATAATTTCTTGGCCCTCTCTTAATCCTAGATGATCCCGATATCTATTGTGAATACCTGGAACTCCTAATATACTTGACATGTGCTAGAATATTTTGTACCCTTTCTTATATTTAATAACAGTTTTTTATTTTATAAAAGTGTTAATCCGACTACAGTGTCAGGTAAATGTGAGTTTAATCTCTCTGTATTTGACATATATATTTATGTTCTTTATTTCATATATTTATTAGTTGTCTTCATCGCAATCAAATGTCGTTGACAACGGCTCCATTGTTGTACAGACTCTAACGAGAGTCATTATTGCTAAGGATATTGCATGGAGGCCCTCTAGATCTCTTCCTCTTATCTCTAAAGAGAGGGTCAAAATGTTCCTGGCTGCATAGAGAAAAGTCTTGTCAACATGTATAATCAGGAACAATAACAATTCCTCCATGGTAAAGGACAAGCAAAAGGATGCCCAGGAGAGTTTACGAAAACACACAAAGTTCATTCACCGGCTGCTGCGTGGACTCCGCGGGAACACTCGATCTCAGAAGGTCCTTCAGAGCCGTCAGGAATCTAGAGGTCGGCGAGCCTGTGGCACTCAAGTTCTTGAAGGACAAACCGTTTCGAAAACACATGACTGTAGCGCGGTGCTACCATTCGCCGGCCAGTCTGCCGTATCAAACCGAACACATATGCGTCCGGGTGAAAAGAAAAAGAAAAAGGTGGTGGTTAGAGAAATATACTTCCGGATCTTTGTCGGAGAGGAAGGGAAGGCGGGCATCTTGAGAGGAGCAGTCTCACCAGCTGTTGGTGATGGATTGCTTTACTCCCTCGGTGCTCTCAATATCAGCCTTGTACCAGGAGTACAAGTGATAATATAAAAAGAAGAATTGAAATGGCAAAAAATAATGCAAATTAGAGAAATGCTAGAATATATAATACATTTGAATTCATGAATATTCATCGAATTTCCTATAAAAGATAACTTCAATAAAATAATCTTTTTTTTTTGTAGTTATACAAAATTCTCTTTATTAAAATATCGTGACGTGGGAAATGCTCGCCTTTTATATATACATTCTCTCCATTCTATATATATATTAGCCGAATGACCCAGGCAACGCCCGGGTTTTTCCCGATTAAATGCTTTTATTCAAATACTATTCGTTACAATTATAAATTGGCGCCGTAGATATCATTCTTGTATAATAAAATTGTAAAAAAAAAAAAATGCATCGGCCGGGAATCGAACCCGGGCCGCCCGCGTGGCAGGCGAGCATTCTACCACTGAACCACCGATGGTTATGAGAAATGGCCATATATTTGGGTATTTATTCCATTCACAAAGCAAACTGTGACAGAATTGATTAAGAATTGTTGCTTGATTATGACGCTTATAACTGTATATATTAATACGTGAAAAATAATAAAAAGTAATATAAAGCGCTTGCTAGTGGTTAGGAGGTGCCTAATTTGTTTTTAAAATATATATAACCTAAAATGTAAATAGCTTATTTTTTAGAAACACGTATTTCATTTTCATCATTGACTATTCTTTTATTTTTGACCATAGATTTAGAATACTTTGAATATTGATGTAAATATGTATAGTTAACCTACCTATTTTTTTAATTCAAGCATATAGGATTCTTTTTATGAATTCTATATTACTGTGAAAAATATATATATGTTTGAAAATTGAACAATTCATATATTCATTCATTCAATGCTAAGAAACTAATTCAGAGTTTCGGTTTGAGCGGTTGTACACCAGTCCAGACTCCAATTTTAAGAGAAACCTATAAAAACCAGAACAGCAAAGAAACTAGAGAAACATCCCATTTTCCATATCGAGAAGCAGTTAAAGCCCTAATGTATCTTATGATGGGAACCAGACTTCTAGCTTATACAATTAGCTTACTATCAAGAAAATTAAAAATTCTTCAAAAGAAGATTTTATAAAGAGGGTCTTCCAGTATATCGCAGGTTCTGAGGAGAAGAACATTGTTTTTCAACCAGACTGCAATCTCGGCATTCTTATTTGAAACAGTGATGAGGAATTCTGTCTACACACTGGTCGATCGACAAGAGATGTTCTAAACAAGTATTCATTTAAACATTTTGCACTATAAACTCTAAACATATCTGTTTGTTTTTGCTTTCAATATAAGAGAGTTGGCAGACGAGTGGCAAAAACCTTCAATTTTCGACATCCATTGTTCAGTATCAACTCCTGCATTGGGGACTTTTTCCATTATAAAAAATAGCTACAATGGTTCCCGATTCTTGCAAACTTCAAAACCCACCAGTTAGTGCAAGTAAACAGAAAGAGGTCTGACATATGGTTGTGAGTACAAATATAATTCCAACTTCTTTATACATGAAAATACAATTGGTACAGTTACAATAAAATACAATTGGTACAGTTACAATAAAATACAATTGGTGCAGTTACAATAAAATACAATTGGTACAGTTACAATAAAATACAATTGGTACAGTTACAATAAAATACAATTGGTACAGTTACAATAAAAAACAATTACTAAACTTTAAAAACTATATAAATTGTATTTCATGTTATTGGAAATATTAACGAATCACTCGTTAAAGCAGAGTGCCAATTGATTTATTGGTTATACAAGTTTAGAGAAAATCAAAAGAGAGATAGAATGACAGTTGTAAACAGTCAGCAGCAGGCAAGGCAGGGGGTAGGTAGGTAGGTAGTGACGTCACATGGTATCAGGTGGCGCCACCGCACTGTACACGTGTCAAGGTCGACTTGGGATGAAAACAGCGACTCTATAAATTTCACATTTCTAACACATGTATATATTATATTATTCATATATATTACATATATGTATAGAGTGTGCGTGAAAAACTACAAAAAAAGGACTAGATCAAGATATGCATTTTTAATTTTAATATGTATATATATAGGTGTGGTGAATTGTTAAACAGTCGAGGAATTTGTGGCAAGTGGCAAAGACACACACAGGAATCAGAATCCAAGAACAATAAGTTCCAAAATGAAAACTGAAAATAAAAGCATACTCAATATATGGAGAATAATAATAAAGAAAAATATACTCAAAATGTGTGAAAAGATTGATAATGTTATATAACATGGCAATATAGGTTGGTGATCTTTGGAATCTCTTTGTCTTCCAGTTTCAATTCTTTCTGCGATGTCCTCAATATAATCCAGGCATGTTAATGTTGTCGTTACATTTTATAATATCTTCACGAAAAATATTGAATATTGTATTTTATAATCAAATTTTCTATAATTTACAAAAATAATGTTAATCTTTCATTCATATTTTGAACTTCTTCAAGATGTCTTTAGAGTTCATACATTTTATGGTATTCTCAGCTAGTCCTAGTTCTGCTTATCGCCATAACACTCCATGGATATTTCGGCTGGTCTGGCCAACCATGGCTTATTCCTTATTTTGTAACATTCTCGGTAGGATCAGTCTTTCAGTGAATATCTCGACATTGTCGATAGTTCTCTTGGCAGTATCATAATTTCCTGACCCTCTATATAGACCTTTTCTCTCTTCAAATCCAGTAGATCCAGATATCTATTGTGAATACCTGGAACTCCTAATATTCTTGACCTGTGCTAGAATATATTTCCCCCTTTCTTATATGTTTAATAACATTTTTTTAAATTTTATAAAGGTGTTAATCCGACTCCAGTATCTTGAAAATGTGAGTTTAATATCTCTGTATTTGACATATATATTTATGTTCTTTATTTCATATATTTATCAGTTGTCTTCCTAGCAATCAAATGTCGTTGACAACGGCTCCATTGTTGTACAGACTCTAACAAAGAGTTATTATTGCTAAGGATTTAGCATGAAGGCTATTTGATAATTTCTCCTAAATTCTAACGAAGTAGCCAAAAGATGTTCTTGGCTGCACGGGGAAAGTCTAATAATCTTGGGCAATCAAGAACGTTAGCAATTTGTCCATGAACATGGACAAGAATAAGGATGCCCTGGAGGGTTCACGATAACCCAATCACTTCAGTAACGGGCTGTTACAAGTTCTCCGTGGGACCTTACGATCTCAGAAGATCGTTGATGGTCCCTTTGAGCCATCGGGGATCTAGGGAGAGGCGATCCTGTACTCTTGAGGTTAAAGCGTGTCGAATACACATAATGGTGGAGAAGTGTTACCAGCTTCCTCTCTAACTCACCGATCCGTCCTCCTCCTCTCTAACTCACCAATCCATCCAACTCCTCAAGCGCCTGCGACGTCTCCCCTCCCATCCCGAGAAAATTCACGCTGACCCGGCCGACAGCTAATGCCATAATTTTGGCAAACTTTCCTGGAAGCTTTCTGCTTAGGAAAAGTCGTTAACGAATTACTTCTCGTTAAAAAATACATTTTCAGGATTTTTGAAGTCTTATTCAATTATAATGCAAACTACAAATTACCATATTCTCTATTTAGATCAAAAGCCGCTGCTTATTATTCACCATGATTATCATGGCAAGTACCACGAGAAAAAGTGAGAAAAAAGATAAAACAAAAAGGCAATAACTTCAAATTGAAAATAATTAATAAAAAATACATTGAATTTATAAATGATTATTGATATTTCTAAAGAGGATAACTTCAATAAAAATATTAGGTTTCTGGCTTCTTTAAAACTTTAATTTCTTATATTTGATTACATGTTAGCAAAGCTGGCGTGTTGAAGTTTATATTCATTTTGGGGTTGACATTAATAATAATTTTGATACATATGAACATCTAGTGAATACTATCATATATCACCACGATTTATGTCTCGGGTGTTGAAAGTTAGTATATGGTGAGTGAAGATGAAAACAAAGATAAATTATAATGAGAGAATAATTTTCATACAAATTGTATGTGTGGTTATAATATAGTTATAACTAGTATGATATAAGGTTGAAGAATTAAATAATATTTCATAACACTTATAATAGTAAATTAAATTTTATTGCCCTCTATCGTTAAAATTATACACAAATAAATTTACTGGCAATGCGTTTCTTTTTTAAATCTCTACAGACCTTACTGCAATGATATGATTTAATGAATGAGAGGGCTTGGCTCATCATCGAAACCGCTGAGAGGGTTCACTACTGATGAGCCAAGCCCTCTCATTCATTAAATCATATCATTGCAGTAAGGTCTGTAGAGATTTTAAAAAAGAAACGCATTGCCAGTAAATTTATTTGTGTATAATTTTAACTTATAATAGTGTTTAATAATAGAAAACGGTGTTGGTGTGATAAATTATAAATAAAAATAATGTTAACCCAATTTATACACGAAATGAATAAAGATGTTAAAACAAAAAATGATGAATATATAAAAATATTTGGGTGATTATCGATTCGAAAATCCTAAAAAAGTGAATATGCGACGTTTATGGGACCCTCTATAAATATTTTCTAGATGTAAAGCTTCAAGCGACAAACTTTGGTTGTATCGATCCACGTTGAAGAGAGTTTCAGTCGGTACAGAAATGTCGCATAATAACTTTTTAAAATTGAGGAGTTCATATCTTGTATTGGTTAAAATACAAACTTCAAATTATGATACTCTCCACTTGAAGCACAAGCAGTTTTAAACTACCTACCATGATTATCATGGCCTATACTATGAGTGAAGGATATAATAAAAAAGTTATTCACAAAAATGTGTATCATCTCTAAATTATTTATACCTTTATATATATGTTTATTGAAAGAAATTCTTATAAAAGATTACTTCAATGAAAGAGGCTTCTTTGAACTTTGCCAATAAATAAGGCGGATTGCAATATTTAAATTTCGATTTGCTTTACTATATTATTATGTTCTATGCATATATTTATATATGTATAGTTTTATTTGTCTTTTCAAAACATCATTTTCATAGTTTTTCCAAAATAGCCTTACAAAATATTATTCAATATTGAATGCTAAAATTAAACTAACTGATATTTCCATGAATAATGCTAAATTTCAAGTCATCATTCAGACCTCTTTAATATTTCCTAGAAATTCAAGCATCTCTTGACATTCTCGAAATGTTCTGCCCTTAGTACCTGGATCCCTCGAATATCTAGATATTTCGGCGGGTAGGTTTATTTACAACACATCCAAAGTTTTTTAACATTATAGTAATGATTAGACCGTCACAGAATGCTCCGATATTGTAGGTAGGTCTCTTGGCGAGGTGCGATAATTTCCTGATACTTATTTCTTGACATGTACCAACATATCTTGTACCTTTTCTTATATGTGTACAATATAAATACCAGTTTTTTTATTTGATTTAACGAATGTCTTAAACCAACTTAAGTGCCTTCCAAATATGAATCCTAAATCACTGTTTTTGACATCAAAATTCGTGATTCTCATCTTATATGTTTTTGGGTATCCTTCATTGGAATCAACTGACTTTAATAGCCTTTCCTATTGTAGTACAAACTCTAAGAAAGAGCCATTATTGCTCGTCATAGCAAACTGAAACTCTCATGATAAATCTTTCATAATTTTAATAAAAGAGATAAAATGTTCTTGGTTGCATAGAGAAGAGGCTAGTGAACTAGGACATCATGAACCAGGGAGAATTTTAAGGGTCATCTGCAAGAACAAGGAAGCGCCCATCTCAAGTTGTGCGAGGATCCATAAATTACCGGCCTTGGGGCTACAAGTTCTCTGAGGAGCTTCTAGGTTCCAGAAGGATCAGCACTTTCAGAGACCTCGGGGATACAGGGGTCGGCGAGCCTGTGGCCCTCAAGGTCTTGAAAAAGAAGGCGAGCTAGAAATAAATGGCAGTGGTTGGTTGATACACTTGGCCGCCATTTTTGCCTTATACAATTGTAAACGTCTCGTCTGGAGCTAGAAAAAAAAGTGCAGTCTTGATGGGGTGCAACTCCCACATTTTTGCCTAAAATGAAGGAAAGGTCGAAATCGTGAAAAGAGGACTCTCAACAGCTGCTGGTAATAATGCTTCTACCCCCCAGCACCTCTGATGTCCTTGCGTCCACCGCTAGCACCTGAGATGTACCATCTAAACTAACCCATCCGTCCTCCTCCCCAACCTCACCCATCCGTCCTTCTCCCCAACCTTACCCATCCGTTCTCCTCTCCAAGCGCACTCCCAACGCCGAGTAAATTACGCTGACACGGCTGACAGCCCTACTATAGACAGCACTACCGGGCAGTGCATTTGGAAAACCTTTGGCAAACTTTGCTTGAAGCATTCTTCCTTGAAAAGGCCGATAACGGTTCACTTCTCTTTGAGTAATAAATATTCATGATTTTTGGAATCTCATTCAATTATAATGAAAACTACAAATTATCATATTTTCTATTTAGATCAAAAGACGCTACTTTCACCTTGTTCTACGAATAAAAGTGATATTAAATAGAATAAACAAAAGGACAAAACTAAATATTGGAAAATTTTCATAATAAAAATAGCTTCAATGGCCCCGATTCTCGAAAACTTCAAAACCCACCAGTTAGTGCAACTAAACAAAAATAGCCCTAGCACAGTTGTGAGGGCAAAAAAAAAAAAAAATCGAAAATATCTATACATGAAAATATATTTGGTGCAGTTATAAAAAATAAGCATTTCTTGAGGGTGAAAATCTGTAAATTATAGTACATAGATAAATCAAACTATAAATGAATGCATATTATATAAATTATTTAATAATCTTCTATATATATATAAAAATGAATGTCTGTGTGTGTGTCCTCTATGGATTCAAAAACCATATTTCCAATCGCCGTGAAATTTTGGGATATTATTAGGCATATCCCCGGAAAGGTTTTCGAAAAATAATTTCTTGAATATCTTTAATATCCTTAGAGTTATTTGCAGATTTGTAGCTTTAACTCGCAAGCAGCGCCACCTTGCGACGGAGATAGGCTTAGGTCTGCCCCACCCCCTGTCGAGAGAATGGAATCGTCCGGCCGCCGGCCGGATGGACAGTCCAAGTTCCCACCGACCAATCAGAGGGATCGAGAGGTCCTGGCGCGCGAGGGCAGAGTTGGTGACACAGCTGTGCCAAGTAGACAAGAAAAAAGCCTCGCGGGTGACCTCCGGGAACTTCGTCCATCTTCTATAAACGACCATGATTTTATACAACTTATCGAGTATTTTTCAAGGGACCGGGAAAAAATGTTCACTAGATAAAACGATGATTTTGTAATGTAGAAAATTAGGAAAGACAAAATTCAGGATGACACGGCACACAGGGACCGGGAAAAAATGAGCACTTTATCGAGAGATTCAAATTTACGAGTTTCAAAATATCAAAATATATCTTTTTTTTAATAAGTTTATAGAGAATTGTTTTAACAAATGTTCAAGGGACCGGGAAAAAATGTTCACTAGATAAAACGATGATTTTGTAATTTAGAAAATTAGGAAAGAAAAAATTCAGGATGACACGGCACACAGGGACCGGGAAAAAATGTTCACTTTATCGAGAGATTCAAATTTACGAGTTTCAAATTATCAAAATATATATTTTTTTATAAGTTTATAGAGAATTGTTTTAACAAATGTTCGTTAGACAAACCTTTACTCGGGTAAAACCTCGGGCGAAACCGGGTACATCCGCTAGTTTAAAATAAAATATTATTTGATATTTATTCTGACAGAGGGTTCAAGCTATCATCAACTTTCTGCTCAAGACATCGAAATAATTTATTATATTAGCTTCTAAAGATATGTATCGAAAGGATTTTTCAAATCCACGAAATATATATAGTATTTTTTACTCTTTCGGCTCAGGGTTATTTGAATCAAGGATAAAAGAGTGTATATGTGATCTTTGCAAGAGTGACCGCTTCTGAATCCCGCCTGATTGTCAGAAACAATCTCTCTCCTTTCTATCCAGCTGCCTAGACGAGATTTGAGGATTGATGTGAATATTTTTGCTATGTTACAAGAGTGCGATGCCTCGATAGTTAGAGGTATCGTCTTGATCACCATTCTTAAAAATTGTTTGGATGACTGATTTCAGCCATGTTGTCAGGAATTCAGATTTTCTCAGGATTCTATTGAATATACCCTTCAAAGAAATCAAGTATTCTTTAGGGAGGTTCTTTATTGCTTCATTCATTATGTCATCAAAGCCAGTCGCTTTAATACACCATATCCAAAAAATATCTGTTTTTTAAAATAAATATATCATGATATTTAAAGATATTATTTATTAAGCTATATTTTTGTATATTTAAAGTAATATAGCCTAATTTTGATATAAATACATTCAACCAATTAATATAATGAATTTTAATTTCGTTGGTGAAAGTTCAAATTAAATTTCAATTTATACATAGAAGTCGGTTGCCGGTGTACCGTTGATTTCCGACAGTCATGAACCGGGATCGAATTGGACACTTTGTTTTATAGGTGAAGAACCTGTTCAATATATTATTCATTGTAAATAACCTAAGCTATGTTGATCTGTTTGAGTCGTACCTAATAAAGGTATTTTACAACAGGTTTCACTTTAGAAATAAACTGGCAATTTGAATACGAGATAAACCTCTACTTAGTATCAATTAAATAGCTAAATACATTGCTGCTAATATTTCCAGAGAAAATCTCCAAATAATTAAAGTTGTATGAAAGGTTAGAGTTGGACTTCACTAAATCATTCTAAATTTTAGGGAAGGGAGAGGAATGCGACTCTAGAGAATTTGTCGAGATAATTAAATGGGAGAGAGACAATCAACTATCTAATCTATTCCTTAGTGATTTTGTTACTACGTTAGTGATTTATACTAGTTAGTTAGCTTTACTATATTTCTTTCCATCTAGAGGGTTCTCTACTGATGAGTTAAGCCCTCCCACTATCTATTTATCATTGCAATAATGAACAGTAGAAGTTTTTATTATTTGTAAAATAAATTTTCGCGTTTAGTGGTTTTATTTCTTATGTATGGTTGTCGAGGGTTTGCCTTTTAATTGATATATGCTTAACTTGATTTATCCTAGTTGTTTGAGTACGGGCATTACATTGCATATATTATTCTACTTTTCTAAAAGCTCATACAAAGAGCACTATGAAAGTTTAACAAAACGCTCCAACCCGGGCACCCACGTTGACACCCGTTCGAACTTGTTAAGAGCCAAGTTTATATTTAAACTGCAGTCGAAATTTCATTTCCTAAATGTTAGTATTCTTTGAACTGTGGATGGATTAAATATTAAAAATGTCTATCTGGCACAAAATTGAATAACGAGTCATTTTGCGCTATAACTTTGAACGCGGTTTGGGTATGGAATAATGTTTGCAAGAGAAATGACTCCTGTACTGGGAGATGATTGTTCATATCGTACTACCTTATTCAGGTGGTATCGTGAATTTCAGCGAGGAGTATATGGCATAATAGACGCGCCAAGGTCTGGACGTCCAGCCTCGTCAGATAATGTGGAAAACATCGCTGCTGTAACGTAAAATATGGAGACTGATCGACATATAACTTATCACCAGATTGAGGAGAGTTTAGACATTCCTACAATATAAATTCATTCCATTCTGTACGACCATCTAAAAGTGAGTAAAGTTTATTTCCTATGGGTTCCCCATTCCTTAACTGATAAGCAGATGACTCGACGTGTTTCATGGTGCCGAGAGGTGCTCAAAAGGTTTGATAATGGATCATCTCGTTATGTCAATAGCATCATAACAAGTAATGAAACTTGACTTTATATTTTTTGATGTGTCTACTGAAGCCTAGAACAAAGTATGGATCTTTGAAAGTGAAAGCACGCGTCTGTACGAAGTCTGTACGAAAATCCAAATTTATTAAGACAATGTTAGCTGTCTTCTTTACTGGCAGAGTACGCGCGGTGCTGAAAAATCAAAAGAAAGTCACTGCCAAGTGGTACACTGAGGAATGCCTTTATGAAGTTGTTTCAGCTGTCAAAAGGTTACGTCCAAACTCAAGGACTGACACATGGCTTTTCCACCATGACAATGCTCTAGTTCCAGCCAGATAAAGTTTTATTTTATTGATAAAACAAAGAAATAAAAAATTATCTGGCCGAAGTGTATTTTTTTATTTTAGAAATAAAATGTTAATATCTATTATAAAAATATATATAGATCATTATATATTAAATATAAACATATTATACACAATAACTGTTTAATAAAGTTTAAAAATTTAAAAACGAAAATATATTTATTACAGTAACAATAGTATTAATTAAAATAAATATGATCATTTATTTATATTTAATTTGAAATGTAAAAGACATTTTTCCGATTTATGAAATATAAAATTAGAGAATAGATTGATATTACATTTATTAATTTGATAACCTTTTATATAGAATAATATTTTAAAAATTTCGAAAATAATCCGATCTGATATCCGATATTTGTTTGATGAACAAACAATTTTAAATATTGGAATTTTAAGAGGCAAATGTAATATGATAAATAGAAGGAAATATTTTCTCAAGGAGATAGAAATAAATTGCTTAAGAGAGAGTGGTGTAATATATCTTTTAAAATAGTTGGTCAAAAGTCAAATGGAAATAAATGTTCATAGAGCAATCTAGCATATCGACAGTCGAAGTTAATGAGGTCATTTCACAAATTTTAAAATGGCTCTAATTAGTAACTTCGGATCTATTGACAAGGGAAGGACGCCTTGATAAGATCGGCTGTAGTCTAATTGCACGTCCTGAACTCTCATTGGTCCATTATAAAGTTCTCCAGACGACCAGCTCCTTTACTTTAAGGAACTTTTCGTCTGCCTTAAAATATATTTGGAAATTAATATTAAAGTAATATATATATATATATATTTAGGAAGGCAAATATATTTTATATTGATTTATATATTCACGATTTTTAACTCTAAAAATATTTTATATATTTTATATCTGACTTGAAAAAAATATAAAATGTTTAACATATATTTATTTCGAGATATATATTGAATAAAGTAATTGCTATATTGAAAATTAATATATATATAAATGATATATATATTTAGATGGTTAATATGCATATAAAGATTTTATATATTAAGGTGGAAATATCAGACCTTAACAGGGATAGGTTTATTTCAAACATTATCATTCACAAATCTCTATCTTTTCCTTTCGGGCATGAAAGATCTTCTGCAGGAGAAAGATATTACACAATGAGTGTCTTGAAAGACACTCTTTTCTTGTTGAATTTTGTTCTTTTAAATGATTAACATTCCTTGTCTTTGAAATGTTTCTATCAAGAAAGCGACTCCATACAGGCATGAAATAATTTACACGATAGGAAGATGTTGTGATATGCAAATTATTGGATTTTCAACGCATTAATAAAAAAAGGTGCAGGTAGAGACACTTAAAATGTGTTATAAGCACAGTGTTGAGAAGTAGTTAGGAAAGGCGACACTAGATGGCGTGCGCCAGGGAATGCGCCACAGAGTGCGCCCACGTGACTGGTTTCGAGCGTATAAAAGTAGGTAAAGTGGAGTCTGCGGAGTAAGTAACAGGAGAGAGAAGTAGTGATAAGGTGGAAGGCGCGAGTTAGAAGTTAGGTAAAAGGTATAGCAAGTAAGGTAGAAGAGAGAAAGGTCGCAGTCGCTGAGAGGAAGTTCAAAGAAGAGCGAAGTTAAAGTCAACAGACTAAAGATCAAGAAGCAGAAGATTGAATAAGAAGACAAACTTTAGCTAGCGAGAATAAAGTTGGAGAAATCAAGGAAGATCAGGTTAAAAGACAAAGCAAAGGAAGCGGAAGCAAAACCTGATAAAGTTTAAGAACGTAAAGAATTGAAGATAGGCAAGATAAAATTGTACATATGTAAATAAGCCCTTTGATATTCTCGGATTACCATATTAAGCAATAAAGTTTAATATTACTGAAAAAGTCAAGCCTAATTATTCTCCGGGATCTCAATGACTGTTAGTCATTCTCAGTTCTAATACACAAAGACTAAACATAGTGGTGAGCCGGACGTGATCCTGGAGAAAATGGAAGCTTTAAAGAAAATGAGATCTCCTCTTAGAGGATTGATGACAAAGAAGGTAGCCGAGATTGAAAGGATAATAGAAGACGATCCAACGAATAGACAAGAAATATTGACTCTACATCTACAACTAAAAAGATTAGGGCAGAAAGCGGAGGCGTTGAATGGAAGGATCGGGAGCTTGCTAATGGAAGAGAATGCCAAGGAAGACTTGTTCGAGGCGGAGGTGGATGGATGCAATGCATATGAATGTATGCTAGACGCAATAGAAGTGAAGGTGCAGAAAGCGTTAGAATCTATTGCGGCGGTTCAACAGGAAAGAAAAGGTTCTACATCTGCATCAATGGAAAAAAGAATTTGCAAATTGCCCAAGTTGGAACTTTTAAAGTTCAACGGGACATTGAAGGAATGGTTGCCATGGTGGGGGCAATTTGAAAGGATACACCAGGACGACAGCTTGAGCGGAATAGATAAATTCCATTACCTCCACCAAGCGGTGACTAAGGGTTCAAGAGCCCAAAAATTTTTAGAGGGTTACACCGTAACAGAGGCCAATTATACAAAGGCCATAGAGGCTCTACAGGAGAAGTTTGGTGACCGAGTACTGTTGACAGAGATGTATGTCAGACAGTTACTTGAGTTAATTGTGGAAAGAGCAAGTTCCCAGAGGAGAACATTGGCGGATCTGTACGACCCTCTTATGGCATCATTGAGATCGTTGGAGTCATTGGGGGTGACTGCCGATCGGAACGCCGTGTTCCTGTACCCGATGGTGGAGTCCAGCCTGCCTGAGCAGGTGCTGCCGATATGGCAGCGGAGACCAGAAGCGGGATACCAGTCGGGGGATAACGCAAGAGAATCTGGCAGCTCCCAGAGACTGGGGAATCTTTTAAAATTCATAAAGGAAGAGATTAGGGGAGCTGAACGCCTGGAATTTGTACGAGCGGGATTCGGAAGAGCAGAAAAGATGCCAGAAAAGGAGATCCAGAGAAGAACAACTCCGACAGCGGCACATCTTTTGAACCAGGGCGACGACGAGAGTTGTGTCTTTTGTGATATGACTGGACATAGGTCAAGAAATTGTAGTAGAGCAAAACGAATGACGCTGGAGCAGCGTAAGCAAAGGGCTGCCGGGGCAAAGGTCTGCTTCCGGTGCCTGGGAAGAAGACATGTGGCAAGAGAGTGCAGAAGTGAATGTAAGTGCTTCACATGTAAAGGCAGACACGTCGAACTGATGTGCTCAAGAAGAAGAGGAGAGGTACACGAGAAGAAAACAGAGGTAAAAGAGGACAACCTGGAGTCTCCTTCAACATCAATGGCTAACCAAACATGCTCCAGTGAAGTACTGCTGATGATCGCCAGCGCTAGGGTAGCGAGTCCAAGAGGACAAAGAATAGTACGGGTTTTATTCGATTCCGGAAGCCAGAGAAGCTATATCAGAAGAGCATTGATTGGACAGTTAAACCTAGAAAAGATTGGTCAGGAACAAATACAGAAGGCGTTATTTGGAGGAGGGATGACCGGAGTGGAGAAACACGGCATCTATAGAATCCAACTGGAAAACATCAGGAAGGGAAATAAGATCGGTATTGATGTCCTGGAAGAAAAGACCATTTGCGATAGGACCACCTTCATTCCCATGGGTCAGTGGGTGGAAGAACTTACTTCTCACCAAGTGGAATTTAATAGCGAAGATTTTCAAAGCAAAGAGATTGATATCTTAATAGGGAGTGACTATTTCGGTGAATGCCTGACGGGTAGAACATTAAAATTAAAATCAGGGCCAACAGCCATAGAGACTATTTTTGGCTGGATCTTGTGTGGGCGCCCATCATGCCAAGGGGAAGGCCAAGTTACGACCATGATTACAGCTCTATTGAACCAGGCTAATGACAAAAATATAGGAATTGATTCCGGGCAAAGGAAAAATCAGAGTCGCGAGGGTAAAAACAAAACGGGGCATGTTGATGAGACCCATCCAAAAGATTTACCCCTTAGAGGTGACCTCAGAGGAGGATATGGCTCTTTGTGCTCACACAAAGAGGGTGGGGGTATGTTGAGAAGTAGTTAGGAAAGGCGACACTAGATGGCGTGCGCCAGGGAATGCGCCACAGAGTGCGCCCACGTGACTGGTTTCGAGCGTATAAAAGTAGGTAAAGTGGAGTCTGCGGAGTAAGTAACAGGAGAGAGAAGTAGTGATAAGGTGGAAGGCGCGAGTTAGAAGTTAGGTAAAAGGTATAGCAAGTAAGGTAGAAGAGAGAAAGGTCGCAGTCGCTGAGAGGAAGTTCAAAGAAGAGCGAAGTTAAAGTCAACAGACTAAAGATCAAGAAGCAGAAGATTGAATAAGAAGACAAACTTTAGCTAGCGAGAATAAAGTTGGAGAAATCAAGGAAGATCAGGTTAAAAGACAAAGCAAAGGAAGCGGAAGCAAAACCTGATAAAGTTTAAGAACGTAAAGAATTGAAGATAGGCAAGATAAAATTGTACATATGTAAATAAGCCCTTTGATATTCTCGGATTACCATATTAAGCAATAAAGTTTAATATTACTGAAAAAGTCAAGCCTAATTATTCTCCGGGATCTCAATGACTGTTAGTCATTCTCAGTTCTAATACACAAAGACTAAACACACAGATTTCGTGTGCAAAAAGAGGTTTATCATATGTAAATTACTTCTAAATAAAACATTGTGTTTCGTTGAAAAGATTGTCATTATGCCTGATGTAAAGAGAAATGCTTATAAACATTTATGAGTTTGATAGAGGTAGAATTGTAGCATACTGGGATTGTGGTTTATCATATCGCAGTATTTATGCTTGCGTCGGTTGATATCTCATGACTATTAGGATGGGAGTATAGAATCTATGGGTTCAGGATGGTCATATGGAATGACGTACTGAATCTAAGTGGCCCGCTATTAATAACAGCCGAGAAGACCGACATGTTACCCTCATGGACTTAATGGATCGTACAGCCAGGCCAAGAGTCCTGGGTCAAGAATGTCGTTTTCAAGTTAAAGGTATCTGAACGAACAGTTAAACGACGTTTGCATTAGCATGGGATTGTCAGCTTTGCGACAATAGCTTCAGCTACCTTTGACATCGCAGACAGAAACGTCTTCAATGGTGTGATCAACGACATACCTGGATGTAGGAATGTCGTGACGTTATATTTTCAGACGAAACCAGGTTGTTTTAACCTGACCATAATGGCTAAATCCGTTTTTAGTTCAATCGTGAAGAAGGCACATTTCCAGCGTGCATTCGAAATCGTAATACTTGCCCATCACCAGGATTATTGATATCGGGAGTCATGTTTCGGTCGCCTCTTGTTCACCTTCCAAGAAACTTGAAAACTTCCTGTTACATTTCTGATGTATTAATGTACTCTTTATTGAAGGCATGGAAAACTCTATGTTTCATCTGGCTATTGTATGAACCTATGTTGTCAGTATTATACGGACCTTCCTAAATACAGAAAATGTTTGGCTACTGCCCTGGTGAGAAAGTATTCCTGATCTGTTACCAATAGAAAACGTCTATTCAATGGATTCCAAGCGACTGACTGGTCACCACACGCCATTCACTACTTACGATAAACTGTGGCATCGCGTTGAAGCTGCAAGGGAAGCTGTACCTGTAAGTCCGGTAAAACGGTGTCAGGAGAACCGGCCCGACCAAGACGGGAGCCGGCTGTTGGCGAGGAAGATCCTTCTGGTAGCGTATATTGGAGATAGGCAAATGAACCTAATCCTTAATTCTGCTATCAACTACTGATAGTAAAAAACGTCGTGTTAAGCTGTATCTATTAGAATCCTCTTTGTTATTTAGAAGCCTTGTAGGCAAACAACAACAGATGGGTTTCGTCATAACAGTTTTTTTTACAATATTTTGACCAGGCAACGCTTTTTTGAAGGAATACGCCTCTGGAATACTTCTTTACATACTAACAGATACTCACTGCCATTTTTTAGTACATGTATATTTTAAAATAAAATAAAAAACTTATATTAGTTTTATGTCGGTTAATTGGTATTCTGTACTCCAGGAACCCGAGTTATCCCCCCATATATCAGTTTCAAATTTATAATAAATAAATTCATAAACGATATTTTCAAAGTTTCACAACCCACATAACAGGAGAGAGTAAAGTTTAAAGGACTTTTTAATTCAGTTTTCAATGGGACACCAAACTTGAAATGAGAGAGAGTTTTCGAAATATTTTAAATTATCTACTTATTTTTCACAAAGAAATTTATTCATTTTTGACCACAACGTATTCTATTCACAGATAAAATAAATATATTTCAAGTTTATTTTTCTGCCATTTAAAAATATATAAATATTGTAGTATGAGAGTTTGGAATAAACGATGTAAAAATAAATACATTTATAGTTTATGTTGTCTGAAATTGAATACCATTTTATTGTCATTTGAATTGCCTTTTATTTAATATAACATGAATACATTGTGAATAAAAAATAAAATGAATACCGTAAATATGCCGATATAAATTCTTGCTGTATATTTCAACTTTCTCCTCTCTTAGAATGATGTTTATGGTATAATTTAGAAATGGTTTTGAAGCTATCGGATTTTTTAATAAATAAAATAATGAGTATTTCTTTTACTGGTAAATATATTGATTTATATTGAAATTATTTTTTTGGGTATCGTCTTTTTTTCTCCCTCTCTTCCCTCAGTTTGATTTTTTGCGTCAAGAATAATTTCAAATTCGTTTAAAATTCCCATGCTGAAAATTCCTAATTTATAAAATTTAAAATAACGAGCTTTCGTGTATGGCCTCTAGTTAAACCTTTTTCAAGGTCCATTCTCGAGACCCTTAAATAAAAGTAAAAATGAAACTTTTTATACGTGGATATACAGAAAGAAATTTTAGGTAATCAACGTTAACATGATCATTTTAAGGGAAAAGGGGGAATTTTTTATTAGATTGCCAATTTTACAAGCTTTAGGACATTGTTCTTTACTCTCTTCAAAAGGTACAGCAGAATGCACCTGTTGATAAAGAAACATAATCGAAAGTATGTGAATTTAGAAATCAGATATAAAATAATCTAATTCTTGAAGATCGTTTTGTTTTATTATTGGTTATCGTTAGCAGAGAGCGCTATCTAGTTGAAAAATAATCAAATAAGCGTTGATTAAGGTTTGTTCCATAATATTTGGCCAACAAATTTCAATGACAAATCAAGAAAAGTCAACCACGTACGCGGTTCGGGCTGTTGGCCCTCGTCAATGTGGTTCAGGCTGTGCCTAAAAAAATTGTTCAAAGAGACTGGATTCCTTAAAAATCAAGGAATAGGTATTCAGGGCAAATTTTTTAAACTCGCTGATCATGTGAAAAAATGTGAGAACATTTGAAAAATGGCAAGTGTTTTTATTAAAAACGATGATATAAATATTTCGTCAGTTATATATACAAATTTTCTAATATAAGTTACACTGTTTTTATTCGAATTGTTTGAAAATGAAAACATTAATGAAGTTGAAAATGATTTATTTGAATATTAATTCCTATTTTAAAGACGTTTCAAAATGACTTATAATAAAAATTTAAAAAATGATTTACCGCAATTTTATTTTAAAATTAAATTTATACTGGGAGATTTTATTTTTCATTTCTAATGTAACTACTATTATTATTTATAAATAACGCTCACGATTTATTTTTTATATTTTTAAAAAGTCACAGATAGAAGTGTGACCAAATTCATTTTTAAAGAAGAAAAAAAAGAGAAGACAGGGTTAACAATTTCTCCATTCTCCTAAAGAAAAAAAAAATTCTAGAAAATTCTTTGATCGTCAATTAACTTGGGGGAGAACAAGTATTTAAAAAGAGGCAATTTCAAGATTAAATTTTTACGACCAATGACCACACGTTATTTATGATTTTCTAGAGTAAAATTGGACCTTTAACAATCTCCCAAGAATGCCAGTTCTAATCTCCAACTTTAGTCTTTTGTTTAAATTGTTATTTCTACTCGCTCTCTTTTTTTGAAGTTATCGAATTTGGCAACACTGCTATCAGTACCATTTTTGGGAAATTATTAATCATCTTGTTGAAATTTACTTTCATTAATTCTGAAATTTTCTATGAGAATAATAGAACTACAATTATTTTTTAAATGTAGTTTTTAAAATTAATTTTTACACATTTGAATTTTCCTTTCATTTTGCTCTCTGTTCTATGAATCTTTCTAAATATATTATGAATATATTTTTGATCATTTTAACAGTGAATTGTTTTTTACCTATTCTATATTATAAAATATCAAGTCTTTTTTAATAAAGTAATAAAACATACAAACAAACGAATTCTTAAAAAAAAAGCTAACGAGAAATATTATGGAAATCTATCTTTTTACCAAAAATAAAAAATGTTATTTATAATATATATATATATTATATATTTTAAATAGTGTGTGTGTAACTTAGAAAAATTCATGAAAAAAAAAAGATTAAAATAAAATTTTTAAACATAATATTAATATATAATGTACATTATGTGTGTTTGATTTATAAATTGTTAAACATTTTATTTCTCTCTTTCAATAACAAATATTTTTAATGACTGCCACTCTTCCCACATTCCCCTGAGGAGAGTGTCACTGAAACATTGGGAGTTAAATAACACCATTGGTTGATATGACTGTGTTTTTCTGAATCAACTTACAACCAATAAATGATCTTCAAAATCCTTTTGATATATAAAGAGGGTAAATTTTGAAGCGAAGTAACCAACCCAAAATCAAATTATTGAAACTATCCTGACGCTTCGGTAACACATTTTTAACATCACGAACATTTCAATAATTTATACTTTTTGTGCCTAATCTATAATTCAAATTGTACCTTATCATAGATGAGGCAAAGTGTTTCTTTTATTTTCGATAAAATACTTCTCTTTCAAATATTTATTTGTGTAATATATATATATATATATATAAGCATTAAAATATGATTGAGATTATATTTGACCCCGCGTAAATTTTAAAACACTAATTTCTAATTCTCATTAGAATTCTTGTATAACGAAACATTAAATAGTTAAATTTCTGATAAAATAATCTTATAATAAAAACAGTTCAACTCTCTTTATATAACAAACTCATTCGCTTCAAAATTTTTAAATCTCCAAATGTATTTAAGATTACATTTTAAGAACATCCTTTATCTTTATTTTTTGCCAATTTTATTCAACTTGTCTGGTGAGTGAATCTTTGCTTGGAACAAAATAGAAACTCCTATGGTCAAGATTTAAATGTATATAAATTTCTAAAAATATCGCGGCAATCCATCAAATCAAACATTCAAATAAAATAATGTACATTTTAATCGAAAAATAAACGGGAGTAATTTCTTTATATTTCGACGATCAAAACATATTTTTCAAAAGTGTTCTCGAAATATCAAGTAATAAACCCAGTTAATTTCTCAATCCAGGATGTGTCTCTTTCTAAAGTTTAATATATATAAATACTTTATATAAAAGGGCGTACCTGGATCTGTAAAGAAAAAAAAATCTGAAAATATTTCGAGAGATTGCTCCCTCTTTATCAATTTATTGCACAGTGAATTTATTTACAAATTATTGTAGATCACATTGAAAAACAAATTTTTCATTGGTCAAAAGCAATTATTGATATTAATACATAAAATAAAATAATAAGACAATAAAATATTATGAAAATTAAAAGCTTTTTATAAAATGTTTATTAATTCAAACTATATAAATAGTGTTAGTTTTATATTTGGCGATATATAATATTTTATGAGTAATATTTTCCCAGTGGAGGCGAAAGAATGCTTGAAAGTATGAGCAAATATTTTAATATATTTCCAGAAACATATATCCAAATAATATCTTAAATACCTTAATATTTATAGGACGAGTGTGGTCTTAACTGTTTGTTTACCACCGCTACGACCAGAACTTGTATCTCTCATTGTACACCTTTTTTTTCCAATTAAAAAAAAATCTCAATGACCTCGATTATTACAATAGTCCAACCTCACTAGTGAGTGCAAGTAACCAAACGCGTCCATGGCATACTTGTAAATGTACCTATGTCAAACTGATTTTCACATGTTTAGATATGTAGTGCACTTACAGTAAAAGCGGTCGTTAATTTCTACCGACCATGATTTTCACGGCCATTTTTGTACAAAGTATGTAATAGGGTTAATGATAAATATATATTATAATGAACATATAGTTACAAAAGATTACCATTTTTGATCATTGGAATATTAATAATTGATAATTTTAATTGATCATTTTTAAGTCATTATTTTAGAATATTTAGTTGGCAAATTTCAATTTAATATGTTCAGCTTGTTTTGATGAGATGATAATTTTCTTTCCAAAGTATTATTCATGGAAACGAGATAAGATTGATAGTAAAGAAATAAATTTATATTTTAAGGCAAAATACATTATTTTGATGGATAAATAAATAACAAATGAATCTAAAGATAAATATAATTTGATGATAACTGAATAAAAAATACGGATTCTTTATAAGAGAATATCTTGAATTTTCCAAATACCCGGAGAGCCTAACCTATTAACTTCTGCATATATAAAAAATAGAAGAAAAAAAAACAGTTTTAGAAAACAATAGACCAAAATATCGGGTGCGTTCAGCGAATTTTATTTCAAATCCAATACCATCGGATAATTTAAGGAACCGCTGGCGATTTTACCTCGAGTAACAGTGGAGTGAGCTGGGGTGTCGAGGAGTTCGGGAGTTTTGCTAGAGGCAGAAAGATCGTCAGATATTCGGTTAAAGATTTCATAAACATACTGAGCGGTTAACCGTAGCACCTTGACAGTGCCATTAATTGTTCTATATGATACGGCAGACTGGCCGGCAAACTGTATAATCCAGCTTGGGTCATATGGTGTCGACCTGTTTTGTCTTTCAGGACCTTTAGGGTCACAGGCTCCCCGTCCCCTAGATCTCCTGACGCCCTGAAGGTGCTACGCCTTCTCGAATTGAGAGGCCCCACCGAAAGCTTGTAGCACCAATTTGATGCATTTATAGGGTCATCCGGGGTTCTCAAAAAGCAATCCTCGTTTTTCTTTATCGGCATTTTGAATTTTGTTGAAGTGCTGATGTCCAAATCTATCAGCTTCTTTTTGAAAAGGCCACAAAGCACCACTTTCCTGAAATCTTTTCGGTACTCCCAGACTTCCTGATGGGCATCTTCATTCAAGCCGACGGCCATGGAGAGATTGCCCTGGTTCTTGATACGATGATTTCACCAGTTTTTCTTTTAGAAGCCAAGAACATCTTCCCTCTCCTATTGAAAATAAGGAGAAAATATCGCGAGAGTCCTCGGGCACTATGCCAAGCAATAATGGCATTTTTAGAGCTTGTACAACAATGAGAGCTGAGGTTAATGAGAGCTGATTGTGGTGAAGGGGACTGATACATATATAAAATGATGAACAATAATTTGAGGTCAAAGACATAGAGTTAGGACACGTTTTTAGAAGAATCTGTATTCGGATTAACACTTTTATTAAATAAATTGGTATTCATATTAAACATACACAAAAATATAAGAAACGGTTGCAAGATTTGTTAGTACATCGCAAGAATGTTATGGTATTCACAAGGGATGTAGGGTTGATCCAGTATTTTTGAGAAAAGGTCTGAAGTATTAGAAAAAAAAACTATGGTGCTTGCTAAGATATCGACGACAATGTTGGGATATTCAGTGAAGATCATATCTAGAATGTTACAAAGGATTGGATATGCCGTGAATGATCAGACATGTCGGATATGTCAGGATATTCCCAGAATGTCAGGACATGACAGCAGGACTAGGACATTCCTAGAATGTCACGGGATGCATGGATTGCTAGGATATCCTGTAGTCCAAATATTAACTAGAATGTAAGGATATTTCAGTAAATAGCAGGCCATTTTATTTAACATGTAATTTAAAATTATTTGTAAAGATATTCGAAAAAAGGCTAAACAGAATTTAAAATAACAAATGAAAATATACATATACAAATATATTGATCGCAGCATTATTATGGCATATAAAATATTATATAAATTCAGCAAAGTATATTCATTCCAAAAAAAAAAAACGATTAAAACGTGGATGCTTTTCTTTAAAAAGAAAATATGCCTATCGTTCTTATTGCAATCAGAAAAATATTGGTAGTTGTGGCTCATCAGAGGTGAACCACCCCAGATATTTCACCAATTTAATCTACAACAGACACTGAAAAGGCAAGTTCACATAAATTTGTAAAATTCCAAGGATGGCATTTGGTATTTTGATGGAAAAACAAAGCGCATAAATAATATGAAGCAATAACGCGCTATCTATATATAAGAAACAAAAACATTACGGCACGGATGTTTTTTACACATGCAGGTTTAAATAGTACAAAATTTTGATTAACATTTTTGGCCTATGTTAAGTAATTAAAGAGAACTTGAATATAAATGAATGAATTTTATTTTTTTTATAACAAATCTGTGACTTTATATAGTAAAATGATTGTATAACAGCATCACTTATATTTCCCGTTAGCATTATTCGCTTTATGCGAATTCTAGACATTTTCTCGCCCTACTCAAACTATCTACAAAGGTTACAAGATTGATACATGGTTGTTCTATATGGTGTAAGATAAACATGTGATGGATAGAATCCTATATAGTGGAGCACAGTAATAGCTAGGTTTTGGTTGAAATTGTTTAAAGTTGAAGCTTCTTCACATTTTATTATACTGCTAGGAATTATATGGTATAGAATTGATGTGCTAATATATGATAATATTCACTAGATTTTCATAATTTTCATAATTATAATTAGTATGTCAGGCAGTAGAGTGTCAGACAAACTGAAAGAAGGCAAAGTCGTTTTGGTCGAAATTGCGTTATGTTCTTCCAGGGAACTTTCACAAGTCATCAGCGAGTTTCACGACCAGCCGTCCAACAACAATAGATCATTTCTACTTCTTATAGCTAAGACATTCTTGAAATGTAATATTGTAGTACTTATGGTAAAACTAATTTTTCTGAACATTTTTGTCACACTATAGACTCCTATATATAGAAATGCGAACATATAGGTGTCTTTGATATATTGTAATAAAGATAATATTGTAGATATGCAACATAATTATTTTATTGAAGTTATATCTTCTAGAATTTAAATGATCATTTGGAAATTTAATATATATAATTTAAATGTATTTAATTTCTAATTTGAAGTTGTTGCCCTTTTGTCTATTCTTTTTATTATCACTTGTTCTCGTGGTACATGCCATGATAATCAAGGTGAACAATGAGCAGCGGCTTTTGATATAAATAGAGAATATGATAGTTTGTAGTTTGCACCATAATTGAATGAGATTTAAACAATCCTGAAAATTTAATATTCAACGAGAAATGAATCACTATCAAACTTTTCAAAGCAGAAATCTTCAAGCAGAGTTAGCCGAAGGTTTTCTGAATGCACTGCGGATAAGTGCTGTTTATGGCAGTAGCTTTCTGCTGGGTCAGCGTAAATTTACTCAACGGAGGGAGGTGAGACGTCTCAGACTTTGGGGAAGTGGATGGGACATCACAAGCCCCTGCGGTGGAGTGAAAGACATCACAGGCGCTTGGTGAATTGGGAGGTACATTAGTGCTGCTTGTGGAGGAGGGAGCTGCATTACAAGCGTTAGGGATAGAGAGAGGGACATCAGTGCTGTTTGTGCGGGAGTAAGCTGCATCAGAAGCGCTAGGGATGGAGGTAGGGACGTCAGAGGTGCTGGAGGGGTAGATGACATCATCTAAGCAGCTGGTGAGATTTCTCCTCTCAAGATACCCGCCTTCCCTTTCTTTTCGAAAAAAAAAATCCGGTAGAATAATTCGTTGACCACATACTTTCTCGTTTTATTCTCACCTCGGAAGCAGGAGTCTTCATTTCATAAGGCGGACCGGGCGGCGAATGATAGAACCGCGATACTGTCATGTGTTTCCGACACGTTTTGTCCTTCAAGACCTTGAGGGTCACAGGCACCCCGTCCCCTAGATCCCCTGAAGCCCTAAGGTGCTTCACCTTCTTGGATTGAGAGGCCCCACTTGGAGCTTATAGCACCAATTTCCTGAAATCTTTTCGGTACTCCTAGACTTCCAGAAGGGCATCTTCACTCAAGCCGATGGCCATGGAGAGGTTGCCCTGGTTCTTGATACGATGATTTCACCAGTTTTTCTTTAAGAAGCCAAGAACATCTTCCCTATCTTATTGAAAATAAGGAGAAAAATATCGCGAGGGTCCCAGTGCACTATGCCAAGCAATAATGGCATTTTTTAGAGCTTTTACAACAATGAGATCTGAGTTTAATGAGGGCTGATTGTGATGAAGGGGACTGATACATATATAAAATGATGAACAATAATTTGAGGTCAAAGATATAGAGTTAGGACACTTTTTAGAAAGTACTGTATTCGGATTAACAATTTTATTAAAAAAATTGGTATTCATATTAAACACACACAAAAATATATTAAACGGTTGCAAGATTGGTTAGTACATGTCAAGAATGTTATGGTATTCGCAAGGGATGTAGGGTTGATTCAGTATTTTTGAGAAAAGTATTAGAAAAGAGGTATGGTACTTGCTGAAAAATCTACGACAATATTGGGACATTCAGTGAAGATCTTATCTAGAATGTTACAAAGGATGAGATATGCCATAAATGACCAGACATGTCAGATATGTCAGAATATTCCCAGATTGTCAGGACATAACAGCAGGATTAGGACATGCCTAGAATGTCACGGAATGCATGGATTGCAAGGATATCCTGAAGTCCAAATATTAACTAGAATGTAAGAATATTCCAGTAAATATCAGGCCATTTTATTTAACATGTAATTTAAAATTATTTGTAAAGATATTCGAAAAAAGGCTAAACAGAATTTAAAATAACAAATGAAAATATACATATACAAATATATTGATCGCAGCATTATTATGGCATATAAAATATTATATAAATTCAGCAAAGTATATTCATTCCAAAAAAAAACTATTAAAACGTGGATGCTTTTCTTTAAAAAGAAAATATGCCTATCGTTCTTATTGCAATCAGAAAAATATTGGCAGTTGTGGCTCATCAGTGGTGAACCACCCCAGATATTTCACCAATTTAATCTACAACAGACACTGAAAAGGCAAGTTCACACATTTTTTATCATTCCAAGGATGGAATATGGTATTTTGATGGAGAAACAAAGCGCATAAATAATATGAAGCAATAACGCGCTATCTATATATAAGAAACAAAAACATTACGGCACGGATGTTTTTTACACATGCAGGTTTAAATAGTACAAAATTTTGATTAACTTTTTTGGCCTATGTTATGTAATTAAAGAGAACTTGAATATGAATAAATGAATTTGAAAACAAAATTTTGAGTACTAAAATTTGTGACTTTATATAGTAAAAAGATTGTCAAACAGCATCACTTATATCTCCCGTTAGCATTATTCGCTTAATGCGAATTCTATGCATTACCACGTCTTACTCAAACTATCTACAAAGGTTACAAGATTGTTACATGGTTGTTCAATATGGTTTAACATGTGATGGATAGAATCCTATATACTGGAGCACAGTAATAGCTAGGTTTTGGTTGAAGTTGTTTAAAGTTGGAGCTTCTTCACATTTTATTATACGGCTAGGAATTATATGGTATAGAATTGATGTGCTAAAATATGATAATATTCACTAGATTTTCTAATGTTTCATAATTATAATTAGTATGTCAGACAGTAGGGTGTCACACAAACTGAAACAAGGCAAAGTCGTTTTGGGCGAAATTTCGTTATGTTCTTCCAGGGAACTTTCACAAGTCATCAGTGAGTTTCACGACCAGCCGTCCAACAACAATAGATCATTTCTACTTCTTATAGCTAAAACACCCTTGACATGTAATATTGTAGTACTTATGGTAAAACTAATTTTTCTGAACATTTTTGTCACACTATAGAGTCCTATATATAGAAATGCGAACATATCGGTCTTTGAAATATTGTAATAAGATAATTTTGTAGAAAAACAAACCTAATTCTTTTATTGAGGTTATACCTTCTAGAAATTTCAATAATAATTTAGAAATATATTGTAGGATTTAAATTTAGTTATTTTTTAATTTGAAGTTGTTGCCTTTTTGTTTTTTTTCTTTTTATTATCACTTTTTCTCTTGGTACATGCCATGACAATCAAGGTGAATAAAAAGCACCGGCTTTTGATATAAATAGAAAATATGATAGTTTGTAGTTTGCATTATAATTGAATAATTTAAACAATCCTGAAAATTTAATATTCAACGAGATATGAATCACTATCAAACTTTTCAAAGGAGAAATCATCAAGCAGAGTTAGCCGAAGGTTTTCTGAATGCACTGCAGATAAGTGCTGTTTATGGCAGTAGCTTTCGGCTGGGTCAGCGTAAATTTACTCAACGGAGGGAGGTGAGACGTCGCAGGCCTTTGGGGAAGTGGATGGGACATCACAAGCCCCTGCGGTAGAGTGAAAGACATCACAGCCGCTTGGTGAGGTGGGAGGGACATCAGTGATGCTTGTGCAGGAGTGAGCTGCATCAAAAGCGCTAGGGATGGAGGGAGGGACATCAGAGGTGCTGTAGGGGTAGATTACATCATCACCAGCGGCTGGTGAGATTCCTCCTTTCAAGATGCCCGCCTTCCCTTTCTTTTCGAAAAAAAAAATCCAAAAGAATAATTCTTTGACCACATACTTTCTCGTTTTATTCGCACCTCGGAGGCAGGAGTCTTCATTTCATAAGGCAGACCGGGCGGCGAATGATAGAACCGCGATACTGTCATGTGTTTCCGACACGTTTTGTCCTTCAAGACCTTGAGGGTCACAGGCACCCCGTCCCCTAGAACCCCTGAAGCCCTAAGGTGCTTTCACCTTCGTGGATTGAGAGGCCCCAATGAGAACTTATAGCACAACTTTCCTGAAATATTTTCGGTACTCCCAGACCTCCAGAAGGGCATCTTCATTCAAGCCGATGACCATGGAGGGGTTGCCCTGGTTCTTGATTCGATGATTTCACAAGTTTTTCTTTAAAAAAGCCAAGAACATCTTCCTTCTCTTATTGAAAATAAGGAGAGTAAATATCGCGAGGGTCCCAGTGCACTATGCCAAGCAATAATGGCATTTTTTAGAGCTTTTACAACAATGAGAACTGAAGTTAATGAGAGCTGATTGTGGTGAAGGGGACTGATACATATATAAAAGGATGAACAATAATTTGATGTCAAAAACATAGAGTTAGGACACGTTTTTAGGAAGTACTGTATTCGGATTAACAATTCTATTTAAAAATTGGTATTTATATTGAACACACACAAAAATAGAAGATTACGGTTGCAAGATTTGTTCGTACATGTCAAGAATGTTATGGTATTCGCAAGGGATGTAGGGTTGATTCAGTATTTTTGAGAAAAGTATTAGAAAAGAGGTATGGTACTTGCTGAAAAATCTACGACAATATTGGGACATTCAGTGAAGATCTTATCTAGAATGTTACAAAAATTCAGATATGCCATAAATGACCAGACATGTCAGATATGTCAGAATATTCCCAGATTGTCAGGACATAACAGCAGGATTAGGACATGCCTAGAATGTCACGGAATGCATGGATTGCAAGGATATCCTGAAGTCCAAATATTAACTAGAATGTAAGGATATTTCAGTAAATATCAGGCCATTTTATTTAACATGTAATTTAAAATTATTTGTAAAGATATTCGAAAAAAGGCTAAACAGAATTTAAAATAACAAATGAAAATATACATATACAAATATATTGATCGCAGCATTATTATGGCATATAAAATATTATATAAATTCAGCAAAGTATATTCATTCCAAAAAAAAAAAAAACGATTAAAACGTGGATGCTTTTCTTTAAAAAGAAAATATGCCTATCGTTCTTATTGCAATCAGAAGAATATTGGCAGTTGTGGCTCATCAGTGGTGAACCACCCCAGATATTTCACCAATTTAATCTACAACAGACACTGAAAAGGCAAGTTCACACATTTTTTATCATTCCAAGGATGGCATTTGGTATTTTGATGGAAAAACAAAGCGCATAAATAATATGAAGCAATAACGCGCTATCTATATATAAAAAACAAAAACATTACGGCACGGATGTTTTTAACTCATGCAGGTTTAAATAGTACAAAATTTTGATTAACTTTTTTGGCCTATGTTATGTAATTAAAGAGAACTTGAATATGAATAAATGAATTTGAAAACAAAATTTTGAGTACTAAAATTTGTGACTTTATATAGTAAAAAGATTGTCAAACAGCATCACTTATATCTCCCGTTAGCATTATTCGCTTAATGCGAATTCTATGCATTACCACGTCTTACTCAAACTATCTACAAAGGTTACAAGATTGTTACATGGTTGTTCAATATGGTTTAACATGTGATGGATAGAATCCTATATACTGGAGCACAGTAATAGCTAGATTTTGGTTGAAGTTGTTTAAAGTTGGAGCTTCTTCACATTTTATTATACGGCTAGGAATTATATGGTATAGAATTGATGTGCTAAAATATGATAATATTCACTAGATTTTCTAATGTTTCATAATTATAATTAGTATGTCAGACAGTAGGGTGTCACACAAACTGAAACAAGGCAAAGTCGTTTTGGGCGAAATTTCGTTATGTTCTTCCAGGGAACTTTCACAAGTCATCAGTGAGTTTCACGACCAGCCGTCCAACAACAATAGATCATTTCTACTTCTTATAGCTAAAACACCCTTGACATGTAATATTGTAGTACTTATGGTAAAACTAATTTTTCTGAACATTTTTGTCACACTATAGAGTCCTATATATAGATATGCGAACATATCGGTCTTTGAAATATTGTAATAAGATAATTTTGTAGAAATACAAACCTAATTCTTTTATTGATGTTATACCTTCTAGAAATTTCAATAATAATTTAGAAATATATTGTAGGATTTAAATTTAGTTATTTTTTAATTTGAAGTTGTTGCCTTTTTGTTTTTTTCTTTTTATTATCACTTTTTCTCTTGGTACATGCCATGACAATCAAGGTGAATAAAAAGCACCGGCTTTTGATATAAATAGAAAATATGATAGTTTGTATTTTGCATTATAATTGAATAATTTAAACAATCCTGAAAATTTAATATTCAACGAGAAATGAATCACTATCAAACTTTTCAAAGCAGAAATCTTCAAGCAGAGTTAGCCGAAGGTTTTCTGAATGCACTGCAGATAAGTGCTGTTTATGGCAGTAGCTTTCGGCTGGGTCAGCGTAAATTTACTCAACGGAGGGAGGTGAGACGTCGCAGGCCTTTGGGGAAGTGGATGGGACATCACAAGCCCCTGCGGTAGAGTGAAAGACATCACAGCCGCTTGGTGAGGTGGGAGGGACATCAGTGATGCTTGTGCAGGAGTGAGCTGCATCAAAAGCGCTAGGGATGGAGGGAGGGACATCAGAGGTGCTGTAGGGGTAGATGACATCATCACCAGCGGCTGGTGAGATTCCTCCTTTCAAGATGCCCGCCTTCCCTTTCTTTTCGAAAAAAAAAAATCCAAAAGAATAATTCTTTGACCACATACTTTCTCGTTTTATTCGCACCTCGGAGGCAGGAGTCTTCATTTCATAAGGCAGACCGGGCGGCGAATGATAGAACCGCGATACTGTCATGTGTTTCCGACACGTTTTGTCCTTCAAGACCTTGAGGGTCACAGGCACCCCGTCCCCTAGAACCCCTGAAGCCCTAAGGTGCTTTCACCTTCGTGGATTGAGAGGCCCCAATGAGAACTTATAGCACAACTTTCCTGAAATATTTTCGGTACTCCCAGACCTCCAGAAGGGCATCTTCATTCAAGCCGATGACCATGGAGGGGTTGCCCTGGTTCTTGATTCGATGATTTCACAAGTTTTTCTTTAAAAAAGCCAAGAACATCTTCCTTCTCTTATTGAAAATAAGGAGAGGAAATATCGCGAGGGTCCCAGTGCACTATGCCAAGCAATAATGGCATTTTTTAGAGCTTTTACAACAATGAGAACTGAAGTTAATGAGAGCTGATTGTGGTGAAGGGGACTGATACATATAAAAGGATGAACAATAATTTGATGTCAAAAACATAGAGTTAGGACACGTTTTTAGGAAGTACTATATTCGGATTAACAATTTTATTTAAAAATTGGTATTTATATTGAACACACACAAAAATAGAAGATTACGGTTGCAAGATTTGTTCGTACATGTCAAGAATGTTATGGTATTCGCAAGGGATGTAGGGTTGATTCAGTATTTTTGAGAAAAGTATTAGAAAAGAGGTATGGTACTTGCTGAAAAATCTACGACAATGTTGGGACATTCAGTGAAGATCTTATCTAGAATGTTACAAAGGATGAGATATGCCATAAATGACCAGACATGTCAGATATGTCAGAATATTCCCAGATTGTCAGGACATAACAGCAGGATTAGGACATGCCTAGAATGTCACGGGATGCATGGATTGCAAGGATATCCTGAAGTCCAAATATTAACTAGAATGTAAGGATATTCCAGTAAAAATATCAGGCCATTTTATTTAACATGTAATTTAAAATTATTTGTAAAGATATTCGAAAAAAGGCTAAACAGAATTTAAAATAACAAATGAAAATAAACATATACAAATATATTGATCGCAGCATTATTATGGCATATAAAATATTATATAAATTCAGCAAAGTATATTCATTCCAAAAAAAAAAAAAACGATTAAAACGTGGATGCTTTTCTTTAAAAAGAAAATATGCCTATTGTTCTTATTGCAATCAGAAGAATATTGGTAGTTGTGGCTCATCAGTGGTGAACCACCCCAGATATTTCACCAATTTAATCTACAACAGACACTGAAAAGGCAAGTTCACACAATTTTTATCATTCCAAGGATGGAATATGGTATTTTGATGGAAAAACAAAGCGCATAAATAATATGAAGCAATAACGCGCTATTCAATATACAGTTACGAGCGTCATGCGTTCTTCATCTCTTAATTCTTCAGTTTTCATCTCTGTCACCGTTTGCTTTTTCTTTGGAATGGCGCTATCCTATTGGTTGGCTACGATCACGCCACTTCTCTCCCCCCCCCCACTCGCTTTTTCGTTTTTGTAACTATTGTGTTGGAGCGGGTCGCTCCTTAAATAAATGCATATATTAGTTAATAACTAAATGGAATCCTCTCTCTCCTTTTCCCAGTAAGAGACGCCTACGGAAGCCAACAGTACATAGACAGATAAAGCACATAGGCTATAGTTATTAACTAATATATGCATTTTTTTAAGGCGCCAATTTATAATTGTAACAAATATTATTTGAATAAAAACATTCAATCGGGTAAAACACGGGCGTTGCCCGGGTCATTCAGCTAGTCTATATATAAGAAACAAAAACATTACGGCACAGATGTTTTTTACACATGCAGGTTTGAATAGTACAAAATTTTGATTAACTTTTTTGGCCTATGTTATGTAATTAAAGAGAATTTGAATATAAATGACTGAATTTTATTTTTTTTTTTAGTAACAAAATTTGTGACTTTATATAGTAAAATGATTGTATAACAGCATCACTTATATTTCCCGTTAGCATTATTCGCTTTATGCGAATTCTAGACATTTTCTCGCCCTACTCAAACTATCTACAAAGGTTACAAGATTGATACATGGTTGTTCTATATGGTGTAAGATAAACATGTGATGGATAGAATCCTATATAGTGGAGCACAGTAATAGCTAGGTTTTGGTTGAAATTGTTTAAAGTTGAAGCTTCTTCACATTTTATTATACTGCTAGGAATTATATGGTATAGAATTGATGTGCTAATATATGATAATATTCACTAGATTTTCATAATTTTCATAATTATAATTAGTATGTTCGGCAGTAGAGTGTCAGACAAACTGAAAGAAGGCAAAGTCGTTTTGGTCGAAATTGCGTTATGTTCTTCCAGGGAACTTTCACAAGTCATCAGCGAGTTTCACGACCAGCCATCCAACAACAATAGATCATTTCTACTTCTTATAGCTAAGACATTCTTGAAATGTAATATTGTAGTACTTATGGTAAAACCAATTTTTCTGAACATTTTTGTCACACTATAGACTCCTATATATAGAAATGCGAACATATAGGTGTCTTTGATATATTGTAATAAAGATAATATTGTAGATATGCAACATAATTATTTTATTGAAGTTATATCTTCTAGAATTTAAATGATCATTTGGAAATTTAATATATATAATTTAAATGTATTTAATTTCTAATTTGAAGTTGTTGCCCTTTTGTCTATTCTTTTTATTATCACTTGTTCTCGTGGTACATACCATGATAATCAAGGTGAACAATGAGCAGCGGCTTTTGATATAAATAGAGAATATGATAGTTTGTAGTTTGCACCATAATTGAATGAGATTTAAACAATCCTGAAAATTTAATATTCAACGAGAAATGAATCACTATCAAACTTTTCAAAGCAGAAATCTTCAAGCAGAGTTAGCCGAAGGTTTTCTGAATGCACTGCGGATAAGTGCTGTTTATGGCAGTAGCTTTCTGCTGGGTCAGCGTAAATTTACTCAACGGAGGGAGGTGAGACGTCTCAGGCCTTTGGGGAAGTGGATGGGACATCACAACCTCCTGCGGTGGAGGGAAAGACATCACAGGCGATTGGTGAGGTGGGACGTACATAAAGAGCAATGATGGTGGAGGGAGGGACATCAGTGCCGCTTGTGGTGGAGAGAGCTGCATCAAAAGCGCTAGGGATGGAGGGAGAGACGTCAGAGGTGCTGAGGGGTAGATGACATCATCACCAGCAGCTGGTGAGACTGCTCCTCTCAAGATACCCGCCTTCCCTTTCTTATCGAAAAAAATCCGGTATAATAATTCTTTGACCACATACTTTCTCGTTTTATTCTCACTTCGGAAGCAGAAGTCTTCATTTCATACGGCAGACCGGCCGGCGAATGATAGAACCGCGATACTGTCATATGTTTCCGACACGTTTTGTCCTTCAAGACCTTGAGGAATACAGATTCGCCAGCTCCTAGGTCTCCGGGGGCTGGAAGGTGCTGGACCGGGGTTCTGGGATCGATAGGTCCGTGGGAGACCTTATAACAGCCCGTTACTGAACGTATTGAGTTATCGCGAACCCTTTTGGGAATCCTTTATATTACCCATGTAAAATATCTATTGTTCCTGATTGTCCAAGATGACCAGAAATTTCTCTATGCAGCCAAGAATATATTGGCACTTTCGCTATAAACGAGGAGAAATTATCAAAGAGGACTCCAGGCGATGCCCTTAGCAATAATGGCTCATTGTTAGAGCTCGTACAACTATGTAGCCGCTGTCAACGACTATTGATTGCGATGAAAACAACTAATAAATATATGAATTGAAGAAAAAAATCATATGTCTAATACCGAAATATAAAATACGCATTTAGAATATACTTGAGTCGGATTAACACTTTTAAAAAATTAAAAAAAAAACTGTTTTTAAACATAAGAAAGTGTACAAAGTTTTCTAGTACATGTCAGGAATACTAGGAGTTCCAGGTTTTCACAATAGATATCGGGATCATCTAGGATTTAGAGAGAGGAAAGGTCTATATAGAGGGTCAGGAAATTATGATACTGCCAAGAGAACTGTCGACGATGTCGAGGTATTCCCTGAAAGACTGATCCTACCGAGAATGTTACAAAATAAGAAATAAACCGTGATTGGCCAGACCAGCCGAAATATCCATGGAGTGTTAGGGCAATAAGCAGAACTAGGACTTGCCAAGAATGTCATAAAATGCATCAACTGTGAAGACATCTTGAAGAAGTTCAAATAACGAATGGAAGGTTAGAATTATTCCAGTAAATATTAGGTAATTTGATTATAAAATAGAATCTTTTAATAGAGAAATATTCAAGATTGTATTTTATATTGAAATTACCTGATACTTACAGGAATAATTCTAACCTTCTATTCATTATGTGAATTTCTTTAATATGCCTTTACAGTTCATGCATTTTGTGAAATTCTTGGCAAGTTCTAGTTCTGATTATCTCCCTAACACTCTCAGAATACAAAGAAATTTTTGATATTTAAAAATCTTGAACATCAGTTTTGAAAATCGAAATAATATTATAGATAAGATATGCATCTAGCATTAAAATGTTAAAGGGATTGAAATTCAGCAAAGCGCTTTTATTCGAATGATGATTTTTCTTATGGAACATATTTCTCTTAAGGAGAAACTATTTCCTACTGTCCTTACTGCAATGAGAAAATATTGATAGGGCAAAACTCATCATTTGTGAACCCTCCCAGCAGTTTCACCAGTTCAAAAGCATTAAAATAAAACAAGGTCTCCCATTTTATCATATTTCAGTATTAGCATATTTCATTATTCGCATTATGGTATTTTTTTATATTAAAAAAAAAACCGAAGTTTCATGTGTGTGTGAATATTTATAAATATCTAGCCCCTATGTAATTAACCAAATAATTTGTGGCCAACAGCCTGAAACGCGTACATAGTTGATTTTTCTTTATTTTTGGTGGTTAATTAACGACAATCCACATAAATAATTTCTTAAAAATTTATTTGATAGCGATTTTGTTTTAAGTTGAAAATTTGCCTTGAATTAAATACCAAACGATGTACGTTTTCGTTGTTTTTAAATATTGCGAAATATGTTATAATTTTTGTTTTAAATATAAATACTTATAAGTATTTCTTAAATATTTATAATTTGATATTATGAGTAATTTTATTTTTTACTTTTGATCAAATTGAAATTCTTGTTTGATTACTTGCAAATGTTCGTTAAAGTTTATATTTTAAATACGGCTCACCAATTTATGTGGGCGGCATGGAATTCTAGGCGGAGTCAGATTACAAATTATTTATTGTAAAATCAACTTTTAATTACATTTATTTAATACAAATTATCAGAAGGGGTTAAATTGTTGTATATTACTTATTTATTTATTTATTTCATCTCAATTTACAGGTGTTACATTCGAGCACAGCTCGCGAGTCACCTTGTCCAGATTATTTACACATGGCGAGTTGTAATGCTGGAGTGGCCCCCCGTACCTTACAGGAGGGCAGTTGTTGGGTGTTTGGCTGTCAGCTAGCCATTGGGTCCAGGTCGTTGGATTCGGTGGCTGAGGTCACCTTGATTTTGAACAATTTCTTGTATAGTTGGATTTGATGATTTTTGAAATTGCGAGAATAGTCTTGTCGCAGAGTCTTGATAAATCTCTTCTAGATTAGGCTGGTTGAGATCTTCTTTGAGGATTTTGTTTGAAAGATTGAATGGGGCTCCTATAGTGGTTCGTAAGCAAATCCTTATGAAGGCATCTATTCTTTTTTTATCCGTAGGTGTGATATATTTGCCCCAGACTGGTAGTGCGTACGTGATGATGGGTAGAATACAGGTTTTGTACAACGTGAATTTATGCTTTGTTGTTAAATTACTTTTAAAATTAAGCAGGCTTGATAGAGATATTTTGGCTATCTTTGCCTTTCTTATGGTGTTTTGGACATGTAGGCTTGTTAAGAATGCCATGAGAAGCAGAAATTGTATGTAATCCAAATAATGACTGAAATGTAAAGATATCCTTTAATATATCACAGGTCATTTAATTTACTTTTTATTTAGAATTCTTTGTGAACATATATTAAAAACATTAAACATGTATTTTGAGAATAAAAATAAAACATCGAACCTTGATATAGTATATAAAGTAGATATATTTATATTTACAAAGTGTGTCTTAATTGAAAAATCATTTTTTTAAAATCTCAAATCCTTCTTTTTTTTAGGAAGAACAATTGTTTATTGCCCTAAGTGCAAAGAAAAAAAAATTGGCAGGCATGACCTGGCTTATCAGTAGTTAACTCTCCCAGGCAAGGAAAGGTCCAGTTCGTCGAGAGTGCTTCATATTATCCAGGGAAACTTCCACAAGTCAATTAGTGAGTTTTACAATCATCCGCTGGATAACAAAATATAATATTTTCTACTAATGCAGTTCAGATCCGAATGGATCTTGCTAGGTCTATGTTCTACTGTCTCTCTCTTAAGTGTTATTCAACCTGCTTCGCCTTTGTGTTCTCAATAGTAGACTGTTAGTGCTTGTGTTACGACAACATTCACATGCCAAGATAATACTGAGGACATCGCAGAAATAATTGAACCTGGAGAGATTCCAAAGATCACAAACATTGCAACCACAGTCAGGTACATAGTGGCACGACTATCGTGATCCATTAAAGAATTTTTCCTTCTCAGCCTTAGTTCCAAAGACCGGGAATTTTTCCCCACTCGCCATTACATGTCCAACGTGCTCGCCGCAAATATCCAAACTCAACCTGACGACAATAACTTTTACCCTCTACGAAACTGTGACTCCCTAACCATCAAAAAGGAACTAACCATAGTTAAATAAACAAGTAAGAAATATACAGACTAAACTAGGTTTATAATTTTGTACCAGGAATACAACTCATTTTAAATCTGAATTTGCAATATGTTTCCCTGATGTTTAAAAAGCGCTTGATATAAGATAAACCTTTGGAATTGTTACAAAATTTATCGATATATGACAATTGTATTTATAAATTTGATATTTTATTTATACAAACATTTTTAAATTAATTTTATTAACATTTTGTTTACTGTCTATAACAGCTACACCTATTCATTCGAGTCACTATATCACTGTTCTTTTTAAAAATCCAACCCAGTGCAAACAAAACAAAGGTTTACACATATGTCACCCTCCATTTAAGCAATTTTGAACCATACGAAAATATAGCCTAGAGAGAACCATACATGTAAATCACCTGCCCCGACACCTCTACATCGAAGTCAATCTGTGTATACTAAGAAACTATTTGTAAAACGAAAATTGAAATTATACCGCGAATGTTTCTTTTATAAAAATCGAAATTTATTTTCAAAGAGAAATAGCGACATTTCTAACTTTGAGGATGAGGTATGGAAAGGTGAAACATGAAGAGTAATGGCGAACGGAAAATAAAAAGTGTCCAGGGGCGGGAATCGAACCCACACCCTTCTGCTTACCGGGCAGGTGCCTTGTCCACTCGGCTACCATGTCCAGGGTAGCCGAGTGGACAAGGCACCTGCCCGGTAAGCAGAAGGGTGTGGGTTCGATTCCCGCCCCTGGACACTTTTTATTTTTATTTTTCCGTTCGCCATTACTCTTCATGTTTCACCTTTCCATACCTCATCCTCAAAGTTAGAAATGTCGCTATTTCTCTTTGAAAATAAATTTCGATTTTTATAAAAGAAACATTCGCGGTATAATTTCAATTTTCGTTTTACAATCATCAGCCGCGTTATGTTGTATTTTAAGAAACTATTTATTCCATACTCTTGATATTGTGACTTTTATTATCATAATATTTTGCTATTTTATATAACATATCAATATTTTCACATTTTTGAATATATTTTTCACTTTTAATATTTTCCATTTAAGTATTCCTTTATCTAAAGGTTTTTAATCATAGAATTTTGTTTTTATTTAACTATTAAGAATCATATTATAAAACTATTTTAGAGGCGTAATATTCTTTTTAAAATAAAACAATGTCTACTGTCCTTACTGCGATGGAAAAATTAAAGGGAGGGCCTGGCTCATCAGTGGTGAACCCTCCCAGCGGTTTCGCCAGTTTAATCTACCACTGATGAGCCAGGCCCTCCCTTTAATTTTTCCATCGCAGTAAGGACAGTAGACATTGTTTTATTTTAAAAAGAATATTACGCCTCTAAAATAGTTTTATAATTTGATAACAGATGGCGCTCTAGTACATCGTAATATTAAGAATCATAATGAACAGATTTAGAGTTTTATTTTAATATATATTTTTTGTTTTCATAATCATTTTAATATGTATGCACAATTTGCATTATTCATTGATTATAAATATTCATCACCAACATCAAGTGAAAGTCCTCTTCTCAAGAATCCGACATTTCTTTACTACGATGGAGGCGCAGAGTAGAACTTTATGGCTTACTACTCTTTCTTTTTCTCATCCCCCCCAGAGGTAGAATTTCTAGAATTCATAGAACAAACTTGGCAGAAAACTGTAGATCATTGCAACTGGCATGGATTTCCGGACTGCCTTGTCCATCGGGGTCTTTAGAGTCACAGGCTCGCCGTCCACTAGATCTCCAGATGCTCTGAAGATGTTGGACCTTCTGGGATCGAGAGACTCCACAGGGTTCTTGTATCACCATCTGCCTAAACCTGCTGGTCCTCGCAGACTTACACTTGGGCCACCTAGGTTATGTCGATGGTCATTGAGAATTTTGCCCTTTTCCTGGTGTCAAGGTTAACCAACCTCTTCTTCATTCAATCAATGACATTTTACTCTTTTTATCAAAGGTCTCATAACACTTTACTTGGCAATGATGGCCCTTTGTTAGAGTTCGTATTATAATGAGGGCCGCTTTGAGGACAGTTGATTGTGAGGAAGACAACGGATACATATATAAATGAAGAGAGAACATGTCAAAGTCATTAGGACTAATATTTGGAATGTACTGGAGTCGCACATTGACAATTGTTTGTTTAATTTTAGGAAGAATCATATTAACTGAATTTTGATTTAATATTTTGAATTTATGTTTCTCATAATGTTTTATATATAATCTATTGGTTTTAGTATGTGATTATTGCAATATAGTATGTGTGTAAACGATGGTTTATATTATTCAGAGGTTTTTGCAAGATTTGTTGTCATATCATAAAATAATATCTAAGAATGAGACTTAATATTATTTTCTATTACTATAAAATTAATTTATAGTTAGTAACTCTCCTTCAGTGCTGATAATTAATGGTAAACTTTATTTGCTGTGCATAAAGAAGAAGATGATATCTATGTTATTTTATATCTGATTATGTCTGTGGAAAATTGTGCTATAATCTATTTGCTCATTGTACTCATGACAATATATGCCAATGGGGAAAATAACGGCCTACGCATAGGCCTTAGTTGAATATATTAACTTTTAAACACAAGTCAAAATTAATTTCTATTATTTTTCGAATGAATATTTGATCTATATTATTATCTAAGGTGTTAGTTTCTTCAATATTAATTGGTTAGGGAGCCTAGGTTAGAGAGTCTCATCATTAAAGGATACCATTATATGAATGTTTCCTATATGGGTATTCAAAATTTCTTGTATAAATATGGGTATATATGGAGAAGAAGAGTGTTTGTGGTATAATTGATAGTTGTCAAGAATTGTTTGAAATTCAGCTATTGGTGCAATATGAGATAGTTGAAGAGCTACTTTAGGTCTTAACGGAATATTTGGTTCATGAAATTTTGGCTTATGATATATATGACTTTCATTATTTATGTTACAGATTGATAGCTTGTGTTCTTCATTGCTGATTATCCTGGAATTGTTTATTCTGTTGGGTTCTTTTTTAAAATTTAAATATATTTGATTTATTTCTATTTCTGTATGTGATGCGAAAGTTGAACTGTCTTCGAGTATTTTCTCTTATTTTATTCTGGAATTAAGAATTGTCCATTAATACTATAGTTTCTCCCTTGTGGGTTTGTATAATAACTATTTCAATTCTGTTCTTTAGGTTTTTTTAAATGGCATTTTTCTTGGTTAACATAGAGGTTGGTTTGCTGGTTCACTTAATGTTCTGGTTACTGATTGCCTTATTTTTCTTTTATCCAGATGGTTTAGTTTTGAGATGGCTACTTATATTCCGCGGATTATTTGTATATTGGACGAAATATGAAATCTTTGGATAATATGGTTTTTTTATCCTGCTTTAATTTGGCTTGAGATAAATTAACATCATTCTGGTGTTCATGTATTCCTATGTAGAGAAATGCAAAGATGCCCGCTATTTAAATGGTTCAGTTCGCAACGATGTGGTCTTGAGACAAGTTTTTACTTAGGTTTTTTCGGACCCTCTCTTTCCTCTCGGCCCCAATCCTGGGGGGTTTTGTTCCTGGATTTTGTTTCCTGAGTGTGCCCTTGCCACAAATTTCACGACTGCTTTACAAATCACTATATATAATAAAATAAAAAGACATATCCTAACCTTGCCAATTTTCTTTTCTAGTTTTTCAAACACATACTTAACATATATGTAATATATAGGTATAGATTAGTTTATAAAGGTAATATCTATATATATATAAATGAATGTTTGTATGTTTGTCTGTTTGTCTGTTGGTCTGTATGTCCGGTATACAAATTCGCAGTAGTTCACTAATTCAAACCAAAATTTCCATACATAGGTAAAAAATAACGAGGATGACGATAGGCTATTTTAAAAAAATATATAAATCGATTATTAAAACTATATATTCAAATTATTCTACTTAGCTCACGAGCAGCGCCCTCTAGAACGCGGGGGATCTGACGGCGGGGCGCGCCCATTGGCTGCCGGCGAGCACGTGACTTCCCTGCCCCCGCCCCCACCCCCCCCCCCCCCTCCGAGAAAATGTATTCGTCCGGCTGCCGGCCGGTTGGCCAGTTCAAGTTCCCACCGCGCGCGGTCCTGGCGCGCGGGGGCAGAGTTGGTGACACAGCTGTGCCAAGTGCCAAAAAAGCCTCGCGGGTGACCTCCGGGAACTACGTCCATCTTCCATATGTAAAATACATTTAATCGTGTAAACCCGGGCGTTGCCCGGGTCATTTGTCTAGTAGTTTATATAGTCTTTAACGGTCAGGAAAAAAAGATGAAATGCTTTTTATTGTAACTGCACAAAATGTCCTTTCATGTATAAAGCAGTTCGACATATTTTTGCACTCACAACTATGCACTTTCACTTGCATTTACTGGTGGGTTTTTAAGTTTCCAAGGATTGGGAGACTTTGAAGCTATATTTTATTGAGGAAAAAAAATCTCAGTGCAGAATTCGATCCCGAATCGGGGCTGTAGAAAAATCGACGGTTTTGTCACTCGTCAAACAACCCCCATATATAGAAAGCAACACACACAAAACAAAAAATTTAGAATTTATGATTCAAAGGTTTTATTTACTAATGTATTGGTTTTCGCAAGCTTTATAGTTAAAAACTTTATCCAAGGCGTTTTTCCTAAGTTTTTCAACGCGTTTTTCCTTCTATAAAAATAGATATTTATAAAAGGCTCTTAGCACAATTGGACTCGAGCCCATCAGTCGCGCGTATTTGAATATACAACAACAACAACAAAAAGTATTTATTTAGGGTCACTGACCCTATACAGGATTCACCAGAGGTATGCATAAGAACAAAGCAGTGAAACAAAGGAAATAACGATATAGACAGAAGAAAAATAAAAAAGAAAAAAAAAAACAAGAAAGAGAAAGAGGGAAGCAAGAAAAACAACACAAAAAGAGTAGCAGTAAGAAAGTGAGGAGTGAGTGTCACTTGGCCTTCTTCTGATATATGGACTTGTGGAAATCATAAAACGCCGTAGCAATATACTTATTCTGGGTCATATTGTCAATTTTTGATGGAAGTGAAGCACAGAGTTGCCCAGTTTGGAGCATAAGGGTTCTTTCTTCTTTCAGAGCAGAGCAATAAAAAATATAGTGAGTGATATAATTTTTTAGTTTTGAATTACAGAAGGTACAAATCGGGTCCTCACCGCAGAGCATCTTGGTGTGGGTTTCTCTAAAAAAACTTGAAAGTATTCTAACTTGTGCGAGTAGTCTTACAACCGGGAAAGGAAAATCCCCTAAAAGGTATCCCTCCGTCATGAAAGATATGTGAATGTCTTTGTAGTGAGAGTATAGCTTAGATTTATCCATTCTTGTAAGGTCGTTTTGTATAGATTGGTCTGCCCCTGTTTTTAAGAGCCCTGTAATCGCGCTTCTAAGCGTTTCAGGATCATCACAGGAAACAAGTGTAGGGGATCCATTATTGTTAAGCAGATTGGTGAGCTTTTTAATGAAACCGATGGGTGTGCCCGAGGCATTAGACAGTTCCCGTGTTCTATTAAAACACATACGCGGCATTCTGTCACTGCTCATATTCAACATCCGCAGCCAATAGCGTATTTGAATATATAACAATATTTATTACAGACAAGTAACATTTCTAATATTAAATAAAACACTCAATGCTGTATATATTCACCCTAATATAATTTTATATATTCATATTTTTTTTGTTTTAACATCTTTATTCATTTCGTGTATAAATTGGGTTAACATTATTTTCATTTATAATTTATCACACCAACACCCTGTTCTATTATTAAACACTATTATAAGTGAGCAAAATATATCCAATATTATTTCATTCAACAACTTTATATCATACTAGTTATATCCATCTTTTCAAACCACACATACAATTTGTATGAAAATTATTCTCTCATTATAATTTACTCTTTGCTTTCATCTTCACTCACCATATACTAACTTTCAACACCCGAGACATAAATCGTGGTGATATATGATAGTATTCACTAGAATTTCATATATGTATCAAAATTATTATTAGTGTCAGCCCCAAAATGAATATAAACTTCAACACGCCAGCTTTGCTAACATGTAATCTAATAAAAGAAATTAAATTTTAAAGAAATCCAGAAACCTAAGGTTTTTATTGATGTTATCCTCTTTAGAAATATCAATAATCATTTATAAATTCAATGTATTTTTTATTTAGTTATTTTTAATTTGAAGTTGTTGCCCTTTTTGTTTTATCTTTTTTCTCACTTTTTCTCGTGGTACTAGCCATGATAATCATGGTGAATAATAAGCAGCGGCTTTTGATATAAATAGAGAATATGGTAATTTGTAGTTTGCATTATAATTGAATAAGACTTCAAAAATCCTGAAAATTTATTTTTTAACGAGATTTAATTGGTTATCGACTTTTCCTAAGCAGAAAGCTTCCAGGAAAGTTTGCCAAAATTATGGCATTAGTTGTCGGCCGGGTCAGCGTGAATTTTCTTGGATTGGGAGAGGAGACGTCGCAGGCGCTTGAGGAGATGGATGGATTGGTGAGTTAGAGAGGAGGACGGATCGGTGAATTAGAGAGGAAGCTGGTAGCACTCTCCACCATTATGTGTATTCGACACGCTTTAACCTCAAGAGTACGGGATCGCCTCTCCCTAGATCCCCGGTGGCTCAAAGGGACCATCAAGGACCTTCTGAGATCGTAAGGTCCCACGGAGACCTTGGACCAGCCGGTTACTGAAGTGGTTGGGAACCCTCCAGGGCATCCATATTATTGTCCATGTTCATGGACAAATTGCTAACCTTCTTGATTGTCCATGATTATCAGACTTTTCTCCGTGCAGCCAAGAACATCTTTTGGCTACTTCGTTAGAAATCCTTGGCAATAATAACTCTTTGTTAGAGTCTGTACAACAATGGAGCCGTTGTCAACGACATTTGATTGCGATGAAGACAACTAATAAATATATGAAATAAAGAACATAAATATATATGTCAAATACAGAGAGATTAAACTCACATTTACAAGATACTGGAGTCGAATTAACACTTTTATAAAATAATAAAAACGTTATTAAACATATAAGAAAGTGTACCAAGTTTTCTAGTACATGTCAAGAATATGAAGAGTTCCAGGTATTCACAATAGATATCGGGATCTACTGGATTTAAATAGAGAAAAGGTCTACGGCTGTATAGAAGGTCAGGAAATTATGATACTGCCAAGAGAACTATCGACAATGTCGAGATATTCCCTGAAAGACTGATCCTACCGAGAATGTTACAAAATAAGGAATAAGCCATGGTTGGCCAGACCAGCCGAAATATCCATGGAGTGTTATGGCGATAAGCAGAACTAGGACTAGCTGAGAATACCATAAAATGTATGAACTCTAAAGACATCTTGAAGAAGTTCAAAATATGAATGAAAGATTAACATTATTCTTGTAAATAATAGATAATTTGATTATAAAATACAATATTTAATATTTTTAGTGAAGATATTTAAAAATGTAATGACAACATTAACATATCAGGATTATATTGAGGACATCGCAGAAAGAATTGAAAATGGATCACAGAGAGATTCCAAATATCACACCAACATAAATTGTCATGTTATATAACATTATCAATCTTTTCACACATTTTGAGTATATTTTTCTTTATTATTATTCTCTATATATTGAGTATGCTTTTATTTTCAGTTTTCATCTTTGAACCTTTTGTTCTTGGATCCTGTCTCCTGTGTGTGTCTTTGCCACTTGCCACAAATCCTCGACTATTTAACAAATCACCACACCTATATATATTAAAAATACCTATATATATACATATTAAAATTTAAAATGCCTATCTTGACCTAGCCCATATTAAAAAAATATACTTTTTGTAATTTTTCACGCACACTCTATACGTATATGTAATATTACTCTGATCAAAAAGTTTCGATACTTTGCTCATAAGTTAAAAAAAAAACTTTATTATTCTACCAAATTCAAATTGTCCCCTTCAAAGTAGTCCCCGTTGCCCGCGCTGCACTTCAGCCACCTTTTTTTCGAGTCTGCAAAACACCTCTGGTAGCCTGTTATCGGGATCGCCTTCATGGCCTTCTTCGATTCCACTTTGATCTCTTCGATGCTCTGATATTTCCGACCCTTTAACTTTTTTTGAGCTTTCCAAAGAAGAAGAAGTCGCAGGGGGCCAAATCGAGGGGGGATTGGGGGAACACAGAGGTTGAGTAGTCCTGCAGGAACTTGGAGATTTTGAGGGCTGTGTGCGCCGGCGCGTTATCGTGGTGAAGGATCCACGACTTGCTCCTCCACAGCTCCGGCCGTTTCTGCCTGATCGCTTTCCTCCATCGCCTCAAAACTCCCAGGCAGGAGTGAGCAGTTAATGTAGAGCCTTGTTGTTGAAATTCATGATGAACGATGCCCTGGTAGTCGAAGAACACCGTCAACATGACCTTGACTTTGCTGGGAGCCTTCCTCGCTTTCTTTGGTCTCGGCTCATTTTTGAAGCGCCACTCCGATGCCTGTTGGGTAGCTTCCAAATCAAAGCCGTAAATCCATGTTTCGTCTCCAGTAATGACCCTCTTCAGCAATTCGGGGTCGTCGGTTGTCGCTTCGAGATTGAGACTGGCCGTTTCTTTCCGGGCGTTCTTTTGATCAAAAGTCAAATCTTTGGGAAGGAAAACGGTGTGGATCTTCTCACTCCCAAAATGTCCTTCATTATCGATTGAGTTGACCCAAATGATATCCCTGCTTCTTCGGCGACCTCCCTGACAGTTATTCGTCGGTCTTCACGCACCAGTTCCAACACCTTGTCCACTTTTCAGGCGTGGTTAATGTGGACGGTCTCCCGGAACGCTCGTTGTCGGCGGTCTCTTCCCTACCCTCCTTGAAGCGCTTGTACCACTCGAAAACTCTTCTTCGGCTCATGACGGCATCCCCGTAGGCTGTTTACAATATCCAAAAATTTCGGTACCCTTGAATCCGTTTTTCACACAGAATTTGATGCAAATTCGTTGATCCTCCATTTCGGTGACTAACAAATTCGAAGCACGGGCAAAATGGCTTTACTTCGAACAGCCGCTGCTCGCTCTGTTGTGGCGCGTGATTTTTGAAAATTGGCAGGTCTCCAAGCCAAGGGCGACGTTGCGTTTGCCACAAACCGGGAGAAAATATATTGTGTTTTCAGGATTTTATGAGTAAAGTGTCGGAACTTTTTGATCAGAGTAGTATATATGTTTAATTTAATATATACATGCAATACAATTTATATAGTTTTAAAGCTTAGGAATTGTATTTTATTGTAACTGTACCAATTGTATTTTCATGTATAAAAAAGTTGGAATTATATTTGTACTCACAACCATATGTCAGACCTCTTTCTGTTTACTTGCACTAACTGGTGGGTTTTGAAGTTTGCAAGAATCGGGAACCATTGTAGCTATTTTTTATAATGGAAAAGGTCCCCAATGCAGGAGTTGATACCGAACAATGGATGTCAAAAATTGACGGTTTTTGCCACTCGTCTGCCAACTCTCTTATATCGAAAGCAAAAACAAACAGATAACAATTTGATAACAGATGGCGCTCTAGTACATCGTAACAGATATGTTTAGAGTTTATAGTGCAAAATGTTTCTTCACTAATTTAATGATATTCTCAAGTTAAATAGGTGGATACTCTACCCAAGGCGTTTGTTCTTCTATAAAATTAGATATTTATAAAAATCTCTCAGCACAACTGGACTTGAGCCCATCAGTCGTGCGTATTTGAATATATAAAAATATTTATTACAGACAAGTAACATTTCTAATATTGATGGAAACATTCAATGCTGTATATAATCACCCTAATATGATTTTATATATTCACCTTTTTTATTCATTTAGTAAATTATGTATAACATTATATTTTCAATTATAATTTATCAAACCCACACCTCTTTTCTATTATTAAACACTATTATATATATATATAAAGTTAGGAGAGAATAAATACATTTTTTCTTATTCCTATATTATTATACTTAAAACCATCTTTTCAAACCACATATACAATTTGTATGAAAATTATTCTCCCATTATGATTTATCTTTCATCTTCACTCACCATATACTAGCTTTCAACACCCGAGACATAAATCGTGGTGATATATGATAGTATTCACTAGATGTTCATATAAGTATCAAAATTATTATTAATGTCAGCTCCAAAATGAATATAAACTTCAACACGCCAGCTTTGCTAACATGTAATCAAATATTATAAATTGAGTTTAAAAGAGAGTCAGTAAAATTCAGGAAAAACATGGTCTTTCTTTTCGAAATTGCATTATGTTCTTCCAGGCAACTTTCACAAGTCATCAGTGAGTTTTACGACCTACCGCCCAACAATAACAGATCATCTTTACTTCTTATAGCTAAGATACCCTTGACATGTAATATTGTAGTACTTGTGGTAAATCTAATTTTCCTGAACAATTTGTCACACTATAGAGTACTATATATATATAGAAATGCGAACATATCGGCCTTTGATATATTGTAATAAGATAATTTTGTAGAAATACAAACATAATTCTTTTATTGAAGTTATCTTTTCTAGAATTTCAATGATCATTTGGAAATTTAATATATATATTTTATATGTAATTATTTTCCAATTTGAAGTTGTTGCCCTTTTGTTTATTCTTTTTTATTATCACTTGTTTTCATGGTAGATGCCATGATAATAATGGTGAATATTAAGCATCGGCTTTAGATATCAAAAGAGAATATGGTAATTTGTAGTTTGCATTATAATTAAATGAGATTTCAACAATTTTGATGATTTATTATTCAACGAAAATGAATTGCTATTGATCTTTTCAAAGCGGAAAGCTTCAAGTAAAGTTTGGCAAAGGTTTTCTGAAACGACTGCGGTGTAGTGCTGTTTATGGCAGTAGCTTTCAGCTGGGTCAGCGTAAATTTACTCAACGGGTAAGTACATCAGGGAGGTACATCAGTGCCGCTTGTGGAGGAGGGAGCTGCATCAAAGGCGCTAGGGATGGCTCATACGGCAGACTGGCCGGCAAACTGTATAATCCAGCTAGGGTCATATGGTGTCGACCTGTTTTGTCTTTTAGGACCTTTAGGGTCACAGGTTCCCCGTCTCCTAGATCCCCTGACGCCCTGAAGGTGCTATGCCTTCTTGAATTAAGAGGCCCCACCGAAAGCTTGTAGCACCAATTTGATGCATTTATAGGGTCATCGCATATACTCAAAAAGCAATCTTGGCTTTTCTTAATCGGCATTGCGAATTTTTTTGAGGTGCCAATATCTATATTAATTAGCTTCTTTTTGAAAAAGCCACAAAACATTTTGACTCTCTTATATAAAAAGAGGTCAGGAAATCAAGAGCTCTCAATGTATAATTGTTTATCTCTATTTCGGTTGAAAATTGAAAGCATATTTCTTTGATCAGTGCTCTTTTCTTCCCTTTCTCACTTCAGAAGGAGAGGTGCTCTATTTAATAGAGCAGACCGAGCGGGGAATGGTAGCACCCCGCAACCATCACGTGTTTTCGAAACGTTTTAAAGACCTTGAGGGCCACAGGCTCGCCGACCTCTAGATTTCCGACGGCTCTGAAGGACCTTCTGAGATCGAGTGTTCCCGTGGAGTCCACGTAGCAGCCGGTACATGAACTTGGTGTGTTTTCGTAAACTCTCCTGGGCATCCTTTTGCTTGTCCTTTACCAAGGAGGAATTGCTATTGTTCCTGAGTGTACATGTTGACAAGACTTTTCTCTATTCAGCCAGGAACATTTTGACCCTCTCTTTAGAGATAAGAGGAATAGATCTAGAGTGCCTCCATGCAATATCCTTAGCAATAATGGCTCTCGTTAAAGCTCGTACAACAATGGAGCTTCTGCCAATGACATTTGATTGCGATGAAGACAACTAATAAATATATGAAATAAAGAACACAGAGAGATTAAACTCACATTTACAAGATACTGTAGTCAGAATAGCACTTTTATAAAATAAAATAAAAACTGTTTTTAAACATAAGAAAGTGTACAAAATATTCTAGCACATGTCAAGAATATTAGGAGTTCCAGGTATTAACAATAGATATCGGGATCTACTGGATTTAAAGAGAGAAAATGTCTATATAGAAGGTCAGGAGATTATGATACTGCCAAGAGAACTATCGACAATGTCGAGGTATTCCCCGAAAGACTGATCATAGCGATAATGTTACAAAATAAGGAATAAGCCGTGATTGGCCAGACCAGCCGAAATATCCATGGAGTGTTAGGGCGATAAGCAAAATTAGGACTTGCACAGAATATCATGTGAAGACATCTTGAAGAAGTTAAAATAACGAAGGGAAGATTACAGTTATTCCTGTAAATTTTAGGTAATATAATTATAAAATACAATAATATCTCTTTGTGAAGGTATTTAAAGTTGTTGAATATTAGTTTTGAAAAGAGAAATAATAATATAGACAATCAAAGAGATGCATCTAGCATTAAAGCACCTTTTTTCCAATGATGATTTATTTTTATGGAATATATCTCATTTCAGAAAATAATTGCCAACTGTCCTCACTGCAATGAGAAAATATTGATAGGGCAAAACTCATCATTTGTGAACCCTCCCAGCGGTTTCACCAGATCAATGCCATTTAATAAAGCAAGGTTTTCCAAATTTTATCATATCATTATTAGCAGTATGGTATTTTTGCTGATAAAAAAAAACAAATTATATGAATAATTTATAAATATCTTGCCCCTATATCATGTAATTAACCAAATAATTATGGTAATATGATTATAGGATACATTTATATTATTATAATACAATGATTATTATATTATAATACAATGATTTGTTTTTCGAGGCTTCCTGTGCTTCACGTGAAAAAAAAAAGACATTTCAAATGACAGAGCGCCAATGGAACAAAAATATCCATTTCTTGATTTCTCAGAAAACCTCTAGGACAAAAATTTGGTTGAAGAGGCACAGTTTCCAACACGCTGACGAGAGCCAACAGCCCATACGTATACATGGTTGTTTTTCTTGATTAATCAAGAGAATGGTTTGGCTCTATTACACGGCACAAATTAAATCAACGTTTAGTAATTTTTTTACATCAAATGACGCCTCATCAACTCATAATCAACTCAAAACTTACCTTCAATTTAAAAGACCTATCGCCACTTCAAAATTCGAAGTATTAGCTTCAACTCTCAACTTATTTCACAAGTCATTCCTAGCTTGTTACCTATAATCTTGTTCAACCTCTATAGCCGCTACACCTATATCGTCGCTTCACTATATCACCCTTCTTGGTTTCTTTCCATAAATTCAAACCAGTGCAAACATCACCACATATGATTCACATTGACGAGATGAATCAGCAGCTCTTTTAACACTTACCACAATATATCACAATATGTCAATCGTTACATGTCAATGACCTCTCCTGACGCCTCTACATCGATGTCAATCTTTGTATACTTAAAACTATTTTGATTGAAAATCAACTATTTTTTTACACCTTTTCTATTTCGTATATTTCATATTTTGGTATTGTGACTTTTTTATTGCGTTATTTTTTATTTTAAAACATTTTCAATTTATTTACATCTTTTGAATCTATTTTACAATTTTATTTTTAACCATTTTAAGTATACTTTTACATCGCGTTTTTTTAATATTTGTACTTCAGTGTTGTTATTTTGATAGGAACACAAACATAAATATGATAATCACTTCTATTTGATTTGATGTTTATACTGATTCAATTTGTTTGTACAGTTCCGAATCATTATTCAATTTCAGATTTCAATTTCAAGAATCATTTGAGAGTCCATCTTTAAAGATGATGATTTCAGAATTTCTTTCCTATCTGATGAATTTACCCGAATTTATCCAACAAGAAGTAATTCACTATTGACCTTTTCAAAACGAACAGCTTCAAGCAAATGCACTGCGGGTTAATGCTGCTTATGTTAGGACTGACGACCGGGTCAGCGTAATTTACTCGGCGTTAGGAGGGGAGACGTCGCAGGTGCTTGCGGAGGAGGTCGGATTGGTGAGGTTAGAGAGGAGGGGGGTAGCCACCGTCATGTGTTTTCGACACTGTTGGAGTTTATTATTATTTTAATGTAACTCTGTGTATATATGTGGCAATATCGTTGCGGGGTTTCTTGTTGTTTGATTTGAATGGTGAGGATTGATTGAAACGCAGTCGTTTGAGTGGAAGTTGCAGCATACAGTTAGGAATAATCAGGACACGTGATTGAGTTTGAAAATAAAGGCAACGGGTTGGAGGAAAGAAAGCTTGAGAAGGACTGAGCGATTTGACTTATTAATTAGCTGATCACATGGCGGTGATTGTACTTAGCTGTGGGATGAGCAGAAGGGGAGAGGTCTAGAGCCGATGTCACCTCCTTGGGAGCCAAAGCGTAACTAACTATTCTTGTCTTTCGATTTAACACCACGAGTCAGTTTCTCTCTGATTGGTTGAGAGATCTCACATGATCTTTCCCTATTGGTTGACCTACTTAAGGTGCTATCTTCTGATAGGCCGGCGGTTTCCTTTGGTGAAAGATATGATCTGCTTTGATAGGAAGTGTCGAGTGCCATTTTGACTTTATTTACTTCCGTGTTATCAAATACGTCCTATCTTTGCCGGAAATGTTGGGCGTTAGCTTAATATTTATAACTTCTGGTCACCGAATACATCCTGTTTTTCCAGGAAGTGTCGAGTGCTTCTTGTCTAATATAACTTCTGCGGTCACTAGAGACGACCGGTCTCTGCCCCTGCAATGTTGACACAGGGGTGCCAAAATAGTCGTGCCAGCTTTAGTCTTACTTCCTATATCTTTTGTTACTTTCTTTCCTCCAGTTACCTTGTTCTTTATTAAGTCTTTGAAAATCATACATGGTACATACATAGTGGGTCGGGGTTGCATTTAATTATATACAAATTATGACAGATGCGCCCCCTACATGTGAAGAATTCAAGAAGGGGTTAGCCTGAGAGAATTCTGTAAAGTGAAAAATAATTTTGTGGGAAAATTAGTTGTGGGTATCGAGTCTATATACAAGCATTGGTGGCGATATAATAAGTAATATAGAATGGTGTTGATGATATAGGTTGAGTATAATTACTAGAAATCAAAAATTTTTTAATTGTAAGAAATCAATGAATGTTATGGTACATAGTGGGCAAAAAAAGAAAATGCGCCTAAACGAATTCTACTCGAGTTAAGAAATGAATTCGAGGGAGTTCTATTAAGGCTTTTGAAATCAAATAAAAATAATATAAAATAGTTGAATGAAATCAAAATTGAATGTGTTTGGTTGAATGGTGAGAAAAAAAAGAAAAATGCCTAATTACTTTTTTGCTTGAATTTTGGAAAGGAATTCGAGGAAATTTCATAAGGTCTTTTGAGAAATCAAAGTAAAATAAAAATAAAAAGTTGGAAGAAATCAAAGTGAATGTTTGGTGCGTTGTGAGAGAAAAAAAAAGGAAAATGCCTAACCCTATTCTAGCTCGGAATTGGGAATGGAAACCGAGGGAATTTTATTAGGGCTTGTGAGAAATCAAAATAAAAATAAAAATAAAAGTTGAGCGAAATCAAAGGTGAGTGCTTGAGAAAACAAAAAAAGAAAAATAAAAGGTTTCAACAACATAGGGTGATTTAATGTTTTTAGTTTAATCGAAAACCAGTGTTTTCGTTGATAATTGAGTTGTGACAATATAAGTCAAGTGGTAAATAGAATGATAATTGATAAATAAAAATGATAATATAAACTAATTGGAAAAAAAAATGATAATTAATGATAAAAAGTGGTAATAAGTTGAATAATTTGATAAATTGATTAAATATTTAACTTTTAATTGAGAGAAAATAATAAAAATGATTGATTTGAAAAATAAGATGTATTGGTTGGAACCCTTTGGTATCTACATGCCCTGATCTAAATGTATTGATTGTTCCATTTTGCCCTATAAATGTTTTACTTGCTCAATTATGCCCTATAAATTTTTTGTCTCGTCTGTATCGACACTTAGGTGAAAAACGTGATTCTAGCCCTCAAGTGCATTTATGCTGTGTACAGGAGACATGGAAATCTATATAACCTTTATGTGTAATTTTTTGTCTTTGTGTGTGTGTTGTGAAAAATGTTAGAAGTCGGTTGTGTAAGAGTTGTGTGAGTTAGTTCTAGGTGTTGTTTCGTGGATGTGTAATTGGTTGGTAAAAATCGATATGTAGACTCGAACTGGAATCAAAACCGGTGGCATAGTGAGGTTCCCAGTCGACCTCAATAGGGGGTCTTCTCATTGTAATTAGAGATACGGAAGTGGGGTGTGTCGGGCAAAAGAGAGGGAATGAAATTGGAGATCGGACGAGGGCGCTTCGCTTTGTTTACAGAGGCCGAATTTATCCGCTGCGGACTACACTTCCGTCGTGGTGTCTCAAATTCTCGTTTCCTCCCGTCTATTTATTTTTGGTGCGGCTCAGATCTTGTTTTTGGAGCGTGATTTCTCCGACATTGTTTGGTCATTTTTTCAGTTATTGTTATCTCTTCGGAGTCTATTTAGATTTTCTGCAAAGATGGTTCCTAAAATTATGAGAAGTTTTATAAAGGCTTGTCCACAATGAAAAACTGCCTCTTGTAGTTCGAAGATTTTCTGATCGGGCATGGTATATATAAACAAGTAATTGATGAATAAAATTGGAATACAGTTGTATGGCAGAAGTAACAAACAAAGGATGAAAATCAGATGAAAGATAGGATATTGCCCCATATTCGTCCACATTTTTGTAACTGGGGACTCTGAAATATTTGCTTGAACCTTATGAATTGTAGAATTTGAATGATTGGTAGGTTCGCTGTTCTCCTGTTTGATATCTTTAGGGAGTGGTGTGATATGATTGGATTGGTTGTCAGGTTTACAGTTCTCCTGTTTGACCGTCAATGGTTTTATTAGAGATATGTCGGCGGTAATTGGTTTAGGTTGAGATGTGTGATCTTTTCTCTGACGTGGATGTGGTAATTTTGGCATTGTTTGTGTTGTGTGTACGCTGTGCTTTATGTACGAATTTTGTTTTGTTTGGGTACCTGTGTCGGTATTTTTACGTGCAGGTTGTTTGTATTCATCGATTCTTCTAGCGAATCGGCAGGTGGGGCAGGTTTTTACCTGTTTTGCGATGTCTTGTGTCATGTTCTGTCAATAACATTGTGGAGAGATGAGTTGGTGTAATTTCGACATTATTTGTATTTTGAAAATCCGGACGTTGTATCCATTTATTAAATCGAATGGTCGTTGTGACTTTAGTAAAAAATGCTATTCAGTGGCATTAGGGTGGAATTGAGTGAAAAATGAGGCTTACGACGTAAACACGCTTTGAGTGAGAGACGTGTCACAGGCTTGGTGAAAAGGCGTCTGTGGCCTGAAGTGAAAAAGTTTTGTGGGTGACCTGTGACACGAATCGAAAAAAAAAAAATTGTGAATGAAAAGGTGTCACGCGAAATCCTTGTTTGTACAAAATTTTACCTGTTCTCACTATGAACAACAAATTTATTAAAGTCATATATCGAAATTTCTATTGTTAGAGTATATGGTACCTTTTAAGGTGAACATTTTTTTGTGTTTTGGGTAGACGAGATGATTGTTACTAACGACGGTGCATGCGTTTGTTTGTGGTTGTCGTCTTTTGGCGCGAGTGTCACGCTTGTTGGGCGGGTTGTGTGTGTTTGTTAGCGTGAAAATCGTCCTTTGGATGGATGTTGTCGGTGTATTGTTGTCGTGAATGTCGTGATTGTTGCTAAATACGTTTGTGGGATTGTTGTGAGGTACATTTTTATGGCTTGGCGGCGTATGGTCATGCATGGATTTTGTGTGGTAAGTGTGTGGGCTGTACTGACACGTTTTTTTGGGCATGGTGAGGGTTGAAGCCTTTGTGGCTTGTATTTGAGGGCATATAGTATTGATAATTGGGTTGAGTGCTAAACATGGTAGTGGGGTCAATGAATGCAGGCAAGGGTTGTCCTGTGTGACAAATTTGATTGTAGTGCAAGTCCTTTCGGACAGGTTTGGCCTAGCCCGTGCGTGCATTCATTGAGTACAAAGGTTAGACATGGTTAAAAGGGGTAGGTAGCTAGGTAAAAGTTCAAAGTCAATTCCTTGACGGCATAGGATGGGTGCCTACCTCAGTTCAACAGGTCTCCTTTGGGACGCCTTGGTTTGGAGTGGTTGGCTTGGGGCTCGGGACTGCTCGCACCGTCCGCGAAATTGAAGTAAAGTCCGGTACTGGAAGATCATTTTGGAATCGTTTGGGCTGTCCCGGATCGCGGGGATTGGTTTCGGGGATTGTGTACGGCATGGCGGTGGATGACTCCTCGGTGGTCGGTGTCCGGTCTTGGTGACACTCGCCTGGGGTTGGCGGGGGTTGTGTCCGTCGTCCTCCCCGGGGAATGGTGCTCTGGAATTCCGTCTCACTTTGTAGGGCGTTGACACGTCGGAGGGCCACGGTCATTTGCCATATGATGGCCGCTAGAAGGCGCCTGGTCGCCTCTCTTCTTGCCCGCTCCTTTTCCGCTGGTCTTGTCATTGCCGTTTGATTTGCTGGTGTCTGGGCTAATTTCCATTTTGATCCTGATTAAGCTCCATAATCTTTATCCTGTCGACTTAACCGTTCTGTGGCAATATCGTTGCGGGGTTTCTTGTTGTTTGATTTGAATGGTGAGGATTGATTGAAACGCAGTCGTTTGAGTGGAAGTTGCAGCATACAGTTAGGAATAATCAGGACACGTGATTGAGTTTGAAAATAAAGGCAACGGGTTGGAGGAAAGAAAGCTTGAGAAGGACTGAGCGATTTGACTTATTAATTAGCTGATCACATGGCGGTGATTGTACTTAGCTGTGGGATGAGCAGAAGGGGAGAGGTCTAGAGCCGATGTCACCTCCTTGGGAGCCAAAGCGTAACTAACTATTCTTGTCTTTCGATTTAACACCACGAGTCAGTTTCTCTCTGATTGGTTGAGAGATCTCACATGATCTTTCCCTATTGGTTGACCTACTTAAGGTGCTATCTTCTGATAGGCCGGCGGTTTCCTTTGGTGAAAGATATGATCTGCTTTGATAGGAAGTGTCGAGTGCCATTTTGACTTTATTTACTTCCGTGTTATCAAATACGTCCTATCTTTGCCGGAAATGTTGGGCGTTAGCTTAATATTTATAACTTCTGGTCACCGAATACATCCTGTTTTTCCAGGAAGTGTCGAGTGCTTCTTGTCTAATATAACTTCTGCGGTCACTAGAGACGACCGGTCTCTGCCCCTGCAATGTTGACACAGGGGTGCCAAAATAGTCGTGCCAGCTTTAGTCTTACTTCCTATATCTTTTGTTACTTTCTTTCCTCCAGTTACCTTGTTCTTTATTAAGTCTTTGAAAATCATACATGGTACATACATAGTGGGTCGGGGTTGCATTTAATTATATACAAATTATGACATATATGTTTTATTATATTTGACCATGAGTGCCTGGTCACGTGTGTGAATTTATTGTATATATAGTGTGGTTGAAAATAAAAGTGTGTTAAGTTGTGTTAAGGAGCTTTGTGAGACTCGTCATTTCACAGTAGTTTAGAGCTCGGAAAGCCGCTTCATTTTAGGACAAGACCTCGGCGCTGACTATAGCTCTAGGCAGAAGAGTGAGCAATAAGAGAACCAGCCAGAAAGAAGATTGGCTAACAGACACACTTTGTCCAAACTTTTCTATGTGTAGTGGAAGACCCTAATTCAATCAATGCGTTTCGAGAAGAATTGGTAAAACAGAGGACCCAGCTATTTTGAAACGATAATGATTAAAAATCAGCACATATGTTTTATAGTGACGATCTGTATGAATATAGAAACATTCTTAACTCAAAATTATTCAAGATATTCAAATTCTTAGTTACTGTGAAATACTTGATTCTAGAACATTCAAAGCAACCCTGAGGTCATCAAACAGGCTGAACCTTATCCTTAAAATGAAAAGTGAAAAAGGATTAATTTTATACAACTTGAATCAAAACATTATCTGTAAAAAAATCTCACACTATATAGTACCATGTTTTATGTATAAGCGTGTAACATAAAGTTTTGTAGATAGTTACAGTAAGTTACAGGAGGTACGTAAAAATGGCCCATGCAAGTGAAATAATTCTTGTAGTTCTTATTCAATCTTGTCACTTTAGAAAACCCCAAGTGCTGTTCCCCGAAAAAACTGAAAGGATATCATTGTTCAAATATAATATAGTTTTTTTCATAGAGGCTAAATCGTAATTGAATACTGCCACTACTGGAATGAGATACTTTGGGCGAGCTTTTTTTTATTAGAAGGTTCATAATAGATCAAACAGGTGACACTTCTGAGAAGGTTCACAATTGATGAGCCAGGCACTACTGATATTTTTTTTCATTGTAATAAGGACATTAGTGGGACAACTGTAAAAATCCCGAAAATAAGAATACTCGCTTAGAATATTTATGTATAAAAATGAATACACTTTGCTGAATTTAAATTCCTATTATATATACTATATTGATGCTTGCTGCATCTATTTTATAGGTTTTATTTTATTTGCATTCTCAAAATGCAAGTTAATTGTTTAAAATTATTTTTACAAAGAATTATAATTAAGAAAAAAGGCATCTCCTTATCTTGCAACTGAAAGTTGCTGCTGGCTTGCGCCATCTATCGGAATAAATATCAACTATGAGGGCCAACAGCCCGAAACGCGTCCGTGGTTAACTTTTCTTGATTAATCAATAATGGGTATTTGGCCAATTCTGGAATAATTAAAAATCAACGAGAATAGTTGATATTTATTCCGATAGATGGTGCAAGCCATCAGCAACTTTCAGTTGCACGATAAGGATATGCCTTTTTTCTTAATTTATGCACCTTATCCCAGTTAAATGTTACATTTGTACTATTTTTTCACAAATAATTATAAGCTATAAATAAATGACCTGATATTGCCAGGAATATCCTCACATTCCAGGTTGACATTCTAGGCATGTCCTAATCCTGCCGTCATGTCCTGTCATTGCCGCGATAGTCTGATGTTTAGAAATGTCTAGCAATTAATGAGAAATCTCAACCTATGTAACATTCTCGCCATGATCGGTCTTCCACTGAATATCTCGACATCTCCGGTAGATCTCTTGTCATTTCTATAATGTCTTTAAACCTTTTATACAATTCGTGAGTCATTCCTACCTCTCTTGCGAATACTATAACATTTTAAATGTGTATGAACATATCTGTTTTAAGATGTTTAAAATGAATACCAGTTTTTTTACTATATAAAGGTATTAAAATAAAAACATAAATCCTCCAGGGAAAAGATTCTTTTAAAAATATTTTTATCTAAAAATATTTTTAAAAGAATCTTTTCCCTGGAGGATTTATGTTTTTATTTTAATATTGATTCAAGGGATTATTTTTATCAAACTATATAAAGGTGTTATATAATCCTACTCCAGTACCTTAAAAATACAAGTTTTGTCACTCTGGATTTCTCATCAGATTTTTATTCCTCGTGTCAAGTATTTATCAGTTTCATTCATCACAATTACCTGTCATTAACAGTGGCTTTCCTTTTAGTGAGAGCTCTAACAAATGGCCATTATTGGTAAACATTATACATTGAGACCTCTTGATTCCCTGACGTATTTTTATATAAGAGGGTTAAAATGTTTTGCGGCCTTTTCAAAAAAAAGCTAATTAATCTAGATATTGGCACCTCAAAAAAATTCGCAATGCCTATAAAGAAAAGCGAAGATTGCTTTTTGAGTGTATGCGATGACCCTATAAATCCAGGAAAGTGGTGCTATAAGCTCTCCGTGGGGCCTCTCAATCCCGGAAGGTCCAGCACCTTCAGAGCATCTGGGGATCTAGGAGACGGCGAGCCTGTGACCCTCAAGGTCCTGAAGGACAAAACAGGCCGGCAATTTATGACAGTAGCCGCATGCTACAGTTTACCGGCCAGTCTGCCGTATGTAATGGAGCACCTGTGCGTCCGGGGTGAAAAGAAAAAGAAAAAGGTGGTGGTTAGAGAAATATACTTCCGGATCTTTGCCGGAGAGGAAGGGAAGGCGGGCATCTTGAGAGGAGCAGTCTCACCAGCTGCTGGTGATGATGTCATCTACCCCTCCAGCACCTCTGACGTCCCTCCCTCCATCCCTAGCGCTTGTGATGCAGCTCCCTCCTCCACAAGCGGCATTGATGTACCTCCCTCCATCCCTAGCGCTTTTGATGCAGCTCCCTCCTCCACAAGCGGCACTGATGTCCCTCCCTCCACCCCTAGCGCTTGCGATGCAGCTCCATGCTCCACAAGCGGCACTGATGTCCCTCCCTCCACCATCAGCGCTTCTGATGTACCTCCCACCTCACTAGCGCCAGTGATGTCTTTTCCTCCACCGCAGAGGATTGTGATGTCCCATCCACCTCCCCAAGCGCCTGCGACGTCTCCCCTCCACTCCCCGAGTAAATTTACTCCTCAACCTCCCCCAATCCGTCCTCCTCACTAACTCACCAATCCGTCCCCCTCACTAACTCACCAATCCGTCCTCCTCCTCTCTAACTCACCATTCCGTTCTCTTCCTCTCTAACTCACCAATCCGTCCTCCTCCTCTCTAACTCACCGATCCGTCCTCCTCCTCTCTAACTCACCATTCCGTCCTCCTCCTCTCTAACTCACCAATCCGTCCTCCTCCTCTCTAACTCACCGATCCGTCCTCCTCCTCTCTAACTCACCATTCCGTCCTCCTCCTCTTTAACTCACCAATCCGTCCTCCTCCTCTCTAACTCACCGATCCGTCCTCCTCCTCTCTAACTCACCATTCCGTCCTCCTCCTCTCTAACTCACCAATCCGTCCTCCTCCTCTCTAACTCACCGATCCGTCCTCCTCCTCTCTAACTCACCAATCCGTCCTCCTCCTCTCTAACTCACCGATCCGTCCTCCTCCTCTCTAACTCACCATTCCGTCCTCCTCCTCTCTAACTCACAAATCCGTCCCCCTCTCTAACTCACCAATCCGTCACCCTCTCCAACCTCACCAATCCGTCCCCCCCAACCATACCCAACCGTCCTCCTCTCAAACCAGAACCATCTGTCCTCTTCCATATCCTAACCATTCCGCCAAACTGACCTTCCACCCCTAGCAAACTCCTAAACTCCTTGACACCCCAGCTCACTCCCCTGTCGCTCGAGGCCAAATCGCCAGCGGTTCCTTGAATTATCCATTGGTATTGGATTTGAAATAAAATTCGTTGAAAGCACCCGATATTTTGGTATATTGTTTTCTAAAACTGATGTTGTTCTCGTTTTTTAAATGTTATATACGAAGATTTGCATATGTTAATTTCTCTGGATATTTGGAGTATTGAAGATATGTTTTTATGAAAGCGTGGCTATTTTTTTAGTTATTTCAAAAGACCTCATCTTTTTTTCTAATTTTTAGGTATTTAGACTTCGAGATCATACCTTTTTCTTTGAATATATTATTTAATTTGACTCGCAAACTTTATTTTAAAAAAATAATTATATCAGACTGATTTATTTTTATTGAACATCCTTTTCTTTAATAAAAAACTAACTTTGTAAAGTATTTAAATTTTTAATTTCCATCAAAACCTGCTATATTTATTGAATAGGAATTTTTCCACCTGAATATTCTGATATCAATTTCATCAGTTTAAATGAACCAAATGGCCGTACTCAAATGTGTGCAATATTTTCGGCAGAAGATTCAAATAACAATATTTCTATGCTCACAATTGATTATTCAATGTATCTATTTGATTGGTTGGAAATGTAAGATTCCTACTGATTTATTTTATAACTATCCTTAGTACACTGAAAACAGGTTATGATGTTCATAGTTGGTAGAAGTTGGCGACAAAGTTCGGGATATATAAAAACAATAACTTTGGCACTTAGAATTGAGCCTCTTTGATTATTCCCAATCGCTGGTGGTGTTTGACGTATGCAAGATTCAGGGTCATTGGAGCAATTTGCTCAGAGATAAGAGTTCAATCTGATACTCGAGCAACAGTTTAGACCACTCGCTCACGGATGCTGAGATATATGTTTCTGGAGGTTTATGCTTTCACAGTGATTCTCGCCCTTCTTCAACAAAATATCTTACTCATAATGTATTACATTGCTAAATAGAAAACTAAACTAATATATATATACATTTAAATAAAAACCGCACATCTCTCTGATCGAAAAATAAATGATATTTCCGCAATCAAGATATTAATATTTTAAAAAGCTTCTTTTATTTTCAAATATTTTGAAGAAAAAAAAACGTTCTGTCATCAAAATACCTCGTGCAAAGATCACCATTTATTCCTTTTATCCAAAATGCGCTTTTTTTATTTAAATGTTGGATTTTAATTATTTCCATAATTTTAGAAATGTAATTACAGTGAAAATCAGCATCCAGCATTCCATCCAGAAAGAGAAGAATGGAAAATTTATATAAAATATATATTCTTATCAATTTTTTCACTATAGGTTTTATGGATAGAGCAGATTATATACTCTTTGATATAATGTAAAAGGTAATTATGAAGAGATCACAGGGAGCTTCACTGATTGAAGTTAATCTTTATATGAATATTAAAATATATATTTATAAATTTAAATATTTTGTTATATTTCTAATTTGTATTTTTGAGCCTTTGGAATTATTATTATTTTTATTTGTTATACTCGTTGTATAGGCCATGATATTCATTATAGGTAGTTTATAACTGATACAACTTCAGGTAAAAATAGCACAATTTTTAGTTTTTATTATTATCAATTCCTGATGTGGACTCTCCAATTCTAAAAAGTAATAATCCGAAGTTTCAGTTCTCAATATCGCAACTTTTAAAGGAATCAGTTCGCTTTAATTAATTGCACTCACTAAGGAGTTAAAATTTAAAAGAATATATTGATGAATTGATTCTGCGTCGTTTCTTAATAAAAACGAGGATTTATACTTCTCCTCTACCAAACCCTCCTTTTAATTCGAATTGACTAAATATAAATTTTATGTAAAAATAGACAATTACAAAAGTAGTAAAGAATCTAGTACAAACCTCTACAAATAGAGCGACTGCACTTCAAAAATGTAAAGAGATTGTAGTCAACATTTTTTGGTTAACATGGTAAAGTTAACTAAAACAAGTATAAATTACTAACGTCATAACACAACAACTAAATAATTCATTAGATATTAGGTTCATTCATTTAATTTATCGACAAATTCTCTAAAGTCGCAAATTTTTCTCTCTGAAATTCATAATGATTTAGTTAAGCTTCCTTACAATTATAACATTTTATACAACTTTAATTATTTTTTCGGGACATCTGAGTAGCAATGTACTTAGCTTTTTAATTGATAATATGTGAACGTTCGTTACGTCTTTTATCATTTTTTTCCGATTGATATATTATTTGAACTAACTCATTTAATTGGTTATCTGTTGTAATATGAGAATTATGCTATATTATTTTATTGATGTTATATTTTACGGAAAATATAATAAAAAATATGAATTCAAATCTACATCATATTCTAGCATTTCTTTGATTTTTAGTTTTGCCATTTCATTTCTTCTTTTATTATTATCACTTATACTCCTGTTACAAGGCTGACATTGAAAGCACTGAGGGAGTAGAGCAATTCATCACCAACAGCTGGTGAGACTGCTTCTCTCAAGTTGCCCGCCTTCCCTTCCTCTCTGACGAAGATCTGGAAGTATATTTCTCTAACCACCATCTTTTTCTTTTTCCTTTTACCAAGAATGCATAGGTGCTCTGTTTCATACGACAGACCGGGCGGCGAATGGTAGCACCGCGCTACTGTCATGTGTTTTCGAAATGCTTTGTCCTTCAAGAACTTGAGGGCCACAGGGACGCTGACCTCTAGATTCTCGACGGATCTGAAGGACCTTCAGAGATCGAGGGTTTCCGAGAGTCCACGTAGCAGCCCGTGCATGAACTTGTTGGGTTATCGCAAACCCTTCTAAGCATCCTCTTTCTTCCCCATGACCATGGATGAATTGCGATTGTTTTTAATTTCTTAATTGGCCAGACCTTTCTCTATACAGCCAAGATCCTTTTGGCTATCTCGTTACAAATGAGGATAAATGCTCAAGAAGGCCTTCATACAAAATATTTAGCAATAATGGCTATTGTTAGAGTTCGAACAATAATTTAGCCTCTGTCAACGAAATTTTATTTGCAGTGAAGATATCTGATGAATATATGAGATTAAAAACATAAAATTATATTGAGGAAAAAGGCATATACTGATCGCGCCAGTGAAAGTTTCACGAAATGCCTTTTTTCTTAATTTATTTACCTGATCCAAGTAAAATTTCACTTTTTACTATTTTTCACATAAACATATATGTTAAATAGAGAGAGATAAGATTCGCATTTGGAAGATTCTAGAGTCGATTTAATACATTTGTAAAGTAAAACACTGTTATTAAACATATAAGAAGGTGTACATTATATTTTAACACATGTCAAGAAACACCTGCCCGGTAAGCAGAAGGGTGTGGGTTCGATTCCCGCCCCTGGACACTTTTTATTTTTCCGTTCGCCATTATTCTTCATGTTTCACCTTTCCATACCTCATCCTCAAAGTTAGAAATGTCGCTATTTCTCTTTGAAAATAAATTTCGATTTTTATAAAAGAAACATTCGCGGTATAATTTCAATTTTCGTTTTACAATCATCAGCCGCGTTATATTGTATTTTACATGTCAAGAATATTAGGAGTTCAGGTATTCACAATGGATGTCAGGATCATCCAGGATTTAGAGAGAGAAAAGGTCTATATAGAGGGTCAGGAAATTATGATACTGCTAAGAGAACTATCGACAATGTCACAATATAATTTCGTTATAAATTGAAATATTTGTAAATATATTTAATTAACGATGATTATAAGGTTTTTGAAAAGACTAATGAAATTATACCCAATAATATAGATGCATCGAGTTTTGATATAGTATAAATATTAGGATTTTAAATTCAGCGGAATTATTTTATATGATTAAAAAACTATCTTTATACTTTATGCTTCTATCCCTCTCGCCATTACAGGTCCAACATTTGGGCTTTAAATATTCGCACCTCAGCTGACAACAAGAGTCTCTGCTCCTACATGGATGTTTCTTTTCCAACCATCACCAAGGACAATTTCCACATCGACCATTGGGATATTTCCGAAAACACAACGATGAATACCTTAAGATTATTCCCTCTTTCAAATCAAAATGTATAATATCTTTAAAGTTGATTTTTATTCCACTTCAATCTTAGACTTCCCATTTATATGAACATTTTATTTTTCATTTATACAATATGTCTTCATAGCTTATATTTTATCGAAGTTTCCTCAATTAAAAGTATATATATTTAACTAGATTCAAAGTTTGTAAAATTATATGGAGAATTTTTCATTATTATTATTAACATATTAATTTATTTTCATTGCCATTCTTTTCACCACTGATCACTGCGGACCAATCATTACCTTTTAAAGACGACAGAACGATTCTCTCTCTTGACAAGGTGTTCAACTTCTATTACAAATCTGTCTGATAACATTACCCAAATGGAATATTTTGCGCTTCCTATAAATGGAACAATACCTACTATGCCTCGCATTGAATCGCAGTAGTAGAAGCAGTCCATTCTGTTTTCACTCAACCCTCATCCCAATTAGCTCACCCAACAATTCAATGCACTTTCTAATATTAATTCCAACATTCAATGCTGTATATAATCACACAAAATTAATTTTATATTCTTACTATATCAAAATTAATTCTTTTAATTTATTTTATATTTTATATCATAAAAATCCTTTCATATGTTAACAAATAATAATTATTTCAAACAAATTTTTACTAAAAGTATTTCCCATTGTGATTACCTTTTGCTTTCATCTTCACTCACCAAAGGCTAAATGGCAATACCTGTGGCATAGACTAAAATAAATTGTCAATATACACTAGGTTTTATATGTACCGTAATTATAGAAGCATAATAGCTCCAAAATATAGACAAGGCGAAGTCCAGTTCGAACAGTTTATAACTTTTCCTCCCGTGGAACAAACAATAAATCCAGTGTGTTTTATAAACAGCCGCTGTACAACAACAGATTATCTTTCCCGTCATGTAGATCAAACTCCCTGGGCTTTGTCGCGCCTTCTGTCGCTGACTTCTAGTGTCATTCAACCTGACTCGACCATCGTGTTACTCATAGATGGCTGAACCCACTGAGTCTCAGGATTGCTAGTGCTTGTGGTGCAACATATTTTTGAGATCAATTAGGCTACTCATTTAATATTTTATATGTGTAATGGTGAGCATAATTTCTTTGATACATTGCAATAAACATATGTTTGTAAAAATCCAAGCAAGTTTCTTTTCTCGAAAGTATATTTTCTATAACTTGCAATAATTTTTAAGAAATTCAAATACCAATTGCATTTAGTTATTTCCTATTTGGAGTTGTCGACCTTTTGATTCTTCTTTTGTATTACACCTTTATGTTGGAAAAAAAGAATAGTAAATCAATGATCTTGAAACATTTTTAGACTGACAACACTGACAATCTTTTTTGAAAAAGGATGCATAAATAATGTTGTGATTCTGACTTTGCTGGATATATTAAAACTAGAAAAAGTACCACAGGATATGTAGTTTACTTATGTGGAGGTCCCATAAGTTGGTGCTCCAGAAAGCAACCTGTAATTGCCCTTTCCAGCACTGAAGCAGAGTTCATTGCTGCAGCAGATGCATGCAAATAAGTGGCATACATAAGATCCCTATTAGAAGAATTAATTCCAGATAATTTTGATATAAATCTCTATGTTGATAACCAAAGTACTATAAAAATTATAAAATCAGGCCAATTCACCACTAAAACTAAACATATTGATGTCAAATATCATTTTGTGAAAGATCAAGCTCAAAGGTTTAACCTGATAAATTGTCCAACAGAACACCAAATTGCAGACATCCTAACAAAACCTCTAGCCAGACCAAAGTTTGACATATTCAAATCCCTTCTTATGACAACCATTTAAAACATAAGTCAAGTGAAGAAACTGTTGAATGTGATAAGATCACTGATTTAAGAGGGAATGTAGGAAAAAAAGATTAGTAAATCAATTATCTTGAAATACTTTTAGACTGACAACACTGTAATATAAAAAACGAGAACATAGGAGTGTTGGTTTTGTTTACAAAATTAGTAATTGTAATGTAAATTGTTAAATGTTCTTTTCTCTCTCTCTCTTTGAAAATAATAAATTTAAAATACTTTATTAAAAGATGAAATTGCCTAATTCTTTAAAACCACTTCAGCTGTAAGTAAACTTGTTATTTGTTATTTTATTGTCTGAACCATAAGAGATTCCTAACACTTTACTCATAGTACAAGGCTTTGGTAGGTAGTTCTCTGATGTTTTAATGAAAGTAGAGAATATGTTAATTTGTAATTTGTATTATTAATAAATAAATATTGGCATTCATCAATCCTGAAAGAATATTATTTCGGCGAGCAATGAACGACTATCGCCCTTTTAAAAGTGGAAAGCTTCAATCAAAGTTGGTCGTTTGAAGTTTTCTAGATGGGCTTTGGTGTATTGCTGTCTGCTGGTTCAGCATAAATATCCTCGAGTGTGGGGAAAGGGACATCACAAGCGCTGACGGTGGAGGGAGAGACATCACAAGAGCTGCAGAAGAAGAACACATAATTGCCAGCAGCAGGTGAGAATCTTCTTTTCAGGATACAGGCCATTCCTCTCTTTCCGGCGGTAGTTCTCATTTCTCACTCAAAAGAGAGTGCGTCCAACTGTAGCACCCTGTTATTGTCAAATTATTTTGGTCCACTTTGTCTTTCATGACCTTTAGGGTAACAGGCTCGCCGACCCCTGGATCCACGGGGAATCTGAAAGTGCTGATCTTTCTGGGACTGAGAAACTCCTCAGAGAACTTGTAGCCCTTAGGCCGGTAATTTATGGATCCTCGCACAACTTGAGATGGGCTTCCTTGTTCTTGCAGATGACCCTTAGAATTCTCCCTGGTTCATGATGTCCTAGTTCACTAGCCTCTTCTATATACAACCAAGAACATTTTATCTCTATTATTAAAATTATGAGAGATTTATCATGAGAGTTTCAGTTTGCTATGGCGAGTAATAATGGCTCTTTCTTAGAGTTTGTACTACAATAGGAATGGCTGTTAAAGTCAGTTGATTCCAATGAAGGATACCGGAAAACATATAAGATGAGAATCACGAATTTTGATGTCAAAGACAGTGATTTAGGATTCATATTTGGAAGGCACTGTAGTTGTGGAATGAAATAAAAATCTGGATTTATATTATACACATTTAAGAAAAGTATAAGATATGTTTTAGTAGAGAGTACCATGATTTGAAGTTTGTATTATGATTAATACAAGATGTGAACTCTTCAATTTTAAAAAGTTATTATGCGACATATTTGTACCTACCTAAACCTTTTTAAATGTGGAAATATCCTAACAAAGTTTGTCGCTTGAAGCTTTACACCTAGAAATGTTCTATAGTGGGTCGCATAAACGTCGCATATTTACCTTTTAAGATTGCTAAGTCGTTAACTCGAATTAAATTTACTTCCAATGCACCATATTTATATCTAAATATGAAGAAATCAGTTCCACTCTAGCAATTACAAGTGTGATAGAATCCCTTATTATGGCAACTGATATAGATTTTATTGATTGATAACTTCATTATCTGATATTGAATTCTTTTCATTTAAAATAGTATAATTATCTCAGCAACATTTATCGTTGAATATTATAAACAAAATTTTAACGAAGCATTTCACTAATTAATGAATAATTTTTATAATCACGTTTCTCAATTGCTAACCTTATTGTGTTTGGTATAATATAATTGACCTATCACCGGGTATATTAGTTGTTATGATAGATAATATTTTCGAATGATAATTTTAAAATTTTTTATCATCATCTTTGATAGTGTATTCATGAATTAATGGACATGTTTTTCAGCATACTATCATTTATTAATCATTTAACATCATATTTGCCAATATAAAATATGATATTCTAATTTCCTCTTTCAATAAAGCAATTATAAGTTTAATATAAATATATGATTCTAAAAATAATTTAAGATAGGTAATAGATTTATTTCATATTGTATTTAACTTCTTCAGTCATTCTTAAGTATTTCACGATTTCGCTACAACAATATATTTTAGCTACTTGAGCGTATATATGATTTATTATAAAAGGAACCATATGCCTCAAAAATAGTTTTAAAATCTTAAAAACAGATGGCTAGAAATTATATATATATATATATATATATATATATATATATATATATATATATATACATATTGATTTGATGAGAAGGGTTCATTAATTGTTATAATAATGTTCCTTTTTCTCTCTCTCTCTCTAGGATGAGAATTATTGAGCTGAAATCGTAATATACAAGAGTATTTATTATCATTATTCAATTTAAGATTAATTTCAAACATTATTTGAGAGTCCATCTTTAGGGATGATGATTTCAGAATTCTCTTTTTCTGACGATATCCTCTCTAGGGCTCAGAAATGCTAGATTCAAAAAAAGGAAGAATTAGGCATCATTCTGTAGCACCCCGAGACTGGCATGAAATTCCACATCGTCTTTGCTTGAGGATCTTCAGGGTCACAGACTTCCTTTCCTCTCGATTATCTGCGACTCTGAAGGCGCTGGCCTTCTGAGATTGAGAGGCCCACGGAGAGCTTGAAGCAACACTTTCCTGCATTTATAGGGTCATCGCATACTCTCAAAAAGCAATCTTCGCTTTTTTTTATTGGCATTGCGAAACTTTTTTGGTTACTGGTTCTAGGTTTACCACTTCATGCAACTAGCAACATTTCAATTCCCTCATACAAATCAAAGATAAATTTATCGTGAGGATCTCTGTGCTTTATGCTAAGCGATAATGACCCATTGTTAGAGTTTGTACTACAATGAAGATCGCTGTCGATGGCAGTTGATTCTGATGAAGGCATAGATATATAAAATGACGTAAATAAATTTATTGTCAAAGGCAGTTGATATTTAAAAGGTACTCGATTCAGATTAACACCTTGGAATATTAAAAAACTGGTATTTATTTCAAACATCTAAGAATGAGTTTCACGACATGGCCAAAATAGTATGAGTTTACAAAGAATGTCAAGATAACCCAAGGTGTTTATAAAAATTTAAATTCAGGACATGATGGTAATTAAAAGTAATTTACCAGCAAATTTGGGCTATCCCATGAAAGGCTCATCATACCGAGAATGTCACAAAGGATGGGATTTGTCTTCAATGGCAGGATGTGATTGAAATATTAATATATATTAAGATATAACGTTGATATAGTATAGAAAGTTTTATATAAATTTAAAAAGTGTTTTCATTGAAAATATAACTTCTTTTTGCTCAAATGCCTCTTTTCAGGTAGAACTATTGCTTATTGCCCTAATTGCAAAGAGAAAACTATTGGTTGGGTCTGGCTCATCAGTGCTCAACCCTCCCAGAGATATTACCTGAATAATCTATGTTCAGATACTGATAAGGCAAGATCACCCAATTTCTATCATTTCAGTATTGGCATAGAGTTTTTTATTGAAAAGACTTGAACTCACAAATAGTTTATCATTTTGATTGGGGATTTGAATAAAATTGAATCTTATTTACTTTTTATTTCAAAGCTAGGATTTAGCCTGTATTATATTTCCTAGAAAACGAAAGATGATTAAATTTAAAAACGAAGTTTTATAAAATGACTTTAATATGTTTTATTTATTGAAAGATATTCGAGCAATATATGTGTTACTGTATTAAATGGATCCTCCCAATCAAAGATAATGTCTTGAATGATTTCATCATCTGATTCTCAAAAGGAAAAGTCACAATGTGTCCTCTATTTAACCATGAAAAAACGTATTGATTCAAGAAGGCCTAGTTACTAGACTGGAAAATATATTATATATTGGCAAAATGTTGTTCATAATTTAATAGAAAATAAGTTAAGATAGATAGAATTATAGATCAAATATGATTTATAAAATAGAATATAGATTATAAAATATATTTATATATATGTCTCTATACACTAGATATCAATATGTAGCATACTTTAAAAAAGTAATATAGCCAACATAAATTTTTAAAGAGAGTCAGTCACACCGAGGCATGGTATTGAGTCTCGCCTTCCCCCTTTAACCCAACCATTCAAACCTATCCCAACTAATTCACATCAAATTTCATAAGACCTATCGCCACTTCATATTCGAAGTATTATATATAGCTTCAACTACCAACTTATTTCACACGTCATTCCTAGCTTGTTACCTATAATCTTGTTCAACCTCTTTAGTCGCTACATCTACATAGTCGCTTCACTATATCACCCTTCTTGGTTTCTTTCCATAAATCCAAACCGGTGCAAACATCATCACAGTTGACACATATAATTTAAATTATATAATATTTCAAAAAAGATCATTTTTTCATGCATTTTTTTGCGTCTATGATATCAGAAGATTTTATTAGATTTTGCTCTATATATGTGTAATTAATTTATAAATTTTTAAATGTATTGATTATAGGGTTAGGTTTGCAAATCCTATGTAAAGTGATGAAATATTTAATTATAACTTTTCTCGAGTATTCAAAATAAAACTCTTGATTGTAATTTTTATTTATATATATATTGAATATTTTTATAACAATTATTTTATAACCTATATATAAATAAATATATATATTTATTTGATTAATATTATTCACTTTTTAAGTATACTCTTCTCTCGAATTTTTTCGTGTTTGAAAGTTTGAGTTTCAATTTTAATATGCATAATCCTGAAAATCGCTTTTATTTTAATCGTTGATATATTTTTACAATATCATTTTCACTTTTTTAAACAATTGTGCATCATTGATTGATCCTCAATTCTCTACAAAAGCAGAAATTGAGGCGATTCCGCCTTCTATTTCTTCTCCGACGAAGATGCGGAAGTATATTTCTCTGATTATTACATTCTTCTTTTTCTTTTCACCCCGGACGCAAAGGTTTTCAATTTCATGAGATAGACTGGGCGGAAAATATCTGTTGGCCTTGTCCTTTAGGATCCTAAGTGTCACGAGCCCGCCGCTCTCTAAATCCCCAGCGGCTCTGAAGGTGCTGAAACTTCAGGGATTGAGAGTTGCCACAGTGACTTTGTAGCAAAATATTTCTGAACTTGTTTCATCCTCGCAGATATCCAGATAGCAATCCTCTTTTCTTCCAATAGATATTGAAAAATTGGCCTTGTACCGTGATGTTCAGGTTAACATTTTTGCCTTTATGCAACTAAAAGATTTCGACATTCTTATTTAAATATTGAGAGAATTCAAGAGTGTCTCAAGGCACTATGTCTGGCAATAATAATGACTGGTCGTTATAGTTCATACTACAATTAATCGGCTGATAAAGACAGGTGATTAAGAAGAGGTTACAACTAATAAATATATAAAATAAAGAACAAATATATTAATATTAAGGGCGAAGAGTCAGAATAGTATTCTAAATGTACTGAGGTAGTATTACCTTTGTAAATATATAACTGGTATTTTAAAATAAACACATAAAATGGGTCGAAATATATGTTAGTGCATGTAAAACATGTTATAGCCTCCCAACGTATTTCACAAGGATCCAGGAATTTGAGAAAATGTCTAGAGCGTCTGTGATTTATGGCACTGGCGTGAGACTTGCCAACAATTTCGAGATATTTCGATGATGGACTGATAATAATGCGAATGTTAAAAAAATGGAATATGTCATAAATGGCCAGACATGCCAAAATATCAGAGTATTCCGAGAATGTGAGGGCATGAAGCAAGACAAGGACATGCCATGAATGTCAAGAGATGCCTTAAATTCCAAGATATCTTGAAGAAGTCTGATTAATGATCGGAAGGTTAGCATTATCCCTGGAATTAAAAGGTCCTTTGATTATAGCATTCCATTTTGAAGAACTATTTGTGACATTTCGAAAAAACGATCATTAGGAGTTTTGAAAAGACAAATGAAATTCTACATATACAAAAATAATAAAGGTGAGAAAATATGGATTTTTATTTAGCAAAGTGTTTTTATTCCAATAATTAAAAACATCCCTCAAATGTGAAAAATCTTAAACCCGCCAGCTTGCCCATCATGTAATCACTAATAAGAAAATTAATTTTAAAGAGAGTGAAACACGACCAGGCAAGGCGAGGTCCAGTTCGTCGATTTTACGTCTTTTCCTCTAGGTAAACTTCCACAATCCATTTGTGAGTTTTACATGTGATGGCTACATTCAGAGAAGACAACAAAAGTAAAATAAATCTCAAGTTCTTCAATTGACACTTTTAAGTTGCAGCGTCCCAGAGTTTCGATGTGTTTCCTATTGGCGACTCTCAGTACAGACCCTTTTTCTGCAAAGAACGGAATTTTCAAATATCGGCGAAAACTTTCCGAGATTACGGAATAATCGGCTCCAGAATCGACTAAGGCCTCAACATTCTGTCCATTTATGGTGATAACAATGTAGTTCCGTTTCATGTTCGCAGTTATAATAGGGGGAGGATTTCTACTTTCTTCAGCGGCCTTACCTCCAGTCTCGGTCGCTCTTCTTAGTTTCCCTGGCTTAGGCGGCGAGGAGATTGACTGGATCAGCGAGAGGGCGACGGCGTTGCGTTTCGTCTTGAGGGGGATCTTCCACGGCCAGGATAGGGCGACGGGTTTCGAAAGCGGCGATCAACAAACTCAACTTCTTCGGCATTTTGGTTGAACCAGGTGTTGTAATTATTGGAGTAGGTCGGCCTTCTTACCCTGGCTTCCTCGAAAACACGCCTTCTTTCTCGGCAATATCGGGCTACATGTCCCGGGCGACCGCAATGGAAACATATTGGAACGTTTTCGTGTGTCCTCCATTCATCAGTTCTTCTCTATGGTGGTGTCTGGTTGAGTACCGGTGGTCTTTGGTTCAGGAACTGCTGTCGTGGCGTCTGTTTGAATATTTGGGGTCGGTTAGAGTACTGCTGTCGTGGCATTGACCTTTGAATGGGCTGCGAAATTGCAGACAGGTTCCTTTCAACTTCCTCTCGGATAATTAGATCCAGGGAAGATGGTTTGAGAGTGGCTGGGTCGGGATTCAATGCATGGTGGATTTCTTCTCGGACGATACGTCTAATGAGGTCCTCCATAGATTCCGATTCTGCTAGGTTAATGGTGGCAGCATTCGGCAGTCTGTCAAAAACTATCCGCGTATTCACACGCTTCTTTTGAGATAGTTCGATTTTTCGACACCACCTTATAAACTCCTCGGTGGTGGCAATTTCAAAGGTGACGATTGCCCTGTAAATTTCCTCAGAGACCCCCCTTGACTAAATGAGCAACTTTCTCATTTTCATTCATGTTGGGGTTAATTTGCCGACATAAATAGAGGACGTCTTGAATATACGCCTCATTAAACTCTCCCTTTCCTTGGGCCCTGGCTTTTAGTTTTTCTAAAAGTTAGTCTTTCTCGCTTGCGTAATGCCCAAAGGCCTGAGACAACATTGTCTCAAAAAGTTCCCATGAGGTTATTCGTTCCTCTACATTCTCAAACCAGACTTTGGCCGTTCCTGAGAGGAAGAAATAAACATTCGCCAGGCACATGGAACTGTCCCAGCAGTTGTAGCGAGCTACACGATGGTACTCTTTCAACCATTTCTCCGAGCTTTGGCCCGGTTCCCCCGAAAATATAGAAGGGTTTCTTATAGGTTTGAAGTGGTACTCACCCTGTGGGGTCTCTCTTCCTTCGTGTTGCATCTTAGAATATTCCTATGGGTTTAATCCTTGGATTCTACGACTTCTTCTTGTAGCTTGGGCAGCGAAGGGATGATCCAGCTTGTCTCCACCAGATGTCACAGTAATGAAGGTGACGAGTCGTTTGGGGAGAATAAAATAGTAATTTATTAGATGACTTTAAATATTTAAATAGTTTGAGGGATAAAAAGAAATATAGGTAGACTAAGTTATAAATGGATAAAAATAATGGTAAATTAAGGAAGTAATGTCAGAGACCCAAACGGCTGGCGTTCGGCTACACCCCTCAAGATGGCGACCATTGTTTACAAACTTGCCGCCTAGCGCGCCCGCCATCTATCGGAGCTTAGGTACATAACACTTGCCGAGCTGACAGCGTGCGCCACCTATCGGGGCTTAGGAACATAACATTCGCCAAGCTGCCGATGTATTTTTTACAGTTACAAGCTATGTATATTTTTGGTTATGACAATATGTTACATGATTTATATAGTGTGATATTTTAATATACAGATACACCTGTGATGGATAGAATTCTATTTACTGGCACAAGATTGTAAGCTAGGTGTTTTTTCAAAGTTGGATAAATTAATGCATCTTCAAAATTTTATTATTAGGCTATGAATTAGCCTATTTAAACAACTACAAAATATGTGAGGGATGCTTTGAATGTCGAGAATTAAAAATAGAATATGTTACAGAGACTGTAAGATGCTTGATATTCTTGAAAGTAATAAGATATATAAGGGTTTTCTGTATTCACATTAAGATCCACTCGATAAAAATGAATGTGTTCAATAGTTTCCTCATCATCAGATTCATAAAAAGGACGTTGGATACTCATTTAACCAATTCAACTCGAAAGCGCATTTATTCAAATATCGCAAATCACTAGACCTAAAAAGGTTTAATAGTGGCAAGACTTGATAATTATATAAATTAGCAATTAATATATATATATATATTAATAGATAAGAGAGAGGAAAGAATGCAGACGAGGCAGATTGGATGAAACTTAAGAGAGAGGCCAGCGATTGAAAACGCGGAAACGTCCAGGATGTCTGATCTGCAAGAGTGGGAAAGATAATCTGTTGTTGTCCGGAGGCTGGACTTGATTCACTGATGATTTGTGGAGGTTTCCCGGGAGGAAATGATGTAATGTCGACGAACTGAACCTCGCCTGACCTGTGTGGGACTGACACTCTTTAAAACTTTATTTTCTGTGATCACATAATCGCCAAGCTGGTGTGTTAGAGTTTATCTATATTCTGGGGCTGTTACGCTATTAAAAATTAAGGTATATATGAAAATATAGTGTTTATTGTCATTTATAGCATATATATATAATTATTTTTATTTTAACTTATTTAATCTATCTATATATTGGGAGTATAAATAGGTATGTGCGGTTTTGATGAAGATGGCTCTACTAATTTATTATTCCATTGTTTCATCATAGGCTTCATTTTTTCAGTAACCATTACTTCTCTAATGTGTAAACAACCTAGTTTGTTTGCTCTTAATATGTCAACACTTCTGTACCAAATAATGGGTTTATGTGGGGATAGTTTTACTTCATTACTTCAATATGAAGAAAAAGGTTGATGAGGGTCATCGTAGTTTATGATGACCATGATCTAGCTGAACGAACATGTCAGAAGTTGTTTGCACTGTTCATAAGTTGCAATTTTGATTTGAAGGACGAAAAAGCCCCAGTGCGCCACCAACGTTTGAGGATAAAGAATTAGAAGCAAGGCTATATGAAGATTTGAAACAAAGGGAAAAGAAATCGCAAAAACATTTGGAGTCATTCACTCAGACATTTTACATCGCTTCAAAAGATGTGAAAGATCTGAAAGTTTAGAAATTGGGTGCCGTATGAGGTGAAGCCAAGAGATGTCGAAGGCTGTTTATTCATGGATGCCCTAGCTGTGCCTCATTTCCGACGGTCAAGTCGAATATTCACGGCGAGAATATTATGCTGTGTATATGATGGGACCAGCTAGGATTGGTATATTATGAACCGCTACAACTGAACGAAAGGATCACAGGGGAGGTCTACCGGAGGCAATTGAGGCGCTTGAGCCTCAAATTATGAGAAAATCGGCTGCAATACACCAATAGACACGACAAAGTTATAATAGATTATTGATAAAGATGATAAAGCTCGGCAACATGCTGAAGTCCCCGTTAAAACGTACTTAGAAACGCTCAAATGGGAAGTCTTACCCCACCTGCTGTATAGCCCAAAAATGGCTCCTTCCGATTATTATCTCTTCCATTCAAAGCAACATGGCGTGGCTTGACCAGCACTTCTCCAATTACAATGAAGTAAAAAATGGATCTATGAAAATAGTTAACGGCCAAAGAGCTGGCTTATTTCCGCCATGAGTTCCGTCAATTCCCAGAAAAGTGAAAAAAAGTAATAGCTAGCGATGGACATTACTTTGAACATTGAATATCTAACCAATTTTACACATCGAAGCTTCAATATTCTAGAAAAAACGCAAGAACTAAACTACAACCCCAATATATTTTTTTATGAATTTATACTCCATATAAATATAAAAAGCCTTGCATTGAACAATATTTTCTATGTCTAGTGGAAGACCCTAATTCATTCAATGCCTTTCGAGAAGAATTGGTAAAACATTGATTCTAAAACATTCAAAGCAACCTGAGGTGGTCAAACAGGCTGAACCTTATCCTTAGAATGAAAAGTGAAAAAGGATTATTTTTATACAACTTGAATCAAAACATTATCTGTAAAAATCTCACACTATATAATGCCGTGTTTTATGTATAAGCGTGTAACATAAAGTTTTGTAGATAGTTACAGTAAGGCGTTGTAACAATTACAGGAGGTACATAAAAAATGGCCCATGCAGGTGAAATGATTCTTGTAGTTCTTATTCAATCTTGTCCCTTTAGAAAGACTTTAGATAGTGCTGTTCTCCGCAAAAGCTGAAAATATATTATTGTTCAAATACAATATAGTTCTTTTCATAGAGGGTGATTCGTAATTGAATGCTGCCACTACTGTAATGAGATACTTTGGGCGAGCTTTTTTTATTAGAAGGTTCATAATTGACCAAACAGGTGACACTTCTGAGAAGGTAATGATTGATGAGCCAGGCACTACTACTACTTTCTTTCATTGTAATGAGGACATTAGAGAGACAACTGTAAAAATCCCGAAAAGATGAATACTCGCTAAGAATATTTATGTATTAAAATGAATACACGTTGCTGAATCTAAAATCCTATTATATATACTATATCGACGCTTGCTGCATCTATTTAATAGGTTTCATTTTATTTGCCCTCTCAAAATGCAAGTTAATTATTTAAAAATATTTTTACAAAGAATTATAAGCTATAAATAAATTACCTGATATTGCCAGGAATATCTTCACATTCCAGTTTGACATTCTAGGCATGTCCTAATCCTGCCGTCATGTCCTGTCATCCCCGCGATATTTTGATGTTTGGACATGTCTAGCAATTGATGAGAAATCTCAACCTATGTAACACTCTCGCCATGATCAGTCTTCCACTGAATATCTCTGGTAGATGTCTTGTCATTTCTATAATGTCTTTAAACCTTTTATGAAATTCGTAAGTCATTCCTACATCTCTTGCGAATACTATAACATTTTAAATGTGTATGAACATATCTGTTTTAAGATGTTTAAAATGAATACCAGTTTTTTACTATATAAAGGTGTTAAATAATCATACTCCAGTATCTTAAAAATACGAGTTTTGTCACTCTGTATTTCCCATTAGATTTTTATTCCTTGTGTCAAGTATATTTATCAATTGCATTCATCACAATTACCAGTCATTAGCAGTGGCTTTCCTTTTAATAAGAGCTCTAACAAATGGCCATTATTGTTAAACATTATACATTGAGACCTCTTGATTTTCTGACGTATTTTTAAAAGAGCGTCAATATGTTTTGTGGCTTTTTCAAAAAGAAGCTAATCAATTTTGATATTAGCCCCTCAAAAAAATTCGCAATGCCTATTAAAAAAAGCGAAGATTGCTTTCTAAGTGTATGCGATGACCCTATAAATCCAGGAAAGTGGTGCTACAAGCTCTCCGTGGGGCCTCTCAATCCCGGAAGGTCCAGCACCTTCAGAGCATCTGGGGATCTAGGAGACGGCGAGCCTGTGACCCTCAAGGTCCTGAAGGACAAAACAGGCCGGCAGTTTATGACAGTAGCCGCATGCTACAGTTTACCGGCCAGTCTGCCGTATGTAATGGAGCACCTGTGCGTCCGGGGTGAAAAGAAAAAGAAAAAGGTGGTGGTTAAAGAAATATACTTCCGGATCTTCGTCGGAGAGGAAGGGAAGGCGGGCATCTTGAGAGGAGCAGTCTCACCAGCAGCTGGTGATGATGTCATCTACCCCTCCAGCACCTCTGACGTCCCTCCCTCCATCCCTAGCGTTTGTGATGCAGCTCCCTCCTCCACAAGCGGCAATGATGTACCTCCCTCCATCCCTAGCGCTTTTGATGCCGCTCCCTCCTCCACAAGCGGCACTGATGTCCCTCCCTCCACCCCTAGCGCTTGTGATGCAGCTCCATCCTCCACAAGCGACACTGAAGTCCCTCCCTCCACCATCAGCACTTTTGATGTACCTCCCACCTCACTAAGCGCCTAACCAATCTGTCCTCGTCAACAGCCTCCTCCATCCATCCTCCTCTAACTTCACCAATCCGTCCTCCTCCTCTCTAACTCACCAATCCGTCCTCCTCCTCTCTAACTCACCAATCCGTCCTCCTCCTCTCTAACTCACCAATCCGTCCTCCTCCTCTCTAACTCACCAATCCGTCCTCCGCCTCTCTAACTCACCAATCCGTCCTCCTCCTCTCTAACTCACCGATCCGTCCACCTCCTCTCTAACTCACCATTCCGTCCTCCTCCTCTCTAACTCACCAATCCGTCCTCCTCCTCTCTAACTCACCAATCCGTCCTCCTCCTCTCTAACTCACCGATCCGTCCTCCTCCTCTCTAACTCACCATTCTGTCCTCCTCCTCTCTAACTCACCAATCCGTCCCCCTCTCTAACTCACCAATCCGTCACCATCTCCAACCTCAACTATCCGTCCCCCCCCAACCATACCCAACCGTCCTCCTCTCAAACCAGAACCATCTGTCCTCCTCCATATCCTAACCCATCTGCCAAACTGACCTTCCACCCCTAGCAAACTCCTAAACTCCTTGACACCCCAGCTCACTTCCCTGTCGCTCGAGGCAAAATCGCCAGCGGTTCCTTAAATTATCCTTTGGTATTGGATTTGAAATAAAATTCGTTGAAGGCACCCGATATTTTGATCTATTGTTTTCTAAAACTGATGTTGTTCTCGTTTTTTAAATGTTATATACGAAGATTTGCATAGGTTAGTTTCTCTGGATATTTGGAGTATTGAAGATATGTTTTTATGAAAGCGTGGCTATTTTTTAGTAATTTCAAAATACCTCATCTTTTTTTTCCAATTTTTAGGTATTTAGACTTCGAGATCATACCTTTTTCTTTGAATATATTATTTAATTTGACTCGCAAACTTTATTTAAAAAAAAATAATTATATCAGACTGATTTATTTTTATTGAACATCCTTTTCTTGAATAAAAAACTAACTTTGTAAAGTATTTAAATATTTTATTTTCATCAAAACCTGCTCAATTTATTGAAAAGGAATTTTTCCACCTGAATATTCTGATATCAATTTCATCAGTTTAAATGAACCAAATAGCCGTACTCAAATGTGTGCAATATTTTCGGCAAAAGATTCAAATAACAATATTTCTATGCTCACAATTGATTATTCAATGTATCTATTTGATTGGTTGGAAATGTAAGATTCCTACTGATTTATTTTATAACTATCCTTAGTACACTTGAAACGGGCTATGATGTTCATAGTTGGTAGAAGTTGACGACAAATGTCGGGATATGCAAAAAAATAACTTTGGCACTTAAAATTGAGCCTCATTGGTTATTCCCAATCGCTGGTGGTGTTTGATATATGCAAGAATCAGAGTCATTGGAGCAATTTTTCTCAGAGAATAGAGCCCCATCTGATACTCAAGAAGCAGTTTAGACCACTCGCTCACCGAGGCTGAGATATATGTTTCTGGAGGTATTAAATCGCCAAATAGAAAACTAAATTAATATATATACATTTAAATATAAACCGCACATCTCTCTGATCGAAAAATAAATGATATTTCCGCAATCAGGATATTAATATTTTTGAAAAAAAGCTTCTTTTATTTTCAAATATTTTAAAAAATAAACGTTCTGATCATCAAAATACCTCGTGCAATGATCACCGTTTATTCTTTTCATCCAAAATGTGCTTTTATTATTTAAATGTTGGATTTTAAGGATTTCCATAATTTTAGAAATGTAACCACAGTAAAAAGCAGCATCCAGCATTCCATCCAGAAAGAGAAGAATGGAAAATATATTTATATAAAATATATATCCTTAACAATTTTTTCACCATAGGTTTTATGGATAGAGCAGATTATATATTCTTTGATATATTGTAAAAGGTAATTATGAAGAGATCACAGGGAGCTTCACTGATTGAAGTTAATCTTTATATGAATATTAAAATATATATTTATAAAGTTAATTATTTAGTTATTTCTAATTTGTATTTTTTGAGCCTTTGGGATTATAATTTTTTTATTTGTTATATTTGTAGTATAGGCCATGATAATCATTATAGGTAGTTAATCACCGATACAACTTCAGGTAAAAATAGCACGATTTGTAGTTTTTATTATTATTAATTCATGATGTGGACTCTCCAATTCTAAAAGTAATTTTCCGAAGTTTCAGTTCACAATATCGCAACTTTAAAAATTGTGAACCAAATTTGCAAACCTATATCTCTCAACCTTGACCAGAGATTCACTGGGTCGCCGGAATGTCTTATATGTCTTAAATGTCGTTTTACATCTACATACATATAGGAATCAGTTCGGCTCTTGCACTTATAAGTGTGCCATAACCGCTTTGGTTACTTGCACTCACTGAGGAGTCAAAAGTTGAAAGAATATATTGATGAATTGATTCTGCGTTGTTGCTGTCATAAAAAGGAGGTTTTATACTACTCCTCCACCAACCCCTCCTTGTAATTCGAATTGCCTAAATATAAATTTTATGTAAAAAATAGACAATTACAGAAGTAGTAAAGATTCTAGTACAAACCTCTTCAAATAGACAATTTGACAATTAAAATAATTTTATTGACATCTTGCCAATACATGCACTTCAAAAAGGTAAAGAGATTGTAGTGAACATTTCTTGGTTAACATGGTAAAGTTAACTTAAACAAGTATAAATTACTAACGTCATAACACAATAACTAAATAATTTATTAGATATTAGGTTCATCCATTTAATTTCTCGACAAATTCTCTAAAGTCGCAATCCTTTCTCTCTGAAATTCATAATGATTTAGTTAAGCTTCCTTACAATTATAACATTTTATACAACTTTAATTATTTTTTCGGGACATCTGAGTAGCAATGTACTTAGCTTTTTAATTGATAATATGTACACGTTCGTTACATCTTATAATAATTTTTTTTTTTTTCGATTGATATATTATTTGAACTAACTCATTTAATTAATTATCTGTTGTAATATGAGAATTATGCTATATTATTTTATTGATGTTATATTTTCTGGAAAATTAATAGAAAAATATGAATTCAAATCTACATCATATTCGAGCATTTCTTTGATTTTTAGTTTTGCCATTTCAATTCATCTTTTACTATTATCACTTATACTGTTGGTTCAAGGCTGACATTGAAAGCACTGAGGGGGGAGAGCAATTCTTCACCAGCAGCCGGTGAGACTGCATCTCTGAAGATGCCCTCCTTCCATTCTTCTCCGACGAAGATCCGGAAGTATATTTCTTGAACCACCACCTTTTTCTTTTTCTTTTCACCCCGGACGCACAGGTGCTCCATTACATACGGCAGACTGGCCAGTAAACTATGGCATGCGGCTACTGTCATAAACTGCCGGCCTGTTTTGTCCTTCAGGACCTTGAGGGTCACAGGCTCGCCGTCTTCTAGATCCCCAGATGCTCTGAAGGTGCTGGACCTTCCCGGATTGAGAGGCCCCACGGAGAGCTTGTAGCACCACTTTCCTGGATTTATAGGGTCATCGCATACACTCAGAAAGCAATCTTCGCTTTTTTTAATAGGCATTGCGAATTTTTTTGAGGTGCTAATATCAAAATTGATTAGCTTCTTTTTGAAAAAGAACTACTACGGACGCATTGGTGTTCTATTTGATACGACAGACCGGGCGGCGAATGGTAGCACCGCGCTACTGTCATGTGTTTTCGAAACGCTTTGTCCTTCAACACCTCGAGGGCCACAGGGACGCTGACCTCTAGATTCTCGACGGATCTGAAGGACCTTCAGAGATCGAGTGTTCCCGAGAGTCCACGTAGCAGCCCGTGCATGAACTTGTTGGGTTATCGCAAAACCTTCTGGGCATCCTCTTTCTTGCCCATGACCATGGAGAAATTGCTATTGTTTTTATTTCTTAATTGGCCACACCTTTCTCTATACCGCCAAGATCCTTTCGGCTATCTCGTTAAAAATGAGGAGAAATGCTCAAGAAGGCCTCCATGCAAAATCTTTAGAAATAATGGCTATTGTTAGAGTTCGAACAATAATGGAGCCTCTGTCAACGAAATTTTATTTGCAGTGAAGATATCTGATAAATATATGAAATTAAAAACATAAAATTATATTGAGGAAAAAGGCATATCCTGATCGTGCCAGTGAAAGTTTCACGAAATGCCTTTTTTCTTAATTTATTTACCTGATCCAAGTACAATTTCATTACTGTAATATTTCTCACATAAATATATATGTCAAATACAGAGAGATAAGATTCACATTTGGAAGATTCTAGAGTCGAAATAATACATTTGTAAAGTAAAATACTGTTATCAAACATATAAGAAAGGGTAGAAATAATTCTAGCACATTTCGAGAATATTAGGAGTTCCAGGTATTCACAATAGATATCGGGATCATCTAGGATTCAGAGAGAGAAAAGGTCTATATAGACATTTTGAAAATTAAAATACTTATTTCGACATCTTGTTAATACATGCAAAAGTGTACAGTCTCCACTATTTTAAAATATATAATCATATATATGCTATTAATAAAAATATTTTTTGATTGTTTTTGGAATTAATTGTAAGAAAGAGAATATGATCTTTGATATACACTGCGTGACATTGAAAATGGAACACCAAGAAATAGTGGTCAGAAAGTGATGAAACTCGGCAGACAGAGAGAGACAGGGACGAACAATAAGTGATCTTTATTTCAAAATGATAGTCATAAACAGAGCGAGAACGGCGTCGGCTTAGTAGCAAGTAGGACCACCGCGGACGGCGATTCACGCAGCAACACATCTAGGTAGAGAGTCAATCAGAGTACGGATGGCGTCCTTAGGGATGGCTCTCCATTCCCTCTCAACCATTTGCCACAGTTCGTCTTCTGAACGCGGCTGTGGCAAGGCATGCAAACGGCGTCCAATGATGTCCCAGACGTGCTCGATTGGTGAGAGATCAGTAGAGTACGGTGGCCAGGGAAGCATCTGTACATCTTGCAGAGCTTGTTGGCTAATGCGAGCAGTGTGCGGTCGGGCGTTATCCTGCTGATAAAGGGCATTGGGTACCCCCTGAAGGTAGGGGAGTGTCACCGGTCGCAGCACATCATCAACGTATCGTTGGGCCGTCATAGTGCCCTGAATACGAAGTAAAGGTGACCTGGAATCATACGCGATTACGCCCCAAACCATGATTCCACGTTGTCGCACGGTGGGGCGTTCCACAATTGCTGCCGGATTGGACCTTTCTCCACGTCGACGCCACACGCGTACACGGCGACTATCACTGGACAAGCAGAAACGCGACTCATCTGAGAACACGACCCTGTGCCATTCCGTCTTCCACGTCGATCTAGCCCGGCACCATTCCAAACGTTGGCGCCTATTCGGTGGGGTCAATGGCAGTCTTCTTAGCGGACGGCATGAGTGCAAGCCATTAGCAACCAATCGACGGGAAATGGTTCCGGTCGAGATGGAATGATCTAGGGTGTCTTGCACATGTTGCAAGATAGCGGTACAAGTGGCTTGTGGGGCCGCCACTGCTTGTCGAAGGATACGCCGATCCACACGTGCTGACGTCACTCTGGTTGCACCGACATTCCTATAAATTGCCACATTTCCTTGTTTCAACCATCTTCTCCACAGTCGGTGCACCGTGGACGCACCAAGGTGTGTATCAGCTGCGATTTGACGTATGGACCAACCTGCCCTTTTCAGTCCGATCACCATGCCCCTCGTAAAAGCGTCTGTCTGCTTGAACTGCCTCCGTTTACGATGACCTGGCATTCTCTGTTATTACACGTGTCTTTTGGCACAAGAACAAAATTTCTACAATGATTTTCCTTGAAGAAATAACGACAGGAATACTGTCCTTTCTGCAAGTTCCTTCCCTTATATCTTACTCCATGTGCGCACGAGAGCTGCGCATTTTACATCATTTGCATAACTCGGTTAGGCGCGTCTACCCTGAAATTTGCATAATTTTCTGGCCACTATTTCTTGGTGTTCCATTTTCAATGTCACGCAGTGTATTTTGGAATATATTAGTATTAGGTCAATGGAATTATTTGCTGGTTCTTTTCAGTACTAAATGGAGTTGGTAATGCAGTCGTGGCAAAAATCTTGAAACTTTAATCATGAAAATAATGAATATTAGAAATAGCTCAATTGAGCTTATGGGATATATAAAAAAACTTAATTTGATAAAAGTACTGCCTGCCTTAAGGCTTAATAATAAAAAAATGAAAAACTTATTTACATAATGTTCAAAAGGTCTTGAGCCAGCCATCGGGAAACAACAAAAATGAGTTTTTATAGGGGAAGCGTGACCTCTGGCGGTCGAAATAACAGAGTATTCGAATCGATGAAATATTATCTATATATCTATATATATAAAAATCAATGTTCGTATGTTTGTTTGTTTGTTGTTTGTATGTTCGGTACACAAATTCGCAGTAGTTGACTAATTCAAACCAAAATTTCCATACATAGGTAAAAAAAATACTGGGAAGACGATAGGCTATTTTAAAAATATATATAAATCAATTATTAAAACTATATATTCAAATTATTCTACTTAGCTCACGAACAGCGCCCTCTATCAAAGATTAGATTAAATTAGGCTGATGGAAACAAATAGATAATGCTAATACCAAAGAATTATTTTAAAAAATCTTATCTAAATATATATCACTCGGGTAGATATGCACACGGGTCAATCCCGGGGCGAAGCCCTGGTCACCCGTCTAGTCTATATATATATAAAATTGAATGTCTGTCTGTCTGACTGTACTCTATAGATTCAAAAACCATACATCCAACCTAGTTATATTTTGGGATATTATTAGGTATATCCCCGGGAAGGTTTTTCAAAAAAAAAATTCTTGAATATCTTGAATATCCTTAGAGTTATTTACAGATTTGTAGATTTAACTAAATGATGATTATTACTTATCAAAAGTAAGAATTTCTACCTATTAATTGCGCGCAAGTCAAAGTTAGTTTTATCATTTATCTACAACATATATATTGGGAGAATAGATAAACTGATGATTTTGTAATGTAGAAAATTAGGAAAGACAAAATTCAGGATGACACGGCAATTTATTTGAGACAAGAATAATGATACAATTCCAAGGTAAGATACTAATCGTTTAACTTCCAATTACCGAGGGAACTAATTAATATTGATTTTATTCAACTTATCGAGTATTTTTAAAGGGACCGGGAAAAAATGTTCACTAGATAAAATTATGATTTTGCAATGTAGAAAATTAGGAAAGACAAAATTAAGGATGACACGGCAATTTATTTGAGACAAGAATAATGATACAATTCCAAGGCAAGATACTATTCCTTTAACTTCCAATTACCGAGGGAACCAATTAATATTGATTTTATTCAACTTATCGAGTATTTTTCAAGGGACCGGGAAAAAATGTTCAATAGATAAAATGATGATTTCGTAATGTAGAAAATTTGGAAAGACAAAATTCAGGATGACACGGCAATTTATTTGTGACAAGAATAATGATACAATTCCAAGGCAAGATACTATTCCTTTAACTTAATATTGATTTTATTCAACTTATCGAGTATATTTCACGGAACCGGGAAATATGTTTCACTTTATCGAGAGATTCAAATTTACGAGTTTCAAATTATCAAAATATATCTATTATTATTTTTTATAAGTTTATAGAGAATTGTTTTAACAAATGTTCGTTAGACAAACCTTACTCGGGTAAAACCCCGGGCGAAGCCGGGTACATCCGCTAGTCTATATATATATATAAAGGAATGTCTGTCTGTGTGTGTGTGTAATCTATAGATTCAAAAACCGTACATCCAATCGCCGTGAAATTTTGGGATATTATTAGGTATATCGCCGGAAAGGTTTTCGAAAAATAATTTCTTGAATATCTTGAATATCCTTAGAGTTATTTGCAGATTTGTAGCTTTAACTCGCAAGCAGCGCCACCATTGAGACCGAGATAGGCTTAGGTTTTGGTCCACGCCTGATGACCTTGGGTCTTTCAGGGCTAATCTATTAATGGCTATCTCCTTGAGGTTACCGATTTAAAAGTTTATTTCATAATTTTAGATTGTATAAGAAACATATTTTCATTTAAGTAGTGTACTTTATTTTTAAAATATTAAATAATTGTAGGGTTAAATAAAACGTTATTCCAATTATTTTCTTCAGCTAGAAATCAATAATATTTTTATTTTTTTTACGTAATTTAATTTATTGAAATCTAAAAGGAAACACGGGAGACGGGGAGATATTTGGCCGAATGTGGAACTTGCCTTCTCATTGGTCGTGACGTCACGGTGGCTATTGCATCATCTGGTATTGCAGCAACTCTTTTGGACGGTGGTCGAACAGCACATTCAGCGTTGAAATTGCCATTAAATATGCAGGTAATTGAAACTCCAACATGTAATATTATCAAATATTCTGGGATGGGAAAAGTACTAAGATCATGTCAGCTTATGACATGGGATGAATGCACCATGGCACACAAGAAATCTTTGGAAGCACTCAATCGTACATTAAAAGATTTGAGAGGAAATGAGCAACTCTTTGGTGGTGCACTCATTTTGCTAGCTGGTGATTTTCGACAAACTACCAGTTATACCACGTATATATCAAAATTTTCAAGGGAACGGGAAAAAAAGTTCACTTTATCGAGAGATTCGTTAGACAAACCTTTACTCGGGTAAAACACGGGCGACACAGCTGTTCCAAGTAGACAAGAAAGAAGCCTCGCGGGTGACCTCCAGGAACTACGTACATCTTCCATAAACGACACCATGATTTTATTCAACTTATCGAGTTTTTTTCAAGGGACCGGGAATAAATGTTCACTAGATAATCGATATTTTGTAATGTAGAAAATTAGGAAAGACAAAATTCAGGATGACACGGCACACAGGGACCGGGAAAAAATGATCACTTTATCGAGAGATTCAAATTTGCGAGTTTCAACTATCGAAATCTACTTATCGAGTATTTTTTAAGGGACCGGGAAAAAATGTTCACTAGATAAAACGATTATTTTGTAATGTAGAAAATTAGGAAATACAAAATTCAGGATGACACGGCACACAGGGACCGGGAAATAATTATCACTTTATCGAGAGATTCAAATTTACGAGTTAGACAAACCTTTAATTGTATCGAAATCTACTTATCGAGTATTTTTTAAGTGACCGGGAAAAAATGTTCACTAGATAAAACAATTATTTTGTAATGTAGAAAATTAGGAAATACAAAATTCAGGATGACACGGCACACAGGGACCGGGATAAAATGATCACTTTATCGAGAGATTCAAATTTACGAGTTTCAAATTATCAAAATATATCTATTATTTTTTTATATGTTTATAGAAAATTGTTTTAACAAATGTTCGTTATACAAACCTTTACTCGGGTAAAACCCGGGCGAAGCCGGGTACATCCGCTAGTATATATATAAAATTGAATGTCTGTCTGTATGTTTGTACTCTATAGATTTAAAAACCATACATCCAATCGCCGTGAAATTTTGGGATATTATTAGGTATATCCCCGGGAAGGATTTTGAAAAAAAAATTCTTGAATATCTTGAATATCCTTAGAGTTATTTGCAGATTTGTAGATTTAACTCGCAAGCACCGCCCCCATTGCGATGGAGATAGGCTTAGGTTTTGGCAGGAAGTCTGCTCCACGCCTGATTACCTTGAGTCTTTCAGGGCTGATATATTAAGTAAAACTAAATCAAATATTAGTGCTTTATAATGACTATCTCCTTGCGGTTACAGGTTTAAAAGTTTATTTTCTAATTTTAGATTGTATAGGAAACATATTTTATTTTGAGTATTGTACTTTATTTAAAAAAGTTTAAATAGTTGTGCAAGACGATATATAAAAATCAAAAGAAAAAATGAGTATCATTTAAATATAAAATTCGAATAAATATAAATGCGATACTAAAAATTATATAACCTATATAGAAGCTTTTGCATAGTTTTGTCCTGTAAGCATACCAACTTGATAAAAGTTTCCTGTTTTCCCTTTGATTTTGCTTGATACACACCTCTATTCATTTTTGAATTAGTAGATATCAGATGATAGCCATAGGTCATAGCCATTCAAAAGTTGGTTTAGGTCGTCAATCCATTGCGAACAAATGGAAATCTCCACGTTGGCGCCCGCTCCGCAGATTTTTTAAATGATATCCCATGTAGTTTTTTTTTTTTATTTGAGAGCCACCCTTCGCTTGAAGCAAATCCTTTAATCCCAAGAGACTGCGCGAAAGACTTGAACATGAAACCGCCGACGGAACATTTTGTCCTCTACACAGAAGAATCCACTTAACCAAGCTCTGATCTCCGCCCGTAGAGCATGGGGGTTTTGATCTCTTACTTTATTTAGTTTGTTCGCGGGCTGGTCTGGCTTGAAAAAGTCGCCGGCAACATTTTCCCTCATATCTTAATTTTCAGATAGCATCTCACATATTAATAAAATCAAGTGAAGAATAGCTTCATCACGAAATTAGTGTTTTATTATTTTAAATACAGCTATTCACAAATGTTCGTTTGTGGCAAGATACTATTCCTTTAACTTCCAATTACCAAGGGAACCAATTAATATTGATTTTATTCAACTTATCGAGTATTTTTCAAGGGACAGGAAAAAAAGTTCAATTTATCGAGAGATTCAAATTTACCAGTCAAATTATCAAAATATATCTATTATTTTTTACATATGTTATATTCAAATGACATTTATGTAGGGATAATTTTATTGTTAATTTTCATTTTTATGTATTGTATACATTTGATCATTAATAAATTATTATTTAGGTATTAAAACTGCCTTTTTTTTCAAAGACAGCAACGTTTGAACGGGTACAGCTAGGTGGAGCAGATAATTAAACATAAAGTTATCTTGCCAAGTATAGATTCATTAGGGATTGGATGTTTTCTAAAATTGTTTTAACAAATGTTCGTTAGACAAACCTTTACTCGGGTAAAATCCGGGCGAAGCCGTGTACATTGGCTAGTTTTAAATAAAATAATATATTTTAATATAACATATATATTTATATATGCATGATACCATGTACAATGAATAATGTTCTTCTGCCACCGCTGCATAGTTTGGTGGAGAATCGCCAGCGGGTGTCCAGCTACACCAGATCTATATAGAGTGTCAAGATATTAGGGTAATGCCTAGAGAACTACGACGACTAAAGACTGATCATACCGAGAATGTCACAAAGGATGGGATTTGTCCTCAATGGCAGTATAAGTTTGAAATATTGATATATATTAAGATATATCTTTGATATAGTATATGAAGTTTTTATATAAATTTAAAAAGTCTTCTCATTGAAAATCGGAATTTTTTTCAGCTCAAATGCTTCTTTTTAGGTAGAACAATTCCTTATTGCCCTAATTGCAAAGAGAAAAATATTGGTTGGGCCTGGCTCATCAGTGCTCAACCCTCCCAGAGATATTGTCGCAATTGAATAACAAGAGGTACACCGAGCTATTTCAGTAGGTTTTATTATTCTATCTAAAGATATCTTATTATTTATCTAAAAAAAAGGAAGGAAATATCTGAAATGAAGGCGATAAAAACGTGGTGATTTTCTTTTAATGGTAAAAAAAAAAAAAAAACAAGCTTTTAGGCAAGAATGCCCTTCTTCAGGTGACAACTTGGCAATGTTTTAAAACTATGGACATGAAAGATAGCCAAATACAGTAGGTATTTTTTATCGCCTTCATTTCAAATATTATTGCGTGGCTACGTCATGTCTGATCCTAACTTCAAATATATTGCATTTTATAAGCGACAACTCTCAAGGAAATATCTATAGATTAAATAGTAAACAAAGAGAGCAAAGAAAAGAATAAGTCTCGTGGCTACGCGTCCTTGCGAGGGTTACATCCACAGGAAGTGACGTCAGCTCCAGGGTTGCCGAGCCAGCAATTTCACTCTAAACAAATTTCGCGACATCACCTCCTTCCCCAGAAGAACAGCGCCCCGATGTTTATTATTTACATATTTACACAGAAAGATATTTAAACGATATTGTTCTGTTGTTCAGGATCTTGGTAGGGCTTCATACGCAACACATGAACTACATCCTTGGAACTCTTCCTTCTGCGAGATTCGTCCACCGTCATTACTTCGTAGTTAACATCCGAGATCTTCTTGGTTATTTTATATGGGCCGAAGTATTTTTTTAAAAGCTTCTCTGATAGGCCAAATTTCCGTACGGGTGTGAAGATCCAGACGAGGTCGCCCAGTTGTAATGTACAGGCCAATGTCTCGCATCGTATCGTGCTTTATCGATGTCCTGAGTTCTGAGGGTGTGTAAGCGGGCTAGCTGGCGGGCGTCTTCAGCATCTGTCATTAGCTGATTTATGTACTCGTCTTCTTCGTAACCTGTCTGGTAGGGTAACAGAGTGTCTAGCATTGTTTCCGCCTCTCGTCCATGTACTAAATAGAAGGGTGAAAAGCCTGTAGTTTCCTGTCTTGCCGTATTATAAGCGAAAGTAACAAAGGACAAAATAGAGTCTCAATTCTTTTGTTCTATGTCAACGTACATTGAAAACATGTCTCCCAGGTTCTTATTGAATCTCTCGGTCAGGCCGTTTGTCTGTGGGTGATAGGCCGTTGTAAAGTGCTGCGACATTCGACACATTTTGGTAAGTTCTTTAATGAGTTTGCTTGAAATGAGCGCCCTCTATCCGTAATCATTCCTCTAGGAGCTCCATGCTCGAGTATGATCTCATTCAATATAAACCTTGCGACCTCAACTGCTCCTCCGGTTGGAATGGCTTTCGTTATTGCATATTTAGTGAGGTAATCTGTGCAAACAATCACCCAACGGTTGCCATCTCTAGTCAAGGGGAATCTGTGGTATGCATGGGCTGAGCAAAGGGTCTCTGAACTTTCTCTTGGACGATCCTTCTAATCAAAGAAGAAAGATCGTCTTCCTCGCAAGCCATGGAGGTCACATTTGGGAGTCTCTCAAAATTTTTTGTCGTTATTCTTCGTTTCTTTAATAGTTCTATTTTTCTGCACTGACTCAAGAACTGTTCCACATTATCAACGTCCCTGGCAATCAGTATTTGATAGACGTCCTCCGCCACTCCTTCCATTAAGTGTCCTAACTTGGTTTCATTGTCCATCCGGGGATCAATCAATTGACACAAATAAAGCACGTCTTGAATGTAAGATTCAGAGGATTCGTTTGCCTTCTGTGCTCTAATCTTCAGAAGTCCCTCAGCCTTCTTTATCTCTTCTTCCTGTTGTCCGAAGGTTTCGCCGAGAGCCTTCTGAAAAACCTCCCAGGATGTTAGAACATCTTCATTATTCTCATACCACTGCCGTGCAGTTCCGGCCAAAAAGAATATGCCATTCGCCAAACACATAGGATTGTCCCATCTGTTATATTGAGCTATGCGCTTGTAATCTTTTAACCACCTCTGTGCGTCTTCACTTCCATCTCCGGAAAAGGTAGAAGGTCATTTTGGTTGCTGCAACGAGAAGTATGTTAAGGGGACTTGAGCTGGAGTTTCTTCTCCCGATTCGCTCTTTAGCATGATTGGACTTGTTTGATGAAGTTCGGGCTCGGGTGGTAAACCCTTCAATCTGAGACTTCTTCTTAAATTTATGGGATCAGCCGTTTTTCTTTATTTATTTTTTTCAAGGCTTTACCCAGCGTCTCCACCAATTGTCGCAATTGAATAACTAGAGGTACACCGAGCTATTTCAGTAGGTTTTATTATTCTATCTAAAGATATCTTATTATTTATCTAAAGAAACCCTCTTGCGAGGATTACATCCACAGGAAGTGACATCAGCTCCAGGGTTGCCGAGCCAGCAATTTCACTCTAAACAAATTTCGCGACAATATTACCTTAATAATCTATGTTCTGATACTGATAAGGCAAGATTACCCAATTTCTATCATTTCAGTATTGGCATAGGGTTTTTTATTGAAAAGACTTACACTTACAAATAGTTTATCATTTTGATAGGTGGTTTGAATAAAATTGAATCTTATTTACTTTTTATTTCAAAGCTAGGATTTAGCCTGTATTATATTTCCTAGAAAGCGAAAGATGATTAAATTTAAAAACGAAGTTTTCTAAAATGACTTTAATATGTTTTATTTATTGAAAGATATTCGAGCAATATATGTGTTACTGTATTAAATGGATCCTCCCAATCAACTATAATGTCTTGAATGATTTCATCATCAGATTCTCAAAAGGAAAAGGCACAATGTGTCCTCTATTTAACCTTGAAAAAACGTATTGATTCAAGAAGGCCTAGTTACTAGACAGGAAAATATATTATATATTGGCAAAATGTTGTTCATAATTTAATAGAAATAAGTTAAGAGAGATAGAATTATAGATCAAATATGATTTATAAAATAGAATATAGATTATAAAATATATTTATATATATGTCTCTATACACTAGATATCAATATGTAGCATAATTTAAAAAAGTAATATAGCCAACATACATTTTTAAAGAGAGTCAGTCACACCCAGGCATGGTATTGAGTCTCGCCTTCCCCCTTTAACCCAACCATTCAAACCTATCCCAACTAATTCACATCAAATTTCATAAGACCTATCGCCACTTCATATTCGAAGTATTAGCTTCAACTACCAACTTATTTCACAAGTCATTCCTAGCTTGTTACCTATAATCTAGTTCAACCTCTATAGCCGCTACACCTATATCGTCGTTTCACTATATCACCCTTCATGGTTTCTTTCCATAAATCCAAACTGGTGCAAACATCACCACAGTTGACACATATAATTTAAAAATTATATAATATTTCAAAAATATCATTTTTTCATGTATTTTTTGCGTCCATGATATCAGAATATTTTATTAAATTTTGCTCTATATATGCATAATTAATTTATAAATTTTTCTCGAGTATTCAAAAATAAAACTCTTGATGGTAATATTTTATATATATATATATATATATATATATATATATATATATATGTGACAATTTAGTGGTAATTGTGGTGAGGAGAGAAATAATCACACGACGAGTTGTTAGAGCAATCATCCAGGCAGCCACCCGAGAGAGAGCGAGTGAGACGTTATCTGCTGAACGACTGTTTTCCCTGTGAACACAACTGGGGGGGGGGGGCTAACCAGGATAATCGCCAGGTGGTGACGCCCCCCTCAGGAATGTGGCCAAAAAATAGTCGTTAGTTAGTTGTCTAAAGTGTCTCGCTTTAGCGGCCCATTTCTCTCTCGTTGGCTGTTGGTTTGTTTTATTAATCCTGGAAGAGCATATATTATGACATATGGCCCCCGTTGAAGAAGGCTGAACATAGTTTAAGTATATTTAAAGCTGGTGAAGCCAGGAATAGAGAAAATAATTTTACAGTTAAAATTAGTTAAGGTAATGGTGACATAGGTTTATGTAAATAAAATATTGTATAGTACACAAGTAAATATTATTTACAAGCAGTTTTACAACACAGGGGAGTTTGACATTTAAGGAAATCTTTGAAAATATCAAGGTTATAAAAGGCTATATACAACAAAATCTAATGTACTATAAGGGAAGTGATATGGAGGAGTGTGAACAACGAGAAGAAGAGTCACATACATATGGTGAAATTCTGAAGATCATTAAGACTGGGGAACTCTACACTTTAAGATATTTTTCAGGCGGACATGGCAAGGGGAAACTTGTCATGGGCTTTCTATGCTATAAGTGTAGAGTACGAGAAATGAGATTGAGGTTGACAATTGTGTGAGCTCAGGACTGAGGTAAATATAAAACTACATACAATGTTAGAACCTCGGCGAACAGAGCTAGGGGAGACTTGCCCTGGGCCAAGCTAACTTATCTATGCAGTTACTTGTGTAGCGAGTCCGAGGGGAAAAGTCCCATGTGTAGGTGAGGAAGTCGAACGGACTTATATTTAATTTGCGGAAAGTATGCGCGCACAGTGCCAAAAATTGGGACGAGGACTGCGTTGCCCGTTACAAGTGACAAGCTGCTCGGACACGAGGTGTTTGAACCGTCGTGGGAGCTTGTGCAAGGCGATGATTTCGCGGTGGGTTGAAAGTAAGACCCATGTCTGCGCGAAATGATGACGGACCGGACAAAATCAGCGACGATGTTTAACGTACCTCCGTGGTAAATATCGGAGGTAGGCTATATCGTGCTGGTTTGAACAAGGGACAAAAATAGATTTGAAGACAGGGTCCGTGTGGCGAACGTGTGGCGCGAGAAGAAGAAGCGAACTGTGTCGTTCGATGCAGATTGTTCAAGTGCGAACAAAAAGGGGTTGATAAATATCTAGCAGTTAGTCAATCTGCACCCTGTGACGAACACACCATTGGCTAGATGGTGTGGGTCGGTGGATAGGTTAGATATGAACTACGAAATAAATTATCATAAATGAAGGGCGAAGGTTAGGATTTTGAAATGACAATATAGAAGTTCGATAATTGATTAATCAATAATTCTCTATAAAAGGTCCTGAGCTGGTATAAAGTTAACAAAGTTGTAAGAATGAGAGGGGCATTAAGGGGAAGATAGATAAGAGTCCCCAAGGGTTGATTGTAAGCAAGGCTCACGTGGTGGTTGGAATTTTTCGACGCCTGAATTACAGGGTGAATTTTGAATCGATTAGGGAAAGAAATTATTTTTCGTGAGCCGTGCTTACAAGTAGGAGAGGTCTATACAAAAGTTTAGGTGCCGGAGGCATATTTTTATAAATAAAATGATTATGTAAAATCTATTGTTAATAGTAAAAATCGTAAAGCATTAATAGGTAGAATTCCAATTTTTTTTTTTCAAGAGTTTTTTTTTTTTTTTAAAGAGTTACGTTAAAAATGGAAATTATTTAATTAAAATAACGATTGTTAAATTCTACTGGTAAGGTAACTAATTAAATGAGTTACAAATATCTAGATAAATAATATGGAGCATAAAATCATTGTTAATAGTCACGGAGAGAATAAATGGAGCTATTTATGTAAATATTGGGACAATTTACAAGGAATGACTTATTTAAAGAATTAATGGAAGGGGTAAAACAATTTCACTTACAGGTTATGCTGGTTTAGAGAGCAGGTAAGTTCATTGAGATTCGGGAGAGTTCTGTCTGTGACACTGAGCGTACCAGTGTTGTACATCACAGTAGCGGTAGGGATATGGCGGAGTCTTGTCCATGATGGAGGAAGGTGTCCTGCCCTGGCACGGTGGTCGTTCTTGGGTAGATCTAGTGCTGGAAGAAGTGTGTGGCAGCTCCATCTCCGTCGTAGGTGAATACTTCTTCGGGATCACGGTTCAAAAGTTGGCGAAGAAGGGGTTGAGGGCTCGAAGAGGAGTGGTTACAGTTGAGTTGGGTTTGGCCGATCATCGTGGCTTGGCTTCTTGTTTCTTCATACTCCGGTATATGAGGGATTTGCTTCCCGGCCAGGTCTTATCCTGTCGATTTTTCTGTGACAATTTAGTGGTAATTGTGGTGAGGAGAGAAATAATCACACGATGAGTTGTTAGAGCAATCATCCAGGCAGCCACCCGAGAGAGAGCGAGTGAGACGTTATCTGCTGAACGACTGTTTTCCCTGTGAACACAACCAGGGGGGGGGGCTAACCAGGATAATCGCCAGGCGGTGACGCCCCCCTCAGGAATGTGGCCAAAAAATGGTCGTTAGTTAGTTGTCTAAAGTGTCTCGCTTTAGCGGCCCATTTCTCTCTCGTTGGCTGTTGGTTTGTTTTATTAATCCTGGAAGAGCATATATTATGACATATATATATTAAAAATAAAGAAGGCATCTCCTGACCACGAGCACATCAACACCTGACCCACTTATCTTTCATTTTTTCTATTGTTTTTTCATATATATATATATATATATATATATATATATTAAATATTTTCATAACAATTATTTAATAACATTAATAATTATATAAATACTAGACGAATGGCCCGGGCAACGCCCGTGTTTTACCCGATTGAATGTTTTTATTCAAATACTATTTGTTACAATTATAAATTAGAGCCGTGGATGTCACTCTTGTGAAACGTCCCGCTCCAAACTTTACATGTACATTAGGTCAGCTGGTATTACCCCTCATTTTCACCGCTAGAGGCGCGAGCGAATTGACTTTTTGTAAATATACATAATTATAAAGATAGAAGCTTCTATAGAAGATAATGATCATAATGATGATGCGCGCGCATCCGTGACAGCGATGAGGAATTGAGGAAAGACGGTCGTGACTATATATTAATAATAAAATAATAATAATAATATAATAATAATAATTATTATTATTATTATCATTAGATAATGATAATGATCATAATGATGTTGCGCGCGCATCCGTGACATGAGGAATTGAGGGAGGAAAGACGGTCGTGACTATATATGTTGACTAGACGAATGACCCGGGCAACGCCCGTGTTTTACCCGATTGAATGTTTTTATTCCAATACTATTTGTTACAATTATAAATTGGAGCCGTGGATGTCACTCTTGTGAAACGTCCCTCTCCAAACTTTACATGTACATTAGGTCAGCTGGTATTACCCCTCATTTTCACCGCTAGAGGCTCGAGCGAATTGACTTTTTGTAAATATACATAATTATAAAGATAGAAGCTTCTATAGAAGATAATGATCATAATGATGATGCGCGCGCATCCGTGACATGAGGTCGACAGACGGTCGTGACTATATATGTTGATAATAATAATTATTATTATTATCATTAGATAATGATATAATGATCATAATGATGATGCGCGCGCATCCGTGACATGAGGTCGACAGACGGTCGTGACTATATATGTTGATAATAATAATAATAATATAATAATAATTATTATTATTATTATCATTAGATAATGATATAATGATCATAATGATGATGCGCGCGCATCCGTGACATGAGGAATTGAGGGAGGAAAGAAGGTCGTGACTATATATGTTGATATTTAGGATTTTTATTATTCACTTTTTAAGTATGCTCTTCTCTCGAGTTTTTTCTTGTTTGAAAGTTTGTGTTTCAATTTTAATATGCATAATCCTGAAAATCGCTTTTATTTTAATCATTGATATATTTTTACAATATCATTTTCACTTTTTTTGATTAATTGTGCATCATTGATTGATCCTCAATTCTCTTCAACAGCAGCAAGTGAGAGTCCTCGTCTCAGTAGCGATTCCGCCTTCTATTTCTTCTCCGACGAAGATGTGGAAGTATATTTCTCTGATTATCACATTCTTCTTTTTTTTCACTCCGGATGCAAAGGTTCTCAATTTAATGAGATAAACTGGGCGGAAAATATCTGTCGGCCTTGTCCTTTAGCATCCTAAGTGTCACGAGCCCGCCGCTCTCTAAATCCCCAGCGGCTCTGAAGGTGCTGAAACTTCAGGGATTGAGAGTTGCCACAGTGACTTTGTAGCAAAATATTTCTGAACTTGTTTCATCCTCGCAGATATCCAGATAGCAATCCTCTTTTCTTCCAATAGATATTGAAAAATTGGCCTTGTACCGTGATGTTCAGGTTAACATTTTTGCCTTTATGCAACTAAAAGATTTCGACATTCTTATTTAAATATTGAGAGAATTCAAGAGTGTCTCAAGGCACTATGTCTGGCAATAATAATGACTGGTTGTTATAGTTCATACTACAATTAATCGGCTGATAAAGACAGGTGATTAAGAAGAGGTTACAACTAATAAATATATAAAATAAAGAACAAATATATTAATATTAAGGGCGAAGAGTCAGAATAGTATTATAAATGTACTGAGGTAGTATTACCTCTGTAAATATATAACTGGTATTTTAAAATAAACACATAAAATGGGTCGAAATATATGTTAGTGCATGTAAAACATGTTATAGCCTCCCAACGTATTTCACGAGGATCCAGGAATTTGAGAAAATGTCTAGAGCGTCTGTGATTTATGGCACTGGCGTGAGACTTGCCAACAATTTCGAGATATTTCGATGATGGAGTGATAATAATGCGAATGTTAAAAAAATGGAATATGTCATAAATGGCCAGACATGCCAAAATATCAGAGTATTCCGAGAATGTGAGGGCATGAAGCAAGACAAGGACATGCCATGAATGTCAAGAGATGCCTTAAATTCCAAGATATCTTGAATAAGTCTGATTAATGATCGGAAGGTTAGCATTATCCCTGGAATTAAAAGGTCCTTTGATTATAGCATTCCATTTTGAAGAACTATTTGTGACATTTCGAAAAAACGATCATTAGGAGTTTTGAAAAGACAAATGAAATTCTACATATACAAAAATAATAAAGGTGAGAAAATATGGATTTTTATTTAGCAAAGTGTTTTTATTCCAATAATTAAAAACATCCCTCAAATGTGAAAAATCTTAAACCCGCCAGCTTGCCCATCATGTAATCACTAATAAGAAAATTAATTTTAAAGAGAGTGAAACACGACCAGGCAAGGCGAGGTCCAGTTCGTCGATTTTACGTCTTTTCCTCTAGGTAAACTTCCACAATCCATTTGTGAGTTTTACATGTGATGGCTACATTCAGAGAAGACAACAAAAGTAAAATAAATCTCAAGTTCTTCAATTGACACTTTTAAGTTGCAGCGTCCCAGAGTTTCGATGTGTTTCCTATTGGCGACTCTCAGTACAGACCCTTTTTCTGCAAAGAACGGAATTTTCAAATATCGGCGAAAACTTTCCGAGATTACGGAATAATCGGCTCCAGAATCGACTAAGGCCTCAACATTCTGTCCATTTATGGTGATAACAATGTAGTTCCGTTTCATGTTCGCAGTTATAATAGGGGGAGGATTTCTACTTCTTTCTTCAGCGGCCTTACCTCCAGTCTCGGTCGCTCTTCTTAGTTTCCCTGGCTTAGGCGGCGAGGAGATTGACTGGATCAGCGAGAGGGCGACGGCGTTGCGTTTCGTCTTGAGGGGGATCTTCCACGGCCAGGATAGGGCGACGGGTTTCGAAAGCGGCGATCAACAAACTCAACTTCTTCGGCATTTTGGTTGAACCAGGTGTTGTAATTATTGGAGTAGGTCGGCCTTCTTACCCTGGCTTCCTCGAAAACACGCCTTCTTTCTCGGCAATATCGGGCTACATGTCCCGGGCGACCGCAATGGAAACATATTGGAACGTTTTCGTGTGTCCTCCATTCATCAGTTCTTCTCTATGGTGGTGTCTGGTTGAGTACCGGTGGTCTTTGGTTCAGGAACTGCTGTCGTGGCGTCTGTTTGAATATTTGGGGTCGGTTAGAGTACTGCTGTCGTGGCATTGACCTTTGAATGGGCTGCGAAATTGCAGACAGGTTCCTTTCAACTTCCTCTCGGATAATTAGATCCAGGGAAGATGGTTTGAGAGTGGCTGGGTCGGGATTCAATGCATGGTGGATTTCTTCTCGGACGATACGTCTAATGAGGTCCTCCATAGATTCCGATTCTGCTAGGTTAATGGTGGCAGCATTCGGCAGTCTGTCAAAAACTATCCGCGTATTCACACGCTTCTTTTGAGATAGTTCGATTTTTCGACACCACCTTATAAACTCCTCGGTGGTGGCAATTTCAAAGGTGACGATTGCCCTGTAAATTTCCTCAGAGACCCCCTTGACTAAATGAGCAACTTTCTCATTTTCATTCATGTTGGGGTTAATTTGCCGACATAAATAGAGGACGTCTTAAATATACGCCTCATTAAACTCTCCCTTTCCTTGGGCCCTGGCTTTTAGTTTTTCTAAAAGTTAGTCTTTCTCGCTTGCGTAATGCCCAAAGGCCTGAGACAACATTGTCTCAAAAAGTTCCCATGAGGTTATTCGTTCCTCTACATTCTCAAACCAGACTTTGGCCGTTCCTGAGAGGAAGAAATAAACATTCGCCAGGCACATGGAACTGTCCCAGCAGTTGTAGCGAGCTACACGATGGTACTCTTTCAACCATTTCTCCGAGCTTTGGCCCGGTTCCCCCGAAAATATAGAAGGGTTTCTTATAGGTTTGAAGTGGTACTCACCCTGTGGGGTCTCTCTTCCTTCGTGTTGCATCTTAGAATATTCCTATGGGTTTAATCCTTGGATTCTACGACTTCTTCTTGTAGCTTGGGCAGCGAAGGGATGATCCAGCTTGTCTCCACCAGATGTCACAGTAATGAAGGTGACGAGTCGTTTGGGGAGAATAAAATAGTAATTTATTAGATGACTTTAAATATTTAAATAGTTTGAGGGATAAAAAGAAATATAGGTAGACTAAGTTATAAATGGATAAAAATAATGGTAAATTAAGGAAGTAATGTCAGAGACCCAAACGGCTGGCGTTCGGCTACACCCCTCAAGATGGCGACCATTGTTTACAAACTTGCCGCCTAGCGCGCCCGCCATCTATCGGAGCTTAGGTACATAACACTTGCCGAGCTGACAGCGCGCGCCACCTATCGGGGCTTAGTAACATAACATTCGCCAAGCTGCCGATGTATTTTTTACAGTTACAAGCTATGTATATTTTTGGTTATGACAATATGTTACATGATTTATATAGTGTGATATTTTAATATACAGATACACCTGTGATGGATAGAATTCTATTTACTGGCACAAGATTGTAAGCTAGGTGTTTTTTCAAAGTTGGATAAATTAATGCATCTTCAAAATTTTATTATTAGGCTATGAATTAGCCTATTTAACAACTACAAAATATGTGAGGGATGCTTTGAATGTCGAGAATTAAAAATAGAATATGTTACAGAGACTGTAAGATGCTTGATATTCTTGAAAGTAATAAGATATATAAGGGTTTTCTGTATTCACATTAAGATCCACTCGATAAAAATGAATGTGTTCAATAGTTTCCTCATCATCAGATTCATAAAAAGGACGTTGGATACTCATTTAACCAATTCAACTCGAAAGCGCATTTATTCAAATATCGCAAATCACTAGACCTAAAAAGGTTTAATAGTGGCAAGACTTGATAATTATATAAATTAGCAATTAATATATATATATATATTAATAGATAAGAGAGAGGAAAGAATGCAGACGAGGCAGATTGGATGAAACTTAAGAGAGAGGCCAGCGATTGAAAACGCGGAAACGTCCAGGATGTCTGATCTGCAAGAGTGGGAAAGATAATCTGTTGTTGTCCGGAGGCTGGACTTGATTCACTGATGATTTGTGGAGGTTTCCCGGGAGGAAATGATGTAATGTCGACGAACTGAACCTCGCCTGACCTGTGTGGGACTGACACTCTTTAAAACTTTATTTTTTGTGATCACATAATCGCCAAGCTGGTGTGTTAGAGTTTATCTATATTCTGGGGCTGTTACGCTATTAAAAATTAAGGTATATATGAAAATATAGTGTTTATTGTCATTTATAGCATATATATATAATTATTTTTATTTTAACTTATTTAATCTATCTATATATTGGGAGTATAGATAAGTATGTGCGGTTTTGATGAAGATGGCTCTACTAATTTATTATTCCATTGTTTCATCATAGGCTTCATTTTTTCAGTAACCATCACTTCTCTAATGTGTAAACAGCCTAGTTCGTTTGCTCTCAAAATGTCAACACTTTTGTACCAAATAATGGGTTCATGTGGGGAGAGTTTTACTTCATTACTTCAAATGAAGAAAAAGGTTGATGAGGGTCATCGTAGTTTATGATGACCATGATCTAGCTGAACGAACATGTCAGAAGTTGTTTGCACTGTTCAAAAGTTGCAATTTTGATTTGAAGGACGAAAAAGCCCCAGTGCGCCACCAACGTTTGAGGATAAATAATTAGAAGCAAGGCTATATGAAGATTCGAAACAAACGCAAAAGAATTCGCAAAAACATTTGGAGTCATTCACTCAGACATTTTTCATCGCTTCAAAAGATGTGAATGATCTGAAAGTTTAGAAATTGGGTGCCGTATGAACTGAAGCCAAGAGATGTCGAAGGCTGTTTATTCATGGATGCCCTGGCTGTGCCTCATCTCCGACGGCCAAGTCGAATATTCACGGCGAGAATATTATGCTGTGTATATGATGGGACCAGCTAGGAGTGGTATATTATGAACCGCTACAACTGAACGAAAGGATCACAGGGGAGGTCTACCGGAGGCAATTGAGGCGCTTGAGCCTCAAATTATGAGAAAATCGGCTGCAATACACCAATAGACACGACAAAGTTATAATAGATTATTGATAAAGATGATAAAGCTCGGCAACATGCTGAAGTCCCCGTTAAAACGTACTTAGAAACGCTCAAATGGGAAGTCTTACCCCACCTGCTGTATAGCCCAAAAATGGCTCCTTCCGATTATTATCTCTTCCGTTCAATGCAACATGGCGTCGCTTGACCAGCACTTCTCCAATTACAATGAAGTAAAAAATGGATCTATGAAAATAGTTAACGGCCAAAGAGCTGGCTTATTTCCGCCATGAATTCCGTCAATTTCCAGAAAAGTGAAAAAAAAAGTAATAGCTAGCGATGGACATTACTTTGAACATTGAATGTCTAACCAATTTTACACATCGAAGCTTCAATATTCTATAAAAAAACGCATAAACTAAACTACAACCCCAATATATTTTTTTATGAATTTATATTCCATATAAATATAAAAAGCCTTGCATTGAACAATATTTTCTATGTCTAGTGGAAGACCCTAATTCATTCAATGCCTTTCGAGAAGAATTGGTAAAACATTGATTCTAAAACATTCAAAGCAACCCTGAGGTGGTCAAACAGGCTGAACCTTATCCTTAGAATGAAAAGTGAAAAAGGATTAATTTTATACAACTTGAATCAAAACATTATCTGTAAAAATCTCACACTATATAATGCCGTGTTTTATGTATAAGCGTGTAACATAAAGTTTTGTAGATAGTTACAGTAAGGCGTTGTAACAATTACAGGAGGTACATAAAAAATGGCCCATGCAGGTGAAATGATTCTTATAGTTCTTATTCAATCTTGTCACTTCAGAAAGACTTTAGATAGTGCTGTTCTCCGCAAAAGCTGAAAATATATTATTGTTCAAATACAATATAGTTCTTTTCATAGAGGCTGATCCGTAATTGAATGCTGCCACTACTGGAATTAGATACTTTGGGCGAGCTTTTTTTATTAGAAGGTTCATAATTGACCAAACAGGTGACACTTCTGAGAAGGTAATGATTGATGAGCCAGGCACTACTGCTACTTTTTTTTCATTGTAATGAGGACATTAGTGAGACAACTGTAAAAATCCCGAAAAGAAGAATACTCGCAAAGAATATTTATGTATTAAAATTAATACACGTTGCTGAATTTAAAATCCTATTATATATACTATATCGACGCTTGCTGCATCTATTTTATATGTTTCATTTTATTTGCCCTCCCAAAACGCAAGTTAATTGTTTAAAAATATTTTTACAAAGAATTATAAGCTATAAATAAATTACCTGATATTGGCAGGAATATCCTCACAATCCAGTTTGATATTCTAGGCATGTCCTAATCCTGCCGTCATGTCCTGTCATCGCCGCGATATTCTTATGTTTGGACATGTCTAGCAATTGATGAGAAATCTCAACCAACATTCTCGCCATGATCAGTCTTCCACTGAATATCTCCGGTAGATCTCTTGTCATATCTATAATGTATAGAAAGTTTGAATCCTCTGATGAGTATAAGTAAAAGATTTGAAGCGTACGAGGATACTTTTCTTTTAAACTTTAATAAAGTTTCAAGCTATCGGGCGAAAACAGCCCTTCTACAGGAACATTAGAAAAACAATTTCAAATAGTAACGTTTGTAAACAAATAAATTTATAATATTATATATTATAATAATAATAAACATCTATTTGTTTACAAACGTTACTATTTGAAATTGTTTTTCTAATGTTCCTGTAGAAGGGCTGTTTTTGCCCGAAAGCTTGAAACTTTATTAAAGTTTAAAAGAAAAGTATCCTCGTACGCTTCAAATCTTTTACTTATATCTATAATGTCTTTAAACCTTTCATGAAATTTGTGAGTCATTCCTACATCTCTTGCGAATACTATAACATTTTAAATGTGTATGAACATATGCGTTTTAAGATGTTTAAAATGAATACCAGTTGTTTTACTATAAAAAGGTGTTATATAATCCTACTCCAGTACCTTAAAAATACGAGTTTTGTCACTCGGTATTTCCCATTAGATTTTTATTCCTTGTGTCAAGTATTTATCAGTTACATTCATCACAATTACCTGTCATTAACAGTGGCTTTCCTTTTAATGAGAGCTCTAACAATTGGCCATTATTGTTAGCCATTATACATTGAGACCTCTTGATTTCCTGACCTATTTTTATATAAGAGTCAAAATGTTTTGTGGCTTTTTCAAAAAGAAGCTAATCAATTTTGATATTAGCACCTCAAAAAAATTCGCAATGCCTATTAAAAAAAGCGAAGATTGCTTTCTGAGTGTATGCGATGACCCTATAAATCCAGGAAAGTGGTGCTACAAGCTCTCCGTGGGGCCTCTCAATCCCGGAAGGTCCAGCACCTTCAGAGCATCTGGGGATCTAGGAGACGGCGAACCTGTGACCCTCAAGGTCCGGAAGGACAAAACAGGCCGGCAGTTTATGACAGTAGCCGCATGCTACAGTTTACCGGCCAGTCTGCCGTATGTAATGGAGCACCTGTGCGTCCGGGGTGAAAAGAAAAAGAAAAAGATGGTGGTTAGAGAAATATACTTCCGGATCTTTGTCGGAGAGGAAGGGAAGGCGGGCATCTTGAGAGGAGCAGTCTCACCAGCTGCTGGTGATGATGTCATCTACCCCTCCAGCACCTCTGACGTCCCTCCCTCCATCCCTAGCGCTTGTGATGCAGCTCCCTCCTCCACAAGCGGCACTGACGGCCCTCCCTCCATCCCTAGCGCTTGTAATGCAGCTCCATCCTCCACAAGCGGCACTGATGTCCCTCCCTCCACCATCAGCGCTTTTGATGTACCTCCCACCTCACCAAGCGCCTGTGATGTCATTTCCTCCACCGCAGAGGCTTGTGATGTCCCATCCACCTTCCCAAGCGCCTGCGACGTCTCCCCTACCACCGTCGAGTAAATTTACTCCTCCACCTCCCCCATCCGTCCACCTCCGAACCTCACCATTCCGTCCTCCTCCTCTCTAACTCATCAATCCGTCCTCCTCCTCTCTAACTCACCAATCCGTCCTCCTCCTCTCTAACTCACCAATCCGTACTCCTCCTCTCTAACTCACCAATCCGTCCTCCTCCTCTCTAACTCACCAATCCGTCCTCCTCCTCTCTAACTCATCAATCCGTCCTCCTCCTCTCTAACTCACCAATCCGTCCTCCTCCTCACTAACTCGCCAATCCGTACCCCTCTCTAACTCACCCATCCGTACTCCTCCTCCCTAACTCACCATTCCGTCATCCTCCTCTCTAACTCACCAATCCGTACTCCTCCTCTCTAACTCACCAATCCGTCCTCCTTCTTTCTAACTCACCAATCCGTTCCCCTCTCTAACTCACCAATCCGTCCCCTCTCCAACCTTACCAATCCGTCCCCTCCAACCACACCCATCCGTCCTCCTCTCAAACCCAAACCATCTGCCCTCCTCTATAACCAAACCCATCCGCCAAACTGATCTTCCACCCCCATCAAAATCCCAAACTCCTTGACACCCCAGCCTACTCCCCTGTCACTCGAGGCAAAATCGCCAGCGGTTCCCTAAATTATCCAATAGTATTGGATTTGAAATAAAATTCGTTGAAGGCACCCGATATTTTGGCCTATTGTTTTCTAAAACTGATGTTGTTCTCGTTTTTTAAATGTTATATATGAAGATTTTAATAGGTTAGTTTCTCTGGGTATTTGGAGTTTTGAAGATATGTTTTTATGAAAGCGTCGCTTTTTTTTTTCAGTTGTTTCAAAACACCTCATCTTTTTTTCAATTGTTAATTATTTGGCCTTCGATATCTTGCCTTTTGCTTTGAATATATTATTTTGTTTGACTCATAAACTTTAATTTAAAGAAAAGAATTATATCAGACTGAATTATTTTATTGAACATCCTTTTCTTGAATAAAAAATAACTTTGTAAAGTATTTAAATTTTTAATTTTCATCAAAACCTGCTAAATTTATTGAAAAGGAATTTTTCCACCTGAATATTCTGATATCAATTTCATCAGTTTAAATGACCCAAATAGCCGTACTCGAATGTGTGCAATATTTTCAGCAGAAGAATCTAATAACAATATTTCTATGCTCACAATTGATTATTCAATGTATCTATTTGATTGGTTGGAAATGTAAGATTCCTACTGATTTATTTTATAACTATCCTTAGTACACTGGAAACAGGCTATGATGTTCATAGTTGGTAGAAGTTGGCAACAAATGTCGGGATATGTGAAAACATCAACTTTGGCACTTACAATTGTGCCTCTTTAGTTATTCTTAATCACTGGTGGTGTTTGACATATGCAAGATTCAGGGTCATCGGAGCAATTTGCTCAGAGAATAGAGCTCAATCTGATACTCGAGCAACAGTTTAGACCACTCGCTAACAGAAGCTGAGATATAGTTTTCTGGGGGTATATGCTTTCACAGTGATTCTCGCCTTCTTCAACAAAATATCTTACTCATAAAGTATTACATTGCTAAATAGAAAACTAAATTAATATATATACATTTAAATAAAAACCGCACATCTCTCGATCGAAAATAATTGATATTTCCGCAATCAGGATATTAATATTTTTGAAAAAAAGCTTCTTTTATTTTCCAATATTTTAAAAAATAAACGTTCTGATCATCAAAATACCTCGTGCAATGATCACCATTTATTCCTTTTATCCAAAATGTTCTTTTTTCATTTAAATGTTGGATTTTAAGGATTTCCATAACTTTAGAAATGTAAATACAATAAAAATCAGCATCCAGCATTCTATCCAGAAAGAGAAGAATGGAAAATTTATATAAAATATATATTCTTAACAATTTTTTCACCATAGGTTTTATGGATAGAGCAGATTATATACTCTTTGGTATATTGTAAAAGGTAATTATGAAGAGATCACAGGGAGCTTCACTGATTCAAGTTAATCTTTATATGAATATTAAAATATATATTTATAAAGTTAATTATTTAGTTATTTTTAATTTGTATTTTTTGCGCCTTTAGGATTATTATTTTTCTAACTTGTTATACTCGTTGTATAGTCCATGATAATCATTATAGGTAGTTAATAACTGATACTACTTCAGGTAAAAATAGTACAATTTGTAGTTTAAAAATAAAGAAGGCATCTCCTGACCACGAGCACATGTGCTTTTTAGATGGCAGAGCGCCATCTAGTGGAGCAAAAATAAACTAAACGTTTATTTAGCTTGCTCCGTGATATTTGGCCAACCCAATTTCTTGATAAATCAAGAAAAGTCATCCACGAACGCGTTTCGCGCAGTTGGCGCTCGTCAGCGTGGAGTAGACTGTAACCACTGCGACCAAAAATATTTTTGCTCCCAATGGTTTCTCGAGAAATCAAGAAATGGGTATTTAAGGCCAAATTTGCGTAAAGACGCTTAACACATGAAAAAACAATAGAAAAAATAAAAGATAAGTGATAAATATTTTTGGTCGCAGTGGTTACAGTCTACTCCACGCTGACGAGCGCCAACAGCGCGAAACGCGTTCGTGAATGGCTTTTCTTGATTTATCAAGAAATTGGGTTGGCCAAATATCAAGGAGCTAGCTAAATAAACGTTTTGTTTATTTTTGCTCCACTAGATGGCGCTTTGCCATATAAAAATCACATGTGCTCGTGGTCAGGAGATGCCTTCTTTATTTTTAATATCGACATCTGACCCACTTATCTGTTATTTTTTCTATTATTTTTTCAATTTGTAGTTTGTATTATTAGTGTTATTTAAGATGTGGACTCTCCAATTCTAAAAAGTAATAATCCGAAGTTTCAGTTTTCAATTTCGCAACTTTTAAAATTGTAAATCAAATTTGCCGCCTATATCTCTCAACCTTGAACAGAGATTTACTGGGTCCCCGAAATGTCGTATAAATACTTTTTCAATATTTCTGAATCCAGATCTCGAATTATTTTACTTCAAGTACATCTACTACATATAGGAATCAGTTCGACTCTTGCACTTATAAATGTGCCATAACCGCTCTGGTTACTCGCACTCACTAAGAAGTTAAAATTTAAAATAATATATTGATGAATTGATTCTGTGTTGTTGCTTTCAGAAAAACGAGGATTTATACTTCTCCTCTACTAAACCCTCCTTGTGATTCGAATTGCCTAAATATAAATTTTATGTAAAAATAGACAATTACAGAAGTAGTAAAGATTCTAGTACAAATCTCTTCAAATCGAGCGACTGCACTTCAAAAATGTAAAGAGATTCTAGTCAACATTTTCTGGTTAACATGGTAAAGTTAACTAAAATAAAAATAAATTACTAACGTCTTGGCACAATAACTAAATATAAATTATTAGATATTAGGTTCATCCATTTAATTTCTCGACAAATTTTCTAAAGTCAAATACGACAATGTTGTTAATAAGAACAATAGGCATATTTTATTTTTAAAGAGAGAAGCATCCATGCTTTAATGGTTCTTTTTTCTGGAATGAAGATACTTTGCTGAATTTAAATAATATTTTATATGCCTTATTAAGGCTTTGATCAATATATTTGTATATGTATAATATTATTTGTAATTTAAAATTCATGTTCAGCCTTTTTTCGAATATCTTTACAATTTTTTAAAATTACATGTTAAATAAAATGGTCTGATATTTACTGGAATATTCTTACATTCTAGTTAATATTTGGACTACAGGATATCCTAGCAATCCATGCATCTCGTGACAGTTTAGGAATGTCCTAGTCCTGTTGTCATGTCCTGACATTCTGGTAATATCCTGACATATCCGACATGTCTGGTCATTCACGGCATATCTCATTCTTTGTAACCTTCTAGATATGATCCTTACTGAATGTCCCAACATTGTCGTAGATTTCTTAGCAAGTACCATAGCTCTTTTCTAATAACCTTTCTCAAAAATACTGAATCAACCCTACATCCCTTGCGAATACCATAACATTCTTTAAAAGAATTAACAAATCTTGCAACCTTTTCTTATATTTTTGTGTGTGTTTAATATAAATACCAATTTAATAAAAGTGTTAATCCGAATACAGATTCTTCTAAAAACGTGTCCTAACTCTATGTCTTTGACATCAAATTATTGTTCATCATTTTATATATGTATCAGTTCCCTTCACCACAATCAGCTCTCATTAACCTCAGCTCTCATTGTTGTACAAGCTCTAAAAATGCCATTATTGCTTGGCATAGTGCACAGGGACCCTCGCGATATTTTTTCTCCTTATTTTCAATAAGAGAGGGAAGATGTTCTTGGCTTCTTAAAGAAAAACTGGTGAAATCATCGTATCAAGAACCAGGGCAATCTCTCCATGGCCGTCGGCTTGAATGAAGATGCCCATCTGGAAGTCTGGGAGTACCGAAAAGATTTCAGGAAAGTGGTGCTATAAGCTCTCATTGGGGCCTCTCAATCCAAGAAGGCCAAGCGCCTTTAGGGCTTCAGGGGATCTAGGGGACGGGGAGCTTGTGACCCTCAAGGTCCTGAAGGACAGGCCGATAATTCATGGCACTGTCAAGGTGCTACGGTTAACCGCTCAGTATGTTTTTGAAATCTTTAACCGAATATCTGACGCTCTATGGGCCTCTGGCAAAACTCCCGAACTCCTCGACACCCCAGCTCACTCCCCTGTTACTCGAGGCAAAATCGCCAGCGGTTCCTTAAATTATCCAATGGTATTGGATTTGAAATAAAATTCGTTGAACGCACCCGATATTTTGGTCTATTGTTCTCAAAAACTGTTTTTTTTTTCTAGTTTTTTTATATATGCAGAAGTAACTAGGTTAGGCTCTCTCTCTGGGTATTTGGAAAATTCATGATATTCTCTAATGAATGAATCCATATTTTTTATTCAGTTATCTTCAAATAATTTATATCTTTAGATTTATTTGTTATTTATTTACTTATCAAAATAATGTATTTTGCCTTAAAATCTAAATTAATTTTTTTTTTACTTTCAATCTTATCTCGTTTCCATGAATAATACTTTGGAAAGAAAATTATCATCTCATCAAAACAAGCTGAACATATTAAATTGAAATTTGCCAACTAAATATTCTAAAATAATGACTTAAAAATGATCAATTACAATTATCAATTATTAATATTCCAATGATCAAAAATGATAATCTTTTTAAACTATATCTTCATTATAATATATATTTATTATTAACCCTATTACACTCTTTGTACAAAAATGGCCGTGAAAATAATGGTCGGTAGAAATTAACGACCGCTTTTACTGTAAGTGCACTACATATCTAAACATGTGAAAATCAGTTTGACATAGGTACACTTACAAGTATGCCATGGACGCGTTTGGTTACTTGCACTCACTAGTGAGGTTGGACTATTGTAATAATCGAGGTCATAGAGGTTTTTTTTTTCGGAAAAAAAGGTGTACAATGAGAGATACAAGTCCTGGTCGCAGCGATGGTAAGCAAACAGTTAAGACCACACTCGTCCTATAAAATTTAAGGAATTTAAGATATTATTTGGATAAAGGTTTCTGGAAATATATATATTAAAAATTTTGCTCATACTTTCAGGCATTCTTTCACCTCCACTGGGAAAATATCACTCATAAAATATTATATATCGCCAAATATAAACCTAACACTATTTATATAGTTTGATTTAATAAACATTTTATAAAAAGCCTTTAATTTTCATAATATTTTATTGTGTTATTATTTTATTTTATGTATTAATATCAATAATTGCTTTTGACCAATGAAAAATTTGTTTTTCAATGTGATCTACAATAATTTGTAAATAAATTCACTGTGCAATAAATTGATAAAGAGGGAGCAATCTCTCGAAATATTTTCAGATTTTTTTTTCTTTACAGATCCAGGTACGCCCTTTTATATAAAGTATTTATATACATTAAAATTTAGAAAGAGACACATCCTGGATTGAGAAATTAACTGGGTTTATTACTTGATATTTCGAGAACACTTTTGAAAAATATGTTCTGATCGTCGAAATATAAAGAAATTACTCCCGTTTATTTTTCGATTAAAATGTACAGTTTTTTATTTGAATGTTTGATTTGATAGATTGCCGCGATATTTTTAGAGATGTATATTCATTAAAATCTTGACCATAGGAGTTTCTATTTTGTTCCAAGCAAAGATTCCCTCACCAGACAAGTTGAATAAAATTGGCAAAAAATAAAGATAAAGGATGTTCTAAAAATGTAATCTTAAATACATTTGGAGATTTCAAAATTTTGAAGCGAACGAGTTTGTCTTATAAAGAGAGGTGAACTGTTTTTATTATAAGATTATTTTATCATAAATTTAACTATTTAATGTTTCGTTATACACAAGAATTCTAATGAGAATTATAAATTAGTGTTTTAAAATTTACGCGGGGTCAAATATAATCTCAATCATTTTTTTAATGCTTATATTCATATCGGTAAGTTGTGTTCGTTTTATTTTAAACCCCTATATTGAGAATAACATTTGTGAATAAATTCCCTTGCATATTGTAAATAAAACATGGGTCAATAAAAAATAATAGCTAAACTATATTTGTTTCTAATACTACCCCCAGCCTCAACAGAAAGATTGACCTCCCGCCCCAATATTCTGTTTTTTATTCTACCTCAGATACACCTTCTTCGTAACTTTTAACTTTATCTTTATTCCGCTGATTTTCTATTTTTATTTTTTATTTTTATTTTTGTTTTTTCTTGTTTTTGTCTTCACCTCTCTTTATACAAACTCAAAGTAAAATTGAAAATATTTTGTTATTGGCATGTGCTCTCGCGGGCGTGCATCAGATTGTTTTTAATATTTTTAATACTTTTAAACTGTCGCTTATAAATATAGCATCTCCTTATTATTCATGTCAACACCTGATGAAGGACGGGTGACGTCCGAAAGCTTGTGTACCTCTCAATAAAGAAACTCACCACGATCCTCTTGATCTCCCTTTTACACTTCAAACGTGGCTATATCTCATAAACTATATTTTGACCATGATAATCATTATGCTGGAATTCGGTGGAGGATTGGTAGCCATGACCTGGGATGGAATCCCCCATTGGGTGCTTTTTTCTAAAGAAAATGAATGCTTTAATGAGCTTATTTTATTTTTATAAATTATAAGATTCCAAATTTACCAATGATTGCAAGTAACCAAGCGGGTCTATACCAGGAAAAAAAACTACCTTATAACGTAATGAAACTTTCAAATATTATAACAAATTGGAACTATTAAATATCATAGTACAATGAGAATATTCATCAAATAGCATAATTATATTGATATATTAAATGCTATAAAATAATTAACTATCAAATAATAAATCACAATGATATACTAACAAATATATCATAATTTGATGTTATATCATTCACACATTAAGCAAAATATTTGATAGTTTCAATTTAATATTCTCTAATTATAATATAACTGCAGATATCCAATTCAATGAACTTCTATTAAAAGAATAAAAGTTTCTTTTTAAAAGAAACTCTTTGCGAAAGGTTTTTTATTTTTATTATTTTAATATTTGTAGCGCAATTTTTCGTTAACTTCAATGAACTACACCTGAGGTGTAAAAGTTGAGATTATTTTTTATACTTGAGATAAAAATACTTATAGAAAATATGTATAAAACCTTTTTTTAACCAGTAAAAATATCATAGCTACAACATAGTTTAGCTTATAGTTTAGCTACTTAGATGTCCCGACCAATTCTCCAAATAATTAAAGTTTTATGAAAGGTAAGAGTTGGAAGGAAGCTTCACTAAATCATTCTAAATTTTAGAATGAGAGAAGGATTTCTGAATACGCTTAATATTTTTACAAGTACTAGGGTACTTGTATAAGTACTTGTATTTATTATGTATAGATGGCGTGTTATTGCCCTATATTCAATAAATTATATTTATGAGTCAATATAATACAAACTATATTTTATGAGTACTTATGTAAATTTGAATATAAATTTAACTTGAAACTAATTGTAAATTTTGCATTGATAAATTTATTTTTTATTTAGAATTTCATCAATTTAAAAAATATATATTGTAAGAGAATATTATAAGACTTTTAAAAAGATTGTAGAAACAAACTATCTTGAGCCCTAATAAAAAGTGAGAAATATAAAACAGGGTGGAAAATTCCGCCAAGTTTTTGGCTTCGTTTTAGGAGAAGGGGTAATTTTTTTAAAGCAAGAAAGATATCGAATTTTGTTGTAACAGGCATATCTTTCTGGATAGAATATGATGGAGTAAGAAACTGTTTTTATTTTAAACTTACTATGTCTTTTCCTCTTTATACAGGTTAATTTTTCCAGGAATATTCCGTCTTTAAAAAAGAAAAAAAAAACTGATTTAATATTTTATTAAAATATGTCTCTCCTGCCTCAATACATTTCTGCCATATTTTTTTTCTAATTGTCGAAGCAGGAAATAAAATCATCTTTTGGGAAGCCCCTCATGTTTTCCTTCGATTCAGCTTGTGTCATATCAACTTGGTCAAATTTCCTTCCTTTTAACTTCATTTTCAACTTAGGATAGAAAAAAGGTCATTGGAGGCTAAGTCGGGGGAATAGGGTGGAAGAGAGAGGTGTAGGGTTGAATGCTTGGCCAAGAACTGCAAAACTATATGGGCTGTGTGTGGTCGCACATTATTGACGTGAAGTATTCAGTCATTGTTTTTGCCATCTTTTAGGCCTTTTAAGGTGCACTGCATCTCTTAAACACTTCATTATCTTCAACAAAACCTCTTGGTTAATTGTACGTCCAAAAGGATTATATTCATGGTAAATCAAACTGTTAAATATATACATCGAAATATGTAACAAAAAATGTCTTGACTTTGGATTTTGAAAACCTTGCCTTTTGGGGCTTCCTCTTTTTCAATCCATTGGCTAAATTTGGTTTGGTTCCGGGTCATACTGATACATTCATGTGTCAATTTTCACTTCATTCTGAATCAATTCGAGTCATTTCGAATATGTTTTTGCAGACTTCCATTCTAACCTTCTTTTGGTCTCCGTTAGAATCCGGGGAACAAATTTTTAAGACGTCCATATCATGTACAAATCTTTTGTTACCATTTGATGACCCAGTCCTACAGATAGTCTAGTCTGTGAAGATAGGTCTTTAATATAAATTATTTTGTCAACTTTGATTAATTCCTTTATTTTGAGCTTGTTTTCCTCGCAACGTAATGATCTTGGACGCCCAGTATGTTGATCATCGTTTACCTCTTCCCGACCTTTTTGGAAGCGTGAAACCATTTAAAAGTTATTGAACTGGATAAAGCAGCATTGCCAAAAGCTTCTTTAATCAATTCATGAGTCTCAGTAGCAATTTTTAAAATTTGAAACAAAATAAATGCAGATATTCTTTGCTTTTCGAAAACGGCCATTTTGAAAATAGAAACACAAGGAAATTGTTTTATTCCTTTTTTCAGATCCGCGCGTGCACCACGAGACTCCCTCTTTCAGTCAGGCATAGTCAAATGTCCAGTATTTAACTTTGCATTTTTTTAATTTAACTTTTTAAATTTTATTTTTAACCAGTCCTGGAAATTAATGAAGTAACCTATATATTTTTATTAATATTAAAATAATATTCAATCACTGGAATATGTTAGAAACAATGAGAATATTTTATGAGAGTATGAATATTTTGATAACTTCTCAAATTAAAAATATATTCTATAATCAATTACGAGCGTCATGCGTTTTTAATAATTCTTCATCTCTGTCACCGTTTGCTTTTTTTTTTTTGGAATGGCGCTCTCCTATTGGTTGGCTACGATCACGCCACCTTTGCCCCCTCCCATCATGCCCCCCTCCCACTCGCTTTTTGGTTTTTGTAAAAATTGTGTTGGAGCGGGTCGCTCCTTAAATAATCGATTGTTAACAATACCTCATTATAGGTCCGCAAATATCGAAAGTATAGGTATGTATCTTTTGTACTATTAAGGTGTATATATATATACATACTTATGTACATATGTAAGTACTATTATCATTAGGGATATATATGTCACATATACATGAATGTAGATATAATACTATATACTCTACTAATATATGCATTTATATAAGGTGCCAATTTATAATTGTAACAAATAGTATTTGAATCAAAACATTCAATCGGGTAAAACACGGGCGTTGCCCGGGTCATTCGGCTAGTATTATTATAAACACTACAAATTTATGTTTTTTTACTTTCTATATATATAGGGGTTCGTGAATAAGTAACTTAAACCTAACTTTCTGAAACTAACCTAATGTATTGATATTCTCTGTTGCATGTTTTCATTAGTATTCCTGAAAATGAGTGTTTCAGAAAATTATTGATATATGATTAATCGATTTATTCGCTTTATTGCCTTAGTACAGCGCGTAAAGGTGGGAATAAATAATAATATACAACACCAGTTTTGGCAATTTCGGATAATTTTGCACTAATGAGGGCATCAATGCCCGTAACCATAGCATATAGGTTGGCTTTTATCTGAAAATTCAAAACTGGTGTTGTGGCTTATTCTTTATAAACATCATTAGGTTTTGTACTGGTGTGATAACCCAAATGCAATGTTTTAATGTTTTAAAGGGAGAGTTTCTAATTTTGGTAAACAAATACCCTCCTCTCGCAAATATATATTACATATATATTATAGATTGTTTCCTATTTACAAATATATATGTATGCATATATCTATCAAATTCCTTTCAATTAATAAATGTATATTCAAAAAATATCTTGTTTCAATTTCGGCTATAAAAATATTTATAAAAAAGGGGAGAGTGACGAATGAATTGATGGGTTATAAAGAAATAATATTCTTTAAAGATAAGACCAGTTTCATATTGCATACGTAACCTTAAACGGAGAAGTAAAATGGAGGAGATTTGATGTCCGTACTGTATTCATATTTTGCCCTGGTCCCCCTGGGAAATAAAGGATTTTGATTGGCTGTTCCCCTCTAACCATTTTTCCGGACAATAAATATGAAATGGGGCTTCCACTACGCCGCATATAAAATTTTTAAAAGATAAATTTTTATAAGGTTTTTTCAGAAAAATATAGAATTCATGGATGTAATCACTATATGCGAGATATAGATAAACTAACTAATCTGCCCTGTTTGACCCGAGTTTTAACCCAATGAAAGTTTTACAAACGAAAATTGTTTTAATAAAGGTATTATCAGTAGTGTCAAATATTCATTAATGTATTATCCTTATTATTTTTATCACTAAGTATGTAAATTAGTCATTAAATTTATTTTATTAGGCTTTGAATTGTCTATATTTTAAATGTGCATCTTGATTTATACGCATGCTAATTTATAAATAATTATTAGTATTTTAATAACAAAAGAGGAAACCCAGCCATTAAACCTTATTAATAAATATATTTATTAATAACAAATTAGGCATATCCTGAATGCTCAAATGAGATTTTTAGATGGCAGAGCGCCATCTAGTGGAAAAGAAATAAACTAAACGTTCATTTAACCTGTTCCCTGATATTTGGCCAACCTATTTTCTTGGTAAATCAAGAAAAGCTATCCACGAACGCGTTTCGCGCTGTTGGCGCTCGTCATCGTGGAGAAGGCTGTAACCATTGCGACCAAAAAGATATTTTGGACCCAATTGCTTCCCGAGAAATCAAGAAATGTGTATTCAAGGCCAAATTTGCATAAAGACGCTTAACACATGAAAAAACAATAGAAAAAAATAAAAGATAAGTGGGTCAGGTGTTGATATTGAAAATAAATTTGGCCTTAAATACCCATTTCTTGATTTCTCGGGAAGCCATTGGGTCCAAAAAATATTTTTGGTCGCAATGGTTACAGCGTTCTCCACGCTGACGAGCGCCAACAGCGCGAAACGCGTTCGTGAATGGCTTTTCTTGATTTATCAAGAAATTGGGTTGGCCAAATATCTCGGAGTAAGCTAAATAAACGTTTAGTTTATTTTTACTCCACTAGATGGCGCTCTGCCATCTAAAAAGCACATGTGCTTGTGGTCAGGAAATGCCTTCTTTATTTTTTATATCAACACCTGACCCACTTATCTTTTATTTTTTTCTATTGTTTTTTTCATATATATATATATATATTTTGAAAATAGAGCAATCCATATTTAGTTCATTAGATAATAAAAGGCATATATATGCCTTTTATTATTTATATATATATATATAGATGAAATCGAAACTATTTTTGACCCGTATGTTTATTTTTTAAAAAACGAGTAGATTTAAATGGTGGAAGAAAGTCCTGATCGACGAAATATCAAGCAATATAAAACTGAGTTTATATTTTTTCAACCTAAGAGATGTTTAATGTGAATGTTGAAGCTTATAGAAATCATTATTTTTAGGAATATATATTGTTGCCCCAAGTTGCAGCTTTGCTGGGTCATCGACCTTGGTTTCCTCCTTCTTGGTGTTATACACCGAGCTGGTTTCTATACTTAAAGTAAATAAAGAAAAGTAAATAAATTACCTTTTAAAGTTATTGCGTTTTTTTATTTGTTGTCTTCCTCGTAGGTCGTGATCCGCAGTCTTGGTCTAGGTCTTCTCTCTCCAAAAATTAAACCATTCAGATATATACAATAACAATATTACCAAAAGGAATGAAACTATAAAATGGAATTATACCATAGTATATAATATGTTACTATTGATTTCATTAATAAATTTAAAATAGCATATATTATTTTGAATAAATAGGGAGGCGCATCAAACATGATGTAACAACACATATATACACAAGTATATATATTCATATGGCCGGTCTTTAAATTATTTGGTATTTTTAAATGAAATTCTATATTCACACACACATATATATTAAAAACCTAACCATTTTCTTTATTTTTACATATTTATATATAATTTTAATAAACTTTAAAAATAATATATTCAACATTATTTTCGAGTCTTTATATCATCAAAGGGTTACTAATGGGGGGTATCGTTTTTCTCTGAGTATATGAAAATATTTCGAAAATAAAGCAATACATAAATAGATCTTTAATTGGTAAATAAATGAATTTTTTCTCCAATATATATTTTTAAAATTGATATATGAACATGTATTTTAAAGTTTTTAGTCCAGGTTTTTATCGAGGATATAATGTCAGTAATCCGCAGGATAATCCTCTTGAATATCTAAAGCCCTGGATAAATACGGAATATTTCTGACTTTTAACTTTTCCTCTGAGAGAGAGAGATACTACTAAAATTATATTTGACAACGCACATGAAATATGTTGCCCACATATTTTCAAATAATAATAAAACATTTGTATATGATCGTTCATTTTTTAAAATTATTTATTAAATATATATATGTTATGAATAATTTGTTTGTTGTTAGATAAAGGATTGATAAGACAAAGGATCGATAAGATAATTGGTTGAAGGTGCAGTCGTGATAAGAAAAAGATAATTATTTACCGTCAAGTAGCTTTTATTTTCAATTACTTGAGGAAAAGATTACACATTAGTTATTTTCACATTATATAGAATTTATAAAGTTAATCCTATATTAGTGTTTTAAAAGGATAGATATGTTAACTACGCATATTTACAACAAAACTGAAAGTCTTTCTAAAAACGATGATAACAAAAGTAAAATTATCAATGTATAAAATAAAATATATATTTTTAAAATATAGAAATATTTGAGTTTTTAGATTATATAATATATATATAAATATCTACATATGTACACTGCGTGACATTGAAAATGGAACACCAAGAAATAGTGGCCAGAAATATATGCAAATTTCAGGGTAGACGCGCCTAACCGAGTTATGCAAATGATGTAAAATGCGCAGCTCTCGTGTGCACATAGAATAAGATATAAGGGAAGGAACTTGCAGAAAGGACAGTATTCGTGTCGTTATTTCTTCAAGGAAAATCATTGTAGAAATTTTGTTCTTGTGTCAAAAGACACGTGTAATAACAGAGAATGCCAGGTCATCGTAAACGGAGGCAGTTCAAGCAGACAGACGCTTTTACGAGGGGCATGGTGATCGGACTGAAAAGGGCAGGTTGGTCCATACTTCAAATCGCAGCTGATACACACCTTGGTGCGTCCACGGTGCACCGACTGTGGAGAAGATGGTTGGAACAAGGAAATGTGGCAATTTATAGGAATGTCGGTGCAACCAGAGTGACGTCAGCACGTGTGGATCGGCGTATCCTTCGACAAGCAGTGGCGGCCCCACAAGCCACTTGTACCGCCATCCTGCAACATGTGCAAGACACCCTAGATCATTCCATCTCGACCAGAACCATTTCCCGTCGATTGGTTGCTAATGGCTTGCACTCATGCCGTCCGCTAAGAAGACTGCCATTGACCCCACCGAATAGGCGCCAACGTTTGGAATGGTGCCGGGCTAGATCGACGCGGATGACGGAATGGCACAGGGTCGTGTTCTCAGATGAGTCGCGTTTCTGCTTGTCCAGTGATAGTCGCCGTGTACGCGTGTGGCGTCGACGTGGAGAAAGGTCCAATCCGGCAGCAATTGTGGAACGCCCCACCGTGCGACAACGTGGAATCATGGTTTGGGGCGCAATCGCGTATGATTCCAGGTCACCTTTACTTCGTATTCAGGGCACTATGACGGCCCAACGATACGTTGATGATGTGCTGCGACCGGTGACACTCCCCTACCTTCAGGGGGTACCCAATGCCCTTTATCAGCAGGATAACGCCCGACCGCACACTGCTCGCATTAGCCAACAAGCTCTTCAAGATGTACAGATGCTTCTCTGGCCACCGTACTCTCCTGATCTCTCACCAATCGAGCACATCTGGGACATCATTGGACGCCGTTTGCATGCCTTGCCACAGCCGCGTTCAGAAGACGAACTGTGGCAAATGGTTGAGAGGGAATGGAGAGCCATCCCTCAGGACGCCATCCGTACTCTGATTGACTTTCTACCTAGACGTGTTGCTGCGTGCATCGCCGTCCGCGGTGGTCCTACTTGCTACTAAGCCGATGCCGTTCTCCCTCTGTATTATGACTATCATTTTGAAATAAAGATCACTTATTGTTCGTCCCTGTCTCTCTCTGTCTGCCGAGTTTCATCACTTTCTGGCCACTATTTCTTGGTGTTCCATTTTCAATGTCACGCATGTTGAATATATGAATTCAATTTTAGACTTTAATATTTTATATAATATTGTCACTGAATATTGTCACTAATTTCTAAAATAATATAAAACCCTAAAACCATTCTAACAACGCAGTGTATATCATATCTTCTCTAATAACCTGTTGAAGGACGTTATAGTCTAAAGCTTGCAGACCTTTAAATAAAGAAATATGTCGCGTCTACATGTGGTCTCTTCCAACAAGAATAAAACAATTACATAACCAGTTAAAGTTTTTCTGTGAAAAATAGACACTTACGCCAGTTAGAGTTTTTTATTTTCTCAACGTTTCGACAAAAACTTTTGTTTTTGTTAGGAGGAATAAATAAAAATAAAGCATTTGGCAAGGCGTTAAAAATTGTTGAAATTCAAAAACTCTAACTGGCCGAAGTTTTCACAGAAATATGAATACCAGCCAGACAACTTCTATCTTTAGAATGATAAAGTATTAATTCTCGTTTACCGATTAAATGAGCTTTACCTGGTTTCAGGCTGAATGTAATTTCCCGAATATTATTTTTTTTTTTCAAAAACGAAACCAATGATTATGAATTTTTTTTCCGAATTAAACAAACAATATTTTGTATTTAAACATATGATAAAATATTGAAAGAGTTTGCTCATCAGATGGTAAACCCTCCCAGCGGCCTTTTGCAAATTTAATCATCAAGCGATTTTTTAAAACCTTTCTAATCAGGGACCAACAGGACATGTAACAACTATCCTGGTGTGGAAATAACGCTTACCCACATATTCTCATGTCTAACAATGCCCGCAGCCATTCAGAAAATTGACATGGACCCAGAACTTTACACACCCAAGATAGAGAACATTGCTGTGATAGAGATGTATGGTGACATCTCATATATATCAAAAATATTTTGAAGATCATTTATTGGTTGTAAGTTGATTCAGAAAAACACAGTCATATCAACCAATGATGTTATTTAACTCCCAATGTTTCAGTGACACTCTCCTCAGGGGAATGTGGGAAGAGTGGCAGTCATTAAAAATATTTGTTATTGAAAGAGAGAGAAATAAAATTTTTTAACTATTTATAAATCAAACACACATAATGTACATTATATATTAATATTATGTTTAAAATTTATATTTTAATCATTTTTTTTCATGATTTTTTAAGTAACACACACACTTTATAAAATATATTTTATATAATTTCTATAAAACCTTTTATTTTTGGGAAAAAGATGGATTTCCATAATATTTCTCGTTAGTTTTTTTTTTTTTTTGAAAATTCGTTTGTTTGTATGTTTTATCAATTTATTAAACAATACTTGATACTTTATAATATAGAATAGGTAAAAAACAATTCATTGTTAAATTGATCAAAAATATATTTATAATATATTTAGAAAGATTCATAGAACAGAGAGCAAAGTGAAAGGAAAATCTAAATGTAAAAATTAATTATAAAATGTACATTTAAAAAATAATTGTAGTTCTATTATTTTCAAAGAATATTTTAGAATTAATGAAAATAAATTTCAACAATATGATTAATAATTTCCCAAAAATGGAACTGATATCAGTGTTGCCAAATTCGATAACTTCAAAAAGAGAAAGAGCGAGTGTAAATAACAATTTAAACAAAAGACTTAAGTTGGAGATTAGAACTGGCATTCTTGGGAGATTGTTAAAGGTCCAATTTTACTCTGGAAAATCATAAATAACGTGTGGTCATTGGTCGTAAAAATTTAATCTTGAAATTGCTTCTTTTTAAATACTTGTTCTCCCCCAAGTTAATTGACGATCAAAGAATTTTCTAGAATTTTTTTCTTCAGGAGAATGGATAAATTGTTAACTCTGTTCTCCTTTTTTTTTCTTTAAAAATTAATTTGGTGATACTTCTATCTGTGACTTTTTAAAAATATAAAAAACAAATGCTTTCGCTTTGAATTATTTTTTATTGAAAAATGTATAATAAATCGTGAGCTTTATTAATAAAGAATATTTTTTTAAATTTTGGAACTTGCGGGTGATTCCAAGTTGATGTAAATTGAATGATTTAATACCGCAAGTGTTTTTTTTTTTTATAAAATACATTTTTGAAAGCTTTCGAGTCTTTCTTTTTCTCAACCCGTAGTTTAAATAAATAGTAGTTACATTAGAAATGAAAAATAAAATCTCCCAGTATAAATTTAATTTTAAAATAAAATTGCGGTAAATCATTTTTTAAATTTTTATTATAAGTCATTTTGAAACGTCTTTAAAATAGGAATTAATATTCAAATAAATAATTTTCAACTTCATTAATGTTTTCATTTTCAAACAATTCGAATAAAAACAGTGTAACTTATATTAGAAAATTTGTATATATAACTGACGAAATATTTATATCATCGTTTTTAATAAAAAAAACTTGACCATTTTTCAAATGTTTTCATATTTTTTCACATGATCAGCGAATTTAAAAAATTTGCCCTAAATACCTATTCCTTGATTTTTAAGGAAGCCATTCTCTTTGAACAATTTTTTTTAGGCACAGCCTGAACCACATTGACGAGGGCCAACAGCCCGAACCGCGTACGTGGTTGACTTTTCTTGATTTGTCATTAAAATTTGTTGGCCAAATATTATGGAACAAGCCTTAATCAACGCTTATTTATTATTTTTCAACTAGATAGCGCTCTCTGCTAACGATAACCAATAATAAAACAAAACGATCTTCAATAATTAGTTTATTTTATATCTGATTTCTAAATTCACAAACTTTCGATTATGTTTCTTTATCAACAGGTGCATTCTGCTGTACCTTTTGAAGAGAGTAAATAACAATGTCCTAAAGCTTGTAAAATTGGCAATCTAATAAAAAAATTCCCCCTTTTCCCTTAAAATGATCATGTTAACGTTGATTACCTAAAATTTCTTTCTGTATATCCACGTATAAAAAGTTTCATTTTTACTTTTATTTAAGGGTCTCAAGAATGGACCTTGAAAAAGGTTTAACTAGAGGCCATACACGAAAGCTGGTTATTTTAAATTTTATAAATTAGGAATTTTCAGCATGGGAATTTTAAACGAATTTGAATTTATTCTTGACGCAAAAAATCAAACTGAGGGAAGAGAGGGAGAAAAAAAGACGATACCCAAAAAAATAATTTCAATATAAATCAATATATTTACCAGTAAAAGAAATACTCATTATTTCATTTATTAAAAATCCTATAGCTTCAAAACCATTTCTAAATTATCCCATAAACATCATTCTAAGAGAGGATAAAGTTGAAATATACAACAAGAATTTATATCGGTATATTTACGGTATTCATTTTATTTTTTATTCACAATACATTCATGTTATATTAAATAAAAGGCAATTCAAATGACAATAAAATGGTTTTCAATTTCAGACAACACATAAACTATAAATGTATTTATTTTTATGTCGTTTATTCCAAACTCTCTCACTATAATATATATATTTTTAAATGGCAGAAAAATAAACTTGAAATGTATTTATTTTATCTGTGAAAAGAATACGTTGTGGTCAAAAATGAATAAATTTATTTGTGAAAATAAGTAGATAATTTAAAATATTTCGAAAACTCTCTCTCATTTCAAGTTTGGTGCCCCATTGAAAACTGAATTAAAAAGTCCTTCAAACTTTACTCTCTCCTGTTATGAGGGTTGTGAAACTTTGAAAATATATTTTATGCATTTATTATTATAAATTTGAAACTGATATATGGATAACTCGGGTTCCTGCTGCACAGAATGCCAATTAACCGACATAAAACTAATATAAGTTTTTTTAAATTTTAAAATATACTAAAAAATGGCAGTGAGTATCTGTTAGTATGTAAAGAAATATTCCAGAGGCGTATTCCTTCAAAAAAGCGTTGCCTGGTCAAAATATTGTAAAAAACTGTTATGACGAAACCCATCTGGTGTTGTTTGCCTACAAGGCTTCTAAATAACAAAGAGGATTCTAATAGATACAGCTTAACACGACGTTTTTTACTATCAGTAGTTGATAGCAGAATTAAGGATTAGGTTCATTTGCCTATCTCCAATATAAGCTACCAGAAGGATCTTCCTCGCCAACAGCCGGCTCCCGTCTTGGTCGGGCCGGTTCTACTGACACCGTTTTACCGGAATTACAGGTACAGCTTCCCTTGCAGCTTCAACACGATGCCACAGTTTATCGTAAGTAGTGAATGGCGTGTGGTGACCAGTCAGTCGCTTGGAATCCATTGAATAGACGTTTTCTATTGGTAACAGATCAGGAATACTTTCTCACCAGGGCAGTAGCCAAACATTTTCTGTATTTAGGAAGGTCCGTATAATACTGACAACATAGGTTCATACAATAGCCAGATGAAACATAGAGTTTTCCATGCCTTCAATAAAGAGTACATTAATACATCAGAAATGTAACAGGAAGTTTTCAAGTTTCTTGGAAGGTGAACAAGAGGCGACCGAAACATGACTCCCGATATCAATAATCCTGGTGATGGGCAAGTATTACGATTTCGAATGCACGCTGGAAATGTGCTTTCTTCACGATTGAACTAAAAACGGATTTAGCCATAATGGTGAGGTTAAAAGAACCTGGTTTCGTCTGAAAATATAACGTCACGACATTCCTACATCCAGGTATGTCGTTGATCACACCATTGAAGACGTTTCTGTCTGCGATGTCAAAGGTAGCTGAAGCTATTGTCGCAAAGCTGACAATCCCATGCTAATGCAAACGTCGTTTAACTGTTCGTTCAGATACCTTTAACTTGAAAACGACATTCTTGACCCAGGACTCTTGGCCTGGCTGTACGATCCATTAAGTCCATGCAGGTAACATGTCGGTCTTCTCGGCTGTTAGTGATAACGGGCCGCTGAGATCCTGTACGTCGTTCCATATGACCATCCTGAACCCATAGATTCTATACTCCCATCCTAATAGTCATGAGATATCAACCGACGCAAGCATAAATACTGCGATATGATAAACCACAATCCCAGTATGCTACAATTCTACCTCTATCAAACTCATAAATGTTTATAAGCATTTCTCTTTACACCAGGCATAATGACAATCTTTTCAACGAAACACAATGTTTTATTTAGAAGTAATTTACATATGATAAACCTCTTTTTGCACACACAATCTATTCTTTTAACACATTTTAAGTGTCTCTACCTGCACCTATTTTGTGTTAATGCGTTGAAAATCCAATAATTTGCATATCACAACATCTTCCTATCGTGTAAATTATTTCATGCCTGTATGGAGTCGCTTTCTTGATAGAAACATTTCAAAGACAAGGAATGTTAATCATTTAAAAGAACAAAATTCAACAAGAAAAGAGTGTCTTTCAAGACACTCATTGTGTAATATCTTTCTCCTGCAGAAGATCTTTCATGCTCGAAAGGAAAAGATAGAGATTTGTGAATGATAATGTTTGAAATAAACCTATCCCTGTTGAGGTCTGATATTTCCACCTTAATATATAAAATCTTTATATGCATATTAACCATCTAAATATATATATCATTTATATATATATTAATTTTTAATATAGTAATTACTTTATTCAATATATATCTCGAAATAAATATATGTTAAACATTTTATATTTTTTTCAAGTCAGATATAAAATATATAAAATATTTTCAGAGTTAAAAATCGTGAATATATAAATCAATATAAAATATATTTGCCTTCCTAAATATATATATGTTATATTAATATATTATTTGAAATGTTATATTGAAATATTTTATTTAATAATGTTATATGTTAAAATGTTGTTTTATTTAAAGTTATAATTTCATTGATATAAATACTCTGTTTTAATCGACCGCCAGAGGTCACGCTTCTACTATATAAACTGATTGTTGTTCTTCCCCGTTGGTCGACTCAAGGTTTTTGTAATTATGTAGATAATCTTTTGTTATATTTATTTATACGCCTTAAGACAGGCATTACTTTAATCAATTATGTTTTTCATATGTAATTCATTCCTCAGCGCGCGCTCAATAAAGAAATCTATAATCAAGACTATATTATTCAACCACGACTGCACCACCATGGCTTAATCCTCGGGATAACCAAAATCAAGATGATCGAAATTCAAACAGCAGAAAATCATATATATTTTTTCATTATATAAGATAAGCCGACAGGATTTTTACCTGTTTGTTCAATATGCCAAAAGCAAAATTTTTCGAATTCAAATATGCAAATTCTCCAATCAAAAATAGCCTTCTCCATTGAAAAATCGTCACCTACAAGTAACCATAGTCATCATTAAGCCATAGACAAATACAATCAAACATAGCTTTCTACAATAAAAAATAGCCCTCTACGATCGACAATAGTTCTCTACAATCGACAATAATCTTCTACATTCAACAATGGCCATCTACAAGACAAGCCATCTCCAGTTGACGCCATCCGAGATTGGAATTCACCAGCCATCACACCTTCCGACCAACACCAGCCATCTCCATCTACAGCCAACTTCAGCCAGAGGCCATAACCATCCTTTTCAAGGTACTTTGTATCTACCTTTTTACTTATTTATCTCTTAACTTTTTAATCTTCATCCAATATTTACAATAGTTTCAATCGCCTATTATAGTTATATACTCCTTTTTAAAATTGATTTTAGATACCAATTTTGCCATAGCTCTTTTTCCTTTTGAATAGAGCCACACCTTTTAATTCTTTTAAAACCTTTTATTTCTTTGTATGATTAGTTCTCTCTCTCTCTTCTAGATATATTTAATTCTATATTTTATTTTAAAAACATTTGCAATTAAAGCATTTGCACCTTATCGTTTTTATAATTCTAAATGCAAAACAGTGGGTCGGGAGGACAACAACAACAACAAATTAACATATTCTCTCACAACAATCAATTTCTTTATTTAAAATTTGCTAAACTTTAATGTTTTTTTTTTCATATTTTTCAAATTTTCAATATGTTCAAAATTCCCTAACTTTTGATATGTTATTTTCTTATTTAATCTTGTATCAAAATATGTTTTTATTTAAAAAATTTTCATTTTTTACCTCCTTTTAGAGTTCTTTTTAAATGCCATAATCTTTTAATATGTTTCTCATTTCGCCTAACAAACATGTAAATTTAGCGAGACCAACTATGTAAATTTTACCTCTTATAATTATCCACTTTGATTCTTTTTTTTTAATGCCCATTCACTATTCTTACGATTACCTTTTTTAATCTTTACATGTTCATGCCTTGTTTTCACATTCACTTTTTGTACATAAACTTTTTCTCTACTTATTGCCTTTTCTCATAAATGCCTTTCTTTCTTATAATCATCCAATGTTTTTTCAATGCTATCATATTAATATTTTTCATTCATGTACATTTTAATAATTCATGCATTTTATTTTTCCTTCCTCATTTTTAATATTATATATGTGTATCATTTTTTCTTGTCTGTTTCCAATCTATTGGTTAATAACAAACCAATATGATTGTGGAATATCACCTTTTTACTCTCAACCATATTTTTGTTATCATCATTCACACTTTGTAATTTCCAATCTATTGGTTAACAATAAACCAATATGATTATGGATTATCACATTTTTATTTTCACTTGCTCCCAATTGTTTTGTTATTATTCATTTTTATCATTTATATAATTTTGTACGTTCCTGTCTATTGGTTACCATATTTAAAACCAATATGATAAGTGAATATCACCTCTCACATTATTTTCTTTCCATCAATCATTTTATCTTTTTTTTTAACAATATATTTTTTTTATCACTTTTCTCTGAATGAACCCATATTATTTTCTTCACAGGGGGGAAATGTTATATTAATATATTATTTGAAATGTTATATTGAAATATTTTATTTAATAATGTTATATGTTAAAATGTTGTTTTATTTAAAGTTATAATTTCATTGATATAAATACTCTGTTTTAATCGACCGCCAGAGGTCACGCTTCTACTATATAAACTGATTGTTGTTCTTCCCCGTTGGTCGACTCAAGGTTTTTGTAATTATGTAGATAATCTTTTGTTATATTTATTTATACGCCTTAAGACAGGCATTACTTTAATCAATTATGTTTTTCATATGTAATTCATTCCTCAGCGCGCGCTCAATAAAGAAATCTATAATCAAGACTATATTATTCAACCACGACTGCACCACCATGGCTTAATCCTCGGGATAACCAAAATCAAGATGATCGAAATTCAAACAGCAGAAAATCATATCTTTTTTTTCATTATATAAGATATATATATATATATATATATATTACTTTAATATTAATTTCCAAATATATTTTAAGGCAGACGAAAAGTTCCTTAAAGTAAAGGAGCTGGTAGTCTGGAGAACTTTATAATGGACCAATGAGAGTTCAGGACGTGCAATTAGACTACAGCCGATCTTATCAAGGCGTCCTTCCCTTGTCAATAGATCCGAAGTTACTAATTAGAGCCATTTTAAAATTTGTGAAATGACCTCATTAACTTCGACTGTCGATATGCTAGATTGCTCTATGAACATTTATTTCCATTTGACTTTTGACCAACTATTTTAAAAGATATATTACACCACTCTCTCTTAAGCAATTTATTTCTATCTCCTTGAGAAAATATTTCCTTCTATTTATCATAATACATTTGCCTCTTAAAATTCCAATATTTAAAATTGTTTGTTCATCAAACAAATATCGGATATCAGATCGGATTATTTTCGAAATTTTTAAAATATTATTCTATATAAAAGGTTATCAAATTAATAAATGTAATATCAATCTATTCTCTAATTTTATATTTCATAAATCGGAAAAATGTCTTTTACATTTCAAATTAAATATAAATAAATGATCATATTTATTTTAATTAATACTATTGTTACTGTTAAAAACATAAAGTTAAGTGCCAGGAGAAAATGTTTTTTATTAAACGAATACACGAGCTTTCGGGCAGTCACGCCCTTCAACTGGTAATGATACATGATGGCAATAGGCCTCAAATAGGATTCCGTTTTTAAAGAGATATTTTTACATATGAGAAAAATAATATAGGACGGCTAAAAAACAATTTAGTTAAAAATATTTGCAAATCTAAACTATTATATAATATATTTATGTAACTATGCTAATCCTGTAATGGCGGTTGACAAATAAATGGTAGGTTTGAAATTGGATAATTCATGTGACTATATAATGAAGAGAGAACAAGTATTAGGATATCGATTGTTCAACCCGCCATCAGCGGCCCTATTGGAAGTATACTGGGGGAAGGGGGGGTGGTTTTAACGGTTATTCAAGTTACTACATATATCCTGATATTGTGCTGGTAAATCTATATGTCGGTTAATGCTATTTTTTGATATGGATATTATGGCTTCTATGATCAGTCTTTGGTATTTATTAGTGATGTTATTGTATAATGTGGTGGGTGAAGTTAAATCAAAAGAGTGGCCTGTGTCGAGAATATGGTTGTAGATGAGGGACCTATTGTCTTTGTTATTGACGCACCTGCCATGCTCAGTCATCCTGATGGCCACGGACCTACCAGTCTCACCTATATAGGTTGCACTACAATCGTTGCATGAGACTGAGTAGACCGAGCCACCCGATGACTGCGCACTGGCAGGTCTCGGCAATCGGGTAATTGGATGTCTTAGAATGGTGGCCAAGCTTCTATTGTTTGTATAGTAGGTGTTAATGCCATGAGGCTTAAGAAGGTGGGATATTGCAGCGGATTGTGTTGAGTATGGTAAGATGCAGGTATTTCTATGGGGTAAATTGGGTTTCGTATGGGCCGGGTTGTATTGATATTTATATATGAACTGGTGTGGGTATTGGGAGAGGGCAAGTTGTTTCTTAATGTTAGCGAACTCTATTGATCTGAAAATGGGCAGGGAGCAATGTGTAACCAATCTCTTGGTAAGCGTTCTAACTGTATTAATTTTATGGGATAACGAACAGTAAGACTTGAAATTGGTGTAAAAAGTTGGGTTATTGATTTTATGGTATACTGTAGTATGGTAATGTGATGGGGTACGGATGATCAGTATGTCCAGGAAAGGTATTACATTATTGGCTTCTGATTCAAAGCTAAAGGAAATGTCTGGGTGGAAGGAGTTTAGAACAGATAAGATACTGTTCTCCTGTCCGGTTTCACATATACAGAGGATATCATCAATATATCTCCTCCATATGTGAATGCCCGGTGTGAATTGCTGTTGGATCCAGGTGTCTAGTGTAGACATAACTATCTCGGCCAACGGTGACGATAATGGGCTGCCCATTGGTGAGCCTCTAATCTGTTTATAAAGTAAGTTATTAAAGGTAAAATCTGTAGTGTTTAAGCAGATGGAGGTAAGCGCTACTATTGTGGCAACTATGCCAGATTCTAATTGGGCGTCCTGCAGGAATTTTGTAAGCTGGTAAATGATCAGTTGATGGGGAAGTGATAAATACATTGATTTTACATCATAGGAAACCATGGTTGAGTTCTGAATAGGGGTAAGAGATTGGATGAATTGTATGAAATAATGTAATACCTTTCCTGGACATACTGATCATCCGTACCCCATCACATTACCATACTACAGTATACCATAAAATCAATAACCCAACTTTTTACACCAATTTCAAGTCTTACTGTTCGTTATCCCATAAAATTAATACAGTTAGAACGCTTACCAAGAGATTGGTTACACATTGCTCCCTGCCCATTTTCAGATCAATAGAGTTCGCTAACATTAAGAAACAACTTGCCCTCTCCCAATACCCACACCAGTTCATATATAAATATCAATACAACCCGGCCCATACGAAACCCAATTTACCCCATAGAAATACCTGCATCTTACCATACTCAACACAATCCGCTGCAATATCCCACCTTCTTAAGCCTCATGGCATTAACACCTACTATACAAACAATAGAAGCTTGGCCACCATTCTAAGACATCCAATTACCCGATTGCCGAGACCTGCCAGTGCGCAGTCATCGGGTGGCTCGGTCTACTCAGTCTCATGCAACGATTGTAGTGCAACCTATATAGGTGAGACTGGTAGGTCCGTGGCCATCAGGATGACTGAGCATGGCAGGTGCGTCAATAACAAAGACAATAGGTCCCTCATCTACAACCATATTCTCGACACAGGCCACTCTTTTGATTTAACTTCACCCACCACATTATACAATAACATCACTAATAAATACCAAAGACTGATCATAGAAGCCATAATATCCATATCAAAAAATAGCATTAACCGACATATAGATTTACCAGCACAATATCAGGATATATGTAGTAACTTGAATAACCGTTAAAACCACCCCCCCTTCCCCCAGTATACTTCCAATAGGGCCGCTGATGGCGGGTTGAACAATCGATATCCTAATACTTGTTCTCTCTTCATTATATAGTCACATGAATTATCCAATTTCAAACCTACCATTTATTTGTCAACCGCCATTACAGGATTAGCATAGTTACATAAATATATTATATAATAGTTTAGATTTGCAAATATTTTTAACTAAATTGTTTTTTAGCCGTCCTATATTATTTTTCTCATATGTAAAAATATCTCTTTAAAAACGGAATCCTATTTAAGGCCTATTGCCATCATGTATCATTACCAGTTGAAGGGTGTGACTGCCCGAAAGCTCGTGTATTCGATTAATAAAAAACATTTTCTCCTGGCACTTAACTTTATGTTTTTAATATTCCAAGGAGAAAGTTTCTACGATTAAATAACTATTGTTACTGTAATAAATATATTTTCGTTTTTAAATTTTTAAACTTTATTAAACAGTTATTGTGTATAATATGTTTATATTTAATATATAATGATCTATATATATTTTTATAATAGATATTAACATTTTATTTCTAAAATAAAAAAATACACTTCGGCCAGATAATTTTTTATTTCTTTGTTTTCTCAATAAAATAAAACTTTATCTGGCTGGAACTAGAGCATTGTCATGGTGGAAAAGCCATGTGTCAGTCCTTGAGTTTGGACGTAACCTTTTGACAGCTGAAACAACTTCATAAAGGCATTCCTCAGTGTACCACTTGGCAGTGACTTTCTTTTGATTTTTCAGCACCGCGCGTACTCTGCCAGTAAAGAAGACAGCTAACATTGTCTTAATAAATTTGGATTTTCGTACAGACTTCGTACAGACGCGTGCTTTCACTTTCAAAGATCCATACTTTGTTCTAGGCTTCAGTAGACACATCAAAAAAATATAAAGTCAAGTTTCATTACCTGTTATGATGCTATTGACATAACGAGATGATCCATTATCAAACCTTTTGAGCACCTCTCGGCACCATGAAACACGTCGAGTCATCTGCTTATCAGTTAAGGAATGGGGAACCCATAGGAAATAAGCTTTACTCACTTTTAGATGGTCGTACAGAATGGAATGAATTTATATTGTAGGAATGTCTAAACTCTCCTCAATCTGGTGATAAGTTATATGTCGATCAGTCTCCATATTTTACGTTACAGCAGCGATGTTTTCCACATTATCTGACGAGGCTGGACGTCCAGACCTTGGCGCATCTCTTATGCCATATACTCCTCGCTGAAACTCACGATACCACCTGAATAAGGTAGTACGATATGAACAATCATCTCCCAGTACAGGAGTCATTTCTCTTGCAAACATTATTCCATACCCAAACCGCGTTCAAAGTTATAGCGCAAAATGACTCGTTATTCAATTTTGTGCCAGATAGACATTTTAAATATTTAATACATCGATCAAATGGAATTTTGACGGCTGTTTAAATATAAACTGGGCTTAACAAGTTCAAACGCGTGCCAACGTGGGTGCCCGGGTTGGAGCGTTTTGTGAAACTTTCCTAGTGCCCTTTGTATGAGCTTTTAGAAAAGTAGAATAATATATGAAATTTTTAATGCCCGTACTCAAACAACTAGGATAAATCAAGCTAAGCATATATCAATTAAAAGGCAAACCCTCGACATCCATACACAAGAAATAAAACCACTAAACACGAAAATTTATTTTACAAATAATACAAACTTCTACTGTTCATTACTGCGATAATAAATAGATAGTGGGAGGGCTTAACTCATCAGTAGAGAACCCTCTAGATGGAAAGAAATATAGTAAAGCTAAATAACTAGTATAAATCACTAACGTAGTAACAAAATCACTAAGGAATAGATTAGATAGTTGATTGTCTCTCTCCCATTTAATTATCTCGACAAATTCTCTAGAGTCGCATTCCTCTCCCTTTCCTAAAATTTAGAATGATTTAGTGAAGTCCAACTCTAACCTTTCATACAACTTTAATTATTTGGAGATTTTCTCGGGAAATATTAGCAGCAATGTATTTAGCTATTTAATTGATACTAAGTAGAGGTTTATCTCGTATTCAAATTGTCAGTTTTTTTCTAAAGTGAAACCTGTTGTAAAATAACTTTATTAGGTACGACTCAAAAATAGCAACATAGCTTAGGTTATTTACAATGAATAATATATTGAACAGGTTCTTCACCTATAAAACAAAGTGTCCAATTCGATCCCGGTTCATGACTGTCGGAAATCAACGGTACAGCCGGCAACCGACTTCTATGTATAAATTGAAATTTAATTTGAACTTTCACCAACGAAATTAAAATTCATTATATTAATTGGTTGAATGTATTTATATCAGAATTAGGCTATATTACTTTAAATATACAAAAATATAGCTCAATAAATAATATCTTTAAATATCATGATATATTTATTTTAAAAAACAGATATTTTTCGGATATGGTGTATTAAAGCGACTGGCTTTGATGACATAATGAATGAAGCAATAAAGACCCTCCCTAAAGAATACTTGATTTCTTTGTAGGGTATATTCAATAGAATCCTGAGAACATCTGAATTCCCGACAACATGGCTGGAATCAGTCATCCAATCAATTTTTAAGAATGGTGATCAAGACGATCCCTCTAACTATCGAGGCATCGCACTCTTGTAACATAGCAAAATATTCACATCAATCCTCAAATCTCGTCTAGGCAGCTGGATAGAAAGGAGAGAGATTGTTTCTGACAATCAGGCGGGATTCAGAAGCGGTCACTCTTGCAAAGATCACATATTCACTCTTTTAATCCTTGATTCAAATAACCCTGAGCCGAAAGAGTAAAAAAAAATACTATATATATTTCGTGGATTTGAAAATTTCTTTCGATACATATCTTTATAAGCTAATATAATAAATCATTTCGATGTCTTGAGCAGAAAGTTGATGATAGCTTGAACCCTCTGTCAGAATAAATATCAAATAATATTTGATTTTAAAAATTATTAAAGAATTTATATTAATATATGCATTTATTTATAGTTTGATTTATCTATGTACTATAATTTACAGATTTTCACCCTCAAGAAATGCTTATATTTTATAACTGCATCGAATATATTTTCATGTATAGATATTTTCGATTTTTTTTTTTTTGCCCTCACAACTCTGCTAGAGCTCTTTTTGTTTAGTTGCACTAACTGGTGGGTTTTGAAGTTTTCGAGAATCGGGGACCATTAAAGCTATTTTTATTATGAAAATTTTCCAATATTTAGTTTTGTCCTTTTGTTTATTCTATCTAATATCACTTTTATTTGTAGAATAAGGTGAAAGTAGCGTCTTTTGATCTAAATAGAAAATATGGTAATTTGTAGTTTTCATTATAATTGAATGAGATTCCAAAAATCATGAATGTTTATTATTCAATGAGAAGTGAACCGTAATCGGCCTTTTCAAGGAAGAATGCTTCAAGCAAAGTTTACCAAAGGTTTTCCAAATGCACTGCCCGGTAGTGCTGTCTATAGTAGGGCTGTCAGCCGTGTCAGCGTAATTTACTCGGCGTTGGGAGTGCGCTTGGAGAGGAGGACGGATGGGTGAGGTTGGGGAGAAGGACGGATGGGTGAGGTTGGGGAGAAGGACGGATGGGTGAGGTTGGGAAGAAGAACGGATGGGTTAGTTTAGATGGTACATCTCATGTGCTAGCGGTGGACGCAAGGACATCAGAGGTGCTGGGGGGTAGAAAACATTATTACCAGCAGCTGTTGAGAGTCCTCCTTTCACGATTCCGACCTTTCCTTAATTTTAGGCAAAAATGTGGGCGTTGCACCCCATCAAGACTACACTTTTTTTTCTAGCTCCAGACGAGACGTTTACAATTGTATAAGGCAAAAATGGCGGCCAACTGTACCAACCAGCCACTGCCATTTATTTCTAGCTCGCCTTCTTTTTCAAGACCTTGTGGGCCACAGGCTCGCCGACCCCTGTATCCCCGAGGACTCTGAAGGTGCTGATCCTTCTGGGACCTAGAGGCTCCTCAGAGAACATGTAGCCCCAATGTCGGTAATTTATGGGTCCTCGCACGACTTGAGAGTGGCTTCCTTGTTCTTGCAGATGGCCCTTAGAATTCTCCCTGGTTCATGATGTCGTAGTTCTCCAGCCTCTTCTCTATGCAACGAAGAACATTTTTATCTCTATTATTAAAATTATGAGAGATTTATCATGAGAGTTTCAGTTTGCTATGACGAGCAATAATGGCTCTTTCTTAGAGTTTGTACTACAATAGGAATGCCTGTTAAAGTCAGTTTATTCCAATGAAGGATACCCAAAAACATATAAGATGAGAATCGAAAATTTTGATGTCAAAGACAGTGAGTTAGGATTCATATTTGCAAGACACTTAAGTTGGTTTAAGACGTTCGTTAAATCAAATAAAAAGCTGGTATTTATATTGTACATATATAAGAAAAGGTACAAGGTATGTTGGTACATGTCAAGAAATAAGTATCAGGAAATTATCGCACCTCGCCAAGAGACCTACCTACAATATCGGAGCATTCTGTGACGGTCTAATCATTACTATAATGTTAAAAAACTTTGGATGTGCTGTAAATAAACCTACCCGCCGATATATCAAGATATTCTAGGGATTCAGGATCTAAGGGCAGAACATTTCGAGAATGTCAAGAGATGCTTGAATTTCTAGGAAATATTAAAGAAATCTGAATGATGACTGGAAAGTTAGCATTATTCATGGAAATATCAGTTAGTTTAATTTTAGTATTCAACATTGAATAATATTTTGTAAGGGTATTTTGAAAAAGCTATGAAAATGATGTTTTGAAAAGACAAATAAAACTATACATATATAAATATATGCATAGAACATTATAATATAGTAAAGGAAATCGAAATTTGAATATTGCAATGCGCCTTATTTATTGGCAAAGTTCAAAGAAGCCTCTTTTTCATTGAAGTAATCTTTTATAAGAATTTCTTTCAATAAACATATATATAAAGGTATAAATAATTTAGAGATGATACACATTTTTGTGAATAACTTTTTTATTATATCCTTCACTCATAGTATAGGCCATGATAATCATGGTAGGTAGTTTAAAACTGCTTGTGCTTCAAGTGGAGAGTACATGATTTGAAGTTTGTATTTTAATCAATACAAGATGTGAACTCTTCAATTTTAAAAGGTTATTATGCGACATTTCTGTACCCACTGAAACTCTCTTCAACGTGGATAGATTCGAACAAAATTTGTCGCTTGAAGCTTTACACTTAGAAAAAAACTATAGAGGGTCCCATTCAGTTTTTTAGGATTGTTGAGTCGATAATCACCCAAATATATTTTTATATCTTCATCATTTTTTGTTTTAACATTTTCATTCATTTCTCCTGTAATTTGGGTAAAACATTAATATCATTTATAATTTATCACACCAACACCCTTTTCTATTATTAAACACTATTATAAGTGTTATGAAATATTATTTAATTCTTCAACCTTATATCATACTAGTTATAACTATATTATAACCGCACATACAATTTGTATGAAAATTATTCTCTCATTATAATTTATCTTTGTTTTCATCTTCACTCACCATATGCTAACTTTCAACACCCGAGACATAAATCGTGGTGATATATGATAGTATTCACTAGATGTTCATATATATATGTATCAAAATTATTATTAGTGTCAGCCCCAAAATGAATATAAACTTCAACACGCCAGCTTAGCTAACATGTAATCAAATAAAAGAAATTAAATTTTAAAGAAAGCCAGAAACCTAAGGTTTTTATTGATGTTATCCTCTTTAGAAATATCAGTAATCGTTTATAAATTCAATGTATTTTTTATTAATTATTTTCAATTTGAAGTTATTGCCTTTTTGTTTTATATATTTTTCTTACTTTTTCTCGTGGTACTTGCCATGATAATCATGGTGAATAATAAGCAGCGGCTTTTGATCTAAATAGAGAATATGGTAATTTGTAGTTTGCATTATAATTGAATAAGACTTTAACAATCCTGTAAATTTATTTTTTAACGAGAAGTAATTCGTTATCGACTTTTCCTAAGCAGAAAGCTTCCAGGAAGGTTTGCCAAAATCATGGCATTAGCTGTCGGCAGGGTCAGCGTGAATTTTCTCGGGTTGGGAAGGGAGACGTCGCAGGCGCTTGAGGAGGTGGATGGATTGGTGAGTTAGTGAGGAGGACGGATTGGTGAGTTGGAGAGGAAGCTGGTAGCACTCTCCACCATTATGTGTGTTTAACCTCAAGAGTACAGGATCGCCTCTCCCTAGATCCCCGGTGGCTCAAAAGGACCATCAACGATCTTCTGAGATCGTAAGGTCCCACGGAGACCTTGTAACAGCCCGTTACTGAAGTGGTTGGGTTATCGTGAACCCTCCAGGGCATCCTTTTTCTTGTCCATGTTCATGGACAAATTGCTAACGTTCTTGATTGTCCAAGATTATCAGACTTTCCCCGTGCAGCCAAGAACATCTTTTGGCTACTTCGTTAGAATTTAGGAGAAATTATCAAATAGCCTTCATGCTAAATCCTTGGCAATAATAACTCTTTGTTAGAGTCTGTACAACAATGGAGCCGTTGTCAACGACATTTGATTGCTAGGAAGACAACTGATAAATATATGAAATAAAGAACATAAATATATATGTCAAATACAGAGATATTAAACTCACATTTTCAAGATACTGGAGTCGGATTAACACCTTTATAAAATTTAAAAAAATGTTATCAAACATATAAGAAAAGGGAAAATATATTCTAGCACAGGTCAAGAATATTAGGAGTTCCAGGTATTCACAATAGATATCGGGATCTACTGGATTTGAAGAGAGAAAAGGTCTATATAGATGGTCAGGAGATTATGATACTGCCAAGAGAACTATCGACAATGTCGAGATATTCACTGAAAGACTGATCCTACCGAGAATGTTACAAAATAAGGAATAAGCCGTGATTGGCCAGACCAACCGTAATATTCATGGAGTGTTATGGCGATAAACAAAACTAGGACTTGCTGAGAATGCCATAAAATTAATCAAATCTGAATACATCTTTAGGAAGTTCAAAATTTGAATGAAAGATCAACATTATTTTTGTAAATAATAGATAATTTGATTATAAAATACAATATTTAATATTTTTCGTGAAGATATTAAAAAATGTAACGACAACATTAACATGCCTGGATTATATTGAGGACATCGCAGAAAGAATTGAAACTGGAAGACAAAGAGATTCCAAAGATCACCAACCTTTATTGCCATGTTATCTTATATAACCTTATCAATCTTTTCACACATTTTGAGTATATTTTTCTTTATTATTATTCTCCATATATTGAGTATGCTTTTATCTTCAGTTTTCATCTTTGAACTTTTTGTTCTTGGATTCTGTCTCCTGTGTGTGTCTTTGCCACTTGCCACAAATTCCTCGACTGTTTAACAAATCACCACACCTATATATATATATTAAAATAACTATATATATACATATTAAAATAAAAAATGCCTATCTTGACCTAGCCCATATTAAAAAAAAATACTTTTTGTAGTTTATCACGCATACTCTTTACATGCAATACAATTATATTATATCGTTTTTAAGCTTAGGGATTATTTTTTATTGTAACTGTACCAATTGTATTTTCATGTATGTATAAAGAAGTTCGAATTATATTTGTACTCACAACTGTTTGTCAGACCTCATTTTGTTTACTTGCACTAACTGGTGGGTTTTGAAGTTTGCAAGAATCGGGAACCATTGTAGCTATTTTTTATAATGGAAAAAAGTCCCCAATGCAGGAGTTGATACCGAACAATGGATGTCGAAAATTGACGGTTTTTGCCACTCGTCTGCCAACTCTCTTATATTGAAAGCAAAACAAACAGATATGTTTAGAGTTTATAGTGCAAAATGTTTAAATGAATACTTGTTTAGAACATCTGTTGTCGATCTACCAGTGTGTGGACAGAATTCCTCGTCACTGTTTCAAATAAGAATGCCGAGATTGCAGTCTGGTTGAAAAACAATGTCCTTCTCCTCCGAACCAGCGATATTCTGGAAGACCCTCTTTATAAAATCTTCTTTTGAAGAATTTTTAATTTTCTTGATAGTAAGCTAATTGTATAAGCTAGAAGTCTGGTTCCCATCATAAGATACATTAGGGCTTTAACTGCTTCTCGATATGGAAAATGGGATGTTTCTCTAGTTTCTTTGCTGTTCTGGTTTTTATAGGTTTCTCTAAAATGTTTATTGTGCAAAATGTTTCTTCACCAAATTTAATGATATTTTCGAGTTGAATAGGTGGAAACTCTACCCAAGGCGTTTGTCCTTCTATAAAAATAGATATTTATAAAAATCTCTTAGCACAACTGGACTCGAGCCCATCAGTCGTGCGTATTTGAATATATAACAATATTTATTACAGACAAGTAACATTTCTAATATTGATGGAAACATTCAATGCTGTATATACTCACCCTAATATGATTTTATATATTCATATTTTTTATTCATTTAGTAAATTATGTATAACATTATATTATCAATTATAATTTATCAAACCCGCACCTCTTTTCTATTATTAAACACTATTATATATATATATATTAAATATATATATATATATATATATATTAAAGTTAGGAGAGAATAAATACATTTTTTCTTATCCCTATATTATTATACTTAAAACCATCTTTTCAAACCACATATACAATTTGTATGAAAATTATTCTCCCATTATAATTTATCTTACATCTTCACTCACCATATACTAGCTTTCAACACCCGAGACATAAATCGTGGTGATATATGATAGTATTCACTAGATGTTCATATAAGTATCAAAATTATTATTAATGTCAGCTCCAAAATGAATATAAACTTCAACACGCCAGCTTTGCTAACATGTAATCAAATATTATAAATTGAGTTTAAAAGAGAGTCAGTAAAATTCAGGAAAAACATGGTCTTTCTTTTCGAAATTGCATTATGTTCTTCCAGGCAACTTTCACAAGTCATCAGTGAGTTTTACGACCTACCGCCCAACAATAACAGATCATCTTTACTTCTTATAGCTAAGATACCCTTGACATGTAATATTGTAGTACTTGTGGTAAAATTATTTTTCTGAACATTTTTGTCACACTATAGAGTCCTATATATAGAAATGCGAACATATCGGTCTTTGATATATTGTAATAAGATAATTTTGTAGAAATACAAACATAATTCTTTTATTGAAGTTATCTTTTCTAGAATTTCAATAATCATTTGGAAATTTAATATATATATTTAATGTTACAAAACTATTTTAGAGGCGTAATATTCTTTTTAAAATAAAACAATTTCTACTGTCCTTACTGCGATGGAAAAATTAAAGGGAGGGCCTGACTCATCAGTGGTGAACCCTCCCAGCGGTTTCGTCAGCTGGGAGGGTTCACCACTGATGAGCCAGGCCCTCCCTTTAATTTTTCCATCGCAGTAAGGACAGTAGAAATTGTTTTATTTTAAAAAGAATATTACGCCTCTAAAATAGTTTTGTAATTTGATAACAGATGGCGCGCTAGTGCATCGTAATATATTTAATGTGTAATTATTTTCCAATTTGAAGTTGTTACCCTTTTGTTTATTCTTTTTTATTATCACTTGTTCTCATGGTAGATGCCATGATAATAATGGTGAATATTAAGCATCGGCGTTTGATATCAAAAGAGAATATGGTAATTTGCAGTAGCATTATAATTGAATGAGATATCAACAATTTTGATTTATTATTCAACGAAAAGTGAATTGCTATTGATCTTTTCAAAGCGGAGCGCTTCAAGTAAAGTTTAGCAAAGGTTTTCTAAAACCACTGCGGAGTAGTGCTGTTTATGGCAGTAGCTTTCAGCTGGGTCAGCGTAAATTTACTCAACGCGGAGTGGGGAGACGTCGCAGGCCCTTGGGGAGGTGGATGGGACATCACAAGCCCCTGCGGTGGAGGGAAAGACATCACAGGCGCTTGGTGAGGTGGGAGGTACATCAAAAGCGCTGAGGGTGGAGGGAGGTACATCAGTGCCGCTTGTGGAGGACGGAGCTGCATCACAAGCGCTAGGGATGGAGGGAGGTACATCAGTGCCGCTTGTGAAGGAGGGGGCTGCATCAAAAGCCCCGATGGTGGAGGGAGGGACATCAGTGCCGCTTGTGGAGGAGGGAGCTGCATCGCAAGCGTTTGAGATGGATGGAGGGACGTCAGAGGTGCTGGAGGGGTAGATGACATCATCACCAGCAGCTGGTGAGACCGCTCCTCTCAAGATGCCCGCCTTCTCTCTATTTCGGTTGAAAATTGAAAGCATATTTCTTTGATCAGTGCTCTTTTCTTTCCTTTCTCACTTCAGAAGGAGAGGTGCTCTATTTAATAGGGCAGACTGAGCGGGGAATGGTAGCACCCCGCAACCATCACGTGTTTTCAAAACGCTTTCAAGACCTTGAGTGCTACAGGCTCGCCGACCAGAAGATTCCCAACGGCTCTGAAGAACCTTCTGAGATCGAGTGTTCCCGCGGAGTCCACATAGCAGCCCGTGCATGAACTTGGTGTGTTTTCGTAAACTCTCCTGGGCATCCTTTTGCTTGTCCTTTACCATGGAGGAATTGCTATTGTTCCTGATTGTACATGTTGACAAGACTTTTCTCTATTCAGCAAAGAACATTTTGACCCTCTCTTTAGAGATAAGAGGAAGAGGGCCTCCATGCAATATCCTCAGCAATAATGGCTCTCGTTAGAGTCTGTACAACAATGGCGCCGTTGTCAACGACATTTGATTGCGATGAAGACAACTAATAAATATATGAAATAAAGAACATAAATAGATATTAAAACAAAGCAATAACGCGCCATCTATCTATATATATATATATATAATAAAAGGATTTGAAAGCGCGAATGTTTCTTTTATACATAAAACGAACTTCTACTGTCCTTACTGCGATTAAAATATATTTTGGGAGGGCTTGGCTCATCAGTGGTGAACCCTCCCAGCGGTTTCGCCAATATAATCCACCAGACCGCTTCTCAGAGCTCTAATACTGTATTGGATCATTCTGCTTTTATATGCTACACTGAAGGATGGAATCTTAGAAATGGTTTTCAAGTATACTATGGACATAAGCTTATAGGACAGTAGAATTACATTCAAATATTTGCTTCGAGCAATGCTCTTCAGCAAACTATAAAGACAAGGCTAGTTAGGCATATATTAACACAAAGCAATAACGCGCCATCTATATATATATATAATAAAAGGATTTAACATTCGCGCTTTTAAATCCATTTATTTTATATATAAATATATATGTCAAATAAGAAATATAAGACTCGCATTTAGAATATACTGGAGCCAGATTAGCACCTTTGTAAAATAAAAAACTGTTATTAAACATAAAATGAATGGTACAAAATATTTTAGCAAATGTCAATAATAATAGGAGTTCCAGGTATTCACAATAGATATCGGGATCTACTGGATTTGAAGAGAGAAAAGGTCTATATAAAGGGTCAGGAAATTATGATACTGCCAAAAGAACTATCGACAATGTCGAGATATTCCCTGAAAGATGGTTCCTACCGAGAATGTTACAAAATAAGGAATAGGCCATGGTTTGGCCAGACCAACCGAAATATCCATGGAGTGTTAGGGCGATAAGCAGAACTAGGACTTGCCCAGAATATCATGTGAAGACATTCTTGAAGAAGTTAAAATAACGATTGGAATATCACAATTGTTCCTGTAAATTTTAGGTAATATAATTATAAAATACAATAATATCTCTTTGTGAAGGTATTTAAAGTTGTTGAAAATTAGTTTTGAAAAGAAAAATAATAATATAGACAAGCAAAGAGATGCATCTAGCATTAAAGCACCTTTTTTTCCAATGATGATTTATTTTTATGGAATATATCTCATTTCAGAAAAGTATTGCCAACTGTCCTCACTGCAATGGGAAAATATTGATAGGGCAATGCTGATCAGTGGTGAGCCCACCCAGCGGTTTCACCAGATCAATGCCATTTAATAAAGCAAGGTCTCCCAAATTTTATCATATCATTATTAGCAGTATGGTATTTTTGTTGATTAAAAAAAACAAATTATATGAATAATTTATGAATATCTTGCCCCTATATCATGTAATTAACCAAAAAATTATGGTAATATGATTATAGAATACATTTATATTACAATGATTTGTTTTTTCGAGGCTTCCTGTGCTATATAGGTGGAAAAAAAATACATTTCAAATGACAGAGCGCCTATGGAACAAAAATATCCATTTCTTGATTTCTCAGAAAACCTCTAGGACCAAAAATTTGGTTGAAGAGGCACAGTTTCCAACACGCTGACGAGGGCCAGCAGCCCAAACGTATACATGGTTGTTTTTCTTGATTAATCAAGAGAATGGTTTGGCTCTATTACACGGACCATAATTAAATCAACGTTTAGTAATTTTTTTACATCAAATGACGCCTCATCAACTCATAATCAACTCACAACACACCTTCAATTTCAAAAGACCTATCGCCACTTCAAAATTCGAAGTATTAGCTTCAACTCTCAACTTATTTCACACGTCATTCCTAGCTTGTTACCTATAATCTTGTTCAACCTCTATAGCCGCTACACATATATCGTCGCTTCACTATATCACCCTTCTTGGTTTCTTTCCATAAATCCAAACTGGTGCAAACATCACCACATATGATTCACATTGACGAGATGAAGCAGCAGCTCTTTTAACACTTACCACAATATATCTAAGCATGTCAATCTTTACATGTCAATGACCTGTCCCGACGCCTCTACATCGATGTCAATCTTTGTATACTTAAAACTATTTTGATTGGATATCAACTATTTTTTACACCTTTTCTATTTCGTATATTTCATATTTTTGGTATTGTGACTTTTTTATTGCGTTATTTTTTATTTTAAAACATTTTCAATTTATTTACATCTTTTGAATCTATTTTACAATTTTATTTTTAACCATTTTAAGTATACTTTTACATCCCGTTTTTTTTTTAATGTTTGAACTTCAGTGATGTTATTTTGATATGAACACACACATAAATATGATAATCACTTCTATTTGATTTGATGTGTTTATACTGATTCAATTTGTTTGTACAGTTTCGAATCATTATTCAATTTCAGATTTCAATTTCAAGAATCATTTGAGAGTCCATCTTTAAAGATGATGATTTCAGACTTCCTTTCCTATCTGACGAATTTCCCCGAAATTATTCAACAAGAAGTAATTCGCTATTGACCTTTTCCAGACGGACAGCTTCAAGCAAATGCACTGCGAAGTAGTGGTGCTTATGGTACGACTGTCGACCGGGTCAGCGTAATTTACTCGGCTTTAGGAGGGGAGACGTCGCAGGTGCTTGCGGAGGAGGACGGATAGGTGAGGTTAGAGAGGAGGACAGATTGGTGAGGTTAGAGAGGAGGAGGGGTAACCACCGTCATGGGTTTTCGACACACTTTGTTCAAACTTTTCTATGTGTAGTGGAAGACCCTAATTCAATCAATGCCTTTCGAGAAGAATTGGTAAAACAGAGGACCCAGCATGCCCTATTGTGAAAACGATAATGATTAAAAATCAGCACATATTTTTTATAGTGAGGGTCTGTGTGAATATAGAAACATTCTTAACTAAAAATTATTCAAGATATACAAATTCTTAGTTACTGTGAAATACTTGATTCTAAAACATTCAAAGCAACCCTAAGGTGGTCAAACAGGCTGAACCTTATCCTTAGAATGAAAAGTGAAAAAGGATTATTTTTATACAACTTGAATCAAAACATTATCTGTAAAAATCTCACACTATATAATGCCGTGTTTTATTTTTTATAAGCGTGTAACATAAAGTTTTGTAGATAGTTACAGTAAGTTACAGGAGGTACATAAAAAATGGCCTATGCAGGTGAAATAATTCTTGTAGTTCTTATTCAATCTTGTCACTTTAGAAAGACCCAAGTGCTGTTCCATGAAAAAACTGAAAGGATATCATTGTTCAAATACAATATAGTTCTTTTCATAGTGCTAAATCATAATTGAATGCTGCCACTACTGGAATGAGATACTTAGGGCGAGCTTTTTTTATTAGAAGTTTCATAATAGCCCAAACAGGTGACACTTCTGAGAAGGAAATGATAGATGAGCCAGGCACTTCTAATATTTTTTTTCATAGTAATAAGGACATTAGTGAGACAACTGAAAAATCTCGAAAATAAGATTACTCGCTAAGAATATTTATGTATTAAAATGAATACACTTTGCTGAATTTAAATTCCTATTATATATACTATATCGACGCTTGCTGCATCTATTTTATAGGTTTTATTTTATTTGCCCTCTCAAAGGCAAGTTAATTGTTTAAACATATTTTTACAAAGAATTATAAGCTTAAATAAATTACCTGATATTGCCAGGAATATCCTCACATATCAGTTTGACATTCTAGGCATGTCCTAATCCTGCTTTCATGTCCTGTCATCCCCGCGATATTCTGATGTTTGGACATGTCTAGCAATTGATGAGAAATCTCAACCTATGTAACATTCTCGCCATGATCAGTCTTCCACTGAATATCTCTGGTAGATCTCTTGTCATTTCTATATAATGTCTTTAAACCTTTTATGAAATTCGTGAGTCATTCCTATATCTCTTGCGAATACTATAACATTTTAAATGTGTATGAACATATCCGTTTTAAGATGTTTAAAATGAATACCAGTTGTTTTATTATATAAAGGTGTTATATAATCCTAATCCAGTACCTTAAAAATACTAGTTTTGTCACTCGGTATTTCCCATTAGATTTTTATTCCTTGTGTCAAGTATTTATCAGTTACATTCCTCACAATTACCTGTCATCAACAGTGGCTTTCCTTTTAGTGAGAGCTCTAACAAATGGCCATTATTGGTAAACATTATACATTGAGACCTCTTGATTCTCTGACATATTTTTATATAAGAGCGTCAAAATGTTTTGCGGTCTTTTCAAAAAAAAGCTGATAAATTTGGACATCAGCAATTCAACAAAATTCACAATCCCGATAAAGAAAACCGAGGATTGCTTTTTGAGCATCACGGATGACCCTATAAATGCATCAAATTGGTGCTACAAGCTTTCGGTGGGGCCTCTCAATATGAGAAGGCGTAGCACCTTCAGGGCGTCAGGGGATCTAGGGGACGGGGAGCCTGTGACCCTAAAGGTCCTGAAAGACAAACAGGTCGACACCATATGACCCTAGCTGGATTATACAGTTTGCCGGCCAGTCTGCCGTATCATATAGAACAGCTTTGCGTCCGGGGAGAAAAAAAAAAGAAGAAGGTTGTGGTTAAGGAAATTTTCTTCCGGATCTTCGTCGGAGAGGAAGGGAAGGCGGGTATTTTGAGAGGAGCAGTCTCACCAGCTGCTGGTGATGATGTCATCTACCCCTCCAGCACCTCTGACGTCCCTCCCTCCATCCCTAGTGCTTGCGATGCAGCTCCCTCCTCCATAAGCGGCACTGATGTCCCTCCATCCATCCCTAGCGCTTGTGATGCAGCTCCCTCCTCCACCACCAGCAATGATGTCCCTCCCTCCACCATCAGCCCTTGTGATGCAGCTCCCTCCTCCACAAGCGCCTGTGATGTCATTTCCTCCACCGCAGAGGCGTGTGATGTCCCATCCACCTTCCCAAGCGCCTGCGACGTCTCCCCTACCACCGCTGAGTAAATTTACTCCTCCACCTCCCCCATCCGTCCACCTCCGAACCTCACCCTTCCGTCCTCCTCTCTAACTAACCAATCCGTCCTCCTCAACAGCCACCTCTATCCGTCCTCCTCTCTAATCTACTCCATCCATCCTCCTCCTCTATAACTCACCTATCCGTCCTCATCACTAACTCACCAAACCGTCCTCCTCACTAACTCACCTATCCGTCCTCCTCACTAACTCACCAATCCGTCCTCCTCACTAACTCACCAATCTGTCCTCCTCACTAACTCTCCAATCCGTCCTCCTCACTAACTCCACCAATCCGTCCTCCTCACTAACTCACCAATCCGTCCTCCTCACTAACTCACCAATCCGTCCTCCTCCTCTCTTACTCACCAATCTGTCCTCCTCACTAACTCACCAATCCGTCCTCCTCACAAACTCACCAATCCGTCCTCCTCCTCACTAATTCACCGATCCGTCCCCTCCTTATCTCCTCCATCCGTCCTCCTCACTAACTCACCAATCCGTCGCCCTCTCTAACTCACAGATCCGTCCCCTACTCACCTCCTCCATCCGACCATATCTCTAATCACACCGATCCGTCCCCTCCTCACCTCCTCCATCCGTCCATATATCTAACTCACCAATCTGTCCCCACCCCCCAACCTCATCCAACCGTCCTCCTCTAAAACCCGAACCATCTGTCTTCCTCCATGACCTAACTCATCCATCAAACTGACCTTCCGCCCCTAGCAAACTCCCGAACTCCTCGACACCCCAGCTCGCTTCCCTGTCGCTCAAAGCAAATCGCCAGCGGTTTCTTAAATTATCCATTGGTTTTGGATTTAAAATAAAATTCGTTGAACGCACTCGATATTTTGGTTTATTTTTTCTAAAACTGATTTGTTTTTCATTTTCTGTATGTTATATATGAATATTTCAGTAGGTTAGTTTCTCTGGATATTTGGAGTATTGAAGATATGTTTTGATGAAAGCGTCGCTATTTTTGTGTTGTTTCAAAACACCTCATCTTTTTTCCCAATTGTTAGTTATTTAATCTTCGAGATCATGCCTTTTGCTTTTAATATATTATTTCGTTTGATTAATAAACTCTATTAAAAAAGAATTATATTAGACTGAATTATTTAATTGAAATTAATTTTCTTCTGAATAAAAAATAACTTTGTAAAGTATTTAAATTTTTAATTTTCATCAAAACCTTCTAAATTTATTGAATAGGAATTTTTCCACCTGAATATTCTGATATCAATTTCAACAGTTTAAATGAACCAAATGGCCATACTCAAATATGCGCAATATTTTCGGTAGAAGATTCAAATAACAATATTTCTATGCTCAAAATTGATTATTCAATGTAGCTATTCGATTGGTTGGAAATGTAATAGAGAGCCTGTAAGAGAATCAGAGGCTGGATCTCAGAAAGTATTGTTTAATTAACAATGATATTATATTAAGATGACATAAAACAAAAGAGGCAAAACAAAAAGCAAGCGTAGGGGCAGACAGCAAAAGCAAAACTGAAACTTATACAGGTACGGCCGGAGTGGAGTGGCGCCAGGTCACGTGATGTCTGGCAGGAAGGCGTCGTCACTAGGCAACGGCCGACGTGCGAAGTTACTCTCTCCAACACTCCCACCTAACGAGCACTTTGTTGTTTCAAACAGTCCAAGTTTGCTTCTTAGTCTTCTATACCTTTCTGGAGGTAGAGCTTTCGTAAATATGTCTGCAGCTTGATCATTGGAGCAGACATAAAGAAGGTCAATTGCATGTTTTTGAAAATGATCTCTGATAAAGTGATACAAAATATCAATATGTTTAGTTCTTTTGTGGTATTCTGGGTTGTGAACAAGTCTTATGCAGCTTTGATTGTCGCAAAAAAATGTTGTAGGCATTACTTGTTCTTGATGTAGCTCGCGTAGAAGTTGTCTCAGCCAAATTCCTTCTTTCGTTGCTTTGGAAGCCGCTGTTGTTGACAGAGACACACAATTCTGTTTTTGACTGCACCAAGAAATAGGTCCATTATTCAACATGAACACATATCCGGTGGTTGATTTTCTTGTGTGTAGGTCTCCAACAAAATCAGCATCGGAAAAACCTATTAGAGATGTAGTGCAGGAACTCCCACCAAAACAAATACTGATGTTTTTCGTAGCTTTTAAGTATCCAAATATTTTCTTTACTGCGGTCCAATGTGAAGGTCCTGGGTTGTTCATAAATTGGCTAACCCTGCTGACTGCGTAGGCAATATCAGGTCTAGTTCCAGTCATGAGGTACATTAAACTGCCAATTGTCTGTCTGTATGGAATCTTGTTCATTTCCTCAATTTCCTGATTATCCTTTGGGCACATCTCTTTTGTTAGTTTTGAGTAAGGATCAGAAGGTACAGATTATAACTTAATTTCAAGAAGGTTGTAATGTTCAAGTGTTCTTTCAATGTATGAGGCTTAATGTAGAAATAACATTTTAGTTGTTCTATCTGCATTTTGCTTTATTTTGTATACCCACTTGCATGCAATAGCTTTTCTGTCTGATGGTAGTGTCACATAAGTCCATGTTTGATTTTTCATCAAGGAATTGAATTCATCGTCCATAGCTAGTTTCCACTTTTCTGAGTTTTGTCCTACAATTGCATCATCATAGTTCAATGCTTTTTGGTCATGGACATAGCAAGCATATGAAATAGCTCTTGTACAGCTGGTTGATGTTTGTTCTTTTTCTCTGATTCTATTCCTGAGAGGGTATCGACATGATTCTTCTGGTTTGGAACTGGTATTTGTGCTATCAACACTTTCTTCACTATATATAGTTACCTGCTCTTATTGGTTATCCTGAATATTTTCTGATGTATTAGCTTCAGTAAATATTACATCTCTGCTTATGATAATTTTTCTGGCAATAGGATCCCACATTCTATAATTTTTGTTAGTTTCAGTATATCCAACAAAAAATGTACGGATACTCTTTTTGTCTAATTTCTTTCTGTTATCTTTTGGTATATGCACATAAGTGTTACATCCAAAAGTTTTCAAATGTAAGATGGAGGGTTTTCTATTGTACCATATTTCATAAGGTGTAGAATTTCCCAATACTTTAGTAGTACATCTATTTAAGAGATAGACTGCTGTGTTTACGGCTTCAGCCCACAGTTCAAGCGGCATTTTTCTTCCATGTAACAAGCATCTAGCTGATTCAACTATTGTTCTGTTATCTCTTTCAGAAATTCCATTCTGTTCTGGGGTATATGGAGCAGTGAGTTCATGAACAATTCCTAGAGATTTTAGATAATCAGAAAAAAATCTTATTTAAGAATTCTGTGCCATTATCTATTCTGAATCTTTTTATTTTATTTCCAGTTTCAGTCCTAACTATTTTTACAAATTCTTTAAATTTCTCAAGTACATCTGATTTATGCCTAATGAAGTAGAGGCCATTCTAAATCTTGAAAAATCATCCTTTAATGATACAAAAATATAATGATCCACCTGGTGACCTTTTACTCATTGGTCCACAAACATCTGAATAGATCAGCTCTCCTGGATAGGTCGAATTTGGACTTGTTGACGCGTGAAAAACCTTTCTATTTTGTTTTCCATAGATGCATGCTTCACATAGTAAAGAATCAGGCTTTTCTCTAATTTTAATGTTTTCTTCAAAAACATTATTTTCAAACATTTGGGTTAATTTTATAGGATTTACATGACCCATTCTTTGATGTCATATATCTAGACTTAACTGAGCAACATGCGTTTGTGAAGATTGCTTTGCTTTAATAAATATTCTATAAAGATTTGAATTGTCCTTTATTCCAGTAACTAGCACTTTCGAATTTTTGTCAATTTTATCTGATTTCCTTTACAAATGAGCGTCAAACCATGTTTTGTTGCAGTAGATATTGAAAAAAGATTGGTCTCCAATTCAGGTATATAGAGAACATCCAAAAGAGTTGCATTAATTTCCTGACTATCAACATATGAGAGAATATCAATATTTCCCTTATCTTTTGCATAGATCTTCTTTCCATCTCGAAGGCACACAGGATGAACACCTTCTGGTATTTCTTCGAACGTAGAGAACCATTCTCTTCTGAAAGTCATGTGATCCGTTGCTCCAATATCTGCAATCCAGGAATCCTTTGTTTCAGCGAGGAAGGCACTTGTCTCAGCTGAAAAAGCACAGCTATCATCTCTGGCTGAAGAACTTGGCTGTTGTCCTTTTTGTTCTTCCTTTCTTTTATAGCATTCTTTCCACCAATGTCCTTTCTTCTTGCAATATCCACAGTGTGTGTTCTTCTTTTTTATCTTTAATGGATTGTTGATGCTGCTGTTGTTTGTTGGAAGCTGTTGAATTTCTGTTGAACTTTAAAAAGTCATCAAGGCATTATCTGGTTTAAAATTTCCTGAAGAATCCCAATGATCCTGTAAGCTTTCTTCTTTCAGTAATGTTGCCGTCAAGTTTTTTAGAGTCTTTTCTTCTGATGAAACTGAATCCCACGCTGTTATGAAATTCTTGTATTTATCAGGCAAGCTGCAAATTATCTTTGTAATTAGGGCAACGTCAGAGATTGGCTCACCTAGATCTTTCATTTGTTGTGCCTGAGTTTCAACTTTGGAAATGTGAGAAGCAATGTTATCATTTGGATTCATTTTATATTCGGAAAATATTTGTTCGTTTCAGATTTCAGTTCATATATTGTTGATAATTTCTTCCACATTTCTGCTGAAGTCTGGCAAATAACAATCTGTTGAAGATATTTAAACTCTAGAGCAGTAGTGATCAGCATTTCGGATTTTGCATCTTTCTTTTTCCATTCAGAGAATTTTGCAATATCCTCTATTTCAGGTTTTACTTCAGAGCCATCAGTATCCTTGTTATCCTTAGAATGAAAAGTAAAAAAGGATTAATTTTATACAACTCGAATCAAAACATTATCTGTAAATAAATCTCACACTATATAGTACCATGTTTTATGTATAAGCGTGTAACATAAAGTTTTGTAGATAGTTACAGTAAGGCGTTGTAACAATTACAGGAGGTACGTAAAAAAATGGCCCACGCGGGTGAGATAATTCTTGTATTTCTTATTCAATCTTGTCACCTTAGAAAGACCCAAGTGCTGTTCCACGAAAAAACTGAAAAGATATCATTGTTCAAATACAATATAGTTCTTTTCATAGAGACTAAATCGTAATTGAATGCTGCCACTACTGGAATTAGATACTTTAGGCCAAACTTGCAATAGTTAGAAAAAACAAGGATTATTTAAAATATTAATTTTGCCTATTATTTAAGTTTCTAAATTCTATTTCTTTTTATTCCCAACAAATGCAGTCGTGGCAAAAATCTTGAAACTTTAATCATAAAAATAATGAAGATTAGAAATAGCTCAATTGAGCTTATGGGATATATAGAAGACATAATTTGATAATAGTACTGCCTGCCTTAAGGCTTAATAATAAAACAATGAGAAACTTATTTACATAATGTACAAAAGGTTTTGAGCCAGCCATCGGGAAACAACAAAAATGAGTTTTTATAGGGGAAACGTGACCTCTGGCGGGCGAATTAACAGAGTATTCAAATCGATGAAATATAATCTATATATCTCTATATATATAAAAGTCAATGTCTGTCTGTTTCGCGATAAACTCAAAAACTACTGAACCAATTGGTACCAAATTTTGCATGTCGCTTTTTATCAACCTGAGGAAAATTTTCGGCTACATTTTGATTAGTATTTTTGGCTATTTCTTTTTTTCATTTGAAGAACTTTTTTTACGTGGAGTAAATACGAGGCGAAGTAACAACATGAGGCCAATTAAGCGACCAATGAGCGTTCTGCATTTCTTTTCAAGTTGCTTGCGTACTTTTTTTTAAATATCTTTTTATACGAGTGTCACATTTTTTCACAAAAGTATTGAGTATTGAGAGAGAAATTTATATTACTAAGTTACGGTAAGTGCACACAATGCAATTAAAAAAAACTTTACAAAATTAGCGTTACTGTATGTAAACAATGGCTTTCGTATTTTTTATTAATTTTTGTTCTGGCCTTTGTTTTTTTTTAAATATAATTTAATATATAAAAGTCATTTTGTCGTCTGTTTCGCGATAAACTCAAAAACTACTGAACCAATTGATACCAAATTTTGCATGTCGCTTTTTATAAACATGAGGAAAATTTTCGAATGCATTTTGATTAGTATTTTCGACTATTTATTTTTTTCATGTGAATAATTTTTTTTACGCGGAGGAAATTACGAGGCGAAGTAACAACACCAGGCTAATTAAGAGACCAATGAGCGTTCTGCATTTTTTTTTTCAAGTTGCTTGCGTACTTTTTTTGAAATATCTTTATATACTTTTATAGTGTTATTTTTTTCAAAAAGTATTGAGTATTGAGAGAGAAATTTATATTACTAAGTTTACGGTAAGTGCACCTAATGCAATTTAAAAAAATAAACTTTACAAAATTAACGTTACTGTATGTAAATAATTGCTTTTGTATTTTTTATTAATTTTGTTTTGCCTTTTGTTTTTTTTTTATGTCTTTTAAAAAAATAGTTCAAAATGCAGTCGCAGTCATTAGCAAACACATGTTTGCCTAATTTCCATGTGCTCTTTTATTTTTTACAGAAAAATATTTACATGCCAGTATTTTGGATTAAAATTTTTATAAACCTATTTTTTCTTATTTTCTTACTAAGAAGATGGGCATCTCAGTCAAGATCCATTGCAGTCACTCACTCAACTCGTGCAATTTCAAGGGTTAATGCGCTGGGGCCGGTACCTCGGGGGTTGGGTGGAAGAGCTGCTATCTATTTAAAATATATTGATTTTGAAACAACTAAATGGATTGCAAAAAAATAATTAAATCAAATATTTAACACAAATATAATACAATTTTTGCAATCACACACGCTTTTTTCCTGTGGTTTATGTGTTACTTCTGTATTGCTATTCTATGGCACTTCTACTATTTATTATTGATGTACTTTTATTATGAAGGATATTACACTCAAGGGATTTTCGGGCGAAGCCGGGTCATTCGCCTAGTATATATATATAATTGAATGCCTGTCTGTATGTTTGTACTCTATAGATTTAAAAACCATACATCCAATCGCCGTGAAATTTTGGGATATTATTAGGTATATCCCCGGGAAGGTTTTTGAAAAATAATTTCTTGAATATCTTGAATATCCTTAGAGTTATTTGCAGATTTGTAGATTTAACTCGCAAGCAGCGCCCCCATTGCGACGGAGAGAGGCTTAGGTTTTGGCAGGAAGTCTGCTCCACGCCTGATGACCTTGGGTCTTTCAGGGCTGATATATTAAGTAAAACTAATTCAAATATTAGTGCTTTATAATGGCTATCTCCTTGAGGTTACCGGTTTAAAAGTTTATTTTCTAATTTTAGATTGTATAAGAAACATATTTTATTTTTAGTGTTGTACTTTATTTAAAAAAGTTTAAAAAATTGTGCAAGACGAAATATAAAAATCAAAAGAAATAATGAGTATCGTTTAAATATGAAATTCGTATAAATATAAATGCTTTTGCATAGTTTCGTCCTGTAAGCATACCAACTTGATAAAAGTTTCCTGTTTTCCCTTTGATTTTGCTTGATACGAACCTCTATTCATTTTTGAATTAGTAGATATCAGATGATAGTCATAGGTCATACCCATTCAATGATATCCCGTGTCGTTTTTTTTTTATTTGAGAGCCACCCTTCGCTTGAAGCAAATCCTTTAATCCCAAGAGACTGCGCGAAAGACTTGAACATGAAACCGCCGACGGAACGTTTTGTCCTCTATACTGAGGAAACCACTTAACCAAACTCTGATCTCCGCCCGTAGAGCGTGGGAATTTTGATCTCTTACTTTATTTAGTTTGTTCGCGGGCTGGTCTGGCTTGAGAAAGCGCCGGCAACATTTTCCCTCATATCTTAATTTTCAGATAGCATCTCACATATTAATAAAATCAAGTAAAGAAGAGCTTCATTACGAAATTAGTGATTTATTATTTTAAATACAGCTATTCACAAATGTTCGTTTGTGGCAAGATACTATTCCTTCAACTTCCAATTACCAAGGGAACCAATTAATATTGATTTTATTCAACTTATCGAGTATTTTTCAAGGGACCGGAAAAAAATGTTTAATTTATCGAGAGATTCAAATTTACGAGTTAAATTATCAAAATATCTCTATTATTTTTTACATATGTTATATTCAAATGACATTTATGTAGGGATAATTTTATTGTTAATTTTCATTTTGATGTATTGTATACATTTGATCATTAATAAATTATTATTTTTAGGTATTAAAAACTGCCTTATTGTTCAAAGACAGCAACGTTTGAACCGGTACAGCTAGGTGCAGCAAATAATCTATATATATAAAATTGAATGTCTGTCTGTTTTTCTGTACTCTATAGATTCAAAAACCATACATCCAATCGCCGTGAAATTTTGGGATATTATTAGGTATATCCCCGGGAAGGTTTGTGAAAAATAATATCTTGAATATCTTGAATATATTTAGAGTTATTTGCAGATTTGTATATTTAACTCGCAAGCAGCGCCCCCATTGCGACGATGAAAACAAGTTTTTTATCTATAAGTTTTATTATCACTAAGTTTGTTATCTTAAAGATAATTTATCAAAAGTAAGATTTTCTACCTAATAATTCTTACAAGTCAAAGTTAGTTTTATCATTTATCTACAACATATATATTGGGAGAATAGATAAAATGATAATTTTGTAATGTAGAAAATTAGAAAAGACAAAATTCAGGATGACACGGCAATTTATTTGAGATAAGTTTGTTATCTTAAAGATAATTTATCAAAAGTAAGATTTTCTACCTAATAATTCTTACAAGTCAAAGTTAGTTTTATCATTTATCTACAACATATATATTGGGAGAATAGATAAAATGATGATTTTGTAATGTAGAAAATTAGAAAAGACAAAATTCAGGATGACACGGCAATTTATTTGAGACAAGAATAATGATAATTAATATTGATTTTATTCAACTTATCGAGTATTTTTCAAGGGACCGGGAAAAAATTTTCAATTTATCGAAAGATTCAAATTTACGAGTTTCAAATTATCAAAATATATCTCTTTTTAATAATTTATTATCTTAAATATTATTTATCAAAAGTAATATTTCTACCTATTAAATGCGCACAAGTCAAAGTTAGTTTTATCATTAATCTACAACATATATATTGGGATAATTGATTATTTATCAAAAGTAAATGGTTTTGTTTACAAACAATATGTGTATTCAATATGGTGGTCAATAGTCAAATAATCTGTTTTTTTTTTTAATTAAATAATAGAAATGTTTTAATTATATAAAAATTAATTTAGTAAACACCAAATATTGATTTTTTCAAAATTTTTCAAAAAATTTTAAATATATAAGAATTTTTTTTTTTGTAATTTTTAGTAAACAAAAAATATTAGAAAAATATATTTAGCTATATATATCTTTGGCAATATTATTTGCCCCCCAATGCATTTTATTATAAATTTAGAAAATTAAAAATTTACATATTCCTATTAATCTCAAGAAAATTTTCAGAATTGAAATATTTATATGAAATATTAAGGATGCTGTGATTTTTTAAATATATCACAGAATTATTAATCAGTGAGCTCTCTATACTAAAAGGAATAAGAGCAATTTGTTTTATGTTCTAGCTGATGAAAATAATTGGAATAACGTTTTATTTAACCCAACAATTATTCCACCAAAGCGAAGTGCCATTGGTCGATCTACAAATCAAGCAAAAAGGAGAATAGAATACCGAGCTTCAGAAACAAGTGTGCAGAGAGAAGCTAGGCAAGAAAGCGATCGAGTTCACACTGCCCATGCTCGATCATTAGAAACGAGTGAAGAGAGTCAAGCAAGGCAAGGAAGAGATCGAGTTCACACTGCTCTTGCTCGATCATTAGAAACGAGTGAAGAGAATCAAGCAAGGCAAGGAAGAGTTCGAGTTCGCACAGCTCTTGCTCGATCATTAGAAACGAGTGAAGAGAGTCAAGCTAGGCAAGAAAGAGATCGAGTTCACACTGCTCTTGCTCGATCATTAGAAACGAGTCAAGCAAGGCAAGAAAGAGATCGAATTCGCAGGACGCAGACAAGGCGAACGGTGCATACTGATTTGAATTTATGTGGCTTCATTTACAATCCCTATTACAATTACAGTCTTCATCCAAGTGTTGGGGCACGTTTTTGTAACCATACCCCAACAGAAGGCGTATGTATAATCAAATCAAATGGATACATGGCTTCCCTCCCACATAGACTTACAGACCATTTTTTTGCCCAGAAACTTAGACACTTGGTGACACCAGACTTCCATGCCGAAAGCTGATGCCTGGTGGAGAAGAAGATATCCAGAGACATCCGAGCTGGAAACTGTTGTTTCCTATGTACATATATTCCCCTCATCAAAAATTTAGGTAGAGGTGACCAAAAAAAAATGGAGAAGGAAGATTTCTAAAAGACTAAGCCTGATAAATATCCTTCCCGAAAAAAAGGAAGCATCACATTACAGTCCAGGTAAAAGGGGCCTGGGTCGATTTTTAGCCAAGACGGGGGGCGATATATATATACCGTCCCGAGAAAAGGGAGGATAGTATTTCAATCCATGTGGAGGGGGGGGCCTGGGGTCTGAAATTTTACACTAGTGCCGTGGCTGTTTCTCTCTTTAGATTTTTTTGTTTTGGTAATACTATATGTTCTATTTTGATGGGAGAGGCCTGGGGCGTCTATGAAATTGTATACTGGAGCCGTTGGCCATTTTGATTGGTGTTTCTTTCGGCGAATGAAAATGCCAGCCAATAAAAACTTTGGCGCGGCCAGCGAATGAAAACGGAGAAAGACAAGAATAAAAGAGGGTTTTTTTTTTTGCCAAAAGGCAGTTTGAATCTGAGTCGCTCAGTGAGAGGACAGTCTTCAGACGGGAGACCAGACCTTTGCCGGCACTTTCGAGAAAAGGTAAGCCATTTGTCATTATGACTTAGCGCCTCTCCCCCCTTTTTGTGTAGTAGCCAACCTAGATTTCGCATGGGCCCTAAAGGGCTATAAAGTAACTTCAGGTCACCTCTATCTAAATCTTACTATGTAAATAGCATATCTCGTCAGTATAGACATGTTCCCAAATTTTAATTTATTTAAATAAATATCTAGAGAAATTTTCTTGTTTCCTCTCATACATATTTCATTCCTTTTTGCTTTATGGTACTACCCCCCACACCTTAATTTCGCAAATTACGACTTTATCAGGGCTACTTTGAGGGTATCTATCTGTCAGGTTTTAGTAATGTTTGTACTTTTATGTGTTTCAGTGCGTTATTCCATCATATTTACCATTATACCATATTTTCTGATTCCTCGGGCTATTGTTACGCTGTTAGGAGGGTACGGCATGATGCAAACAGATTTGTATGTTTGACTATTGTTTGTGTTATTTTGGGCTATAAAAATGCCTTAATATGAATCTATTTACAGTTGATCTGTAGAAATTATAGAGATCTGTTGCTATAATTTTCCTCTATGAAATAGCTCCCAGCGTCTTCAGTGGGTTGCTAAACCTCCAGAAGGAGTCTTTTATAGATTGCCCAATTTAATAACGATTTCATGGGTTGTCTGATGAAATTGCATACTAGTGTCGTGGCTGTTTCCTTCTTTAGACCTTTGTTCTGACAATATTATATGCTCGATCCCTGCTTTAACTCAACTCTTAATCAATTACAGAGTTTCCCCCCCCCTTTTTTTTTTCTTTATTTATCCTGTTTGCACAAATTGCATTACATGTGATGATGTAAAGACATATGTCGATAGTGCATCATTGACAGCTGTGCTTCTATTATACAACATTAAGGCCTTGCTGCGGGTTATATACATGGGGTTGTTGGCCTAAATTGCTATATATATATATATACTTAAGTAAGGAAACTTTAATAAGTCACATCGTGTATCCTCCCTTTTCATCTATCCAAACCGGGAACGCAACACAAGTGTAATTATCGGAAAAATGGATAAAAAGTGTATGCACACACACACACACATTGTGGTGCTCAAAAATTTAAAAATGAAACACCAGGTATGTGCTGTGCAGGTGGAAAAGTCAGGTTACCAGACTTGCGTTCACCACCTGAACCATTATTAACTTTAGTATCAGGTGAAACAAGTCAATCAAAACATTTTTTGAAAAATATACGCAAGTACAATTCATGCTTCCAAATGACATCGTTCGGAGCAACGAATATCGTTAGCGCAAATTAAATGCCAACATTTAAAGTACAAGGGCAAATTTATCACCATGCTGGATCACTACTACCCTTGCCAAATGATGAGCACAAATATCTCCAGATATATTTCATGGGAAATACTGACGAACAAATCAACAGACGGTGTCAACTGAATGTGAGTACTAAACGAGAGATTGTCGCTGAATTACAAAATTTGTTTGAACAACATAATGAATTAATTAAATTATTTAAAACCGCCATTGAACAAATGCCATCTGACGATTACAAAGTAATAATAAAAGCAGATAAAACACCTATTGGTCAACATCGGAGACAATTCAACGCACCAACGATCGATGAAGTGGCAATTGTCATAGTTGGGGAAGAATTTAATTCTCGCGATATCATTCTTCATCGTAGAAATGGTAGCGTCCAGAAAGTATCAGAAACGCATCGTTCATATGATGCATTACAATATCCCATTCTATTTTGGCAAGGAGAGGATGGATATCATTTTAATATTAATATGAGAAATCCTACAACTAATGTGGACATTAACAAAAAGGTCAGTGCTATTAATTATTATGCATATCGAATGATGATTCGTGAGAATGCTGATAATCATATATTGAAATGTAGACAATTATTTCATCAATAAATTGTTGACATGTATGCAAAAATAGAAAGTGAAAGGCTCCTCTACATACGACTAAATCAAGTCAAATTGCGTTCTGAAGAGTACATCCATTTACGTGATGCAGTTGTAAATGATGGCAATCTCAGGGAATTGGGAAAAATGGTCATTTTACCATCCACATTTACAGGCAGTCCACGACACATGCATGAATATGCACAAGATGCAATGACGTATGTTCGTGCATATGGTCGTCCAGATTTTTTCATCACATATACTTGCAACCCAGCATGGGATGAAATAAAGGAGCTTTTATTAACTGGACAATCACCATCAGATCGTCATGATATTTCCGCACGTGTATTTAAACAAAAAATAAAATCTTTACTAGATTTTATTGTCAAACACCATGTATTTGGAGAGACGCGCTGTTGGATGTATTCCATTGAATGGCAAAAAATAGGTTTACCACATGCGCATATTTTAATATGGATGATGGAAAAGATACCACCAAGCAGAATTGATGAAATTATCTCTGCAGAAATACCAGACATTGAAATTGATAAAGACTTGCACGATATTGTCTCAAAAAATATGATTCATGGTCCATGTGGCTCACTAAATAATAATTCACCTTGCATGTCAGATGGAAAGTGCACAAAGCGGTATCCTAGAGACTTACTTGCTGAAACTATTACAGGCAATGATGGATATCCACTCTATCGACGACGATCTACCGAAGATGGTGGAAAATCCTTTAAACTAAAAGTACTCAACAATACTATTGATGTTGATAATCGTTGGGTAGTACCATATTCTCCATTACTACTAAAAACGTATAACGCACACATAAATGTTGAATTCTGCAACTCAGTGAAAGCTATAAAATATATTTGCAAATATGTGAACAAAGGAAGCGATATGGCAGTGTTTGGAGTGGAAAATACAACTGCATCTAACGATGAAGTCACCCAATATCAACTGGGACGCTACATAAGTAGCAATGAGGCTGTATGGCGTATTTTATCATTTTCCATTCATGAGCGATATCCAACGGTTGTTCATTTAGCAGTACATCTTGAAAATGGACAGCGTGTGTATTTTACATCAGAAAATGTACGTGCAAGAGAAATGTCACCACCGCCAACAACATTAACTGAATTTTTCACATTATGTAGAAATGATACCTTTGCAAGGACACTACTGTACTCTTAAATACCAACTTATTTTACGTGGAATACATCAACAAGAAAATTTCAGCGTCGTAAACAAGGTAGAGCAGCACAAGGACAACTCAATTTATATTCCACAGATGCATTGGGTCGTCTGTACACTGTACATCCAAATAACGCAGAATGCTTTTACCTAAGATTATTATTAATCAATGTTCGTGGACCAACATCTTTCCAAGATTTAAAAACAGTCAATGGCCATGTGTGTGCTACATTTCGTGAGGCTTGCCAGAAATTAGATCTCTTAGAAAACAATGCTCATTTGGGATATTTCACTCACTGATGCATCTAATACAGCTCAACCACAGCAGATACGTACACTATTTTCCATCATACTAACAACATGTTTTCCGGCTAATCCAAAGGATCTTTGGGAAAAATATAAAGACTATATGAGTGAAGACATTTTACATCGCATGCGTAGAATAAATGCTAATCCCAACATTCAATTTACATCAAATATATACAATGAAGCATTGATTTTAATTGAGGATGGGTGTTTGACAATAGCCAACAAATCACTGACAGAATTGGGAATGATTGCTCCAAATAGATCTGGTATTGACATTTTCGATCGTGATATACAACGAGAAACGCAATTCGATGTTAATGAATTACAAGCATTTGTTCGAATTAATCTGACGAAATTGGTACTAGAGCAACGAACAGCATATGACACAATTATAAATGCAATATCTAACAAGAGTTGTGGTTTATATTTCTTAGATGCACCTGGAGGCACTGGAAAAACTTTTCTTATTTCAATTATTCTGGCAACTATAAGATCACAAAATAATATTGCACTTGCTATTGCATCATCTGGTATTGCAGCAACTCTTTTGGACGGTGGTCGAACAGCACATTCAGCGTTGAAATTGCCATTAAATATGCAGGTAATTGAAAATCCAACATGTAATATTAGCAAATATTCTGGGATGGGAAAAGTACTAAGATCATGTCAGCTTATAATATGGGATGAATGCACCATGGCACACAAGAAATCTTTGGAAGCACTCAATCGTACATTAAAAGATTTGAGAGGAAATGAGCAGCTCTTCGGTGGTGCACTCATTTTGCTAGCTGGTGATTTTCGACAAACTCTACCAGTTATACCACGTTCAACACTTGCAGATGAATTGAATGCATGTCTAAAATCATCAATGTTATGGCGGTATGTGAAGAAAATATCTTTAAAGACCAATATGCGTGTTTAATTACAACAAGATGAATCTTCTGAACGATTTGCAAAAACAATTGTTAGATATTGGGAATGGTAAAATGGAAATGGACGAATCCACACACTGTATTACATTACCAGACAACTTTTGTCACTTTGTAAAATCCACTGATGAATTGATTGCCAAAGTTTTTCCAAATTTATCGCAGAATTATAAAAATAATCATTGGGTTAGTGAGCGTGCTATATTGTCAGCCAAAAACATTGATGTGAATTTAATTAACTACACAATTCAAAATAAAATACCTGAAGAAGAAACAACATATAAATCCATAGATACTGTTGTCAATCCTGATGAATCAGTTAATTATCCAATAGAGTTTTTAGATTCATTGGATCTACCAGGAATGCCACCGTATATTTCATCTTTGAAAATTGGTTCCCCAATCATCCTTCTACGAAATATAAATCCACCGCGACTATGCAATGGGACTAGGCTATCAGTAAAAAAATTAATGAATAACATAATTGAGGCAACCATTTTAAATGGAAAATATCAAGGGAAACATGTACTACTACCAGGCATTCCCATGATACCAACGGATACTCCATTTGAATTCAAACGTTTACAGTTTCCTGTACGACTAGCCTTTGCAATGACCATTAACAAAGCACAGGGACAATCATTGCAAGTATGTGGATTAAATTTGATAAATCCATGCTTCTCACATGGACAGCTGTACGTTGGGTGTTCACGAGTTGGAAAACCATCAGATTTATTTGTTCTTGCACCAAATAGGAAAACAAAAAATGTTGTATATTTACAAGCACTAAGATAAAGTTCACCATCAATCATCAAGGAAATAGTGGACATATTTTATGGTTGTAAACAATATATAGGTGTATGCGTGTATTTGTGTGTATATATGTATATATTTTTAAATTTGATGATGTAACTGTAAATAAATTTCAAAGAATATATCTATATGTAAATAATATTTTTAAATCTTTCTAAGTCGCTTTCAGTGTATCTTTACATGTTGAATATTTTCTTTTTTATATTTGTATGGAGATTTAGCGCAAGTGTCCCTAGGAGGACATAGCGTTTTGAATTGAAATAAATAACTAAATAAATAATCAAATTTCATTCACTTCATGATGATATTAATAATTACAAAATTGTTGTTCAATTGAAATTCGTTTGCAATATTGTTTAATATCACATTGTGACGTTGAAAACAAGTTTTTTATCTATAGGTTTTATTATCACTAAGTTTGTTATCTTAAATATTATTTATCAAAAGTAAGATTATCTCAGGATGACACGGCAATTTATTTGAGACAAGAATAATGATACAATTCCAAGGCGAAGATACTATTCCTTTAACTTCCAATTACCGAGGGAACCAATTAATATTGATTTTATTCAACTTATCGAGTATTTTTCAAGGGAACCGGGAAAAAAATGTTCACCAGATAAAACTATGATTTTCTAATGTAGAAAATTAGGAAAGACAAAATTCAGGATGACACGGCACACAGGGACTTGGAAAAAATGTTCACTTTATCGAGAGATTCAAATTTACGAGTTTCAAATTATCAAAATATATCTTCTTTTTTTTTAAATAAGTTTTTAGAGAATTGTTTTAACAAATGTTCTCTAGACAAACCTTTACTCGGGTAAAACCCCGGGCGAAGCCGAGTACGTTTTATAAGTTTATAGAGAATTGTTTTAACAAATGTTCGTTAGACAAACATTCACTCGGGTAAAACCCGGGCGAAGCCGGGCACACCCGCTAGTCTAACATAAAGTTATCTTGCCAAGTATAGATTCAGTAGGGATTGGATGTTTTCTAGAATTGTTTTAACAAATGTTCGTTAGACAAACCTTTACTCGGGTAAAAACCGGGCGAAGCCGGGTACATTGGCTAGTTTTAAAATATTATTTTATTTAATATAACATATATATTTATATGAAAAAAACAATAGAAAAAAAAAAAGATAAGTGGGTCAGGTGTTGATATTAAAAATAAAGAAGGCATCTCCTGACCACGATCACATGTGCTTTTTAGATGGCAGAGCGCCATCTAGTGGAGCAAAAATAAACTAAACGTTTATTTAGCTTGCTCCGTGATATTTGGCCAACCCAATGTGCTCGTGGTCAGGAGATGCCTTCTTTATTTTTAATATCACCACCTGACCCACTTATCTTTTATTTTTTCTATTGTTTTTTCATGTGTAAAGCGTCTTTACGCAAATTTGGCCTTAAATATCCATTTATTGATTTTTCGGGAAGCTATTGGGACCAAAAATCTTTTTGGTCGCAGTGGTTACAGCCTTCTCCACGCTGACGAGCGCCAACAGCGCGAAACGCGTTCGAGGATGATTTTCTTGATTTATCAAGAAATTGGGTTGGCCAAATATCACGAAGCAAGCTAAATAAACGTTTAGTTTATTTTTGCTCCACTAGATGGCAGAGCGCCATAAGGGCGAAGAGTCAGAACTTATATTCTAAATGTACTGAAGTCGTTTTAACACCTTTGTAAAATATAAAACTGGTATTTTAAAATAAACATATAAAATTGGTTGAAATATGTTAGTGCATGTCAAACATGTTATAGCTTCCCAAGATATTTCACGAGGATCCAGAATTTTAGAAAAGGTCTAGAGCGTATGTGATTTATGGTACTGGCTAGAGACTTGCCGACAATTTAGAGATATTTCATGATGGCCTGATAATACTGCGAATGTTAAAAAAAAATGGAATATGTCATAAATGGCCAGACATGCCAAAATATCAGAGTATCCCGAGAATGTGAGGGCATGAAGAAAGACAAGGACTTGCCAAGAATGTAAAGAAATGCGTTAAATTCCAAGATATCTTAAAGAAGTCTGATTAATGATCGGAAAGTTAGCCTTATCCCAAATTTTAAAAAGTTCTTTGATTATAGCATTCATCTTGAAGAACTATTTGTGACATTTCAAAAAACGATCATTAGAATTTTTGAAAAGACAAATGAAATTCTACATATACAAAAATAACAAAGGTGAGAAAATATGGATTTTTATTTAGCAAAGTGTTTTTATTCCAATAATTAATAACATCCCTCAAATGTAGACAATCTTAAACTCTCCAGCTTGCCCATCATGTAATCCATAATAAGAAAATTAATTTTGAAGAGAGTGAAACAACAACGACCAGGCAAGGTGAAGTTCAGTTCGTCGATTTTAAGTCTTTTCCTCTAGGGGAACTTCCACAATCCATTTGTGAGTTTTACGTTCATCTGTCGGACAACAACAGATAATTTTTTGCAATCTTACAGATCAGACCAACCTGAATTTCGCCGTGTCTTTGGTCGCTTACCTCTCTCTTCTGTGCCTTCCAACCAGCTTCGTTTTTTTCTGTTACCTTTTGTCGCCTTAAGCTACTGGGCCCTTTGACTGCTAGTGCTTGTGTTACGACAACCTTAACATGCCAAGATAATACTGAGGACATCGCAGAAATAATTGAACCTGGAGAGATTCCAAAGATCACCAACATTGCACCCACAGTCAGGAACATAGTGTCACGACTATCATGATCCATTCAAGAGTTTTCCTTCTCAGCCTTAGTTCCAAAGACTGCGAATTTTTCCCCACTCGCCATTACATGTCCAACGTGCTCGCCGCAAATATCCAAACTCAAACTGACGACAAGAACTTTTACCCTCTACGAAACTGTGACTCCCTAACCATCAGAAAGGAAATAACCATAGTTAAATAAACAAATGTGAAATATACAGACTAAACTAGGATTATAATTTTGTACCAAGAATACAATCATTTTAAATCTGAATTTGCAATATGTTCTCTCTGGTGCTTAGCGCCTGATATTAAATAAACCTTTCACATTCCTTCTATATAAATTTATTTTCATTTCTTTGCTGAAATTAACCAATATTATCTGAATTAATTATATAACCATCTTGTTCATACTTTCTATATCTGAGACAAATACTTCGTCGAATCACTATATCACCCTTTTTTTTTTCTACAAATCGACATCATGCAAACATCAACAAAGTTGTCGTAAATGCTTCACATCGAAAAACCAAACCGCAGAAATTTTGAGATATTACAATTTTGTGACTCTTTTTGTTCCTTGTCATCTCAATATATAATTATTGTTAATTAAACAATACTTTTGAGATCCAGCCTTTGATTCTCTTACATTTTTATTATTTTGACTTTTATTATTATATAATTTTACTATTTTTATAACATATAAATATCTATCTTCTTTCACACCTTTTGAATATATTTTTACCATTCTACATTTCAAATGATCATGATCATGTCATGATAATCATGGTATATAGTAAGAAACCGGCATTTGATATGAATAGAGAATATGATAATTTTATTATTATAATAATTGAATGAGAGATATCAGCAATCCTGTAAATTTATTATTCATTCAGAAGTTTTTCGTGTTCGAACATTTCAGAGCGGAAGGCTTCGAGCTTACTTTACCAAAGATTTTCCAAATGCACGGTCTAATAACTGTCGGCCGGAACTTCGTGAAATCACTCGGGGCAGAAGCGGAAACGTCGCAGGCGCTTGAAGAGGTGGACGGATTGGTGAGTTAGAGAGCAGGACGGATGGAGGAGGTTAGAAAGGAGAACAATAGCATAACGCCACCATTAGGAGTTTTTGATACGCTTTGTCCTTCAAGGCCTTGTGAATCACAAGCTTGCTAACCCCTAGATCCCCTACGGTTGAATATCCTGAACCTTCTGATAACAAGAGATCCCAGGGAGTCCTTTTACCACTCGTGCTTGAACTTGTTGGTTTATCGCAAACCCTTCTGGGCATCCTTTTTCTTGCACATGACCATGGACAAATAGCTATTGTTCCTGATGTCCAAGTTTCCCAGGCTTTTCTCTATGCAGCCATTTTGCTCTCTCGTTAGAAATATGGAGAGATTATTGAATTGGCTTCCATGCCATATCCTTAGTGATAATGGTTTTTTGTTTATAGTTCGTACAACAATGGGGCCTCTGTCAACGATATTTAATTTTGATGAAGGTTACTAATAAATATATAAAATAAAAACCAATAAATTATTTGTCAAATACAGAAAGTTAAGATTCGCATTCGGAAGGCTCTGGAGTGGGCTTAACATCTTTGTAAAATTAAAAAGCTGGTATTGAACATATAAGAAAAAGTACAAAATATTCTAGCACATGTTAAGAATATTAGGAGTTCCAAATATTCATAATCGATGTCGGGATCATCTAGGATTTAGAAGGAGGAAAGGTCTATATAGAGGGTCAGGAATTTAGGTTACTGCCAAGAGAACTATCGACAATGTCGAGATATTCCCTGAAAGACTGATCATACCGAGAATGTTACAAAATACGGAATAAGCTATGGTTGGTCAGACCAGCCCAAATATCCATGGAGTGTTATGGCGATAAGCAGAACTAGGACTTGCTGAGAATGCCATAAAATTCATCAACTGTGAATTCTAAAAAAGTTCAAATAACGAATGGAAGGTTATCAATATTCTTGTAAATATTAGGTAATTTGGTTATAAAATTCAAACTTTAATATATCTTAGTGAAGATATTTATAATTGTTGAACATTAGTTTTGAAATTCAAATAATATTATGGATATGAGATGCATCTAGCATTGATATGGTAAATGGAACAGAATTTGAAATTCAGCAAAGGCCCTTCATTCAAATGATGGTTGATTCTTATGGAATATATATTTTTACAGGATAAACAATTGTCAACTGACTTAACTGTAACGAGAAAAATATTGATAGGGCATAGCTAAACAGTGGTGAAAACACCTAGAGGTATCGCCAGTTCAATAGTCTTCTAATAAAGCAAGTTCTCTCAAATTTTATCATTTCAGTATTGGGGCCAGTATGTTATTTTATTTTTAAAAAGGTACATGAATTGTTTCAGATTTCTAGTTCCTTTATCATGTAAACTACCAAATATTTGTTATCTGAGTCTTCCTGAGCTGCATTTGAAAAAAAAAAATTGTCACGTGTTGTAATTAAATCAAAGCAATATATACATATATTAAAATTTTACACAAATAAATTTACTGGCAATGCGTTTCTTTTTTAAATCTCTACAGACCTTAAAAAAAAAAAAAAGAAACGCATTGCCAGTAAATTTATTTGTGTAAAATTTTAACGATAGAGGGCAATAAAATTTAATTTACTAATATACATATATTATCTGACAGCTTCTCATGAGCATTTTAAATGACAGAGCGCCACCTATTGGAACAAAAATATCTTTCTTGATTTCTCAGAAAACCTCTAGGAACAAATGTTTGGTCATGGACGTAGAGCTTCCACCACGCTGCTAGGACCAACAGTCAAAAACGCATACCTGGTTGGTTTCCTTGATTTATCAAGGAAGTGGAATGGCTCTATTTCACTGAACAAGTTAAAACAACGTTTAGTCAATTTTCTATTACATCAAATGACGCCTGTTATCTACATCACTGTGGTGAGCAGTCAAGATGTGTGGTCAAATTTCAACACCTGATCATTTCTTCAATTTTTTTCTCATAAACAGAGTCATTACGAATATTTATTATTAAATGACCATTTACTAATTTCTCAGAAAACCTCTGTAACCAAATATTTGGAAGTTAAGGCACAACCTCCACCACGTAGGAGGTGTCAATGTGAATTATAATTAGTTATTTTTTGAATTGAAGTTTTTGGTTATGTTTTTCTATCACTTGTTCTCGTGATACATGTTATGATAATTATGATGTGTAGTAAGCAGCAGTTTTTGATCTGAATAGAGAATATGAAAATTCATAGTTTGCGTTATGATTAAATGAGATTTCCACAATCCTGAAAATTTATTATGCAACGAAAATTAATATGCTATCGGCCTTTCCAAAGCGGAGATCCACAAGCAAAGTTTGTAATTTGGGGTTTTCCAAATGCACTGTGGGGTAATGATGTTTAAAGTAATAACGGTCGGCCGAGTTAGCCTAATTTACTCAGGGTGGAAGGGGAGACCTCGCTTGGGAAGGAGGATGATACATCAAATACTTTAGGAGTGAAGGTAAGGACATTAGAGGCGTTTTGAGGGTAGAGAACATTATAAGCACGAGCAGTCTCTCATAATGATGCCCTTCCATTCATTTTCGGCAAATATTTGGGAAGTGCCGACAAACAAGATTACATTTTTTTTCTTGCCCCAGACGAGATTTGTTCAATTGCATGAGGCAGAAAGAGCAGAGAACAGTATCTCCCAACAACAGTCATATATTTCTAGCTCGCATTTTTTTTTCAAGACCATAAGGGTCACACTGTCGCCGCATCCTAGAATCCTGGCGGCTTGAAGGTGCTGATCCTTCTGGGATCGAGAGGCCCCACGGAGAGCTTGTAGCACCACTTCCTGGATTTTTTGGATTATCTCATATATCATAATATCAATCCTCTTTTTTTCCTTATTGGCATTGATCATTTTTTCTTGTTCTTGTTGTCCTCCAGATGGCCATCCTCTTCCTTAACATGGAGAAATTGAACTGGTTCCCGAGGTCCAAATTTACTAGCGTTTACTTCATGCAACATAGACCTTTCTGACCCTCTCATTAAATTTAGATAGAACAGATAGAGAGAGTCCATGAACTATGCTTAGCAATACCATTGCCAAAATCATTGTTATAGTTCGTACCACAATTGGGCCGCTGTCAATGACATTTTATAGCGACGAAGGTAACTGATACATAAATAAAACCAAGAACATTCATTTCTATGCCAAATAGAGAGATATAAAACATGTATTTAGAAGGCACTATAGTCGGATTAAAACCTCTGTAAAATGAAAATAAAAATGGTATTCATGTTGAACACAAAATAAAAGGTACAAGATATGTTAGTAGATATCAAGGTTGTGAGGAGTTCCAGGTGTTCTCAATGTATGTCATTACTATTCTGGATTTCTAGAAAAAAGTCTAAAGTGTCAGTACATTATGGTACTGAGCTAAGAAACCTAGCGACAATATCGGGGCATTCCATGAAGTTATGATTATATCGAGAATGTCACAGAGGATGGAAAATAGGAGGAAGAGATGTACTAAGAGAATAGGAAAGTGGAATAAGAGGATGGAATATGCTATCAATGGCCAGACATACCGAAATGTCAGAATACCTAGGAAGGTCACAGCAGGACATGTCAATAGATGTATGAATTGTCAGGACAGTCTAAAAAAGTCAAATTAATGACTCAATAAAAGAAATTACTGTATATATCAGTTCATTTGATTATGGCCTATAATTTTGAATTATTTGTGAAGATATTAAGATAAAATGATGAATATTAATTTTAAAATACAAATGAACCAGAATATAAAAAGAGATGCATCAAGCATTGATATAGTGAATATAATAGGAATTATTAGACTGTATGCCTATTTTTAGGAGGTTAACTGCCTCCACTGCAATGTCAAAAATATTGTAGGGAATGGCTAATCAGTCGTGAACTCTCTCAGTGGTTTAACTAATTCAATTGACCCTGAGCCTTTTATAAAGCAAGCTTTTCAAAAATTATCATTCCAGTAGGATAAATTTTACATCATTTATTGAAATAACATACGTACATAAATACTTTTTAATATTGAATACAGTTCTAAAGCCCTTTTATTATATATATTTGAAGGTTATTATCTTGGATACAAATAAATTATCAACTTATATTTTTCGGTATGCAGCATTCGCGCTTTTTTCGAAAGAAAATATTATATAATTAAAAGAATTATTTATACAAGGTGCACTATTCGCCTCATACGAAATTTACAACTTTCCAAATCTCACTAAACTATCTAAGAAGAATGTTGATACAGGTTATATATGTTACATGGTTTATATAGTATAATATTTTAATATACAGATACACCTATAAGTATATAAAAGACACTCGTCCCTTGATTCTCGAATGGTTATCTTAGATACACCTGTGATAGAATCCTATTTACTGGGACAAGATTGGTAGCTCTTTTTTTTCAAAGTTGGATAAATTAAAGCATCTTCAAAATTGTATTATTAGGCCGTGAATTAGCCTATTCGACAACTCCAAAATATGCGAGGGATGCTTTGAATGTCGAGAATTAAAAATATAATATTTTACAGTGACTGTAAGATGCTTTATATTCTTGTGAACGTAATAAGATATATAAGGGGTTTTCTGTATTCATTGAGATCCACTCGATAAAAATAATGTGTTCAATGGTTTCCTCATCATCAGATTCACAAAAATGGACGTTGGTTCCTCATTTCACCAATTCAACTCGAAAGCGCATTTATTCAAATATCGCAAATCATTAGACCTAAAAAGGTTTAATAGTGGCAAGACCTAATAATTAATTAAACTAGCAATTAATATATATATTTATTTTAAAAAGATGCATATATTGGATTTCTAATTATTTTTATTGTTCCAATATTTCGAGGGCAACTCGCCTCTCTTTATCGAGGATGTTTTTGTTTTTCACTAGAACATGCGCGCGCGCGTACACCACTCTCGTTCTACAAGGCCAATGAAAGAATTGTATCTTTGATTTAACTATCGTATTCAGTTTATATACAGCAAATAATTATATTTAATATTATAGATTAATATTTTATCCTTTAAAGATATAGAGATTTATATACAACACAGTGTAATTGTAAAAATTGTGTTTACATATTAATTCTAAATTTAAAAATTTTTAAAAGCAAAATAAATGAGTAAATTAAAAGTATATTCATAGTTATTTATAAATAATTAAGATATGAATTATTTATAAATTTCTGGAAAATCAATTTTTCTGTTTATACTCTGTTTATCTTCGGCAGAAGCCCCCTTTCTAAAAACAGTCCACTATGCTTTTCTGTTATATCTTTGTATATAATTGTGGTCTGTTTGAAATCTGGTATATGGCTATTGTTTAGGGCGTGGTCTAATGGTAGGGATAATGGTTTGTAGTTTTTTAAAACTGCTTTATGTTGATTGATAGATCTTTAAGTGATTTACCTGTTTCTCCAATGTATATTAATAGATAAGAGAGAAGAAAGAAAAGAATGCAGACGAGGCAGATTGGATGAAACTTAAGAGAGTGGCCAGCGATCGAAAACGCGGAAACGTCCAGGATGTCTGATCTGCAAGAGTGGGAAAGATGATCTGTTGTTTTCCGGAGGCTGGACTTGATTCACTGATGCCTTGTGGATGTTTCCCGGGAGGAAATGATGTAATCTCGACGAACTGAACCTCGCCTGACCTGTGTGGGACTGACACTCTTTAAAACTTTATTTTCTGTGATCATATAATCGCCAAGCTGGTGTGTTAGAGTTTGTCTATATTCTGGGGCTGTTACGCTATTAATAATTAAGGTACATATGAAAATATAGTGTATATTGTCATTTATTTCAGCATATATATATAAATATTTTTATTTTAACTTATTTAATCTATCTATATATTGGGAGTATAAATAAGTATGTGCGGTTTTGATAAAGATGGCTCTACTAATTTATTATTCCATTGTTTCATCATGAGGCTTCTTTTTTTCAGTAAATATCACTTCTCTAATGTGTAAACAACCTAGTTTGTTTGCTCTTAATATGTCAACACTTCTGTACCAAATAATGCGTTTATGTGGGGATAGTTTTACTTCATTACTTCAATATGAAGAAAAAGGTTGATGAGGGTCATCGTAGTTTATGATGACCATGATCTAGCTGAACGAACATGTCAGAAGTTGTTTGCACTGTTCATAAGTTGCAATTTTGATTTGAAGGACGAAAAAGCCCCAGTGCGCCACCAACGTTTGAGGATAAAGAATTAGAAGCAAGGCTATATGAAGATTTGAAACAAAGGGAAAAGAAATCGCAAAAACATTTGGAGTCATTCACTCAGACATTTTACATCGCTTCAAAAGATGTGAAAGATCTGAAAGTTTAGAAATTGGGTGCCGTATGAGGTGAAGCCAAGAGATGTCGAAGGCTGTTTATTCATGGATGCCCTAGCTGTTCCTCATTTCCGACGGTCAAGTCGAATATTCACGGCGAGAATATTATGCTGTGTATATGATGGGACCAGCTAGGATTGGTATATTATGAACCGCTACAACTGAACGAAAGGATCACAGGGGAGGTCTACCGGAGGCAATTGAGGCGCTTGAGCCTCAAATTATGAGAAAATCGGCTGCAATACACCAATAGACACGACAAAGTTATAATAGATTATTGATAAAGATGATAAAGCTCGGCAACATGCTGAAGTCCCCGTTAAAACGTACTTAGAAACGCTCAAATGGGAAGTCTTACCCCACCTGCTGTATAGCCCAAAAATGGCTCCTTCCGATTATTATCTCTTCCATTCAAAGCAACATGGCGTGGCTTGACCAGCACTTCTCCAATTACAATGAAGTAAAAAATGGATCTATGAAAATAGTTAACGGCCAAAGAGCTGGCTTATTTCCGCCATGAGTTCCGTCAATTCCCAGAAAAGTGAAAAAAAGTAATAGCTAGCGATGGACATTACTTTGAACATTGAATATCTAACCAATTTTACACATCGAAGCTTCAATATTCTATAAAAAAACGCATAAACTAAACTACAACCCAATATATTTTTTTATAAATTTATACTCCATATAAATATAAAAAGCCTTGCATTGAACAATATTTTCTATGTCTAGTGGAAGACCCTAATTCATTCAATGCCTTTCGAGAAGAATTGGTAAAACATTGATTCTAAAACATTCAAAGCAACCCTGAGGTGGTCAAACAGGCTGAACCTTATCCTTAGAATGAAAAGTGAAAAAGGATTATTTTTATACAACTTGAATCAAAACATTATCTGTAAAAATCTCACACTATATAATGCCGTGTTTTATGTATAAGCGTGTAACATAAGGTTTTGTAGATATTTACAGTAATGCGTTGTAACAATTATAGGAGGTACATAAAAAATGGCCCATGCAGGTGAAATGATTCTTGTAGTTCTTATTCAATCTTGTCCCTTTAGAAAGACTTTAGATAGTGCTGTTCTCCGAAAAAGCTGAAAATATATTATTGTTCAAATACAATATAGTTCTTTTCATAGAGGCTGATCCGTAATTGAATGCTGCCACTACTGGAATGAATATTTTGGGCGAGCTTTTTTATTAGAAGGTTCATAATTGACCAAACAGGTGACACTTCTGAGAAGGTAATGATTGATGAGCCAGGCACTACTACTACTTTCTTTCATTGTAATGAGGACATTAGAGAGACAACTGTAAAAATCCCGAAAAGATGAATACTCGCTAAGAATATTTATGTATTAAAATGAATACACGTTGCTGAATCTAAAATCCTATTATATATACTATATCGACGCTTGCTGCATCTATTTAATAGGTTTCATTTTATTTGCCCTCTCAAAATGCAAGTTAATTGTTTAAAAATATTTTTACAAAGAATTATAAGCTATAAATAAATTACCTGATATTGCCAGGAATATCTTCACATTCCAGTTTGACATTCTAGGCATGTCCTAATCCTGCCGTCATGTCCTGTCATCCCCGCGATATTTTGATGTTTGGACATCTCTAGCAATTGATGAGAAATCTCAACCTATGTAACACTCTCGCCATGATCAGTCTTCCACTGAATATCTCTGGTAGATGTCTTGTCATTTCTATAATGTCTTTAAACCTTTTATGAAATTCGTAAGTCATTCCTACATCTCTTGCGAATACTATAACATTTTAAATGTGTATGAACATATCTGTTTTAAGATGTTTAAAATGAATACCAGTTTTTTACTATATAAAGGTGTTAAATAATCATACTCCAGTATCTTAAAATTACGAGTTTTGTCACACTGTATTTCCCATTAAATTTTTATTCCTTGTGTCAAGTATATTTATCAATTGCATTCATCACAATTACCAGTCATTAGCAGTGGCTTTCCTTTTAATAAGAGCTCTAACAAATAGCCATTATTGTTAAACATTATACATTGAGACCTCTTGATTTTCTGACGTATTTTTAAAAGAGCGTCAATATGTTTTGTGGCTTTTTCAAAAAGAAGCTAATCAATTTTGATATTAGCCCCTCAAAAAAATTCGCAATGCCTATTAAAAAAAGCGAAGATTGCTTTCTAAGTGTATGCGATGACCCTATAAATCCAGGAAAGTGGTGCTACAAGCTCTCCGTGGGGCCTCTCAATCCCGGAAGGTCCAGCACCTTCAGAGCATCTGGGGATCTAGGAGACGGCGAGCCTGTGACCCTCAAGGTCCTGAAGGACAAAACAGGCCGGCAGTTTATGACAGTAGCCGCATGCTACAGTTTACCGGCCAGTCTGCCGTATGTAATGGAGCACCTGTGCGTCCGGGGTGAAAAGAAAAAGAAAAAGGTGGTGGTTAAAGAAATATACTTCCGGATCTTCGTCGGAGAGGAAGGGAAGGCGGGCATCTTGAGAGGAGCAGTCTCACCAGCAGCTGGTGATGATGTCATCTACCCCTCCAGCACCTCTGACGTCCCTCCCTCCATCCCTAGCGTTTGTGATGCAGCTCCCTCCTCCACAAGCGGCACTGATGTACCTCCCTCCATCCCTAGCGCTTTTGATGCCGCTCCCTCCTCCACAAGCGGCACTGATGTCCCTCCCTCCACCCCTAGCGCTTGTGATGCAGCTCCATCCTCCACAAGCGGCACTGATGTCCCTCCCTCCACCATCAGCGCTTTTGATGTACCTCCCACCTCACTAAGCGCCTAACCAATCTGTCCTCCTCAACAGCCTCCTCCATCCATCCTCCTCTAACTTCACCAATCCGTCCTCCTCCTCTCTAACTCACCAATCCGTCCTCCTCCTCTCTAACTCACCAATCCGTCCTCCTCCTCTCTAACTCACCAATCCGTCCTCCTCCTCTCTAACTCATTAATCCGTCCTCCTCCTCTCTAACTCACCAATCCGTCCTCCTCCTCTCTAACTCACCAATCCGTCCTCCTCCTCTCTAACTCACCAATCCGTCCTCCTCCTCTCTAACTCACCGATCCGTCCTCCTCCTCTCTAACTCACCATTCCGTCCTCCTCCTCTCTAACTCACCAATCCGTCCCCCTCTCTAACTCACCAATCCGTCACCCTCTCCAACCTCACCTATCCGTCCCCCCCAACCATACCCAACCGTCCTCCTCTCAAACCAGAACCATCTGTCCTCCTCCATATCCTAACCCATCTGCCAAACTGACCTTCCACCCCTAGCAAACTCCTAAACTCCTTGACACCCCAGCTCACTCCCCTGTCGCTCGAGGCAAAATCGCCAGCGGTTCCTTAAATTATCCTTTGGTATTGGATTTGAAATAAAATTCGTTGAAGGCACCCGATATTTTGGTCTATTGTTTTCTAAAACTGATGTTATTCTCGTTTTTTAAATGTTATATACGAAGATTTGCATAGGTTAGTTTCTCTGGATATTTGGAGTATTGAAGATATGTTTTTATGAAAGCGTGGCTATTTTTTAGTTATTTCAAAAGACCTCATCTTTTTTTCCAATTTTTAGGTATTTAGACTTCGAGAACATACCTTTTTCTTTGAATATATTATTTAATTTGACTCGCAAACTTTATTTAAAAAAAATAATTATATCAGACTGATTTATTTTTATTGAACATCCTTTTCTTGAATAAAAAACTAACTTTGTAAAGTATTTAAATATTTTATTTTCATCAAAACCTGCTCAATTTATTGAAAAGGAATTTTTCCACCTGAATATTCTGATATCAATTTCATCAGTTTAAATGAACCAAATAGCCGTACTCAAATATGTGCAATATTTTCGGCAGAAGATTCAAATAACAATATTTCTATGCTCACAATTGATTATACAATGTATCTATTTGATTGGTTGGAAATGTAAGATTCCTACTGATTTATTTTATAACTATCCTTAGTACACTGGAAACGAGCTATGATGTTCATAGTTGGTAGAAGTTGACGACAAATGTCGGGATATGCAAAAAAATAACTTTGGCACTTAAAATTGAGCCTCATTGGTTATTCCCAATCGCTGGTGGTGTTTGACATATGCAAGAATCAGAGTCATTGGAGCAATTTTTCTCAGAGAATAGAGCCCCATCTGATACTCCAGAAACAGTTTAGACCACTTGCTCACCGAGGCTGAGATATATGTTTCTGGAGGTATTAAATCGCCAAATAGAAAACTAAATTAATATATATATGTGATATCTTGGGACCTCTGGGACCAGTGTTACCTGATGCTAGACGAACCTCGATGTCAGCTCTACCGTGCAGTCGTGGTGGAAGGCGACACTGCTGGGCCAAATGTGAAATAAGCAAACAGAGATTCCACTAAGAAGCGTCTGAACGTCAAGAAGGAATAGGACGAGGAGAATTTTCTGGCAGGAAAGGGTTTACCTTTGATCGGAGCGTCCGGTGCACTGGAACTGGAACAACGACTAACTAAGGACTGACTAACTGAGGATCGGGACCTCCTTTTTATAGCTGAGCGGGTCCGAACAGGTCGCTGCCCTTTTCTGACGTAAACAGGGGGGGGAAGTTTTATTATCCAGGAGGGCCACGACCTCGTAAAAGTTGGACTGGGTTTTGCTAGGCCTTCTTCTATTCTCACCTAAGCCTGATTAGTTTTAACCTTAATTTTCTCCTGTTAGTCTCCATTCCTTCTATCTGTAAAGTTGCTATACCTTATTAGATTCTTACGCGGTACAGATTGATGTTAATTGAGGCTTTCTTTTTGCAGTAAATAAGAAGTTATATACAGTCACGTGGTGGAACATGTGGTAGTAGATATCTGGACTATTTACAACAAGTCCATGGTCTTAAATCATCACAGATGGCCCCGGATGTGAGAGCGTTCATATGGAGGGATTTAAGAGAGCGGAATAGGAAGACTGTTACTAAGGAAGTAATTTTTTAAAAATTAATTGAAATGAGTTGGTATATAACATGGGGTTGATTTCTGTATATCCATAAGAGATAATAAAGCATAAACAACTAATACTAAACATACAATTAAAACAAAAATTGGAATAAAAGAATTAATTGAGAACATATAATGATGATAGGTAAAAATATAAATGATTGGATGGGAAAATCATGATCTCTTCGTGATGGGCGTTAGAAAGGGTTGAGGGGTTAGTTATTACTTGGTTGAGGCAATGTCACTTTGACTCAAGTCCCAAACCATTTAATGTGCACGGCGCGGAAAACCTAGGCCATGTTTCACATGTAAATTTAAAGACCGAATACAGTTACAGTACCACAATCGAATAGTAAGATAAGGGTGATTGTTATGGGTTTGATGAATTAGTCGTTAAGACGTACGCATGCAGGATAAATGTCGGCGAAGATCAGTGACCAGAAATCAAAGTTTTAATTGGAGTCATCAGGGGCTTAGCGAGAAAAAGAGAAAAATAAAAAGATGTGCCAGCGTGTGGCATGAGAGTGCCCTGGAATATATAAAAAATACAATTTGCACGTGTCCAAGCCAGAAGTTGGGATAGGTAAATCTGGGGGACGGTGTGTCAACATTGTTAATTACGAAATCAAAGTAGGTCAAGTCTAGCCTGCGAAGGAGTTAACAGTTCCTGCGTAAAAGGAATGTTAGTATTTATTTTAAATTTGTTGATTAAGAGGTTGAGATTAAGATGTTGATTAAGAGGTTATTGAAGATTGCCCTGTTTTTAGATCATGATTTTTAGTTTGATTATAAAAGAATATATCATTGAGATATGAAATTGCGAAATTAAGGCTTTACATATAGCGTTAAAGGATTTGAAAAATCGAAAATAGAATTGCGAAGTTAAATGCAAAGTAATCTTTAAAAAAAAAAGTAAAAATAGCGATGACATAATACAAAGATTACACACTATAGCAGTATATAAGGGGTAATAGAAAGTGAAAATATTAAATGACAAAAATAAGCAGTAATATACTCGATAGCATTGACATGGTAGCGGAAGATGAAACAATGTAAATAACATCTGATTTATAAAGTGAGAGAAAATATAAAATGACAAATGCAAATTAGTGATATATAGAGATTATTAGATATGAAAGATAAAATATAAAGTTGATTATAGATTAGAGTCATAAAGTAAAAGTAAATAAGCTTTGGTAAAGAAAAATAAAATAAAATGACACTCATCTAAACTGATTGGTGAGGTAAATAAATATAAGAGCTACATAATGATTATATAAAGAATATTAAAATGAAAAAAAAAATGTTCATCGAGAAAGAAGAGCAAGTAAGATTATACATAGAAATTATATATCGGGAAAGAATGGAAAGTAGTAGGCCCAATGTATGTTCCTGTTTTTTAGGATGGGTAGAGAGAGCTTTAAATTGTCCTCGATCGCGATATCTTTGGTCTTGTTGGCCTGAGTTGATCTAACTTATCGAATTTGTTTTATGTTTGACGCGACTCGTGGATCACATTGTTTCCAACTGTGAAACTTACTGAGTCCTAATCTTGTCGATTTTTTGTTCCCTGCGCCACGTTTAGGTGAAAACGTGATTCTTCCTAAAGCGGCATTTATTCTGTTAGTGGACTGATTTGTTAGTAAATGTAAAATAACGTGTTAAGCAAGTTATTAGTAGCTAAACGGGATATCGGAGTAGAATAATGGGTTAGGGATAAGAACGATATATAGTAAAAGGCACGCACTAATATTTGATTTCATAGCTGGTGAACATTCATTAGAGTGACACCGCGCAATAACGATGGGTCGTAACAAGAGAATGCTGTTTGCTTGTCCATCTCCAGCGGAAGAGGGGGGAGCGAAGCTATTTTTAATGCGATTCCGGATTTAGGTCAGGGGGGCCTCTTTGCGAGGCTGCTTGCTTGGTGGTTGTCTCCCACCTTTGTAAACGCGGTTTTCTGATGGCCATGAATTAGTGACATTGGGCATGTTAATTCGGACTACGTTTGGAGATTTTATTTCTATAATTGTAAACACAAAAGCGTTTTGATTTGTCACGTTTGGTGACAAGCATTATGGGACTGACATAGGGAGATACAGAGGTTGTAATTATTCCGTGTTCAAGCATTTGTTCGATTTGTGTTTGTATTTCGAAAATTCGGATATTGTATCTATTGATATTAAATCGAATGGTTGTTGTGGACTTAGTAAAAATGTTATTCAGTGATATCAGGTTAGAAGTGAGTGAAAGTGCGACTTTCGAGGTGGACACGCTTTGAGGTGAGAAGTGTCACAGGCGTGATGAAGACGTCTTTGGCCTGAAAAGTGAAAGAGTTTTGAGGTGTGACTCTGTGACACGAAGCGAAAAAAATTGTAAATGAAAAGGTGTCACGTGAAGTCTTTGTTTTGTACAAAATCTAACCTGTTTCACTATGAATAACAAATTTACTAAAGTCATGGGTGCTGGTGGTACGCACATATATCGAGAAATTTTTATATTGTTAGTGGATATGGCATGTTTAATGTGAATTTTTTTTGTGTGTTTAGTGGGGCGACGTTATGGAGCTTGTGTGGCTCGAAATTGGATTTGGTTGTTAAGTCGCGCACTAAAAATTTGTTGCCAATTAGAAAAAGTGATATGAGAGGGTGTTGTTTATTTTGTTGAAAGCGGTTTGTCGATATTTAAATATGCATGTAAAAGGAAGGTGTGTAGTTATGTGGGAATTTAACGATTGGAATAGTTTTGGAAGGCTGTGACTTAGGTTACTTCTGTCCAAAGATATCCAAGAGGAGGACATAGAGGCGTTGGAAATAGGATCAGGAACATTACATTGAGGCCAAATAAGAGTGTTGGAGTTCACCACGTGTGAGCAACCCGTTCCAGGAGGGGAAAATTTAGTAAATGGGACAGTTGTATTAACCTGTCCATGGGACACGTGTTGCTTGCACGAGGTGAATTGGTACAAGGTAGTTGGTAGAGGTACATTATCTTGATACAGGAGTAGCTGAGGACAGTTTATAATTATTAGAAATCGTTTTTACGGAATTTTTAGGGATAAAATGCCAAAAGGTAAGGGTGTATCTAGGATATGGAATTTTAGGTTCTGCGTTATGTTACCTATTTTTACGTTTAAAAAGATATAACCTATGGTGAAAATATTGTTAGCTATGGCGTTAATAGTTAAGTTAAATGGGTGGACAGGTATTTTCTTTTGCAAACTGGTTTCTATTATTTTAAAAGTATTCCGACTAATTATATCGATAGATGCTCCTGTATCAAGTAGTAGAGGTAGGTGTACATTATTGGACAGTTCAGCTCGAACGAGCAATTGTTCAACGAAAGTTATGTGAGGAGGAACCTACTGTTGTGCTGTCTTGGGCGTCGGAACAGGCCTGTATTGGTGCCGTGGTCGAAGTACCCATGGGACAGCTAGGGTTCACTGCTTGCGCTGGGCTCGTGGTGTAGAGAGGATCAGGGGAGCGGGTAACATGCGCTCGCGTGTTGTTAACTCGGAAGGGTGCGGGAGAGGACAACACAGTTCTTTCGTGCTGTGGATAAGTTGTGGCTCGGTACACAGGTCTTGGACGGCTCTGTGCAGGCCGTTTGGGGCACTGGGCGTGCCAGTGCATGGCGCCACAATACCTGCAGGATGAAGGGGGTGGATTGGCAGCGTAGTTGGGTCGCGCTGACCATGGTCGCGGAGCACTGTACCTCGGTGACGGTGCGAAGGAAGGATTGGGCGTTGTTCTGGTCGTCTGTTGGCACACTTGCGACGCACTGTGGGTTCCTCTTACGCGCGACACCACACTATACCACGCTTGGAGGGTGTTCGGTTGCACGGCAGCGACAATGCGCTGATCAGCGACGGGTAACCCATCAGTCAGGGATTCTAAAAGGATTTTGTGGGGAAGGTTCAGCTGTAGGCCACACACCGTCTTTTTTTGATAATATTCCTCTAACGAGGAGCGATCTGTCAACTTAATGGCCAAGAATCGGGCAAATGACGCGTTTGTGGTTTCAGGAAAGAGGTCTATCAGGGCCTGCCTTGCGTCAACGTAGTATAATTTGTCTAATTTTAGGCTGCGGAAGTAGTGCAGGGCCTTACCTTGTAGGAGGTTAGGCAGCCTTCTCAGTCTTTCGGTGTATTGTAGTTGGACCAGATCAGCTTGGGCGTCGTAGTTATCGAAGAAGCTCTGCGCCTCGTACGAACCATCGCAGCGAGGTAGTTCCACCTCTCGCGATAGTCCGGTCGCCGAGGAAAGCTGATGTAGCGTCCTGGCTAAACTCCCCAGGACATCTGACACCGCCGGCGGGGGCGTGGCGCCCTCGTGGCTGGGGGGAACTTCCTCTGTTCTACCGAGAGTGTTTTCCAGCTTTGGAAAAGTGGTGTTTTCGCCACTTTCGTAGTCGGGATCGGACTCCATGGGCTCCTTTGGATCCTCCTCTCTTCCCTGTTCCATCTTTCTGTACAGACAGTGGTCTACTTGCTTACTTGTACCTTGGCGTCCACGATCCTGTCGACTCTTCGGACGGGGGAGTCTGTGATATCTTGGGACCTCTAGGACCAGTGTTACCTGATGCTAGATGAACCTCGATGTCAGCTCTACCGTGCAGTCGTGGTGGAAGGCGACACAGCTGGGCCAAAGGTGAAATAAGCAAACAGAGATTCCACTAAGAAGCGTCTGAACGTCAAGAAGGAATAGGACGAGGAGAATTTTCTGGCAGGAAAGGGTTTACCTTTGATCGGAGCGTCCGGTGCACTGGAACTGGAACGACGACTAACTAAGGACTGAATAACTGAGGATCGGGACCTCCTTTTTATAGCTGAGCGGGTCCGAACAGGTCGCTGCCCTTTTCTGACGTAAACAGGGGGGTAAAGTTTTATTATCCAGAAGAGCCACGACCTCGTAAAAGTTGGACTGTGTTTTGCTAGGCCTTCTTCTATTCTCACCTAAGCCTGATTAGTTTTAACCTTAATTTTCTCCTGTTAGACTCCATTCCTTCTATCTGTACAGTTGCTGTACTTTATTAGATTCTTACGCGGTACAGATTGATGTTAGTTGAGGCTTTATATTTGCAGTAAATGAGAAGTTATATACAGTCACGTGGTGGAACATGTGGTAGTAGATATCTGGACTATTTACAACAAGTCCATGGTCTTAAATCATCACATATACACTTAAATAAAAACCGCACATCTCTCTGATCGAAAAATAAATGATATTTCCGCAATCAGATTATAATATTTTTGAAAAAAAGCTTCTTTTATTTTCAAATATTTTAAAAAATAAACGTTCTGATCATCAAAATACCTCGTGCAATGATCACCGTTTATTCTTTTCATCCAAAATGTGCTTTTTTATTTAAATGTTGGATTTTAAGGATTTCCATAATTTTAGAAATGTAACCACAGTAAAAAGCAGCATCCAGCATTCCATCCAGAAAGAGAAGAATGGAAAATATATTTATATAAAATATATATCCTTAACAATTTTTTCACCATAGGTTTTATGGATAGAGCAGATTATATATTCTTTGATATATTGTAAAAGGTAATTATGAAGAGATCACAGGGAGCTTCACTGATTGAAGTTAATCTTTATATGAATATTAAAATATATATTTATAAAGTTAATTATTTAGTTATTTCTAATTTGTATTTTTTGAGCCTTTGGGATTATAATTTTTTTATTTGTTATATTTGTAGTATAGGCCATGATAATCATTATAGGTATTTAATAACCGATAATACTTCAGGTAAAAATAGCACAATTTGTAGTTTTTATTATTATTAATTCATGATGTGGACTCTCCAATTCTAAAAGTAATTTTCCGAAGTTTCAGTTCACAATATCGCAACTTTAAAAATTGTGAACCAAATTTGCAAACCTATATCTCTCAACCTTGAACAGAGATTTACTGGGTCGCCGGAATGTCTTATATGTCTTAAATGTCGTTTTACATCTACATACATATAGGAATCAGTTCGGCTCTTGCACTTATAAGTGTGCCATAACCGCTTTGGTTACTTGCACTCACTGAGGAGTCAAAAGTTGAAAGAATATATTGATGAATTGATTCTGCGTTGTTGCTGTCATAAAAAGGAGGTTTTATACTACTCCTCCACCAACCCCTCCTTGTAATTCGAATTGCCTAAATATAAATTTTATGTGAAACTAGACAATTACAGAGGTAGTAAAGATTCTAGTACAAACCTCTTCAAATAGACAATTTGACAATTAAAATAATTTTATTGACATCTTGCCAATACATGCACTTCAAAAATGTAAAGAGATTGTAGTGAACATTCCTTGGTTAACATGGTAAAGTTAACTTAAACAAGTATAAATTACTAACGTCATAACACAATAACTAAATAATTTATTAGATATTAGGTTCATCCATTTAATTTCTCGACAAATTCTCTAAAGTCGCAATCCTTTCTCTCTGAAATTCATAATGATTTAGTTAAGCTTCCTTACAATTATAACATTTTATACAACTTTAATTATTTTTTCGGGACATCTGAGTAGCAATGTACTTAGCTTTTTAATTGATAATATGTAAACGTTCGCGTTACATCTTCTTATAATAATTTTTTTCGATTGATATATTATTTTAACTAACTCATTTAATTAATTATCTGTTGTAATATGAGAATTATGCTATATTATTTTATTGATGTTATATTTTCTGGAAAATTAATAGAAAAATATGAATTCAAATCTACATCATATTCTAGCATATTTTTGATTTTTAGTTTTGCCATTTCAATTCATCTTTTATTATTATCACTTATACTCTTGTTTCAAGGCTGACATTGAAAGCACTGAGGGGGGAGAGCAATTCTTCACCAGCAGCCGGTGAGACTGCTTCTCTGAAGATGCCCTCCTTCCCTTCATCTCCGACGAAGATCCGGAAGTATATTTCTTGAACCACCACCTTTTTCGTTTTCTTTTCACCCCGGACGCACAGGTGCTCCATTACATACGGCAGACTGGCCAGTAAACTATGGCATGCGGCTACTGTCATAAACTGCCGGCCTGTTTTGTCCTTCAGGACCTTGAGGGTCACAGGCTCGCCGTCTCCTAGATCCCCAGATGCTCTGAAGGTGCTGGACCTTCCGGGATTGAGAGGCCCCACGGAGAGCTTGTAGCACCACTTTCCTGGATTTATAGGGTCATCGCATACACTCAGAAAGCAATCTTCGCTTTTTTTAATAGGCATTGCGAATTTTTTTGAGGTGCTAATATCAAAATTGATTAGCTTCTTTTTGAAAAAGAACTACTACGGACGCATTGGTGTTCTATTTGATACGACAGACCGGGCGGCGAATGGTAGCACCGCGCTACTGTCATGTGTTTTCGAAACGCTTTGTCCTTCAAGACTTCGAAGGCCACAGGGACGCTGACATCTAGATTCTCGACGGATCTGAAGGACCTTCAGAGATCGAGTGTTCCCGAGAGTCCACGTAGCAGCCCGTGCATGAACTTGTTGGGTTATCGCAAAACCTTCTGGGCATCCTCTTTCTTGCCCATGACCATGGAGAAATTGCTTTTTTTTTTTATTTCTTAATTAGCCACACCTTTCTCTATACCGCCAAGATCCTTTCGGCTATCTCGTTAAAAATGAGGAGAAATGCTCAAGAAGGCCTCCATGCAAAATCTTTAGCAATAATGGCTATTGTTAGAGTTCGAACAATAATGGAGCCTCTGTCAACGAAATTTTATTTGCAGTGAAGATATCTGATAAATATATGAAATTAAAAACATAAAATTATATATTGAGGAAAAAGGCATATACTGATCGTGCCAGTGAAAGTTTCAGGAAATGCCTTTTTTCTTAAATCATCTACCTGATCCAAGTACAATTTCACTTCTGTAATATTTATCACATAAATATATATACAAATAATGTATATGTCAAATACAGAGAGATAAGATTCACATTTGGAAGATTCTAGAGTCGAAATAATACATTTGTAAAGTAAAATACTGTTATCAAACTTATAAGAAAGGGTAGAATATTAGGAATTCCAGGTATTCACAATAGATATCGGGATCATCTATGATTCAGAGAGAGAAAAGGTCTATATAGACAATTTGAAAATTAAAATAATTATTTAGACATCTTGTCAATACATGAAAAAGTGTACAGTCTTCACTATTTTAAAAAATATAATCATATATATGTTATTAATAAAAATATTTTTGATTGTTTTTGGAATTAATTGTAAGATTGAGAATATGATCTTTGATTTGATATATTTAGGAATATATTAGTATTAGGTCAATGGAATTATTTCCTGGGTTTTTCAGTACTAAATGGAATTGGTAAGGCAGTCGTGGCAAAAATCTTGAAACTTTAATCATGAAAATAATGAAGATTAGAAATAGCTCAATTGAGCTTATTGGATATATAAAAAACATAATTTGAAAAAAGTAATGCCTACCTTAAGGCTTAATAAAAAAATGAAAACTTATTTACAAAATGTTCAAAAGGTATTGAGCCAGCTATCGGGAAACAACAAAAATGAGTTTTATAGGGGAAGCGTGACCTCTGGCGGTCGAAAAAACAGAGTATTCGAATCGATGAAATATTATCTATATATCTATATATATAAAAATCAATGTTCGTATGTTTGTTTGTTTGTATGTTTGTTTGTTTGTATGTTCGGTATACAAATTCGCAGTAGTTCACTAATTCAAACCAAAATTTCCCTACATAGGTAAAAAAAAATACGGAGAAGACAATAGGCTATTTTAAAAAATATATAAATCAATTATAAAAACTATATATTCAAATTATTCTACTCAGCCCACGAACAGCGCCCTCTATCAAAGATTAGATTAAATTATGCTGATGCAAACAAATAGATAATGCTAATAACAAACAATTATTTTAAAAGATCTTATCTAAATATATATCACTCAGGTAGATATGCACACGGGTCAATCCCGGGGCGAAGCCCGGGTCACCCGTCTAGTCTATATATATATAAAAATAATAATCCCTCTCTCCAAACTGTATCGTATGCGGCGGTTAGGTCCACAAAAACTGCTCCAGTTTTTAATTTTTTCTGGAATCCATCTTCAATTGTGGTTGTTAGTGCCAGGGTTTGCTCTGCACAGTTTCTCCCTGGTCTAAAGCCTGCTTGTTCTATGGGTAAGTACTCTTCTATGATAGGTGATATTCTGTTGAGAATGATTCTTTCCAAGATTTTATAAGGAATGCAGAGTAGTGATATTGGCCGGTAATTGTTAGGGTCATCTGAGGTCTTTCCTGGTTTCAATATTGCCAGGACCTTGGCTTGTTTCCACACTGATGGAATGGAACCTGTTGATAGGATGTTGGTGAACAGTTTTGCCATCCATTTTATGGCCTTTTGGCCTAGGTGTTTCATAAATTCTGGCATGATACCATCTGGTCCCGGGGCGCGATTGTTGTGTGTTACTTTAATCGCATATTCTACTTCATTAAGATCTATATTGGTTGATAACTGTGGGTGAGTTGAAGATTTACTCAAATTGGTCCCAATGACTTTTTTAAGCCTGCTTTTTTCTGAGGGGTTCGGATGTATCCTGGATTTACTTGAGATACAAGTTGCTATTTTATTTGGGTTGGTTAGTTGGTTGTGTTTATGAGGGGGGTCAGCACCACCAAGTTTTCTCAAGAGGGACCAGCTTTTCCTACTTGATTTGCTGAAATCCATTTGTTCAAGCATGGTGTGCCATCTGTGTTTTCTTGAATCGTCTAAGGATCTGATGAGGTTTTCAGCTGTTTCTGTATTTCCTGAGAGGTTATATTCCTGATACAGTCTTTCAGATTCTGGTGACCAGCATGGTATATAGATTTTTCTATGTCCCCGGGGGATAAATTTTTTGGCACATGATATTATTAGATTTGAGGCTCTAGAGTAATTTTTAGGGGTTGGAGGGATTAGGTTGATATTATCCTCAATATACTTGGTGAAGGCTTCCCAATTAGCCTTTCCAAGATTCCACCGTGGGATTGGAGCGCTATCAATTTGTGGGATCTGTATGCCCATTTCGTATATTGATGGGCAATGTTGGCTTTTGGGAAATTTGGTTAGAATTTTATGAGCAATTTGGATGGGATTGTCACATTGGTCTTTTGTTACAAAGCACAGGTCAGGAGAGTATGTTTTACCCCAGCGTGCAGATTGAAAGGTGCCTTGCTTTTTTGCATCGAATATTAATTGCATATCATTTATTTCCATCCAGTCGTTTAGGCTTTCTCCTTCATTATCAGTTGAGGAATAACCCCACAGGGTATGGTGGGAGTTGAAATCTCCCAAAACAATGGCTGGATGTTGAGGAGAAGGTAGTGATGTTGGGATCCATAACTGTGAAGGAGGCTTGTACACATTGTATATAGACAAATCATTGATTTGTATTCCTATAGAGTGAGATGTTTCTGGGAGCACTTTTGTTTCTTCTCTTAGCTTGTAGGTGATGTAAATTGCCAGACCAAATTTTGGGTGAGGTTTTGAACAGATGATGACATATCCAGGTATGCGGATGGCAGATTTGGAGTTTTCAGGTGTGTGGGTTTCCTGGAGTGCAATGACATCCGCTTTGTGCTCTCTCATCATTTTCTCGATGATTTCGCCCTTGGCTCTGGTAAAGCCTTCAACATTCAGTTGGAGAATCTTTAGATCTTTCTGGGTTGGAGAAAATGGCACCTGATTCCCAACCCTTCCAAGACAGTCTCATCAGTATTCCATCTGAATAACCATAAAGCCAATAGACCCTTGAAACTCACATTCTGCAACAAACCACTCAGCCATGATCCATGCCCCAAATATCTGGGAGTAACCCTTGATAGATCTCTCACTTTTCGCCAACACCTTGAAAAAACGAGAGACAAATTAAAAACAAGGAATAATATCATGACTAGGTTGGCAGGCACCACGTGGGGCTGTGGTGCTGACACTCTACGCACGACTGCCCTCGCCTTAGTATACTCAGTTGCGGAGTACTGCGCCCCTGTGTGGGAAAGAAGCTCCCATACAGACAGCATAGATGCTCAACTTAACCAAACTATGAGATTAATAACGGGAAACATGAGACCTACCCCTATAGACTGGCTCCCATATCTCTCTAACATAGCACCTCCTGACCTCAGAAGAAAGAAATCTACCTCCAACCTTCTCAGTAAAATTAAAGCTAACACTAAGCTTCCAATCAACACTGTTCTCGAAATTCCTCCCCCAACTCGACTAATATCAAGGAATCCTGCATGGGTGGCCGATGAAAATGTAGATCTTAAAGAAGAGTGGAGAAACCGATGGAGCAATCTTGCCATCGCCAACAAAGACCTGGTGGAGGACCCTAACACCAAACCTCCCGGCTACAACCTACCTAGGAGGACCTGGTCAACCCTCAATAGAATCAGGACCTCTACTGGTAGATGCAACTACCTACTAAATAAGTGGAACATGAGTCCAGACCAGAACTGCGACTGTGGACAAATACAAACAATGCACCATATCCTAAGGGACTGTCCTCGAAGATTCTTCCAGGGAACACTTGGGGATATCCACCGGTGCACAGAGGAGGCCCTGGAGTGGATTCGTCACCTCGACATTCCACTCTAGAGAAACTTGCCAACATTGTTGTATTGTGCTGTAAAAAACAATATCATACGCAATAAATATATATAAAAATGAATGTCTGTCTGTGTGTGTGTACTCTATAGATTCAAAAACCATTCATCCAAACGCCGTGAAATTTTGGGATATTATTAGGTATATCCCCGGAAAGGTTTTCGAAAAATAATTTCTTGAATATCTTGAATATCCTTAGAGTTATTTGCAGATTTGTAGCTTTAACTCGCAAGCAGCGCCACCTTGCGACGCAGATAGGCTTAGGTCTGCCCCACCCTCTGTCGAGAGAATGTAATCGTCCTGCCGCCGGCCGGATGGACAGTCCAAGTACCCACCGACCAATCAGAGGCGTCAATAGATCCTGGCGCGCGGGGGCAGAGTTGGTGACACAGCTGTGCCAAGTAGACAAGAAAAAAGCCTCGCGGGGGCTTGCCTAAGATGACCTCCGGGAACTTCGTCCATCTTCCATAAACGACCATGATTTTATTCAACTTATCGAGTATTTTTCAAGGGACCGGAAAAAAATGTTCACTAGATAAAACGATGATTTTGTAATATAGAAAATTAGGAAAGACAAAATTCAGGATGACACGGCACACAGGGACCGGGAAAAAATGCTCACTTTATCGAAAGATTCAAATTTACGAGTTTCAAATTATCAAAATATATCTATTATTTTTTTAAATAAGTTTATAGAGAATTGTTTTAACAAATTTTCGTTAGACAAACCTTTACTCGGGTAAAACTCGGGCAAAGCCGGGTACATCCGCTAGTATATATATAAAATTGAATGTCTGTCTGTATGTTTGTACTCTATAGATTTAAAAACCATGCATCCAATCGCCGTGAAATTTTGGGATATTATTAGGTATATCCCCGGGAAGGTTTTTGAAAAATATTTTCTTGAATATCTTGAATATTCTTAGATATATTTGCAGATTTGAAGATTTAACTCTCAAGCAGCGCCCCCATTGCAACGGAGATAGGCTTAGGTTTTGGCAGGAAGTCTGCTCCACGCCTGATGACCTTGGGTCTTTCAGGGCTGATATATTAAGTAAAACTAATTCAAATATTAGTGCTTTATAATGACTATCTCCTTAAAGTTAACGGTTTAAAAGTTTATTTTCTAATTTTAGATTGTATAAGAAACATATTTTATTTAAAGTATTGTACTTTATTTAAAAAAGTTTAAATAATTGTGCAAGACGATATATAAAAATCAAAAGAAATAATGAGTATCGTTTAAATATAAAATTCGAATAAATATGAATGCGATACTAAAATTTATATAACTTATATAGAAGCTTTTGCATAGTTTCGTCCTGTGAGCATACAAAATTGATAAAAGTTTCCTGTTTTCCCTTTGATTTTGCGTGATACAAACCTCTATTCATTTTTGAATTAGTAGATATCAGACGATAGCCATAGGTCATAGCCATTCAAAAGTTGGTTTAGGTCGTCAATCCATTGCGAACAAATGGAAATCTCCACGTTGGCGCCCTCCCCGCAGTTTTTTAAATGATAGCCCATGTCGTTTTTTTTTTTAAATTTGAGTGCCACACTTCGCTTGAA